>CM060904.1:474720025-475970025 GCA_030737815.1 Allium fistulosum
TCTATACTAGTAGTAAATATCAAAACTCTTTCATTAAAACGATTTCAACTCTATTTTTAATACAAAGTTCGTTTATAAAACCGTTTTCTAATCTATTAGTATATACAAACCTTTACTTCATTCGTATGAGAAAATATAATTAAACGGCTTAGCAAAACAAGTGGTATGAAACGCTTGCTTTTACTTCGTCGGTTAATTTTTGGACTTGTTCGATTGAAACTCTTATGACAATTTTCTAGTGGAGATCTACAATCTATTCGTAAATATTTGAGTTAAGCAAGTGGTTATGGGACATGAAGCTAAACTCTTATATTTACTAGCTTAGTGTAATCGACACTTCTTGATGATCATGACGATCATTTTTTATGATTTAGACTAGCAATTGTGCGATGTCTCTTTGTCTGCACGGTTAGACTAGACCTCATCTGTGTGATTTCGACTCACACATATCTCTTTGGCTTCGAGGTTAGTCTAGACACCATTTGTGTGATTTCGACTCACACATATCTCTTTGTCCGCAATGGGGGACTTTTCCTCGTTTTTTTATGAGCTTCGGCTCATCAGGAGGAGCTTCGGCTCATCAGGAGGAGCTTCGGCTCAAAGTCCGCAATGGGGGACTATACCCTGTCAGGAGGAGCTTCGGCTCATCAGGAGGAGCTTCGGCTCATCAGGAGGAGCTTCGGCTCATCAGGAGGAGCTTCGGCTCATCAGGAGGAGCTTCAGCTCAAAGTCCGCAATGGGGGACTATACCCTGTCAGGAGGAGCTCCGGCTCATTTTTATGGGATTGGCCATCCTCTTTTCTTGTGATTTATGGATTCCTTGTTGTGATTTCTGGAATTTATGTTTCACCAGCTTTTACCATTGACATTGATGAGTATGTCATTTTATTGTGGCTTGGTGAATTAAATTAAGAATATGACATTCTTTTTAATCTTTGAGAAGATTCTTGTGATATTGATTAATCTCTGGATTGATTTTTGATTAGATACTTATCACAGTATGACTTTATGGTTATCATACGTTTTTGTTATATCTCTTATTCTATATCACTTTATCTGATAAGTATAGCTAGACTGATCCGTTTATTATTTTCTTATTAAATAATACTCAGGTCAGACTGAGATTTTCAAGTGCTTCTGCTTGACTTCCTATCTGGAGCCATCTTCTGACTTTTGGCTAACTACTCTAGTTTAGTAGTTTTTGTTGTATACATTTGAGATTAGACTCCTTGATGTATACATATTCTATTGTCTTGCACTTGTATATATTCTTTTGTGTTATTGTGGATCTTAGTTGACCACTACTCTGATGTACACTTTCATGTGTTATATTCATATCTATTTCCACCTTTGTGATATGAATTGTCTATGACTGATTTGTGTTATGTTTATTTCTATATTTGTTTCTGAAGTCCATATAGCCACTGTGTAGTAGCTTTGAGTTTGTATCGGTATGTCGGATTTCCTCTTGAGATGAAAAGTTATATTTTTATCTGGCATATCGGTACTCGCACAAAGTAATTATACAGATGGTCGCTCCTCAACAGCCTTATTCTCCATGCTAGTTGACAGCATTACCCCGTAGTGTCCTTGGCTAGCATGGGTATAGAGGTGGGGCATCACACGCGCTGTCGTTAGAGGTGGAGCTCGCGTTCATCAGTTCGTTCGTGGTTAGGGCTCCGACGACAGTTAGGGTTTGGTCTCGACTTCGGCTATGGAGTTGCACGCGTTTATTTTGGTGGCGTCGTGACTGGCGGCGGCGAAGGCAGGAAGTTCGTCGGCGGCATTGCTATAGCAAACGTTCGATCGATGAGAGGAATTTTTTTTTATAAAGGCGTGATGTCGCGATCGTAATCTGGAGGAGTCGAAGACTAGAGCATGTTGTGGGAGAGAGGAGATTAGGGGTACGGTAGTTTAACTATTTTAATTACGTTATTATTTTGTTAATTATATTTTAATTACCGTTATATTAATTATCGCATATCTTTGTCGTACAAGGTCCGTTTCGAACGAAACGAATCACATTGGAATCATATCGACGTCGTCTACAGCTTGGCTTGGGATTGACATTTATTAGAGGTTGAAATATTTTCAGTTTCAGATAATAAGGTGAGTGTTTTATACGCTCACAATTGACTAATCTAATTTTATGTTAGTTAAATTTATATCGTGAAGTGATTTAAATTTATTGACCGTTGCTTGGTAAATTTAACTGGCATTTAAATTGATATGAATTAAAATGTTAGGATTGAATTGACAGTTCAAATTCGAAATGGAAATTAAATTTCTAGTTAAATTCTCGATTATTGATAACTAGTAAATTTTTATGATATGTTGGCTGATTGGGGTGTTGGTTATGATGGATGAAATTTGATTAATATTTTGGGTGATTTGGATGTTTATTTATTTTGATATATCATGTTATCATCCTGTATATTATTTACAGTAAATAAAACTGTAAATTGAATTATTTCGAATAACTTAAGAAATAGGTTGAAATGATATATACCTATGACATTTATTTTGGGTTGAAATGATATATATCCATCCATGGATTAAAATTGAAATGACTGATTCACTTGGCCATAGGATAGAGTATTATATACGGACACTGGATGGGTTAAATTAAATGATTTTAAAATTTTGATTTGAAATTATTTAAATGATTTGATTTAAAGAAATAAAAATCGAATTTATCGAAATTGAATTATTTTTGAACTTGAGCTCGGAATGTTGAAATTTGAATTTGACAACAGCAATTTTTTAAATAATCGAAGTAGAGATTTTGAACTTATAATTGAAATATGATTTGAATTTCATTAACTGATTTGTTTTAAAAGATTGGACTTTTATTCAAACTTTGAATATTTCTAAGTAAAAGTAATATAAAATGATATTTAAAAATTGAGCTCGGAATTGAATTTTATTTGAAGATTTGGATCTTAAATTAAATATTGAAGGTTAATTTGATTTTAAGTGATTTGAATCGATATTTTAAAAAAATTCGAATCTGAAATTGATATAAATCGAAATGGTTTAAATTTGAGAATTGAGTTGAAATTAAATCATTGAATCAGATAGTTGAAATTGAAATTGAAATTTATTTTGATTTGAAAATGAAATTAATTTGCAATTGAAATTGAAATTAATTTGGACTTGAAATTAAATTGAGATTGAATTGAAATCTATTCAAGTTGGAATTGAAATTGAAATCAATTTGTAACGACCCGTAATTTTGCTACTTCAAAGATGAGAGATTTCATTCGTTTTAAATTTAAAAGGAATTTAAATCTTAAATAAATATGTTATATATAATAAATAATTATCTATTCTTATAGTTAATAAATTTGGATTTTTAAACAAAAGTTAAGTTTTGTTAAAAATAAATAAAGGCTTGAATAATTGGATTTAAATAATTGTTTGATAAGTTAAATCTTATTTAAAACAACTAATAAAGATAATGAATGTATATCAATATATTTAAAAATATGTTAATCGTTTTACAAAAATAACCAAAATTTGTCGTATTTTGTCAGTTTTACATACACTATAAAATTAGAGATTTTGATATTAATTAAATATGATTTTAAAATATGAATAGACATGTTTTAATTTATTTAAAAGAGGAAAAAAGTTCATTTTTAAATTTGGTTTACATAAATGAATAGTTTAACTAAAACGTTAAAATGTGACCGTAAAACATTTTGTCGAAAAATAACATTTTGTCAATAAAAAATTGTCGCAACATTGTTGCACCTTTATTTTCTTATATATGAACATATATTCAAATATTATAAGTATTGATTAAATCACTAATCAAGTTTACTTTTACTAAACAAGTTTAGAAAACAATTAGCAAAAGTAAACATAAAAGGACAAAACATGTCAAATCAAACCAAACATAATTATTACTTTACTTTTCTTACTTCTTAAGTGAAAGTGACATAAAACATGATTTGAAATGTGATGTTAAGTGTTGAAAAAATTAGGTTTCTTAAAAAGTAAGTAGAGGGTATTTTGGTCATTTTACATAATAATATTTTATTCCAAATTTTTTTCTATAAATAGCCATGCATACCTCTTCCATTTTCACACAAATCATTCTCTTCTTCTTCCTTTAAGCTATTTTAATGGCTTCTCTCTTTAAGAGAGATAGGAGGGTTAAAAATAGTAGAGTGCTTAAGCACTAATCCACTTTTTACTCTCTAACCTCTTCTTAATTCACTTCTTCTTCTCTTCTTAAAAAATGGTGCTTGGCCATGAGAAATATGGAGGTGGGGAGGCATGGTCGAGATCAAAGCAAAGGTAGAAGCGATGACCGAGCACTTGGAAAAGTGGAAGAATGTTTAGGGGGTGGTTTAGTGAAGCGTTGAATTAAATGAATGTTGGTAGGAAGTAAAACGTTTTGGTTAGAGGTGAGAAGTTCTCATCGCTTTTGAATTTATATTTTGGTTATGTTAAAACAATCATATTTATATCCTTATGACATATGAATGTTTATTTGATTGTTAATATGGATGATTTGATAGTTGGTTAGATAATTGAATTGTGATAATCATAATATATCTCGTTATGGTATTAATAATGAATGTTGGATTTATCATATGTTATGTGATTTGTTGAATGAATGTTATGTAGTGATGAATATGGATATTGGTTATGTTCATTTTGATTAAGTGATCCTTTGTTAATAAGACCATATTTTAGTGATATGAGATATTTTGGAAAAATAAGTCTCTTTTCAATTAGAAGTGAAATTAAAGTAAAAATAAAAGAGAATTTGAAATTTGAAGTGAATCGGATTTAAAAAGGATAGTTAAATTGAAATTGAAATTGAAAAGAATAGTGAAATTGAAATTGAAATCGATTTTGAAAATTGAAGTTTAGTTTGAGATTGAATTGAAGTTTAAGTTGAAATTAGATTTGAAATCTAAGTTTTAAATATGTTTAACTTGAAGTTAGAATTGAAATTGGAATTTAAAATTTTAGTATTAAAATAATGTGAATATAATAATATTATAATACGGTAATAGTGAAAATATATTTTAAATACTTTAAAAAGTGAAAGTATTGATTTATAATGATTTTATAAGTGATAGAAATCAATTTGAATAAGTTATTTCAAATATTGAAAACGAAGTTAAAACTAGGTGCGTCGCGCAACGGTAGTTCGCGATTTCGCACCGAAAAGTTCAAATGAATGTATAGAGTGGAATATAGCTCGGAATTCTTCGAGATAAGAAAATTCTGGACTATTATATCCATATCTTCTAAACGAAGAAAGAAAATTAAAATTTTATTAAGTAGATTTTGAAATAAGTCCAAATCAATTTTCAAGAAAAATCGCGCTAGTGCAGTTAAGTAACCATAACAGAAAATCTGTTTAAATGAACGTTTTTAATATTGGAAAAATATGAAATAAATTTGATAAATCTAGTAAAATGGTTTAAAAGAGATTTGGATTGGAAAATATGAATTATCGAATGTTTAAAAGTTGATTTAAACAAATAAGCTTATATAGCACTTTCCGCAGCACTTTTATGCTGCGAATGGTATAACTTTTTGAAAATAAGTTTAAATGTAACGATTTTTCTCAGAATCAATTGTGAATGTTTTTAAAAGGAAAATTAAGCGTTTTAAAAGATAATTGGGAATATTTATGATCAATTCCAAAATAAAGTTGATAATTGAGTATGCGAAAACGACTAGTACATTTGTCCTGCCTGTGAGATCTGGGAAGATAAAACAAGGTGTTTAACTAAGGTTAGGGATGGAGCAACCAGTGCCCTGAACTTACCTGGCCTATGTTTTCTTTTCTTAGGCAAGGGGTGGAACAGATCGAAAGGAAAGCCCGGATGCTCTAAGATAAAAAGATTGTATTAAGTTTTCCAAAATAAAAGAAGATTACTATTATCAAAATTTAAGAAATCTCCAAAATGAATTATTTCTATGATCCTATTTACTCAAAAATGTTTGCTAAGATTTATTTTAGGGTTTATCGTAAACGATGTCTTAAATAACGTTGTTTTTGACCCGCCTAAAAGTTAAGGAATTTGGATCAAGAATTAAGTAAGGAAATTTGAAAATATTATCCAAAGCGAAAGAATGAATTTCTTAGAATTATTCTAAGTCGAAAGAAAGAGATTTCGAAATCATACGAAAAGAGTTAAAGTGAAAAGAGACTTAATAAATCCTGTATACACATATTCACTTTTTTTTATCGATGAGTGGCTTCGAAGGAACCGGGGTCGGATTTGGGTGATTCCTATCCGAAAACCATGTCGAACCAATGTATACGTTTGAAAGTGAAGACATGTTGAAGATGATGATTATTGAAGACCATGGATCTTTATAGCGTGTGGACTACTTGTTGACTTGCTCTGGGTAGCTTCCGGGTTATATATAGCAGTGGTCTCCTCGTTGTGGAGATTTTTCGGATTGCAAGGACTACTCCCTACTAGTGGTAGTAGAAGAGTGCCTTCGGTTTGTCCTGTTCCCGGACAATTTGTATGGACGTTTGTCTGACATTGCATTTCTAATGATTACGAACATTGGTTTTTACAAACATACATCTGTTTGGTGGCGGAGAAGGCAACTTCTCTTAGCGTAACACCCTTCCTTGAGACGTACGAGCTCAAGGGTTGTATTTTTGTGGAAGGCAATTAGTAGTCAATGGAAATGGCAAATGTGGCATTCAGAGATGTGATGTGTGCTATGTGAAAAGGTAATCGTTGCCTTAAGCCTCATCAAACCGGAAATGACTGAAACAGGATTAGATGCAGCAAGGCTAAGTGGGTCATTCCCAAGTAGGGTATGATCATCCCCTTCCAGATATAATTCTTTCCGCTATGACGTTCGGGATGTAAATTAATGTGGTGTATGGAAGCGAGCGCTCGGTTAAAGGTCGGTAACGATCAGGGGATGACATATTTGGTACTACCTAGTTAAAGAGGTAGGCCGGTCTTGTGTTGGTAGAGGGCAGATGTTCTGTGCCTCGGGACATCCATCTAGAGGTGTACCCATTTCGGAAGGTAGATCCTTCACCTGGTCATTTGTATGGAAATCCATTCTCCAATAA
Source organism: Allium fistulosum (assembly GCA_030737815.1). Lineage (NCBI taxonomy): Eukaryota > Viridiplantae > Streptophyta > Magnoliopsida > Asparagales > Amaryllidaceae > Allium > Allium fistulosum. The sequence continues at coordinate 474,727,104 of CM060904.1, forward strand.
GAACCTACGGTTTTGTTTGTAGAGCCTAGTATGCTGGAATTTAATAATGGTAATAATTTCAGCTAAGATTAATAAGTTTATTTACAAATGTTTTCAAAGAGATGCCAGTAGAAATAATATCAAATGTTTTGATATAAAAGTGTGTTGGTAATCATAAGGTAAAAACCCGTCTGTGTTTATGTGTGTGCGTGGTCTTATGAGATACTCTTTCTTTTCAAAGGATTTTATTCAAAGGCTGATATATAACACTGTCATCTATTATTGAGTTTTCTCATGCTGGTTTATCAAGCCTGATCCGGGTATTTCAATACTCGGGTCAGATCTGAGTAGTTTCAGGTTAGTCGAAGACGATTGGAGTTTCCAGAGGAGAGCTGGAGATATTCATCTACATATGGACATATTCTATTATCCGCTCTGCTTAGTTTATTTTAGTTGATGTTTGTCAGCAATTGTAAGGACATATGTTTATAACTATCCAAGCTGAATTTTGGTTAGACTCTGATATATGTATTTAAATGTTTTCTGCTGTAAAGATATTTGTTCAATATTATATGATTTCCATTCGTGTGAGATTCTATTCTGTCTATTTTTCTTTTTTACCCTTCATGTTTCGTATTTTCGTGCAATTTGAGTTGGACATGTGTGGTTTATTGTCGATTCAAAGGTTATGGAAAAACAGGCCTTGACATTTGGGATCAGAGCTGAAGGTTAAGTGAGAACCTTGGCTTTGTTATGGGTAAAGTCTCATCAAAGATAGGATTAGTAATATCCTAAGATGAGTAACTCATTAGAGATTGGGTTAGTAACATCGTAGAATGAGTTATGAGAGTATTATATATATGAGCGCGTATGTGTTAATTTTATAAAAATGGTTTTGTTTTAAAGAAATTGGTAAATGAAATAATTTTTCCTTGGGTTTTATATTTTAAATATCAAAAGGGATATTATTATTTTTGGTTAGAAATTAAGGGTTAATTGTAATTTTGCTTAGTAAAACTAAAAGTTGAATATCTTATGATTAGAATATTCCATATAGAATTAATTGGTTGAAAACTAGAATTTAGAACATTAATCATATACTGTTTGCACAAAAAATGGACAAACACCTCAAAGTTGTATGACTTAGTAGATCTTATGTTGTTCTTAGTGATTTGGGTGATTTATGCGAATATATGAAAAGCAGGGGCTAAACTGTAAAAAGACACGCAGATTTATAGTGGTTCAGCCAGAATGTGCCTACGTCCACTTTATATGTTATTTCTCTTCTCTTGTTTTGATTACAAGTACAAAGCTTTGATACAAGTAAAAGAAAGTTGTTTGAAAGTTTTGCCCGTGCTTGAGCTCTCAAACTTGTCCCCCATTGTTGTACCCCTGCCCCTCTATTTATAGAGTGAGGCTGGAGGTAGGGGTCTTGGATGTATACAGCTGCTGATGGGCCCGGGCTGATACAATCTAGCCTGGCAAATCTGGTTCTGCATCGTCTTGGTTCGGTGGGAAGTGTGGTCCGGTAGGAAGCTTGGTTCGGTGGGAAGTGTGGTTCGGTGGGAAGTGTGGTTCGGTAGGAAGCTTGGTTCGGTGGGAAGTGTGGTTCGGTAGGAAGCTTGGTTCGGTGGGAAGTGTCGTTCGGTGGGAAGTGTGGTTCGGTGGGAAGTGTGGTTCGGTAGGAAGCTTGGTTCGGTGGGAAGTGTAGTTCGGTAGGAAGCTTGGTTCGGTGGGAAGTGTAGTTCGGTGGGAAGTGGTGGTTCGGTAGGAGGCGAGTGTCTCTCGTTCGGTGGTGGCTGGTTCGGATGTGGTGAGGATGCCGAATGGACTTTAGCTTTCCATGGTCTTGAGATCTTCTGGGTGAGAAATTTACCCAACATTTGCCCCCCAAAGTAGGATGTGCGTGCGCGCACGTCCTGCTTTGTTTGAGTTTGAGCAATCTCATCCGGCTCCAGAAACGAACCATGTGGTTCGATGATTCAACCTCCTCCTATAAATGGGAGGCTTAGGCCATTGCATTTCTTCACCGAATATTGCTTGTTAGCCGAATCAATTGCAGCCGAATCAACGTGCGCCGAATCATTGTAACCGAATCACTTGCAGCCGAATCAACGTGCGCCGAATCATTGTAACCGAATCACTTGCAGCCGAATCAACGTGCGCCGAATCATTGTAACCGAATCACTTGCAGCCGAATCAACGTGCGCCGAATCACTTGTAGCCGAATCACTTGTAGCCGAATCACTTGTAGTCGAATCACGTGAGTTGCTTTACCACCGAATGAAAGCTTATACTACATATTACCGAATGGGCTACTGATGTTTATTTGTTTACATCCTCTGTTCTAACAGCATGTTTTTCTGGTGTTGCAGATAATGTCTCACAAAGCAGAGACTCGATCAGACAAGAAGAAATCTGGGGGTGAAGGAAGTTCCTCCGCCGTGCCCCCAGCTCAGCCGAATCCCGAACGTCACGGTCCAATCCCGAGATCATTAGTGGACGGGTATGGCCCTCAGGAACTTCTGAACTCCCCGCCCGATTGCTTTCCTAGCTCCCTTAAGGAGGAGCAGCTCGACGTCATTTCCCGGTCTTTCGGAATTGATAGGGCGCATTTGCTGTTGCCAGGGAGAGAAGTTATGCCGTACGATCCTCCTGAAGGGTACTTCGCCTACAGTAGATACCACTGCATGTGTGGTGCCATTCCTCCTCTCAACGCTTGGATAGCCAGCTTCCTCACATATCTAAAGGTGGCCCCATTCCAACTTCAACCCAACTCTTACGCTATACTGGTGAGCCTCTTCGTCATCTTCCAGAGGAAGTATGGTCGCGCTCCTTCCAATCGGGAGATCCGGTATCTATATAATCTGAGGGGCTATAAGAAAGGGTCCCCATACATTAGCTTGGAGTCGGCTGTGACCTTCAAGCCGGTTTTGGATCTGTACTCCAAATTCAGCATGTTCAAGAAGGAGTGGTTTTTCGTCAAGGACGACTCAGTTTCTTTTAGGCGTTTCACCTCTGGATGTAAGTTGAGTTTTCGCTTATAATTTCTATTCCGGTTGCGATGCTTCTTCTCATACTCTCTCATTTTTGCTAGCGACAGGTGGCTTTGCGGTTGTGGAGACTGACCGCCTGGTTCAGACGGCGGCCGAGATAGAAGCTATTCTTGGGAAATATAGATCATCTGCCTTCCTGATCAGAAATGCGATCCTTCTGGAGTACAACATAATCCTCCCACAGCAGTCAGTAGTTAAGCTGAGGGAAACGGCGGTGTTTGCACAAAAAATGGACAAACACCTCAAAGTTGTATGATTTAGCAGATCTGATGTTATTCTTAGTGATTTGAGCGATTTATGCAAATATATAAAAAACAGGGGCTAAACTGTAAAAAGACACGCAGATTTATAGTGGTTCAGCCAGAATGTGCCTACGTCCACTTTATATGTTATTTCTCTTCTCTTATTCTGATTACAAGTACAAAACTTTGATATCAGTAAAAGAAAGTTGTTTGAAAGTTCCTTCCGTGCCTGAGCTCTCAAACTTCTCCCCCATTGTTGTACCCCTGCCCCTCTATTTATAGAGTGAGGGTGGGAGCAGGGGTCTTGGATGTATATAGCTGCTGGTGGGCCTGGGCTGATGTGATCTGGCCTGGCACGTCTCGGTCCGGTGGTAGGAGGTGAGTTGGTTCGGCGAAGCATGGGAGGTGAGTTGGTTCGGCGAAGCATGGGAGGTGAGCTGGTTCGGCGAAGCATGGGAGGTGAGTTGGTTCGGCGAAGCATGGGAGGTGAGCTGGTTCGGCGAAGCATGGGAGGTGAGCTGGTTCGGCGAAGCATGGGAGGTGAGCTGGTTCGGCGAAGCATGGGAGGTGAGCTGGTTCGGCGAAGCATGGGAGGTGAGCTGGTTCGGCGAAGCATGGGAGGTGAGCTGGTTCGGCGAAGCATGGGAGGTGAGTTGGTTCGGCGAAGCATGGGAGGTGAGCTGGTTCGGTAGATGCTTGGTCCGGTAGATGGTGGGAGGAGCTTGGTATCAAGTTGGTCCGGCATCAAGTTGGTTCGGCAGTGTTGAAGGATGCCGGATGAAGCCTAGCTCTTCTTGGTCTTGAGATCCCCTGGGTGAGAAATTTACCCAACATTTGCCCCTCAAAGTAGGGCATATGCCTGTATATGGCGTGCTTTGTTTTAAGTTACCCAATTTCCCCTTCGACTTCTAGTACTGAACCGGTTGGTCCGGAGGTCCACCTTCGCCTATAAGTACGGAGCTAGGGCCCTTGTTATTTCCTACCGAACGAAGGACTTGAGCCAAATCAGTTGCATAGCCGAATCAATCTACCGAGCTGCTTTAGCCTGCCGAATAAGGTACCTAACTTCCCCTCGCCGAATGAAACTCGTGTGTACCGAATGAGTATTCTTATTTGGATCATCGAATGAATTCTACACGGGGAATGCCAAATAAACCTTGGGACTCTGAATACCAAATGAATTTTAACCTTCACCTTACCGAATGAATTTTACACGGGGAATGCCGAATGAACCTTGAGACTCTGAATACCGAATGACAATAGGAATTTGAGCATTTTGAGTGAAATTCTAGACTGCACACACTCGCTTCTTCATATCTCTACATCCTTTTTAAAGATGTATTCTTTTTCGTTGCAGATAATGTCTCACAGAGTTGAAACCCGATCAGAAAAGAAGAAATCCCAGGACAGAGAAGATCCTTCCGAGGTGCCCCCAGCTCAGTTAGAACCGGGACGTCATGGGCCCACCCCGAGGTCACTAGTAGATAGGTACGACCCTCAGGATTGATGCGGTTACTGCCCAGTTTACCAAGGAGGAGAAGGTGGCAGTGAAGGAGGGCATGCGGTTGCTTGCAGCTGAGGAGGCAGGTGTGCAAGTAGAGGATGATGACCGAGATGATCGAGGAGCAGATGCTGGTAAGTCTTCCTTTCTAGTCTTTCCGTTAACTTGGTTGCTTATCACTAATGAATTCTTTTTCTGACCGGACAGGTGGGCAATAGGGCAAGGACAAGACTCCGACGCAGCCGGCTCCCTGATTAGGCCTGGAAAACTCTTTTTGTGGACTTGACATGGTTGTATATGTTAGTCTTAAAACAGTAGAGTAACTTTTAGGTTGTAATTCTTGCTACTTGTAATAAATAGCTCTATTCTTGATGTGTAATTCTTTAACTTAAGCTGATTTTGTCGTCTTTTGAATGTTTTTGCTATTTTGACATGTTGCATAAGAAATATAGCTATGCATATTCTTGTAATTAGATTGTGTTTGATGTCAGGTTCTTGTTTAGAACATAATTTCATGACTTGTAGGGTTAGCGTGAGGTGTGAACAAATTATAGGTATATATGAAAGAAGGAAATACCGTCCTTTATATTTTGCTTATAGATGGCAGCTTTGAATATCCTGTGTGACCGAGTAAGGGATGCGGTCTAGTGTCTTGCTGTGAGTATCTGCTTCTATTAGTGAGTGTCTCTTGTTTTGTGTCCTGCACTTCAGGGATTGTTACAGAGGATAGGAGAAAAGTTTCTTAAGTAAAATTGAAATATGTGAAATAGTAAAACTTCCAATCACGGAAGGCCTTCGATGTGCTTAAGTTCGTGGCAAACGGGTTTTGTAGTCACTTTCCCTAGCTGTGGGTCTTGGAGACATTTGTCACCCATCTTACGCCTCCGCGGGGAGTTAATTCTTTTTTACCACAGCCGCACTTAAGACACATCGGAGCCGAGATCGCGCACAGTAACTACCCGGGCCATTATGGCCCGTAATCGTGGGTATTATTCGATCTACTGTGGCCGGCTAGCGTGGGTGCCGATCGTCAATTGTGAACTGCCCCTGGCTGGCCACACCTTATGTTGGGGCTTATAGTCGGTTCACAGTTGCTGGCGAGCCTAACGCCGTAATGAGCTGCCTCGGCTATAGTCGGCCTTCTCGGTGGCTTATAATCGGCTCATTACAGTTGGCTTTAAGGGCCGTCGCGAGCAATGAGTTAACTCGCAGCAGAGGGATGCCGGAGCGAAAGTGTCTCATTGGCGAGGGCATAGATTCGCATAGTACCTGTTAGGTCTTGTCCAGGAGAAGTTGCGCTGTGGAGCGCCTTGAATGAAAATGCTATTTGCACAGGATTTTGTTCAACAGAAAAGGATACAGTTAACAAGCAGCCAAGATATGAAGGAACAAGTTAAAAAGAGACAAGTTTTTTAAAGTGGTTCAGCACGAAAATGCCTACGTCCACTGATTCTCTTTGTTAATTCACTTCATATGGGCAGTATGAGTTAAGAAAAGTATCGACGAAGGTGTTGGATGTTCCATGCCCTCTGGAACACCTCTCCGTCCACTGTTGACAAAATATAGGCTCCGTTATGGAGATCTTTATGAATTACATATGATCCATCCCAGATTGGGTCTAGTGCTCCGGGACGAGGGAAGATTCGCTTGAGGACAAGATCCCCTTCTTGTAAGGTACGATGCTTGACTTTGGGGTTGTATTGCGTTGCCACTTTTTGCTTGTGAGCTGCTGCCCTGGGGGGCTGCATCATTTCTTCTTTCCTCAATTAGATCCAAAGACATGAGGAGGAACTCTTCGTTTTCTTCTGGGTTGTAGTGGATCCTACAGTGGGAAGGCACTATAGTTTCAACTGGAAGCATAGCATCCGATCCGTATGCCAAAGAGAAAAGGAGTATGCCCCGTTGATGTTCTGAAAGACGTGCGATTGGCCCATAGTGCCGTAGGAGGTTCATCCACCCATTCGCCTTTTGTCTTTTCGAGTTTCTTTTTTATTAGAGTTCTGAGAATTTTGTTGACGGCTTCGACTTTTCCGTTTGCCTGGGGATACGCTACGGATGAGAAGCTTTTGTGAATTCCGTGCTCTTGGCACCAGTTGGCGAATTCCTCCTATCAAATTGAAGTCCATTGTCTGATATGATCTTGAATGGGACTTTGTACCTACACAGAACATTTTTGATCAAGAAATTAATAAATTTTGCTGAAGATACTTTATTCAGGGGTTCTGCTTCCACCCATTTGGTGAAATAGTCGACTGTCACTATAGCATATTTGGCCCCGCCTCTGCCCATCGGTAGTTTGCCGATTAAGTCAATTCCCCATACTGCAAAGGGCCATGGGTTAGTCATTTGAGTAATCTCAGTTGTTGGTAGTCGCAGAATCTTAGCAAACTTCTGGCATCTGTCACATTTTCTGACGAAATCTAAGGCGTCCTTGCTTAAGGTGGTCCAGAAATATCCATATCGGAGTACCTTTTTTGCCAAAGTCTGTCCTCCGATGTGATCTCCGCAGCTCCCTTGATGAATGTTGGATAAGATTTCCTTGGCTTCCCTTCCAGCGACACACCTTAATAGGGTGTTAGAGAATCCACGCCGATAGAGGGTGTCCTCCTGTATTGTGTAGCGGGAAGCTTTCCTCAAGATTTTTTTGACTTCATTACGCCCATTGGGTAGTGAATTCTGCAATGAAATCAGCCATGGCTTGTCCCTTGATGGCGGTGTGAGGGTGATAGGTGATATCATACCGACTTAGTTCAATGCACCATTTAAGTAGTCGCCCAGAAGTGTCGGGACGATGGAGTACCTGCCTCAGTGGTTGATCGGTCAGAACTTTGATGGAATGGGACTGGAGGTAGTGATGCAGTTTTCGTGATGTGATTAGTAAACAGTATGCTAGCTTCTCAAGTTTATGATATCTGACTTTTGCCCCAGTAAACCTCTTGCTGACGAAGTAAACTGGCCGCTGTGTGCGGTTGTCTTCCCTTACCAAGGCAGCGCTTAGGGCGTGAGATGACACAGCAAGGTATAGGTATAATTCTTCGCCTTCGCTTGGAGTCGAGAGTACCAGTGGTTTCTGGAGGTGTTCGATTAAGTTAAGGAAAGCGGTTAAGCATTCGTCAGTCCATTCGAACTTTCCTTTGTCTTTCTTTAGAGCTTCGAAGAAGGGAACGCACTTGTCCGTTGGAAATTTCATCTTTAAGCACTATGGAGCCAAGACAATTTGGAAGTCAGACAGGGCTGGCCTTCCCAAGAAAGCGTTGTAGTTTCTTCCTTCTGATGTGTTCTTCAATCAGGTCCCGGAGATGATGGCATTCATCGGTATCATGCCCATGAGATTCGTGGAAGCGGCAGAACTTTCCAGACTTCTGTGCGTTATCTGATTCCTTCTTGTACGGTGAGCGTTCGTATCTAACTTCGCCTTGGGTGGCAAGGAAGATGTTTTTCGACGGTTTCATTCAAAGGAGTGTAAGTGTCGATTCTCGGTCCTGGCCGATATAGGCGATTTTTCTCCCTTCTTGCCCCCAGCATTGTCTCTAGAGTCATTTCTTCGAATGTCCTTTGCTACAGCGGGCGTGTTGCTGTGAGTTGCCTTATTTTGTTGCCTTGACTGCCCCTCAGTGGCAGCGTCTTCAAGCCTCATATATTTCCTGGCTTCATGGAAGAAATCGGGTAAAGTAGTTGGTTTTTCTTTTGTTAGTCTTCTAGCGAATTTAGTATCCGGATGCACACCACTACAGAGGGCCATTAAGACAAGCTTCTCATCGGCATCTTGGACTACGGCTGCTGCGGCATTGAATCGGGTTAGGTATTGCTGTAGTTTTTCTCCAGGTTTCTGTTTGACGCTGGATAAGGAATAAGCGTCCTTAGGTTGTTCCACATGGATGCGGAACTGACTGATAAACTTTTCTTTCAACATTTCCCACGAGCTGATGGATCCCTGGGGTAGATGACAGAACCAGGAGGTAGCGAGATCTGCTAAGAAGAGCGGAAAGCATTTGCACAGTACTCCCTCTGTTGCTCCACTCATGAGCATATGTTGCGTGTACTTCTGTAAGTGTACAACGGGGTCGGAGGTTCCTTTGTAGGGTTCCATTGTTGGCATCTTCCATTCTCGGGGGGTGATAGCAATTTCGATATTGCGGGCGAAAGGGCTGGTTACCCTAGCGCCTATCCCTCGATCTCTTTGCTCCCGTTGGACACACTCTCTGAATAAGCGTGCCATCCTTTCATCAGAACTTGGAGCAGATAGAAATGAGTTTGGCTCTGTTCTGTGGGATTGATTCCGTCCAGATGACCTGTAGGGATGGTATCGTCTATCATTCCTCATATTTTCCAGTGGCTGCCTTTGGTCTTCTGGGAGCATGCTCGGGTCAGCTACAGTTGGCCCTTGCCTTGATCTCCCCCTGCTGGGTTCTGATCTAAGCACCTCCTCGGGTCCAACTTCGGGCTGGGCTCTATCTCGGCCCCGTTCATTGGCGTTTCTGTGGTTAGGCAGCATGACAGGCTCAGCTACAGTTGACCTTCGCCCGGTACCTCCCCCGTTGGGTTCGGTACCAAACGTTTCCTCAGGCCTAACTTCGGGCTGTGCTCGGTCTCGGCTCCTACCATGGCTACTTCTGCCGTTAGCTCCTTCGAAGAAGGAAGATCTTTGTTGTCTCTGAGATCCTCCAGACTGGGACTCGCCCCATGATTCAGTGTTGTGGTTGGATTCTTCAGCGTCCCTTAAGCGTGACATGAGATGGTCCACAAAAGCTTCTTGCTGGGATGTGAAGCGGTTAGTTACTTCAGCCACAACCCTGTCTAGATCTGCCCTAGTAATGGCTGCAGGCTGTCCTGTAGCAGGAGTGGTTGGGTTAGCCTGTCCTTCATTTGGTTCTACTGCTGGAGGAGGATGATTTCCTTGATTCGTGACAGCTGGATCTGGAAGACTGCTGGATGCGATGTTTTTTCCTTTATTAACATCTTTTCTCTGTTTGGGAGGCATGTTTTCTGAGTGGCGAATGATGCCGTTAGGAAAACTGTTAAGTGGATGAAGCTGAAGCTTCGAGTTTCTATCTCTCAGTGAAAGCACCAAAAATGTTTGCACAAAAAATGGACAAACACCTCAAAGTTGTATGATTTAGCAGATCTGATGTTATTCTTAGTGATTTGAGCGATTTATGCAAATATATAAAAAACAGGGGCTAAACTGTAAAAAGACACGCAGATTTATAGTGGTTCAGCCAGAATGTGCCTACGTCCACTTTATATGTTATTTCTCTTCTCTTATTCTGATTACAAGTACAAAACTTTGATATCAGTAAAAGAAAGTTGTTTGAAAGTTCCTTCTGTGCTTGAGCTCTCAAACTTCTCCCCCATTGTTGTACCCCTGCCCCTCTATTTATAGAGTGAGGGTGGGAGCAGTGGTCTTGGATGTATATAGCTGCTGGTGGGCCTGGGCTGATGTGATCTGGCCTGGCACGTCTCGGTCCGGTGGTAGGAGGTGAGTTGGTTCGGCGAAGCATGGGAGGTGAGTTGGTTCGGCGAAGCATGGGAGGTGAGCTGGTTCGGCGAAGCATGGGAGGTGAGCTGGTTCGACGAAGCATGGGAGGTGAGTTGGTTCGGCGAAGCATGGGAGGTGAGTTGGTTCGGCGAAGCATGGGAGGTGAGCTGGTTCGGCGAAGCATGGGAGGTGAACTGGTTCGGCGAAGCATGGGAGGTGAGTTGGTTCGGCGAAGCATGGGAGGTGAGCTGGTTCGGCGAAGCATGGGAGGTGAGCTGGTTCGGCGAAGCATGGGAGGTGAGCTGGTTCGGCGAAGCATGGGAGGTGAGCTGGTTCGGTAGATGCTTGGTCCGGCAGATGGTGGGAGGAGCTTGGTATCAAGTTGGTCCGGCATCAAGTTGGTTCGGCAGTGTTGAAGGATGCCGGATGAAGCCTAGCTCTTCTTGGTCTTGAGATCCCCTGGGTGAGAAATTTACCCAACAGGCGGAGGAGAGGGCGGCTGCTCAGACCAAGGAAGGTATTACGGTAGAGAGTAGCAAGCGGAAACCTTTCACGAAACCTCCAGCCGTCGGAGGTAAGAAACTCAAGAAGTCGGATGGTCCCTCCCCCAGCAACTGTCCACTTACCCAGGAGGAGGAAGATATAGAGGAGGAAAGAGGTGAGGGTGGAGATGGTCGGGAAGGTGATAAAGGTGGTGATGGCATAGGGGCCTTGCTTCCTGGGCAAGCGGGTGAGATTCAGGAGTGGACGGATGATGCATTCCACCAGGCTTTCGAGGGGCTGGACGAAAATCCGGCTTTGGTAGAGAAAACCGGGAAAGCGGACAAGGCCGGGACCGGTGCAAGCGAGTCTTCTCAGACCATTCCAGCCAAGGCGGCTCCGACGACTTAAGGTGAACTCTTGACTCCTGCATGCTTCATTAATGATAGGGACTTAGGAATATTTTATGCCCCGCTCCCGTCCTGGAATGAAATCCAGGACTTATTGCAGTATCCTACTCCTCCCTAGGGTTTGTACAACCACAGCTGTGTTTCTTTTTCCTTTTTTAACTTGTAATTTACCGCGTTTCTCGAATCATATAGTGATGTAAGTTTGTGTCACTTGTTCTTTATATCAGGAGCAGGCAAGACGTCCAAGGCCTCAGATCTTCGACACAGGCTTGAGCAATATAAGCTTTCCAAAACTTCTGCTAAGCCGAAGCCCTCGACCCAACGCTCCGGGGATGTAGTCGGCTACCGTCCTCTTCTTGGGGTCATCGAAGAGGGTATTCAGCAGAGGAAGAGGAGTCATCCTTTATCCGAACCTTTGCCCGGTCCTCAGCTTCCGGCTCAGCCTCTTCATGATATCACTGAGGAGGGTAGCGAGTTTGCACCTTCTCCGCACCCGTCCGGAAACCCTTCTGTTATTCATATCGACCGTCCTGACTTGGCTCGTAATCCATTTGCAGGTCATCCTGATCTGGATCTAAGCTCTCATGATATTACTTTTGACGAAGTCACTGGTGAACACCTTCTCCCCCGTAACCCCATGGTACGAGTACTTGATGAAGCTAAGTCCTTAGATCTCGATTTACTCACTACTCGTATAGTCACTATGGGAGACGAGGCCAAGGCTAATATTGATCGGGTGGCGGAGGAGACCAAGAAGCTGATGGGGCATCATGCCCGACTGGTTAAGGCCGGAGAGGAGATTGGGAGCGCCAATATCCGACTTCGATTGGTGGTTTCGGATCAGGCCAAACAGCTTGCGGATCAGGCTATTCAGATTTCTCAGCATGAGGCTGCTACTGGACGATTAAGAAAAAACATGGAAGAGGCCAGTCGGGCCGAATTGCGGAAAATGGAAGCTACTTGCAAAGAGCGGATTGACATGGCTATTGCCACGGCGGACGAGGTTCGGAAAGCGGATCTCGAGCAGGTGGAGGAATTGTCCAGGAAACTTGAGGCTGTAGAGCTTGCTCAAGCTAAGTTGAGGGAGGAGATGGAGGCAATGCGGGGATCCCTTCTAGCCGACTGCTCGAGATACCGATCGGAGAGAGATGCTGCTGTTGGGAGGTTGTTGGCTTCCGAGGCCCGGATGAGGGAGTTTGAGGAGAACGAGGGGATGATGGACGAAATGCTCCAGGACATGTACTTCCGAACCTGGAAGCAGGGCAACCTATCCTGGATGGATGATTATCCCAGGATCATGGCTAAGATCTATCTTCGGGCTCTGGAGGAGGCTAAGGCCGATGCGGATAAAGATGGTGGCGTGGCCTTCAGCATGGATGCGGTCACTGCCCAGTTTGCCAAGGAGGAGAAGGTGGCGGTGAAGGAAGGTATGCGGTTGCTTGCCGCTGAGGAGGTAGGCGTGCAGGTAGAGGATGACGATCAGGATAGTCAGGAAGCAGGCGCTAGTAAGTCTCTCTTTTTAGTTTCTCCATCAACTTGATTGCTTATTGCTAATGAGTCCTTTCTTTGACTGGACAGGGGGTCAACAGGACAAGGATAAAGCTCCACTGCAGCCGGCCCCTTGATTATATCTGAAAAAACTCTTTTTGTGGGTTTGACAGGGTTGTATATGTTAGTCGAAAAATAGTAAAGTAGCCTTTGGGTTATAATATTTTGCCACTTGTAATAAATAGTCTTATTTTTGACGTGTAATTCTTTAACTTGGGCTGATTTTCTTGAATGTTTGTTGCTTTTTCGACATGTTGTATGAGAAATATAGCTATGCGTATTCTTGCAATTGAGTTGTGTTTGATGTCAGGTTTTGGTTTTAAAACATAATTTCATGACTTGTAATATTAGTGTGTGGTGTGAACAAATTATAGTCATGCATTTGTACATAAAGGAAGAAAATACCGCCTTTCATGTTATGTTTATAGATGGCAGTTTCGAATATCTTGTATGACTGAGCATGGAAAGTAGTTGAATGCCATGCCATCTGATTGTGGATCCACGCATCCATTGGCGAGTGTCTTCTACTCCGTATCCTGTACTTGATGGATTATTATAGAGGATAGGAGGAAAGCTTTTTAAGTAAAATTGAAATATGTGAAATAGTAAAACTTCCAATCACGGAAGGCCTTCGATGTGCTTAAGTTCGTGGCAAACGGGTTTTGTAGTCACTTTCCCTAGCTGTGGGTCTTGGAGACATTCGTCACCCATCTTATGCCTCCGCGGGGAGTTAATTCTTTTTTACCACAGCCGTACTTAAGACACATCGGAGCCGAGATCGCGCACAGTAACTACCCGGGCCATTATGGCCCGCAATCGTGGGTATTATTCGATTTACTGTGGCCGGCTAGCGTGGGTGTCGATCGTCAACTGTGAACTGCCCCTGGCTGGCCACACCTTATGTTGGGGCTTATAATCGGTTCACAGTTGCCGGCGAGCCTAACGCCGTAATGAGCTGCCTCGGCTATAGTCGGCCTTCTCGGTGGCTTATAATCGGCTCATTACAGTTGGCTCTAAGGGCCGTCGCGAGCAATGAGTTAACCCGCAGCAGAGGGATGCTGGAGCAAAAGTGTCTCATTGGCGAGGGCATAGATTCGCATAGTACCTGTTGGGTCTTGTCCAGGTGAAGTTGCGTTGTGGAGTGCTTTGAATAGAAATGCTGTATACTCAGGATTTTGTTCAACAGAAAAGGATAAAGTTAACAAGCAGCCAAGATACAAAGGAACAAGTTAAAAAAGAGACAAGGTTTTTTAAAGTGGTTCGGCACGAAAAGGCCTACGTCCACTGATTCTCTTTGTTAATTCACTTCATATGGGAAATACAAGTTAAGAAAAGTATCGACGGAGGTGTTGGATGTTCCATGCTCTCTGGAACACCTCTCCGTCCACTGTTGACAAAATATAGGCTCCGTTGTGGAGATCTTTATGAATTACATATGGTCCATCCCAGATTGGGTCTAGTGCTCCAGGGCGAGGGAAGATTCGTTTGAGGACAAGATCCCCTTCCTGCAAGGTACGATGCTTGACTTTGGAGTTGTATTGTGCTGCCACTTTTTGCTTGTGGGCTGCTGTTTTGAGGACTGCATCGTTTCTTCTCTCCTCGATTAGATCCAAAGACATGTGAAGGAGTTCTTCATTCTCTTCTGGGTTATAGTGGATCCGACGGTGGGAAGGCACAATAGTTTCTACTGGGAGCATAGCCTCCGATCCGTATGCCAAAGAGAAAGGAGTGTGCCCTGTCGATGTTCTGAAAGATGTGCGGTAGGCCCATAGTGCCGTAGAGAGTTCATCCACCCAAGCGCCCTTCGACTTTTCGAGCTTCTTTTTGATCAGAGCTTTCAGAATTTTGTTGACTGCTTCGACTTGTCCGTTTGCCTAGGGATATGCTACGGATGAGAAGCTTTTATGAATTCTGTGTTCTTGGCACCAGTTGGCGAATTCCTCGCTGTCAAACTGAAGTCCATTGTCTGATATGATTTTGAGTGGGACTCCGTACCTGCATAGAACATTTTTGATCAAGAAGTTAATAACTTTTGCTGAAGATACCTTATTTAGAGGTTCCGCTTCCACCCATTTGGTGAAATAATCAACTGCCACTATAGCATATTTGGCCCCGCCTTGGCCCATTGGTAGCTCGCCGATTAAGTAAATTCCCCATATTGCGAAGGGCCAAGGGCTAGTCATCTGAGTAATCTCGGTTGTTGGTAGCCGAGGGATCTTGGCAAATTTTTGGCATCTGTCACACTTCTTGATGAAATCTAAGGCGTCCTTGCTTAAGGTGGGCCAGAAATACCCGTATCGGAGTATCTTTTTTGCTAACGTTTGCCCTCCGGTGTGATCTCCACAGCTCCCCTGATGGATGTTGGATAAGATCTCCTTGGCTTCTCTCCCAGCGACACACCTTAATAACGGGTTAGAGAATCCACGCCGATAGAGGACGTCTTCTTGTATTGTGTAGCGGGATGCTTTCCTCAAGATTTTCTTGACTTCATTACGCCCGTTGGGTAGAGTGCCACTTTGTAGGTAGTTTCGGATGGGAGTCATCCAAGTTGCTTCTTCGATTGCAGCTATCAGATTCACTTGCTCAAAACTCGGGGCCAGTTGCTTTGAGATGGTTACTGCCCCGAAGATGGTGATGTCTCTCACACTTGCTTGCTTTGCTAATTCGTCGGCCTCTCGGTTCTCCTCCCGAGGGATGTGTTTGACTAAGTAGTGGTCCAATCGGCTGAGAAGTAACTTGGTCTTCTTTAGATATGCTATGAGTCGTTCTTCTCGAGCTTGGAATTCTCCTAGTATTTGGTTAACAATAAGCTGAGAATCGCTGTGAAGACACAAAGAATTGGCTCCGATTTCTATGGCAATTTCTAGTCCAGCTATCACTGCTTCATATTCCGCATCGTTATTGGTGGCAGCGAATTCCAGTCTTATAGCATAGTGCAGTTTATTTCCCCTAGGAGTGATTATTACCACACCTGCCCCCGAGCCTTGTTCGTTAGATGCACCGTCCACAAAGAGATTCCACTTGATATCTTCTGTTATTTCCAATTGCTCCCTATCCTCGTTGGTAGTGAACTCTGCAATGAAATCAGCCATGGCTTGTCCCTTGATGGCGGTGCGAGGGTGATAGGTGATATCATACTGACTTAGCTCAATGCACCATTTAAGTAGTCGCCCAGAAGTGTCAGGACGATGGAGTACCTGCCTCAATGGTTGATCGGTCAGAACTTTGATGGAATGGGACTGGAAGTAGTGACGCAGTTTTCGTGATGTGATTAGTAAACAGTATGCTAACTTCTCAAGCTTAGGATATCTAACTTCTGCCCCAGTAAACCTTTTGCTGACGAAGTAAACTGGTCGTTGCGTGCGGTTGTCTTCCCTTACCAAGGCAGCGCTCAGGGCGTGGGATGACACAGCGAGGTATAGGTATAATTCTTCTCCTTCGCTTGGAGTTGAGAGCACCGGTGGTTTCTGGAGGTGTTCGATTAAGTGAAGGAAAGCGGTCAGGCATTCGTCAGTCCACTCGAACTTTCCTTTATCTTTCTTTAGGGCTTCGAAAAAGGGGACGCACTTGTCTATTGCCTTGGAGATGAATCGGCTTAGGGCGGCCACTTTTCCATTTAGGCTTTGCATTTCCTTTCGGGTGGAAGGTATCTTGATATCCCTTAGCGCTCGGACTTGTTCAGGGTTTGCTTCTATCCCTCTGGCATGAACGATGAATCCTAAGAACTTCCCTGACGACACACCGAAGGAGCATTTTAGTGGATTCAACTTCATTCCATATTGCCGAAGTACTTGAAACATCTCTCCTAGGTGGCTTACGTGATCTTTGGCCCTCCTTGACTTTACCAGCATGTCATCCACATATACTTCCATAGTTTGTCCTATTAGCCCTGCAAACATCTTGTTGACGAGGTGCTGGTAGGTGGCTCCTGCATTTTTAAGTCCGAAAGGCATCACTTTGTAGCAGTATAAACCCCGGTCGGTGATGAAACTAGTGTGGTCTTGGTCGGGAGCATGCATAGGAATTTGGTTATATCCTGAGTATGCATCCATAAAAGATAGGAGTTCGTGCCCGGCCGTGCTGTCTACAAGTTGGTCGATTCTGGGAAGCGGGAAGCAATCCTTTGGGCAGGCGTCGTTCAGGTTGGAGAAGTCAATGCAGGTCCGCCACTTCCCATTAGCCTTCTTTACTAGTACCGGGTTGGCGATCCATTCTGGGTAAACAGCTTCTCGTATGAAGTCATTGGCGAGTAGATTCTTTACTTCTTCATCGAGGGCTGCTGATCGCTCTGCCCCCATACTTCTCTTTTTTTGTTTTACAGGCGCCTTGGTAGGATCAATGTTTAATACGTGGCATGCTATGTCGGGGGAGATTCCGGTCATGTCAGCGTGTGACCAAGCGAATACGTCCAAGTTGTGGCGGAGAAAATCAATGAGTTGTTCCTTCAATTCAGCTTTCAGCTGGGACCCAATTTTCAGTAGCCTACTTGAGTCGTGCTTGTCTACAGATATAAACTCCATAGCCTCTGCAGGCTCGGCGGTGGCCTCCTCCTCTTTATCCCTAGGGTCTAATTCATTGAAAGGGTCGCTGGTGTATCGAAGAGGAGGGGCTTTCTTTAGTTGCTATGCTTCAAGGCTTTTTGTGCAGAGGGCAATCTCTACACCTTTCCCTTTATCTTTCCTGTGGTTGTTGCGAAGTTCGGTTATATAGCAGTCCCGTGCAATATCCTGGTCTCCTTCCACTTCCCCTACCCCATTGTCCGTTGGAAATTTCATTTTCAGGCACCATGGGGCTAGGACAATCTGGAAGTCAGACAACGCTGGTCTTCCTAAGAAGGCGTTGTAGGCCGAATGGTTTTCTATCAGCACAAACGTCTGTTTCCTTACAACGGAGCGGGGATGGCTTCCAATCTCAACAAAGAGGTCCAGCTGCCCGAGGGGCATCTTCGCATCTCCAGTGAAACCGTGTAGTGGTTTATCGCAGGGAGATACATCCTTCATTGATAGCTTCATTTTGTCGAATGCGTGTTTGAACAGGATATTTACAGAGCTTCTAGTGTCTACCAGGATTCGGTAAACTTCGGCGGGACCGAGTCGGGCAGAGATAACCATGGGATCCATGTGAGGGTACTGTCTTCCTTCTAGGTCACGCTTGCTGAATGTGATGTCATCACTTTCTTTCCGCTTTGGGTGGCGCTCTTCTATAACCGTATTGACACAGTCCTTATTGTCCCTAAGCGACTTCCCATATCTTTCCATCTCTCTCCAATTTCTGTCTGCGATGTGCGGACCTCCTGAGATGGTATGGACCACTATCTTCTCTTGACTAGAGCTGCTAGCGTTGCGGTTTCCTCTGTCGGTCCCTGGTGAGGGTAGCCTTGGGTTTTCATTGGCAGGAGCTGGAGTCCTGTCTTGACCTTTTACATAACGTTCCAGTTTCTTCCTTCTGATGTGTTCCTCAATCAGATCTCGGAGATGATGGCATTCGTTGGTATCATGTCCGTGAGATTCGTGGAAGCGGCAGAATTTTCCAGACTTCTGTGCGTTATCTGATTCTTTCTTGTATGGTGGGCGTTTGTATCTAACTTCGCCTTGGGTGGCAAGGAAGATATTTTCAACGGTCTCGTTCAAAGGGGTGTAAGTGTCGAATCTTGGTCCTGGCCGATATAGGCGCTTTTCTACTTTCTTGCCCCCAGCATTGTCTTTGGAATCATTTCTTCGAACGTCCCTTGCCACAGCAGGGGCATTGCCATGGGTCATCTTATTTTGCTGTCCGGACTGCCCCTCAACGGCAGCATCCTCAAGCCTCATGTATTTTCCGGCTTCATGGAAGAAATCGGGTAAAGTAGCTGGTTTTTCTTTTGTCAATCTTCTAGCAAATTTAGTGTCCGGATGCACACCACTGCAGAGGGCCATTAGGATAAGCTTCTCATCGGCATCTTGAACTGCGGCTGCTGCGGCGTTGAATCTGGTTAGGTATTGCTGCAGCTTTTCTCCAAGTTTCTGTTTGACGCTGGATAAGGAATAAGCATCCTTAGGTTGCTCCACATGAATGCGGAATTGACTGATAAATTTTTCTTTCAACATTTCCCACGAGCTGATGGATCCTTGGGGTAGATGACAGAACCAGGAGGTAGCAAGATCAACCAAGAAGAGCGGGAAGCATTTGCATAGTACTCCCTCTGTTGCTCCACTCATGAGCATATGCTGCGTGTACCTTTGTAAGTGTACAACGGGATCGGAGGTTCCTTTGTAGGGTTCCATTGTTGGCATCTTCCATTCTCGGGGGGTGATAGCAATTTCGATATTGCGGGCGAAAGGGCTGGTTACCCTAGCGCCTATCCCTCGATCTCTTTGCTCCCGTTGGACACACTCTCTGAATAAGCGTGCCATCCTTTCATCAGAACTTGGAGCAGATAGAAATGAGTTTGGTTCTGTTCTGTGGGATTGATTCCGTCCAGATGACCTGTAGGGATGGTATCGTCTATCATTCCTCATATTTTCCAGTGGCTGCCTTTGATCTTCTGGGAGCATGCTTGGGTCAGCTACAATTGGCCCTTGCCTTGATCTCCCCCTGTTGGGTTCTGATCTAAGCACTTCCTCGGGTCCAACTTCGGGCTGGACTCTAGCTCGGCCCCGTTCACTGGCGTTTCTGTGGTTAGGCAGCATGACAGGCTCAGCTACAGTTGACCTACGCCCGGTACCTTCCCCGTTGGGTTCGGTACCAAACGTTTCCTCAGGCCTAACTTCGGGCTGTGCTCGGTCTCGGCTCCTACCACGGCTACTTCTGCCGTTAGCTCCTTCGAAGAAGGAAGATCTTTGTTGTCTCTGAGATCCTCCAGACTGGGACTCGCCCCATGATTCAGTGTTGCGGTTGGATTCTTCAGCGTCCCTTAAGCGTGACATGAGATGGTCCACCAAGGCTTCTTGTTGGGACGTGAAGCGGTTAGTTACTTCAACCACAACTCTGTCCAGATCTGCTCTAGTAATTGCTGCAGGCTGTTCTGTGGCAGGAGTGGTTGGGTTAGCCTGTCCTTCATTTGTTACTGCTGCTGGAGGAGGACGATTTACTTGATCCGTGACAGCTGGATCTGGAAGACTGCTGGATGCGATGTTTTTTCCTTTGTTAACATCTTTTCTCTGTTTGGGAGGCATGTTTTCCAAGTGGCGAACGATGCTGTTAGGAAAACTGTTAAGTGGATGAAGCTGAAGCTTCGAGCTTCTAGTTCTCAGTGAAAGCACCAAAAATGTTTGCACAAAAAATGGACAAACACCTCAAAGTTGTATGACTTAGTAGATCTTATGTTGTTCTTAGTGATTTGGGTGATTTATGCGAATATATGAAAAGCAGGGGCTAAACTGTAAAAAGACACGCAGATTTATAGTGGTTCAGCCAGAATGTGCCTACGTCCACTTTATATGTTATTTCTCTTCTCTTGTTTTGATTACAAGTACAAAGCTTTGATACAAGTAAAAGAAAGTTGTTTGAAAGTTTTGCCCGTGCTTGAGCTCTCAAACTTGTCCCCCATTGTTGTACCCCTGCCCCTCTATTTATAGAGTGAGGCTGGAGGTAGGGGTCTTGGATGTATACAGCTGCTGATGGGCCCGGGCTGATACAATCTGGCCTGGCAAATCTGGTTCTGCATCGTCTTGGTTCGGTGGGAAGTGTGGTCCGGTAGGAAGCTTGGTTCGGTGGGAAGTGTGGTTCGGTGGGAAGTGTGGTTCGGTAGGAAGCTTGGTTCGGTGGGAAGTGTAGTTCGGTAGGAAGCTTTGTTCGGTGGGAAGTGTGGTTCGGTGGGAAGTGTGGTTCGGTAGGAAGCTTGGTTCGGTGGGAAGTGTAGTTCGGTAGGAAGCTTGGTTCGGTGGGAAGTGTAGTTCGGTGGGAAGTGGTGGTTCGGTAGGAGGCGAGTGTCTCTCGTTCGGTGGTGGCTGGTTCGGATGTGGTGAGGATGCCGAATGGACTTTAGCTTTCCATGGTCTTGAGATCTTCTAGGTGAGAAATTTACCCAACATATACCCTTAGGTATTTAGTATTAATAAATAATAATGATTTTCATAATGGATGGATTTAAAAGCTAAGTACAAGTATCTTGTGAAGTAAAATTCACGATTTGATTATAAGATATTTGATGATAATATTGAAGCTAGAAGTTGTAATTGGAGAAAGTAAAAAGAAAATGTATACTTAGAAAAATTCTTATAACCAAGATAGAAAAAAACAAGATAAACTTAAATTGAGACTTTTTGTAAATATATTATAAAAGGGTAAGTTCTATAACTTATAAAGGAGATAAGGTAATTTGAAATTTAGACACTTTGATTAGGTTAAAAATCAAAGTGAAATTTAGGAATAAGTGATAAGGAATATCATCCTAATATAAAACTTTGAATTAGTGATACATTTTGGGTAACATTTGTAATTTATGATAAAGTAAGATTAGAAGTGGCTAGTTTTGAATAATATGGTTAGTAGGTTAATTGTTGGATGAAAATATTTAAGTAACAAATACCATGTGAACTAAGTTTCACAATTTGACCATAAGGTATTTAATGGATTTAAGGTCAAGAAATTTGATTAAAAATGGATAGTAAATAAGTTAATAATCATAGAATTAGTAAGAAAACGATGTACACTTAGTAAAGTTGTCTTATCGATATATGGATGTTAGCACCAAAATTGGTCACTAACCCCGTTTAGAAAGATTATGTAGAGAGATTAATGAAGAAAGTCAATGTAAACAGAGAACAATATGCTAAATTGAATGCAATGACGAGAACACCAGATTTATAGTGGTTCGGCATAACTGCCTACATCCACTTTGAGGTTAAACTTTATTGCTTTACTTCATAATTGATTACAGATACAATCCATACACCAACTACTTGAATACAATTGCTAAGTAAAAAGAACGAGTCTTGAAAGCGGCAGAGTCTCCCCAGTGTTCTCGAAAAAAAGGTCCATTTCATTGTGCCCCTGCCTCTCTATTTATAGACAAAGATGGATTGGACCCCCCCGGTGGGCCTGGCAGCCGATTACCTCAGCACAGAAAGAGTGAGTTATGGGTGTCGAACCACTGATGTCGAACAGACTGATGCCGAACCATCGACGCCGAACAGGCTGACGTCGAACCATTGATGCCGAACAGATTGACGCCGAACCATCGATGTCGAACAGATTGATGCTGATCCATCGACGCCGAACAGGCTGATGTCGAACCATTGATGCCGAACAGATTGACGCCGAACCATCGATGCCGAACAGGCTGATGCCGAACCATTGATGCCGACCAGACTGACGCCGAACCATCGATGCCGACCAGACTGATGCCGATCCATCGATGTCGACCAGACTGATGTCAAACATCTCTAGACGCCGATCTACTTCGTATGTCGAATGTTCTGCCATGCCGAACGATCCAGGTACGCCGAATGCTGCTGCCATGCCGAACGAAGTGTGGATGCCGAGCAGTATGGAATGCCAAATGCTACTGCCATGCCGAACGAAGTGTGGATGCCGAGCAGTATGGAATGCCAAACGCTCTTCCATGCCGAACGATCCATGTATGCCGATCACTCTGGAGTGCCGATCGATATGCAAGTGCCGAGTGCCTAGTTGCCTGGTCAAACCTTCAGGTAACACTTGCCCTCCAAAGTACATCATGTGGTTAAACGTGGTGTGCTTTGAATCACCCTGGATGCCGAATGATATGCCCATACCGAACGACATAGCCAAAGCCGAGCACCCTGGATGCCGAACGACATAGCCGATGCCGAGCACCCTGGATGCCGAACAATGTCAATTTGACCGGTTTTACTGGTTATAGTCTCTTCGACTTCCCTTCTCTCTATATAAGCCGATGCTCCTTCTTCTTCTCCCTTTTACTTCTACCTCCGCTTTTCAGTATTTACGAACTTTGCCTCTCAACAGACTTCAGAGAATTATCTACTTTTCCCTTCCCTTCTCGAACACCATACGTTGCCTCACTTTCTTCCCTAACCAATTGAATCCAATTAGAACCACGTTCCCTACTCCAGAATCTCTCCGAGCTTCGACTCGTCTCTTAGGTAAAAAACTTTTCCTTAAATACTTCACCCCTATTAGGAAACCTAGCATGAGATTCGAACTCGCGAATCTCTGCAACATCAAAGTCAGAAGTAATTGCGTGGAGCAGGAGGAGTTATGGGCGAAGTGTGGGTGTTTTTTACAGGAGTTTAAGGCTAAACGAACGGTAGAAGAGAAGAGGATGGCAGAGGTGTTTGAAGGAGGGAGTTGGTGGAAGACGTATTGATGTGGCTCGGCATGACTTCCTGATGCCGAGCGATGGAGGGGATGTACGGTAGTGAAATTGGAGTTAAGGTTTAGTGAAGTGGATCGGCATGACCGTGGTTTGACACGGCTTACCGAACGACTCGGGTACGTTGGATGGGAGAGATGGAGGAAAAGAAAGGAAATGATGTTAAGGGCAGAAGGCCGAGTGAATCAACTCGGCACGACCTACTGCATGCACTCATTTTCAGGCCGAACAGAAGAAAGTTCGAACGGAATTCTGGTCGGACAGAGTTTCGACCGAGCAGAATTTTGGCCGAACAGAACCTAAGCCGAACAGAACTTAGACCGAACAGAACCTAAGCCGAACAGAACTTAAGCCGAACAGACTTAAACCGAACAGAACCTAAGCCGAACAGAACTTAGCAGAATAGAACTTAAGCCGAACAGACTTAAACCGAACAGAACCTAAGCCGAATAGAACTTATTCGAACAGAACTTAAGCCGAACAGAACTCAAGCCGAACAGACTTTTTGACCGAACTCCTATTCACCTTGCCTAATCAAACATCAAACACAAGGACAAGGACTTAAGCATACCAGCATATCGAACTAATCTGGACTGATAACTTTTTAGTTTCAATAATCACAAGCCTGAACTTAAACCAATAAGAATGGATTAAATCTTTTAACACGCAGTGCCAATGTCCGAGTTCGAAACTGAAAACATTGCAAGGTTGGCTTTCGGAGACGGTCAGCGATGACGGTCTTCGAAGACGACAGTTCAAGGCTCAACTTTATATCATCAATCCTGTGACTTATAATTTCTCAGCGTTTACACCTGAACGATCGCACTAGTTCACACACTACACGGGGGGAATATTCGTATTGTTAAGTCTGACGTCGATTATTTTTAAGTATAGTTCGAACAGGTACTTTGCTAGATTCAATCTTTATCAGCGATGTCTCGGAAATCTAGCTCCGCCACGATTTCGGACAGGCCCGGGCCGTCCTCCCGATGAGAAGTCGCAGATACTTCAATTCCTTCAACTTCCCCTGCACATGACTTAGCTCCCGATGCACTGGAGGCAGCAATTTTCATGGACAACCCTGTCGATTCGCTTCCTTCAAAGATTAATGAAAGTACACTCTGCTGGATATGCTCTCTCCACGGAATCCCCTTTGATG
Source organism: Allium fistulosum (assembly GCA_030737815.1). Classification (NCBI taxonomy): domain Eukaryota; kingdom Viridiplantae; phylum Streptophyta; class Magnoliopsida; order Asparagales; family Amaryllidaceae; genus Allium; species Allium fistulosum. The sequence continues at coordinate 474,751,252 of CM060904.1, forward strand.
ACGTGCTAGTTCCATCGGGGCATGACCGTCCACACTTGCCCCCAGTCGGATACACATCTTGTAACAAATTAATGTGCTGGGTTGGCAGTGTGCCACCATTCAACTCGTTTCTTTGGGATGTGCTGCAATACATCGACATTGCTCCATCGCAATTGCACCCGAACGGACATGCATTCCTCTACGGCACTTGCATCCTCTTTATGAATGTCTTCTCTAGGCTTCCAACTCCGGGCGATATCAGATACATATATTGCATCAAGAAGCAGAAGGATAACCCATCATTCATGTTTCTCGAGCCGCACAACAAATGTCAAATCTTAACTGGAGCGTGGACCAAGTTTGCTCTGTATAAACAGGAATGGTTCTATGTGCGTTGTCCTCCCGGCTTTGCGAGGAGATGGGTCGAAGGAAGTAAGCCTTATTTCTTGAACCGTTACTCGGGTTTAGCAGCAGCCGTACCTCTTCTAACTTTTACCCGTCGTTCCAGGTATCACTCCATGTCCTGACAACTGCGGATATTCTAATGCCGTCGAAGCTATTCGAGCCCTTCCAGCCAGAGAATGGGACATTATAGCTCTCATTTCGAATGAGTCAGTTACAAGGCTTGGACTGTTGGCAGAAGGCCGTCGGATAAGCCTTCCTCAGGGCGTCACCATTCCTAGGCTTGCCCCTGGCAAAGGGAAAAAACAGGCTAAGTCTTCAGCACGCAACGCTCCTAATACACTAGAAGAGGGGGAAATTAAGGAGACTGAGACACCCGAAGCACAAGATGAGAATGTCGGTCCCACTCAAGATCCAATGGTCGAAGTTCACGACATTGAAACGTCATCTTCCCCTTCTAAGGGGAAAAAGAAACCGACGTACAAGATGAGGAAGGAAAAAATCGGTGGAACTTCTAAAATTACCCTTGTCCCAGTGGAGAAAGAAGCTTCCTTACAACATTTAGAAAGTTCTCTGAAGGGCCTGTCGAACCTTACCATTCCTGACGATCTACTCAACTACGGTTTCGACGATCCAGAGGCCCTCAAGTTTCACTCGCCCGCTAGAGGCGATACGGGAGTTCAAGCCCGAATCCAGGGAGATAACACCCCAATTAGTAAAGATAAAGGAACTGGTCCATCGGGGGGAACACTAGGACACACACGCATACATGCACTTCACCATACACTTCAATTTTTGCCATTACCCTGATTCATCCTAACTCGTTATTATTTTTATTCTATGCAGGTGACATGGGACGCTCCCATGGATTCGATCGTCTCCACAGCTCATCCATTTTTCACCACTCCGGTCGGAATTCGGGCTCTAGCAAGCGCCGAGACAGGGACGATTACGGAGATCAAGAAAACCATCCCCGGGACTCGACTTATTGGAAGAAATCGTATTCTCAGTCTTCATACTCTCGCGATCTTCCTCCTCAAACAGAAACAAACAGAGAAAAATCTTCGCAGAAGGGGTCTCAACCCGATGTTTCCCGAGATCAATATTCCGGTTCATCAAGCACACGACAATCTCGGGAACATCGTAAGATAACTGAACTTTCAAAACCTCCTCCCCCTGTTCCTGCGATAGACCCAATGGTATCGGAGAAGCTGGTCGAGCTTAAAGCTAAATTCCTCAAAATCTGCTTTGACGGTCTGAAGTTCCTCCCAGCTATACATCACATTCTAGGACACGTCAAGCAGAGCGCCATTGCTTGCAACAACGACGTCTATGTTCAACATGACGCATTTGTTCATTTGGTCGAAAAAGTCTCGGAAGTATCCGTTGAGCGCCAATAAGAAATCGACCGCTTGAAGCTCGAAGCTATCTTCGATAAAGACATCATCAAAAACCAGGACGAAGAGCTCGCTTTATACAAGTCTAAACTTGAAACTGCAGAACAGAGTGCTAAGGAGACTACGGAGGCCGTCGCTCGTTTAGAGACGACTCATAAGAAAGAACTTGACGTCGCAGTCCAACGCAGTGGGGCCTTAGCTTTATAAAAAGATTCTATTCAAAAAGAAAGGGATGCACTCGCCCTGCAGGTCAAAGAGTTGAAGGAGCTACTCTCTAAGGAGAGAGAAGAGAAGATAGCGGCTCAAGAAGAGTCTCAACGGTACTGTGACGAGATTGTCGATACATGTCTCTTGAAGGCAAAGCTCGAGGATGAGCTTTCTAAGGTTGGAACAATGAAAGATGAAGCCCGCGAGGAGGGCAAGAAAATAGCTTCTGCGGAGATCGACTCCCGCCTTGAAGCGGCTGTAGAGGCCGGTAGAGAAGAAATCAAGTGTATGTTCGACCCACTAATAGACGAATACAATGCTCGTGTCCTCATGCACCGGGACTTGACCTTTTTAGGCGAGGGCTACCTTGAATCTTTGGCCGAGGCTTGGGAGACTTTAATACAGATTAGGAAGGTGGAGTCAAACACCGAGGAGGTCGACGAGGACGCTTTAGTGAAAGAGTTCCTCAGGGGGAACGAACCATCAGACTTGTCTACAGCTAAGGCTCTTTTTCAGCAAAGGTTCTCCCCCGCTAAAAGAGAAAGATGACAAAGCTGGTCCATTTGGAACCAAGGCTGCAGCCCCTCCTTCTACTCAACCGGCCGATCGGCCAGCACTCGACCCATTCGAGCAGTATGCCGACTATGATCCGGAAGACCCCGGTTTCGCCATTCACGTGCTGTCTCCCATTCTGGAGGGTGAAACTCCCCACACAGCTGAAAGCCAACAAGAAACTGGTATAAAACTCTTCTTCTAGAAGTTCAAAGATCTGTCGCTTTCTGCGATCGGTCATTGGTCCTAATGTTTGTTCTTTATGTTTTTGTACAGGCCGCTCTGACCCTGAACCGACTCCGAGGAGCGATGACGCCAAGGAGGAGACGGGGAAAACAAGCAATGCTACTTACGAGGGAGTAACTCCCGGTCCTGATGCTCAAGTGATCGGGGTGCTAGATGATGATAAGTCTGACACTTCATCTCCCGCAGAAGGGAGTTATGAAATTGAAATCACGGGCGCCTCAGAACCCACTTCGAAGGTGAGTATGAAGGAGCGACTCGCAGAAGAGAAGAAGAAAAAAGTTGAGATCAAGGTCGAGTCTCAAGTACTAGAACTCACCGACCCGCTGAATAGGCCTCTGAAAGTCATCCTTCCCGGTAAATCCAAACCACTGGACGTTCCTCCTCCCACTCCTGACTCCGCTTCCTTGGCAAGCAAAAAGTCCAAGGGGAAGCATGAGGGAGAGGAGTCATTTGAGAAAGCAAAGGAGGACAAGAAAAGGAAGTCGAAGAAGTAGCCACCATACTCGTTCAACGAGATTTTGCTTAGGTCATGTAACTACTTTTACTTTTTCGTTTTCGTAGTTTATGTAGATAGATTTTTGACCCCAAGTTTTGGAGGAGTGGTTGTATAACCCCATTTTGGATTATTGAATAAAGTTTAATTTCTTGTCGTTTGAACGATTTCTGCTTTTTAGCTTTCTGTATAACTGTGGTCGAAACTCAAGTTCTTGTGAGTTGCATAAATTCCTAATCCATTCTTACATTGTTCGGACATTCTTTGGGAATTGTACATCTCTCGTTTCACATTTTTGGTACTTAGAATATTTTCTAATCCGCGTTCCGAGGACTTAGAGTACTCCGGTCCGCACTTAGGGGACTCGTAGATTGAAGTTGTTTATACCCTAGTCCGCGCTCTGGGGACTTAGAGTACTCCGGTCCGCACTCAGGGGACTCGGAGATTGAAGTCGTTTACACTCTAGTCCGCGCTCTGGGGACTTAGAGTACTCCGGTCCGCACTCAGGGGACTCGGAGATTGAAGTCGTTTATACTCTAGTCCGCGCTCTAGGGACTTAGAGTACTCCGGTCCGCACTCAGGGGACTCAGAGATTGAAGTCGTTTATGCGAGTTCGTACATTATACGGAATAATGTAACTCCAGCAGTTCATCAACAGAGTATAAGGTACTGAAACATCAATAATTCATGGAAAAGACGGCTTCAAGCCTTTATTAATGAAACAAACTAAATTGTCCGATTACATGCTAAAAAGGAAACTATGAATCAATGGAATAAAAACATACAACAAACAATTGTACCTAAAACAGGAAAGAAACAGGCTAAATGTAATAACGTCGCAAATGTTCACTGTTCCATGCTCGGGGAAGTGTCACGCCATCAATGGTCACTAGCTTGAAAATTCCCTCTCCAAGCTTCTGTTCAACGACATATGGACCTGCCTAGTTGGGATTCATGCGTGATGGTACCGGGAAAAATCGTTTCAAAATGAGATCACCCACATCAAGGATTCTTGAGCGGACTTTATCATCGTAATATCGCTTGACTCGATGCCTATATGCTGCCGCCCTTAATTTATCTTCTTCACGTTTTTCATCAAAACAGTCCAGTGATTCCAACCAGAGATCCTGATTCGTCTTAGGATCATAATGTGTCACCCGATGTGATGGAACTTCAAGCTCCACGGGTATAACAGCTTTCGAGCCGTATGCCAATGCGAATGGAGTGTGGCCAGTTGCGGACTTGTGGGTAGTTCTATAATCCCATATCGCTGTTGGGAGTTCATCTACCCACTTGCCTCCAGCCTTTTCCAAACGCTTCTTCAATAGCGACTTGATTATTTTGTTCACGGCTTCAACTTGTCCATTAGCCTTCGGATGAGCAACGGCGGCGAACTTTTTCTTAATGCCGTACTTTGAACAGAAATCTTTGAACTCTCTACTTTCAAACCGAGTTCCGTTGTCCGTAATGATGGTTCGCGGGAGGCCAAAGCGGCATATAATGTTTCGTTCAACGAAATTAATGACCTTTTTGGAGGTGATTGTGGCGAAAGGCTCTGCCTTGGCCCACTTTGTGAAGTAGTCGACCGCAACTATCGCGTATTTTGCACCACCTTTGGATATAGGCAATGAACCAATTATGTCGATTCCCCAGATTGCAAACGGCCAGGTACTAACCATTTGTGTGAGTTCCGTTGGTGGAGCTCTCGGGATTTTCGCATATCTTTGACACTTGTCACACTTTCTTGCATAATCTGCAGCATCCCGATTCACAGTCGGCCAATTGTATCCATAACAGAGGATCTTTATTGCTAGCGTTTGCCCCCCAGTATGGTCGCCACATTCTCCTTCATGAACCTCCTTCAAGACCCGCTTTGTCTCATCATGGGCAATGCATCGTAATAAGGGGACCGAGAACCCCTTCTGATACATTACTCCATCCTGCATCACATATCGTGCGGCTTTGCGAATGACCTGTCGTCTTTCGCTCCTTTTTTCAGGTAAAGTCCCGGTCATCAGGTATTGTTTGAATGGGGTCATCCATGACTCCCTCTCGATTCCTGTTTCCCACACAAAATCATCTTTCATCGCATCTATGCTTGGAGCATGTTAGGTTTCGACGGGAACCAATCCCATTTGCTGTGCATCGCCAGTGCTTGCGAATTTGGCCAACGAGTCGGCCTCCTTGTTCTGTTCACGTGGGACATGCGAAATCTCATAATGTTCGAAGTTCGCCAATAGTTCCTGAACCAGAGCAAGGTATGGAGAAAGCTTTTGTCCCCTTGCTTGGTAATCTCCCCGCACTTGGTAGACCACCAACTGTGAGTCACAAAATATTTCGACTGATTTTACCTCGAGTTCTCTAATAAGCTTCAAACCAGCAATCAATGCTTCATATTTTGCTTCATTATTCGTAGCCGGAAAATCGAGCTTCAAAGCATAACAAATCGAACGGTTTTCTGGAGTCACGAGAACTACACCAGCTCCAGAGCAACGGTCAATTGATGCCCCATCGGTGTACAATTTCCATTGAATGAGGGGAATGACACTGTGACTATCTAGTTCGTCAGATACAGTAAACTCAGCGATGAAATCTGCTAATGCTTGCCCTTGTATGGCTCTTCGTGGCAGGTAGGTAATATCGAACTGACTCAACTCGATATTCCATTTTAACATCCTTCCAGAAGTTTCTGGTCGCTGGAGTACCTACCGTAAGGGTTGATCGGTATAAACACTGATTGAGTGTGCTTGAAAGTATGGGCGCAGCTTACGTGATGCAATCACCAAGCAATAGGCCAATTTCTCAATTTTAGGGTAATTCTTTCTTCCCCCATTAAACGTTGGCTAACGTAATACACCGGCTTTTGCACTCGGTCCTCCTCGTGGACCAAAGCCGCACTTATAGCATGCGGGGATACGGCCAAGTATACGTACAGCATCTCGTGGTCTACTGGTTTCGACAGCACTGGAGGACTCTCCAAATGCCTCACAATATCTTGGAGCGCTTCCTCACAGTTGGATGTCCATTCGAAATTCCTCTTCCCTTTCTTTATTATATCGAAGAAAGGAATGCACTTGTCCGTAGCTCTGGATATAAATCGACTCAGCGCAGCCACCTTTCCATTCAAGCTTTGCACCTGTTTTATAGTTCTGGGCACTTGCACATCTTGAATAGCTTGAATCTTTTCTAGGTTAGCTTCAATTCCCCTGGAATTAACAATGAATCCTAAAAACTTCCCTGACGCAACGCCGAAGGAACACTTCAGAGGGTTGATCTTCATCCCATAATATCTGAGTATATCGAACATCTCTACTAAGTCTCGAATGTGGTCGTTTGACTGTCGTGACTTCACGAGCATGTCATCCACATAGACTTCCATCGTTCTACCAATCTGGTCTTTGAACATTCGATTCACCAAACGCTGATAGGTTGCTCCTGCGTTTTTCAATCCGAAAGGCATTACTACATAGCAATATAGATTAACATCTGTGACGAAACTAGTGTGTTCCTGGTCCAGAATATCTATCGGGAGCTGATTGTATCTTGAGTACGCATCCATGAATGACAACAACTCGTGTCCTGCAGTGGAGTCGACCAACTGATCAATCCTAGGCAATGGGAAACTGTCCTTAGGGCACGCTTTGTTCAAATCGGAATAATCTACACAAGTTCTCCATTTCCCATTCGCCTTTTTCACCAGCACGGGGTTTGATACCCATCCAGGGTAGGGGCGTCGCGGACGAACCCATTGGTTTTGAGTTTGTCCACCTCCTCTCTGAGAGCAACGGACCTCTCCGAGTCCATTCCTCTCCTCTTTTACTTAACTGGGACGTACTTCGGGTCTATGTTCAACATATGACTAGTAATTGCGGGAGAAATCCCACACATGTCAGAATGTGTCCAAGCGAAAACATAAAGATTCGCTCGGAGGAAATCACTAAGGTCTTCAGTCATTGCGGGGCTGAGTTATGATCCGATCTTCAGTACTCGCGATGGATCGTCTCAACTGACTGAAATGTCAATCGTCAGTTCAGCCGGTGATGCTTTTTCTTCCCTGGGTTCCTCATCGTCGTCTCTCGGATTTATATCTCTGTAGATCTAAGAATTTTGCCCGAGCCAGGGCTCAGGCATTATTTGTCAATTGTCGGTATTCAGGATGCGGAAGGAATTGTCCGCAGCCTTTCCTTTCTCTCTCCGCTGGGCCTCTCAGAGCTAATCCACATAACATGCACGACCGGTCGCTTGGTCGCCATGAACAACACCTACTCCTTTGTCGGTCGGAAATTTTAAAGTCAAACACCATGGGGCTAATGCTGCCCTAAACTCAGCCAGGGCCGTCGGCCCAAAAACACATTGTATGGAGAATCTACATCCAAAACTATAAAAGGTAGGATTCGCACCCTCCTTCGTTCACTTTGTCCCAGTTCAACTGGCAACTCAACATATCCCACTGCATCGGTCGCTGCGCCATTAAAGCCATGTATACGAGCCTTAGATGGCTTCAAATCCTTTGTCTCCATCTTCATTTGATCATAAGCCTTCTTGAAGATGATATTGATAGAACTTCTACAATCAATCAAGATTCTCTTTACATAAGCCGGCCCGATTATCGCAGATATGACCATCGGGTCAATGGTAGGAGCCTCCACTTGGTCAGCATCTCTGCTCCTGAATACTATATCGTCTGTCATCATGCGCAACTGCTTAGCAGGGGTCCCGTCCTCTATGTTGGAACAACACTCGAAGTCGCAATCCTCAAGGAAGTAGCGTACCGTTCCATCTCTTGCCAATTCTTATCCGTAGGGTGAGGACCACCGATGATCGTGTTTATAACTAGTCTGCCCACGGTCCGAGCAAGCTCCTCGGGATGACGTGGAACTGGTGCACGACTTGGATTGGATGTTCCCTGTCCACCTTCCTGCGGATTCTTCACAAACTCCTGTAAATGTTTCTGCCTAATCAACTTCTCTATAGCATCGTGTAGGTGTCTGCATTCTTCAGTATTGTGCCCATAAGTCTCATGAAAGCGGCAGTACTTCCCGGTCCGCTTTTGTTCTTCGGTTGACTCCTTTGGACGTGATTTTCTGTACTGAAAGGTATTGCAAGTCGATAGGTAAATATTTTCAAGAGATGCATTCAGCGGGGTGTACTCATTGTAGTTTGTAATTCTCGGCTTCCATTTCCTCGCTTCTCTCTTCTTTTCCTGATTTCTTCCTCCGGATTCCTTGGATTGCCCGGGCTTGTTCTGGACATTGACTTGAAATTTCCCCAAGTTATCTCCAGACTGCTTCACAGCAATGTTGCTTTTTACGGACTCCTGAACAGGCCCCGGTGCCTTATCTCGCCTTATCCACCTGGCTTCCTCTCTTCTTATGAACTGATGTGCCTTTGAGTAAAAACGCTCTAGCGTAGTTGGATGTTTTCCTGCCAACCAATCTTCGAACTCTGAATCCGGATCCACACCTCGCATCGTAGCCATAAGAATTGCATGATCATTGGGATTACTGACTTTAGTAGTCGCAACATGGAATCTCTGTAAATACTCCTTCAATGACTCCCCAGGTGCCTGGATTACAATTGATAGAGACATCACGTCCTTTGGACGAGTAGTATGTATCCTGAACTATTCTATAAAATTCTTCGCCAACTCCTCGAAACTGGATACAGACCACGGAGGAAGGCGTGTGAACCACATGGTAGCGATCCCAGATAGGGTTATTGGAAAGCACCTACACTTGGTTGCATCATTCGCTCTAGCTGAATCCATCATCCATTCGTACCTCATCACATGCTGTCTGGGATCAGTCTTTCCTTCATAAGCTGGGATAGTTGGCATGCTGAACTTCCTTGGGTACTCCGCCTGTAGAAAAACGTCTGTGAAAGGAGTATGACTTCTAGATACTCCCCAATCGTCATTTGATAGGCCTTGATTCTCTTTCATCAACTGTCTAATCATAGTTGTTAGGTCTAGGGTTTGTATGGAAGATGGAAGGTTGGAGTCTGTCCTACGGGATTGATCAGGCTGATGCCTCTTCTACTAGCGATCTGCCAAACGTGCGTCTTGAGTTTCGACATTATTAGCATCTTAGTGAGTCGTGCGTCCAGCTTCCACCTGCACTCCAGCTCCTAAGTTTCCCGTTCCTGCTTGGTCACGGTCTCCGAGGTGTAAGTGGCCCCAGCTGTTCGGATAGCAGCACCTGCCTGCGTAGTTTCAGTCTTGCGGCGTCTACGCCTGGGAGGTTCATCTGACGAAGTCGAGCTGTCAGATGAAGAATAAGGAGCTAGACTGCCCCCAGCATTCTGACGCTGTTGTTGAGTGAGTTGTGCCATGAGGTTGGTGTTGGCTTGCATCTGCTCTCCGATTTGTCTCCTGCTTTCCCTGAGTTCTCTCATCAAGTCGTTGAACTCTATTCTAGTGACAACTGGCATTTGGTCCTGGGCGGTAGTCCCTGCACCTAGAACTGCTTGCTGATTGCTAGGCCCTGCTTGTTGTACGCTAGCAGTCTCATGGGCATCTGCATTATGATAGGCTGATCTGGTATGTGGTCTTGCCATTGTAGAGTTATTGGTATGAACTCTGAGTAGAATCAATGGACGTCCTGCGAATGACTCGGATCTTCTTTGGGGGATTTATTCAATCCAGTAGCTTCAAAGCAGATCCTTGAGTTCTGAGAATTAGACTCTCAATGAAAGCACCAAAGTGTTAGCACCAAAATTGGTCACTAACCCCGTTTAGAAAGATTATGTAGAGAGATTAATGAAGTCAATGTAAACAGAGAACAATATGCTAAATTGAATGCAAAGACGAGAACACCAGATTTATAGTGGTTCAGCGTAACTGCCTACGTCCACTTTGAGGTTAAACTTTATTGCTTTACTTCATAATTGATTACAGATACAATCCGTACACCAACTACTTGAATACAATTGCTAAGTAAAAAGAACGAGTCTTGAAAGCGGCAGAGTCTCCCCAGTGTTCTCGAAAAAAAGGTCCATTTCACTATGCCCCTGCCTCTCTATTTGTAGACAAAGATGGATTGGACCCCCCAGGTGGGCCTGGCAGCCGATTACCTCAGCCTAGAAAGAGTGAGTTCTGGGTGCCGAACCACTGATGCCAAACAGACTGATGCCGAACCATCGACGCCGAACAGGCTGATGTCGAACCATTGATGCCGAACAGATTGACGCTGAACCATCGATGCTGAACAGATTGATGTCGATCCATCGACGCCGAACAGGCTAATGTCGAACCATTGATGCCGAACCATCGATGCCGAATAGGCTGATGCCGAACCATTGATGCCGACCAGACTGACGCTGAACCATCAATGCCGAACAGGCTAATGTCGAACCATTGATGTCGACTAGACTAACGCCGAACCATCGATGCCGACCAGACTGATGCCGATCCATCGACGCCGACCAGACTGATGTCAAACATCTTTAGACGTCGATCAACTTCGTATGTCGAATGTTCTGCCATGCCGAACGATCCAGGTATGCCGAACGTTGCTGCCATGCCGAACGAAGTGTGGATGCCGAGCAGTATGGAATGCCGAACGCTACTGCCATGCCGAACGAAGTGTGGATGCCGAGCAGTATGGAATGCCGAACGCTCTTCCATGCCGAATGATCCATGTATGCCGATCACTCTGGAGTGCCGATCGATATGCAAGTGCCGAGTGCCTAGTTGCCTGGTCAAACCTTCAGGTAACAATGGATAAGATAAACAATGTCAGCTAAATTAAGACCTTAGGTAAATAAAGCTAAGGATTAAGTTTCATAACTTACTAATTTGAGATAATAGTAGAATTCCATATTAGTTAAACCCCTAATTGAAGTAATAACAATTTGAAGTTTGGGGATATGTATATATACTCTTAGGAAGTAAAGGTATATTATATAAGTTTAAGTCATATTTGTATGCTTAAGTAATAATGTATTTAGAAGAAAGTAAATGGTTGTGAAATAAACTTGGATTAATAGAAATTTTGGAAAAATATAAATTAGGTAAAAATGAATGTGAATAAGTACATAAGTTAAACATAGATCATTTTGGTACATAAGTTTTGATCTAAGATTTGAGTACATAACTTTAAGGTGTTTACACCAATCTGAAAAAGGATTTATCACTCGATTCTTGATGGCAAGCATTTATGAGAGTTTGTAATTATGTACTCAAGTTTTCTATCATAGTTGAGAGCTATGCAAGGAAAGCATGGGTTTGTGATTATGAAGTCTGATCAAAGTCCGCACTAGAAAATCGGGGGATCGATACTAGTTCGGAAGTAAAGTTGTGAATTCGAATAATAGATTGAATCAAATATTACATATAGTATGATATTTTGGTTGACTAATGTAGATAGTTGACTTATGACTATGTATTTACCTCAAGTGTGTAGTATGCACTCAGGTTGGGACTAGGATCAATGATTGTATTTCATGATCAGTATTTAGTGGTAGTATTTCCTTTGACATATATTGTTGACCTTTATAGTTCTGTATCTTTGATTTCATTCCGAGGACGAAATGCTTTTAAGTAGGGGAGAATGTAACGACCCGTAATTTTTCTACTTCAAAGACGAGAGATTTCGTTCATTTTAAATTTAAAAGGAATTTAAATCTTAAATAAATATGTTATATATAATAAATAATTATCTATTCTTATAGTTAATAAATTTGGATTTTAAAACAAAATTTAAGTTTTGTTAAAAATAAATAAAAGCTCGAATAATTGGATTTAAATAATTTTTTGATAAGTTAAATCTTATTTAAAACATCTAATAAAGATAATGAAAGTATATTAATATATTTAAAAATATGTTAATAATCGTTTTACAAAAATAACCAAAATTTATCGTATTTTGTCAGTTTTACATACACTATAAAATTAGAGATTTTGATATTAATTATATATGATTTTAAAATATGAATAGACATGTTTTAATTTATTTAAAAGAAGAAAAAAGTTCATTTTTAAATTTGGTTTACATAAATGAATAGTTTAACTAAAACGTCAAAATGTGACCGTAAAACATTTTGTCGAAAAACAACATTTGTCAATTAAAAGTTGTCGCAACGTTGTTGCTCCTTTATTTTCTTATATATGAACATATATTCAAATAGTATAAGTATTAATTAAATCACTAATCAAGTTTACTTTTACTAAACAAGTTTAGAAAACAATTAGCAAAAGTAAACATAAAAGGACAAAACATGTCAAATCAAACCAAACATAATTATTACTTTACTTTTCTTACTTCTTAAGTGAAAGTGATATAAAACATGATTTGAAATGTGGTGTTAAGTGTTGAAAAAATTAAGGTTTCTTAAAAAGTAAGTAGAGGGTATTTTGGTCATTTTACATAATAATATTTTATTCCAATTTTTTTTCTATAAATAGCCATGCATACCTCTTCCATTTTCACACAAATCATTCTCTTATTCTTTTTCCTTTAAGCTATTTTAATGGCTTCTCTCTTTAAGAGAGGTAGGAGGGTTAAAAATAGTGGAGTGCTTAAGCACTAATCCACTTGTTACTCTCTAACCTCTTCTTAATTCACTTCTTCTTCTCTTCTTAAAAAATGGCGCTTGGCCATGAGAAATATGGAGGTGGGGAGGTATGGTCGAGATCGAAGCAAAGGTAGAAGCGATGGCCGGGCATATGGAAAAAGTGGAAGAATGTTTAGGTGGTGGTTTAGTGAAGCGTTGAATTAAATGAATGTTGGTAGGAAGTAAAACGTTTTGGTTAGAGGTGAGAAGTTCTCATCGCTTTTGAATTTATATTTTGGTTATGTTAAAACAATCATATTTATATCCTTATGACATATGAATGTTTATTTGATTGTTAATATGGATGATTTGATAGTTGGTTAGATAATTGAATTGTGATAATATATCCCGTTATGGTATTAAAAATGAATGTTGGATTTATCATATGTTATGTGATTTGTTGAATGGATGTTATGTTAGTGATGAATATGGATATTGGTTATGTTCATTTTGATTAAGTGATCCTTTGTTAATAAGACCATATATTAGTGACATGAGATATTTTGAAAAAATAAGTCTCTTTTCAATTAGAAGTGAAATTAAAGTAAAAATAAAAGAGAATTTGAAATTTGAACTGAATCGGATTTAAAAAGGATAGTTAAATTGAAATTGAAATTGAAAAGAATAGTGAAATTGAAATTGAAATCGATTTTGAAAATTGAAGTTTAGTTTGAGACTGAATTGAAGTTTAAATTTAAATTAGATTTGAAATCTAAGTTTTAAATATGTTTAATTTGAAGTTTGAATTGAAATTGAAATGAATTGAAATTGGAATTTAAAAATTTAATATTAAAATAATGTGAATATAATAATATGGTAATAGTGAAAGTATATTTTAAATACTTTAAAAAGTGAAAGTATTGATTTATAATGATTTTATAAGTGATAGAAATCAATTTGAATAAGTTATTTCAAATATTGAAAAATAAGTTAAAACTAGGTGTGTCGCGCAACGGTAGTTCGCGATTTCGCACCGAAAAGTTCAAATGAATGTATAGAGTGGAATATAGCCCGGAATTCTTCGAGATAAGAAAATTCCGGACTATTATATCCATATCTTCTAAATGAAGAAAGAAAATCAAAATTTGGTTGAGTAGATTTTAAAATAAGTCCAAATCAATTTTCTAGAAAAATCGCGCTAGTGCAGTTAAGTAACCATAACAGGAAATCTGTTTAAATGAACGTTTTTAATATTGGAAAAATATGAAATAAATTTGATAAATCTATTAAAATGGTTTAAAAGAGATTTGGATTGGAAAATATGAATTATCGAATGTCTAAAAGTTGATTTAAACAAATAAGCTTATATAGCACTTTCCGTAGTACTTTTATGCTGCGAATGGTATAACTTTTTGAAAATAAGTTTAAATGTAACAATTTTTCCCAAAATCAATTGTGAATGTTTTTAAAAGGAAAATTTAGCATTTTAAAAGATAATTGGGAATATTTATGATCAATTCCAAAATAAAGTTGATAATTGAGTATGCGGAAACGACTAGTACATTTGTCGTGCCTGTGAGATATGGGAAGATAAACAAGGTGTTTAACTAAGGTTTGGGATGGAGCAACCAATGCCCTGAACTTACCTGGCCTATGTTTTCTTTTCTTAGGTGAGGGGTGGAACAGATCGAAAGGAAAGCCCGGATGCTCTAAGATAAAAAGATTGTATTAAGTTTTCCAAAATAAAAGAAGATTAATATTATCAAAATTTAAGAAATCTCCAAAATGAATGATTTCTATGATCCTATTTACTCAAAAATGTTTGCTAAGATTTATTTTAGGGTTTATCGTAAACGATGTCTTAAATAACGTTGTTTTTGACCCGCCTAAAAGTTAAGGAATTTGGATCAAGAGTTAAGTAAGGAAATTTGAAAATATTATCCAAAGCGAAAGAATGAATTTCTTAGAATTAATCTAAGTCGAAAGAAAGAGATTTCGAAATCATTCGAAAAGAGTTAAAGTGAAAAGAGACTTAATAAATCATGTATACTCATATTCACTTTTTTTATCGATGATTGGCTTCGAAGGAACCGGGGTTGGATTTGGGTGATTTTTATCCGAAAACCACGTCGAACCAATGTATACATTCGAAAGTGAAGACATGTTGAAGATGATGATTATTGAAGACCGTGGATCTTTATAGCGTGAGGACTGCTTATTGACTTGCTCTGGGTAGCTCCAGAGTTATATATAGCAGTGGTCTCCTCGTTGTGGAGATTTTTCGGATTGCAAGGACTACTTGCTACTAGTGGTAGTAGGAGAGTGCCTTCGGTTTGTCCTGTTCCCGGACAATTTGTATGGACGTTTGTTTGACATTGCATTTCTAATGATTACGAACATTGGTTTTTACAAACATACATCTGTTTGGTGGCGGAGAAGGCAACTTCTCTTAGCTTAACACCCTTCCTTGAGACATACGAGCTCAAGGGTTGTATGTTTGTGGAAAGCAATTAGTAGCCAATGGAAATGGAAAATGTGGCATTTAGAGATGTGATATGTGGTATGTGAAAAGGTAATCGTTGCCTTAAGCCTCATCAAATTGGAAATGATCGAAACAAGATTAGATGCAGCAAGGCTAAGTGGGTCACTCCCAAGTAGGGTATGATCGTCCCCTTCTAGATATAATTCTTTCCGCTATGACGTTCGGGATGTAAATTAATGTGGTGTATGGAAACGAGCACTCGGTTAAAGGTCGGTAACGACCGGGGGATGACATATTCGGTACTACCTAGTTAAAGAGGTAGGCTGGTCTTGTGTTGGTAGATGGCATATGTTCTGTGCCTCGGGACATCCATCTAGAGGTGTACCTATTTCGGAAGGTAGATCCTTCACCTGGTCATTTGTATGGAAATCCATTCTCCAATAAGAACCTACGGTTTTATTTGTAGAGCCTAGTATGCTGGAATTTAATAATGATAACAATTTCAGCTAAGATTAATAAGTTTATTTACAAATGTTATCAAAGAGACGTCATTAGAAATATTATCAAATGTTTTGATATAAAAGTGTTTTAGTTATCATAAGGTAAAAACCCGTCCGTGTTTATGTGTAGGCGTGGTCTTATGAGATACTCTTTCTTTTCAAAGGATTTTATTCAAAGGCTGATATATGAAACTGTCATCTATTATTGAGTTTTCTCACGTTGGTTTATCAAGCCTGATCCGGATATTTCAATACTCGGGTCAGATCCGAGTAGTTTCAGGTTAGTCGAAAACGATTGGAGTTTCCAGAGGAGAGCTGGAGATATTCATCTACGTATGGACATATTCTATTATCCGCTCTACTTAGTTTGTTTTAGTTGATGTTTGTCAGCAATTGTAAGGACATATGTTAATAACTATCCAAGCTGAATTTAGATTAGACTCTGATATATGTATTTAAATGTTTTCCCCTGTAAAGATATTTGTTCAATATTATATGATTTCCATTCGTGTGAGATTATGTTCTGTCTAATATTCTTTATTACCCTTCATGTTCCGTATTTTTGTGCAATTTGAGTGGGACATGTGTGGTTTATTGTCGATTCAAAGTGTACGAAAAAACGGGCCTTGACACAATTGGAATTGAAAGCGAAATTGAATTAATTCAAAATCGAAATCGAATTTATTTGAGTTGAAATTGGAATCGAAGTAAAATTCAACTTAAAATTGGAATTGAATCGATTAAATCGAAATGGAAATTGATTTGAATTAGAAAATTTGGAATTGAATCAGTTTGACTTTGAAACTATTTTCAAATAAATTATTTTAGTATAAACTGTTTAAAATCTATTTTCTTAAATATTCAAATTATTTTGATTTTCCAAACTATTTTACTATATAAACCATTTTCAATATTCAAACTATTTTCTATTAAATTATTTTAACTATTTAAGCTGTTTTAAAACTATTAAAACTATTTTCTAAAAATTCAAATTGGTCAAGGGTGGAATGTTTATATTTAAATCTTGGATTTAAATGTGAATGAGGTTAAAATGAAGTTATAACCTAAATTGAAATTTGAAATAATTTTGGAAGCGAAATTGAGATATTAAGGAAAAAATGATATTGTATATTTTGAGTAAATATGTTGATTTTGAAATGGATTTGATTTTGAAGTGAATATGATATTTTGATATCAAGTACAAATTGTATTCGAAGTATAAAAGTACCAACCGGTGTGTAAAACGATGTTTGGTTGTTAAAGTGACCAGGGCCTCTTATTGTCATGCTCTCTATCAATATTGGAACCATTTTAACAACTATGGACGCGGAGGAGACTCCAGAACGAAGTGGTTGGATTTAGTGAACGTTTATTGGAATGAAGTAAGAGAACGATGATGGATAGCCTTGACACTTGTGTCATAATTAAAATGACTAAAATAGGAGTCTATGTCTGGCCAATGAGGTTAGCTACCTCTAGCGACGTTGATCCCTCGTATTACTATTGTGATTTTGTACTCGATGGGTGCACCCTTTTGTTTGGATTGATGGTCGCAGTCGGCCACGTATGGGTTACGACCAGCCAAAAAGGGTAAACTGGTAGAATCCTACCTTGGGCATTGCCTCACGTGCCTTGTCATACTTACCCTTATACGAGCCCATTACGACTTTGGTTCAGTATTGTACCTATAGTGGACTCACTGGCTACTGACATTACCGGTTGTGTTACAGGACCTACATAGACTACATGCTATAAAAATGTGTTAAGATGGATCAATGTAAAGTCTTAACGCTATTTTGATATTTATTTTACTGATTATACATTGCATATATAGCATATTCTACTATATATAGATATTTTTATGGATCCTAAAGAGATGGAAAATCCTGTAACATCTCTTAAGTTATTGCACACGCATTATACACTGCATATGAGATGTGAAATCCCGTAAACATCTCTGATGTCACGACACTTATGTTATATGCGATATAGATTTGACTCACATAAGAGTATTTTAGTCCTCACTCGAGTGTTTTGTTTTTTCATTACGCTCGGGTCAACCCTGAGTTTTTCAGCACATTAAAGATCGTTTTTCCGGAGGACAAAGACGAAGATTTGGTATATTATTACTATTATCATTCTCGTCATCATGCTATTCTGCTGCATTATTTATTTATCCCTGATGTATATATAACTCTGATAAATGTTATATAGATTATAATCAAATATATAATGTAAACAGCTTCATGAACTATTTATTTGATTATTATATCTTGTCGTTCCGCTGCGAGATTCTGTGTTTGTTTTCCCCTTCTTTTCTTATTTTTCTTAATTAACCCCAATGATTATCTATGTTCCGGATTGTTTAAGTCATACATGCGTGGATTATTGTCGATTTAAACTTTCCGAAATGTGGGTCATCACATATGTGACTGGATATTGGTGCTTTCACTTATAATTGGGTGTTGGTGGCCAATGTTTACCCTAACACCAGGAAATGGTCAAATACAATTACAATAATACACCAAGAGCGACATATGACGATGCTCCGTGGATGATCAAAGCAATATACTCATATCTGACTTAATACATAGCGAAAACAAAATAGAAGAACCGTGGTCATAAATTAGTTATTCGTCAGTCACATGCTTTTCTCTAGAAGCTTTATTTGCCAAAACTACGGAAACTTGAAAACCTAAACCCTCAGCCTACTCAAATCAATTTTGAGCACCCAAGATTTTAAGGGGAAACAAAAACTTCGAGTCAGATATAAAGCCTGGTGTGAATAATTCTGTTACTTCTCGGTTTAGTGATATTGAGCAAGACCACGCCGCATAGCGAAACAGGTTTCTCCTCACTAATATCCTTTTTCAAAACATATATTTTATAAATCCTTTCCTACAACAAAACTGGTTAATCAAACTGATTACGATAATAAAATAATAGCAAGATCCGTTATGCTATATACAGGTAATAAATAGACTAACTGTTCGAAATCTAGGCTGACTGCCCTTTGGCAGACTCGGGCCTACCAGATACCATATCAAGTAGTCTAAACAACTGTTAGAAAAAATTTCAGGACGGTCTGTCCTTAACTTACATCTTCAAGGATCAACTGATCCTAATGGTTTTATGACTTACCAATAACCTACATTTGTACATCAACATTACGTTTTGTGTGTAACCAACATTTTAGTCTTACCTGCGACTAATCCCTACACACTGGAATTCTGGACTAAATTAGCTAGGGGCTAATAGCTAATGAGCATAGGGCGCGACCCTACACAAGTCCTATCTTGTCTTCTAATCTGAGTCATTTTCTTGAAGGTTAACTACCATTTAAAATTTTCCTTGAAAACCTTTTCAAAATGATTTGGTCCTTTAAATCATACATATACAAGAAAAATATATCTTTAGCTTTATTCTAAGCTATTTTTCCATGTTATATATACTTTACTCAAAATAATGTTGATGATATTCAATAAGGATTACCTATCCTTTTAAAATAAGTTTAAGTCCTTTATAACTTAAAAACAAATTTGGCTATTCTACCCATTTATTATATTCGAAACCTCGTTTAAACCCCTTAAACAACCCCTTCGAAACCCCCGAAAGTAACCCTTTCAAAACCATGTAAAACTCATTCTTTTATCTAGGCTGAAAGGCCAAAACCTTCCTTTCGAAACCATTCTCAAAACACTTTCGAAACCTTTGGAAATCTTCCTTTCAAAAGCTTTAAAACCTTAGACATCTTTCTTTTAAAAACCTTTAAACATTGCCTTCCGAAACCATTGGAAAACCTTTCCTTTCGAAACCATTAGAAAACAACTCCTTTCGACTCCTTCGAAACCTCTAGGGAACCACCCCTTCGAAATCTCTTTTGAAACCTTTTGAAATCATTAAATCTAAACCTTTCAAAAGCATATGGGTTCAGTTTGAAACATGTGGAAACCTTTCGAAGTTAACTACTTCGAAACCCCCTTGAAAACATTTCGATCGAAACCATTAGATTATGCCTTCAAGTAGCAAAAGGACATAAACTCATTAAAGTCAAAAGCACTACCTTTTGAAATTATTCAAATCATCTCTTTCGAAACCAATTTAGGTTATACTTCAAACAAAAGAAAAAGGGCCTTTAAAATCATTTAAGTCGAAAGCAACTATTTCGAAACCATTTCCTAAGTAATGAAGTGATAGTGTCGAAATCACCCCTTCGAAAGCATTTGAGAAGTGGGCAAATTTTAGAAAACAAGTAACCCCTTCAAAACCAACTGGGTCGAAAGGTAAAAAGGCGGCGGCTAGGTGTCTCGACTTAGTCGAATGCATTCACTTAAAAACAAGATGCAATCTAATCAAAACCATTTCCTTTTTAAACCATTTGACTTAGTCAAAACCCAACCAAGTGTAAAGCATCTTAGTCGAAAGCAAGCAGGCGTATTTTTCCTTTAAAACAAAACAAAGCTTCATCCCTTTCGGAACCCCATGGTTTCGACTCTATACCTTTCATGCACATCCAATTCATTACATACCAGTTATCTGATACCATATGCATTGATTACGGCTGTGTCAGAGGTAAATTTAGAAAGGAGGAACCAGGTGCCGAAGGAGACGAAACAGTGAAAAACCTATTTATTTGTACTTTTAAACTATTGCTTTCGTACCTTACCTGCCTTGTTTGTCTAAATCTGATTTGTTGCCATATTACATTTTCAAAAGTGCTGCCATTTTCCAGAATTAACAAATTCAAATTATTTACAAAATGCCCCTTTCTCCTTTATAAAATACATAGAACATTTAAGTCCTATCCCTTAAATAATTTTATATACTTATCAAAACTCTGAGGAAAAATCTGGAAAAATTCCAGAAAATCAAATTATATATGTTTTCAAACATATAAAAATTTTAGACTCAAATAATTAATTATTTACCCGTAGATTATTTATAACCCAAAATATAATTTTCTTCACTAGAAAATTCATATAAAATCCACATTAATTCCAAAAATTCTGAAAATTGAAACCCATCTCCAAAATATTATTTCTGATCTATATTAAAATACGCAAGGCATAAAGATGTCATTTAATCGGGTTTTACCATGAAACATATCATAAAAATCAAGATGAACATGTATAAATCATCAACAAGTATATATAAACATTCCACCATTCAAAAACATGGCAAATCAATGCAAAATATTCGGATTTAATCTTAAAACCAAAACTATTAAAAATTTGAGATGTAAACATTATTCACCTTAGCTTTAGAGATTAAAGGAGCTTGAGATTTGGATGAATTTTATTTGAATTAGCTTTTCCTTTAGATTTTCTTAATTCTTCTTTCCCTTTCCTTGTTAATTGTGGTCGGCCTCCATTTTTAATTTTTTTAAAATGAAATGAACATGTATTATTCACGGCCTAAGGGAATATATATTAGAATGGCCTCTTTCCCAATTTACCCCTCCTCTAATTCATTTTAAAACCCCTCTTTAATTCATTTTTTTTAAATGGCATGGCTACTTTCAATTAAAATCAAATCTCAATCCCCTAATCAACACATTATTTTATTTTATTTAACTAATTAAATATTCTAAATAATGTTACCAAAAATCTAGGGTATTACAGACTCCCCTCCTTAAAGAGCGTCCTCGAATTATGATAAGGCACACAATAAATCAATCAAGAAGGTAAAACACACCATCAAACAAGTCAGGATAAGTAACTCTAATCATGTTCTCAACTTCTCAAGTACAGTCATTGTCATCGTCACTCCACTGGACTTTGACTAATCTGACCGTCTTGGTTCTAAGCCTGTTCTCATCTCTCGCAACAATGCGAACTGGCTTTCTCACTATAGTCATATCCGGTTCTACTACTAAGTCATCTAGCATTGTCGGTGCAATAGCAGTTTCTAGGTCTCTAACACACTTTCTGAGATGAAAAACATGAAAAACATTGTGGACACCTACCAAACTGCTCGGTAACTCAACTCTATATGCGAGTTTCCCGATCCTCTCAACAATAGGAAAAGGTCCAACGAATCTGGATGATAACTTCCCCGATTTTCCATATCTAATCACACCCTTCATCGGTGATACCTTGACGAAAACCTGGTCTCCAACTGAGAACTCTAAATATTTCCGTCTCTTATCCGCATAACACTTCTGCCTAGACTGAGCCTCCTTCATTCTAGCCCGAATGACCTCAATCTTTTCTACAGCTTTTCTAACCAAATCTGGACCAAGAATCAACATATCCCTAGTCTCCAACTAACATACGAGAGATTTGCATGGCCTTCCATACAAAGCTTCAAACGTTGCTATCCTAATACTAGTCTGATAACTGTTATTATACGGAAACTTGACTAGATGCAGATGGTCTTCCCATGATCCCCCGAAATCTAGAACACAAGTTCTTAACAAATCTTCCAAGATCTTGTTAATTCTTTTCGTTTTCCCGTATGTCCGCGGATGGTAAGCGGTGCTCATCTTAAGCTTGGTTCCCAAAACTTCCAGCAGACTCTTCTAAAACTCGCTAGTGAACAAGGGATCTTTGTCGCTAGCTATACTGCTAGGAACTCCATGCAGTCTAACCACATTCTTCATGAACACCCTCGCTAAAACAAGTGTTGTCCTGGTTGACCTAACAAGAATGAAATGGGCACTCCTAGTCAATCTGTCCACTATGACCCATATACTTTCATTTCCTCTATTCGACGTTGGCAACCCGTCAATAAAGTCCATAGAAATAGAATCCCACTTCCACACTGGAATGTCCAAGGGCTGAAGCAACCCACTTGGCTTCTAGTGTTCGAACTTTGCCTGCTGGCAAATCATGCACTCCTTCACACACAAACCAATATCCCGCTTCATAAATTCCCAGAAGAAACTCCTCTTCATATCCTGATACATCTTAGTACCTCCTAGATGAATGGTGAACTTCAAACGATGGCATTCCTCCAAGACTTCTTTCCTTATGTTTCTCACACTCGGAACACATGATCTTCCTTTCTTTCTCAACCACCCATTCCGGTCAAGACTAAAACTTTTAAGTCATCGCTCTCAGTTCCTTCTCTAAGCTTCCTGATCCGTTCGGCTAACGCTGATCTGCTTAGAAGCAATCCGCTCGATCAACACTAGCCGAACTTACAAACAAGATAATACAACTGTATCTCCACTAGACCTAGCCTTAGATCTCCAATGCACTCTGCAATCTGCTAATGCTTCTAAATCTTTCCACTCAGCAATCATTGCTAACACCACATTCTAATCCTGCTAAGTGCATCTGCAACCTTGTTGCCCAAACCATAAGTGGCTATAAACTCTAATCACCTCTCCTATCTCATGTTCAGTTCCTTCTGAGAGAACAAATACTTCAACGACTTATGATCTGTGTATAGCTCAAACCTTTCTCCCAACAGGTAATGTCTCCACACCTTCAAAGCAAAAATCACTACAAGCAATTCTAAATCATGCGTCGGATATCTGATCTCATGCGGTCTAAGTTGTCTAGAAGTATTGGTAATCACTTTACCTCTCTGCATCAGCACAGCTCCTAATCCTGTTCCACACACATCAGTATAAACCACCAAAATCATAATTTCCGTCTAGAACCACCAACACAGGCGCATGGGTCAGTAAGTGTTTCAAACTCTGGAATGCTTCCTCACACTTATCGATCCACACAAACTTCACATCCTTCCTCATCAGCTTAGTCATCGGTGCTGCTATCCATGAGAAATCCTTAATGAATCTCCGATAATAACCAGCCAACCGAAGGAAACTCTTTATCTCGATTATTGTCTCGGGTCTCTTCCAACTATTTACTGCCTCAATCTTAGTCTGATCTACTGACAACCCTTCCTCTAAGACTACATGACCAAGAAACTTCACTTCCTTCTTCCAAAAGTGACACTTCGAAAACTTCGCTTTCAGCTGATGCTGCATCAGCGTCTCAAGCATCACTCTAAGACGAACTTCATGCCCTTTCTCATCCTTAGAGTATATCAAGATGTCATCTATGCAAACCAATACAAACCTATCCAAGTGCTCTCAGAAAATCCGGTTCATCAAATCCACAAAGAAAGCTGGCGCATTCGTCAGTCCGAATGGCATAACTGACCATTTATATTCCTGAACGCCGTCAAAGGTATACTATCCTTGGCTACCCTGAGCTGATGGAACCCTATTGTGAAATCCAACTGAGAAAATACCTTTGCTCCACTCAACTGGTCGAACAAATTGTCAATCCTGGGCAATGGATATCGATTCTTTATCGTCCTTTAATTCAACTTACGATAATCGATACATAGCCTCAACGATCCATCCGGATTCTTAGCAAACACTATTGCTGCACCCCAAGGCAAACTACTTGGCCTAATAAAACTCTTGCCCTCTAAATCCACCAACTGCACCTTCAACTCCCTCATCTCTGAAGGGGTCATCCTGCTCGGCGGCCTACTCATTAGTTCTGCTCCTGGACCAAATCTATTTAAAACTCAATGGCTTGTTTTGATAGCAATCCTACTATAGGCTCAAAAACATCTACGAATTCTCTAACCACGAAAACTTAGCTTGGCTCATCATCTGATTCTATAGCACCCAACAAAGCAAACATCTCACCACGAGAACCTTCTATGGCATGAACAATTTGATCACTACAATCAGGGCGTCTAATAAATATTTTCCTATCCTGGCAAAATATCATACAATCGTACACACTTATCCAATCCATTCCAAGGATAATCCTGAACCCCACAAAATCAAACACATGCAAACTTCAAGAAAAAAGATGACTTAATAGGTCAAACTCTAACTGGTCACATCTCAACCCTAGAGTTGCATACCCACCTATTGGATTCACAACTCGTAAGGAAGTAACTAAATATGTGGGTTCAAGGTTAAGCTTATCTATCAAACATCTAGATATAAACAATGCGATGCACTAGTATCAAATAAAACGCTAACAGAAATACCATGAATCTTAAGCGTTCCTCCCAGAACTGCCTTTCCCTTCTCTTGAGCTGTTGGCTTAGAACCAGCAGGCTCCAATGGATAAACCTTGCCCTTTCCATCCTTAGCGGGTTCCTTGCACTGGTTCTTATAGTGGCCTATTTGGTCACAATTGAAGCACCTGACTTTCTACTTCAAAGCCACATCCTTTGCCTTTCCATCCCGACACTCGTTAGTGAAGTGCCCCTTCTTGTCGCACTTGAAGCAGACAATCTCAGATTTCACCTTCTTGGCTGCTCCACCCTTTTGAGCACCTTTCTTGGGAAAGAGCTTCCTCTTCTGGCCCTGCCCAACCCGGACCTCCTTAGCCTTATTCTTCTATAAAGACTCAAGGACCTCCTCTTGCCTCATGGCCATCTCCACAACCACATAACAGGGATCTCTGATATGCAATAAAGTAGCCCTAGCAAACTCAGGCTCCAACCCATGATGAACTTCTCATTCCTCTTCATCATGGTATCAACAACAGTATAGCCATACCGAGCTAACTCCTCAAACTTTCTGGCATACTTCACAACTAACATCTTCCCCTGCTCTAACTTAGCGAACTTCCCGATTAGAGCCGACTATGCCATAGCTGACATGAACCTCTCTTGGAAACTCCTTTTGAATTCTACCTATGTTATCTCTTCCTCACCTACTGCCACTGTTACACTGTTCCACCAAAATAATGCAACTCCCTGAAGTTGTCTAGATGCCAGCCTCCTCTTCTGCTCATCATTGAGCCTCAAATCTGCAAAAATCATTTCGCAGTGTAATAACCAGTTCTCCACTTCGATAGCATCCTCGGTTCCAATAAATGGCTTCCCTTCGAGCTTAACATAATCTCCACTCAGCTTAGCATGATCCTGGACAACTGGAACCTCCAAAACTCCTCCTCATACTCCTGCAGCAACACCTGCCTACACAATATTCATGAAGAACTGATACATAGCTTCCATTCTGACCTGCGGGACTCCAGCACCAATATTCTCTACATGTGCCCGACCTTGGTTTCTCCTGGCATTAGGTTCGCATTCCCTTCGGTGCTTCCCCTTCCTGGGTTAACTCTTCCTCTTCTACCATCCATCTCTGTATTCAAACTTCATGAGATACATAAAGATATCCTAATCAAAGATAGGAGACTAAAGATAAAGTGTATACTTATATATAGCAAATACAAGCATGTTATCATAGCATTATCCCAAACCCTAATCTTTTTCTAATTCCTTTGGATGTTATTTTCAAAACCGTTTTTAGTTTAAAGTTTTTCATAAACCTATGCTCTGATACCAAGTTGTAACATCCCATGTCTAGAGGCCAAAAGCTAAGCGCTACAAATGTTGCGGTTATCTATAGTATTAACTTCTAGTGATGAAATACAGAAATGCTAATGGTATCCATAATATCAGAAGCAGTTGAATATAAAAAAATCATAAATTTCCAGAAAAACAATATTTTTAGCGATTATATTTCAAATAGAATCATATCCAAGTTACAAAATCCCCAAAACGTATCCCAGGTGATGATCAAATATAATTTACAACAATATGCTAGAGCAACATATGATGATGCCCCCTTGGATTATCAAAGTAATATAGTCATATCTGACTTAATACATAATGGAAACAAAACTGAAGAACCATAGTCCTAAATTAGTTATCCGTCAGCCACCTGCTTGTCTCCGGAAACTTTATTTGCCAAAACTATGAAAACCTGAAAACCTAAATGCTCGGCCTACTCAAATCAATTTTGAGCATCCGAGAGTTTAAGGGGAAACAAAAAATTTGAGTCAGACCTAAAGCCTGGTGTGAATAATTCTGTTATATCTCGATTTACTGATATTAAGCGAGACCACGCCGCTTAGCGGAACGTGTTTCCCCTCACTAATTTCCTTCTTCAAAACATATATTTTTCAAATCCTTTCCTACAACCAAACTGGTTAATCAAATTGATTACGATAATAAAATAACAGCAAGATTAGTTATGCTATAAACATGTATTAAATGGACTAACTGTTTAAAATCTGGGATGACTGCCCTTTGGCTGACTCGGGCCTATCAAATATCATATCAAATAGTTTAAACAACTGTTAGACAAAACTTCTGAATGGTCTGTCCTTAACTTACATCTTCAAGGATCAACTGATCCTAATGGTTTTGTGGCTTACCAATAACCTACAACTGTACTTCAATATTCTATTCTGTGTGTAACCAACATTTTAGTCTTACCTACGACTAAGCCCTACACACTGGAATTCTAGACTAAATTAGCTAGGGGCTAATAGCTAACGAGCATATGGCGCGACCCTACACGCGTCCTATCTGGTCTTCTACTCCGAGTCATTTTCTTGAGGGTTAACTACCCTTTAAAATTTTCCTTGAAAACCTTTTCAAAATGATTTGGTCCTTTAAATCATACATATACAAGGAAAATATATCTTTAGCTTTATTCTAAGCTATTTTTCCATGTTATATATACTTTACTCAAAATAATGTTGATGATATTCAATAAGGATTACCTATCCTTTTAACATAAGTTAAAGTCCTTTATAACTTAAAAACACTTTGGCTATTCTGCCCATTCATTATATTCGAAACCTCTGTTTAAACCCCTTAAACAACCCCTTCGAAACCCCTGAAAGTAACCCTTTTGAAACCATGTAAAACCCATTCTTTTATCTAGGCCGAAAGGCCAAAACCTTCCTTTCGAAACCATTCTCAAAACACTTTCAAAACCTTTGGAAATCTTTATTTCGAAAGCTTTAAAAACTTAGATATCTTTCTTTTAAAAACCTTTAAACTTTGCCATTCGAAACCATTGGAAAACCTTTCCTTTTGAAACCATCAGAAAACAACTTCTTTCGACTCCTTTGAAATCTCTGGGGAACTACCCCTTCGAAACCACTTTTAAAACCTTTCGAAATCATTAAATCTAAACCGTTCGAAAGCACATGGGTTCAGTTTGAAACATGTGGAAACCTTTCGAAGTTAACTAGTTCGAAACCCCTTTGAAAATGTTTTGGTCAAAACCATTGGATTATGTCTTCAAGTAGCAAAAGGACATAAACCCATTAAAGTCAAATGCACTTCCTTTTGAAATCATTCAAACCATCTCTTTTGAAACCAGTTTGTGTTATACTTCAAACAAAAAAAGGGCCTTTAAAATTGTTTATGTCGAAAGAAATTATTTCAAAACCATTTCCTATGTAATGAAGTGATAGTGTCGAAACCATCCCTTCGAAAGCATTTGAGAAGTGAGCAAATTTTAGAAAACAAGTAACCTCTTCGAAACCAATTTGGTCGAAAGGTAAAAAGGCGGCAGCTAGGTGTCTTGACTTAGTCGAAAGCATTCACTTAAAATAAAGATGCAACCCAGTCAAAACCATTTCCTTTGTAAACCATTTGACTTAGTCGAAACCTAACCAAGTTGAAAGCATCTTAGTCGAAAGTAAGTAGGCGTATTTTTCCTTTAAAATAAAACAAAGCATCATCCCTTTCGGAACCCGATGGTTTCGACCCTATACCTTTTCGCCCACATCTAATTCATTACTTACCAGTTGCCTGATACCATATGCATTGGTTATGGCTGTGTTAGAGGTAAACGTAGAAAGGCAAAACTTGGTGCCAAAGGAGACGAAACAGTGAAAAACCTATTTATTTGTACTTTTAAACTATTACTTTCGTACCTTACCTGCCTTGTTTGTCTAAATCCGATTTGTTGCCATATTACATTTTCAAAAGTGCTGCCATTTTCCAGAATTAACAAATTCAAATTATTTACAAAATGCCCATTTCTCCTTTATAAAATATATAAACATTTAAGTCCCATACCTTAAATAATTTTATATACTTATCAAAACTCTTAGGAAAAATAGGGAAAATTCCAGAAAATCAAATTATATATGTTTTCTAACATATAAAAATTTCAGTCCCAAATAATTATGTCACGACCCGTCTTTCACTCCACAGAAAGACGCACCATGAGTAAGAAAGAAAGGGACAGAAAAGAGAAAAGATAGAGAAAGAACTAAACAATATCAGAATCTCACAGCGGAAATGGAACAAACTATAATATATCACATAACTATTACATAATCTTTACATAATCAGAGTTACACAGCTTATACAACACAATACATTAGACAGTTATAAAACCTGTCTATCATACAACACAAGATACAACACAGAGATTAACACAGCGGAACCACTATATATATCTACATACGCTGAAGCCTCCTGCTCCATATCTCCTCCAAAAACTCGTCAAATCCAAACCTGAATCCCTTGGCTACTCGTAAAAATTTGAGTACCCAAGAGTTTAATAAAACAGAAAATAAACTCTGGGTCAGACATGGGTCTGGTGTGAGTAAACGGGTTAAAGTTGTTTAACTTTGAAAATCATTTGGAAAGAAAAGGTATCTCGTAAGACTTCCCACACATAAACATGGAAAAGTTTTTACCTTACGATAACCAAAACATTTTATAGGAAATCCGGTGATATTATAATAGTGTCTAGGGTTTTCAATTAAATAAGAAATAGCTGAAATTGTTACATCTATTAAATTCCAGCATACATAGGTTTACAATCAAATCCGAGGGCACTTATTGGAGATTGGATTCCATACAATGGCAGGGCTACTGGGGTACCACCCGTCACAGTACCTGGCCTAGATCAGAGTACCGAGGATCACGCTCGACCCCCTGCAACACAAGGTCGGAACCATCCCTTACTGGACAGTCCTGAACAAGATAACCCCGCAGTTGTGGCCAACAACTGCCCACTAAGCCGAAATAAAAAGGGACATCTAGACAGGGGTATATCTCGTCCTACTTGGGTGCTACCCACTTAACCTTGCTGCACCTCCCCTATTTTAGCCATTCCCGGTTGATGAGGCTTGAGGCTGCGATTACCTTTATAGAACACGTCTCTTAGAATGCTCATTGTCCACCTGACGATGTGCTGAAAGCATTCAATCCATATAAGTTCGTTCTAAGTTCGAACGAAACCGAAGGCATTATCTCGTTGCACTCATTTTGGAATCACCCTCAGAGTTAACAACAATAACCCTTGCACTCTGAAACTCCATCTCGATCTTCACTTTGATATTTCACGACCTATCGTTTAACTTGGATCGATGTGGTTTTCGGATAATCAAAACTGATACCCGATCCCGATCTCATCGAAATCCAAACGTATCTTAAAGTCTAAGTTGTTTTAAAGTTAAACAATTTAATTCAATTCAATACTTGAATTTACACAGCATTCATCATAGATAAATATCACACATTTATCACAAATATATCCAATATCACATCACAGAATATCATAAATTATCATCCAATAGATATCAATCAATCCAAACATTCTACTCTAACAATCATCGATAAACAAGAATTATTAATTCATACTATAATTAATTTAATTAACTCAATTTAAATTAATTACTTAAGAATTAATCACCTAACCCTGCTTAATTAATCATTTATTAATTACAAACCATTTAATTAATTAATCACTCCTTAATTACCTTATCAATCAGTTAATTAATCTCTAATCACAGATTAATTATTCTTTAACAATTAGTTAATATACCTTAATTATTAATTAATATCCCTTATGTAACGACCCGGAATTTTGGACCATTCGCATCCATTATAAGTGTATAGGTAGACACTCATGCCGGAGTTGAATTGCTCAAAATACCGCGTTGTTAATTTAAATTGGCAAAACTGAACATATACAGTAAACAAATAATCACAGATCACAGACACAGAGTAATAAGTGCAGCGGAAATAAAAGAGATAGTAGTTCATGAAGCTACTATATGAATATATAAAATACATCAGAGTTAAACCAGATACAACAGAAGAGTAACACGATACATCAGATACAACTCAGAATACATCACTGGAATCATCGAATACTGAAAGCAGAATAGATGGCTGGATCTTCAAGCAAAGCTCCAACTTCAAAGGTGAGTCTCGAAAGCTGAACCACTCAGTCTGACCCGAGCGTAAAGAAAAATACAAAACACTCGAGTCAGGATTAACATTCTTATATTAATAAATCCAACTCAAGTGAAATAGCAATTGAAATACAAGTAACTCAAAGGATGTTTGGAATAACCATCCTTTAAGGATCCGTTAAACTATCTACTATGTAGTAGTGTACGCTAAGTAGATAATGTCTATCAGTAATATATAAGATATCAAAATAGCGTTAAGTCATGGCCCATTCCACCCTTAACACATTTTTATTCCCACAAGCATATACAAGACCGTAGTTTCCCCAAAACCGGAAGTCACCAGAGGGCAATACATATACTCAAGGTACAAAACAAATTCGTAGTGGTCGCGCATAAATGGAATACAAGTATGACAAGGCACATGAGGCTATACCCAAGGTAGTGATACTACCGTTCGCCTGATCCGGACTGGTGAGAACGCAACGCCGCAGCGCCCGCAACACCGTGAAACAACACTCCCAAAATCAAGGGTGCACCAATCGACAACAAGTATAAGTAGTTCGAAGAAGTGTGTCCACTTGAGGTATCAATCCTCCATTGGCCCGGCACAGCTCCTGTTTTAGTCATTTCCAATTTGACACAAGTGTCAAGGCTATCCATTATCGTTCTCTTTCTTTAGTCAACACGTACATCATTCCAACCACTTCATTCTGGATCATCACTCCGCGTATAGTTATTAAAGTGGTTTTCGGTTTAGATAGAGAGTATATCCATAACCGAATTCCGGTCTCTTTAATAACTTCCGTAATTATTACACCGATTGGTCGTTTATATATTTCAAAGCCAAATCAATTTCAATTTCAATTTCAATTCGTAAATCAACATTTCACTTGTCTTTCAAAAACCAATTTCCATACTTTACGTTTCAAAACTTCCAAATCATAATTTCAAAATCTTATAATACAATTTTCAATTTCTTATTAAACCAATTCAAATATTGATTCAAGTTCGTAAATAAGTTTCATTTCGAAAATATTTAAATCAATTTAATTTAACATTCAAATCAATATAACTCATTTATTGATTTCATTCAATATTCGTTAAGTTACTTTATCATTCAAAACAATTTCTATTAAATTTTCAATTTATTAAATCAATTCTTAAGTTCAACTTCATTATATCAAAACATACAAATTGAATTAAATTAAATTCGTCAAATCAAATTCTTTCAATTGCAAGTCTTACATTATTTCCAAAAATATCACATTTTCATTTCTTGTTAAAGAAATTACATTCTCACTTATTTACTAACTTAAATAATTTTTCAAAACTTAATTAATAAAAAAACTCAATTTCAATTATTTACGAAGTAAAATTCACTTATTCAAAAATTCAATTTCACTTATTAAAGAATTCAATTCAATATAATCATTAAATAATTCAATCTTATTTAATTATTAAATAATTCAAAACTTAATTATTAAATAATTTCAAAGTTTAATAATTTCAAACTTAATTCAATCATTTCTCAAATTAAACAACATTCTTTCAACAACTACATTGTTAATATTTTGTTTCAGATTTATTAAATATTAACATTTTCTTTTCATAAAAATTCAAATTTCAACTTCATTTAAAAACCATATTATTTATTCAAATAAAATCTTCCTTTTATTTTAAATCAAATTATTGACCAATCGGGTTTTATTTAATTCTCTATATTCTAGGTCAAAGTTCAATTTGGGTATTTATCATTTCAACCCGATTCCAATTCAATTCAAATCAAAGCATAGTAAAGGGAACTTGCAGTGTGATAACTGGGATGGTGTCAAAGTAAATAAACAAGCAATAACAACAACAATAACAATCTAACAATCAATTCAAATAATCCTGAAATAATCGTATTAATTCGCATTGTTATTTGTACGAATTAATATAATTATTTCTAGAATCTACACTATCATTTCATGTAGATTAAAGATTATTACATTGCGGTTTTTCACTTGTCATATATTTACAATTTCATACATCATCAATATAACAACATACATTCAGTGGTTCAAAATGTAATTAAACAAATCCTACATGTCAATAAATTCAACAGTTAAAGGGGTCATATTATACAAATGTCAGTTAATCAAATTTAACATTTAATTATCCTATATCAAGTTCAATTTCATACTATTTATCATTTTAACATTAACAATTTAACGTCCAATATAAACATCAACAATCAATCAATTATCAGCCAACTGTATTATCATCGCATAAAAATTAACAAATAATGGTGTCAGATGTCACAGGTGAACTGATACAGATAATAGCATATATAACAGTGTAATTAACTAACAGCAGTATATTTCAATTGTCGTTTCAATTGAAATCAGATTTAATAAATAAAAGAACGTTAATCGTGAGTGAGTGCTCACCTTTCGAGGTTAGAGATGAACGAGACCGAGATGAGTCATAAATCCAAGCACGAAATCCAAAGCAAAGCTAGATGGATACGGATTCGACGGAAAAACTGGTAGATAAGGAATTGACGAGATCAAATCAGAACTGAATCGATGAAGATGAATGGTATAAACAAACTTGTATAACCATATATAACTATATATAAAATCATATTTTAAATACAAATATATATATTAAATTAAATATATATGAATTTCAAAATCATAGGTTAAAACTAAAAGTCCTATATTCCAATCCAATATATATACATAGTA
The DNA here is from genome assembly GCA_030737815.1 of Allium fistulosum. Classification (NCBI taxonomy): domain Eukaryota; kingdom Viridiplantae; phylum Streptophyta; class Magnoliopsida; order Asparagales; family Amaryllidaceae; genus Allium; species Allium fistulosum. The sequence continues at coordinate 474,784,685 of CM060904.1, forward strand.
TATGTTCAAGTAATTTCTTATATATATACCCATACTTTAACAATACTTTAAAACATAGATGGACACTCTACAGACGTAATTGATCAATAAGTTAGCAAGGATATTTTATATTTTCTTATTCATTTTTTTTTATTAAATATCAACTTCGCCGCCTATGGTATGTTAAAGAATTGTTCAAATTATCCACATGCATTATGTATGTTAACACACCTAGAGTGGAGCATAATTTCAAGTCAGTTCAAAATTTTACTTATCTAAGAAATACCTATATTCTCTAAACCAGCTTCAAAAGTAAACAGGTTATTACAAACAAAAAAAAAATTATAAGGCTATCACAACAATGGTCAAAGAGAATAATAGCCACAGAGGCAAAGTAAAAAAAACATATTATGATAAAAATATCAGCACCGCGACTTCTGTGTGTGCAAAGCTCAGCTAAAAACATAACCAGTAACCAAATGATATATTTATACTATTATATGAACTAATTTATAACTATATACATGTGTTCACAACTAACGGTTTCATATACTAATATATATAAAATTTATATAAACATATTTTAAAAATCAATATCTGGAACATATATATAATATGACTATCATAATACAAATATACATAATACTGTTATGAAATAAGTATGTACATAAATCTATTCGAAACCAAATTTCAAGTCAGTTCAAATGTACCTAAACTAATAGTACTGTCATACCAACAGATCACATCCTATTTAAAAGTTTGATGTCTACGCAAATACAAATTTCTAAGATATATCCGGTTCATATGTAACTATACCATATATAAACAAATACAAATAGTATATAAACTATATACATGCAACTAAGATATATATATATATATATAATGCGAAAATAAATGTAACTACTTATATAAATGTACTAAAAGTACCTTAGCAGTTGCACGCGGTTGAGCAAATGACGGCAGCTCCGCCGAGGGAAGGGGATGGACGAAAAGGCTGAGATGACTGGACGTGGGTGTTTTGAGGCGAACAAGTGGGAGGCCGATACGTTGTAGGTGGCTAAGGTGTAGTGATCTGTTCAGGGAAGGAGAGGATGCAAGTCGCGATCGGTGGAGGCTAGGGGAGGTCAGTGGTCGCACTGAGCTGCTGCGCGTGGGTTTGCTGGGGTGGTAGGCGAAGGGTCGGTGATAGGCTGTTAGGCTTGTGGTGGCTTTCATGGTGGAGGCTCGGTCAGAACACTCGACGGGGGAAGGAAATCTGTGAAAATGGGAAAGGTGGCGGGTTGTGAGGCGGAGGCTCGCTAGGTGGAGGGTGTCGCCGTGATGGGGTGATTGCAAGGAGGAGGGTGATGGGCTGCTCTAAAGGGTGGTCGTGAGTGCGGGCTGCGTTCAAGGCGGGTCGGTGGTGCTCAATGGTGCCGGACCTCGGCTAGCATGCGGGAAGGAGGAAATGATGTGGAGGTTGGATTTTGTTCATGTGGGCAAGGTCGGAGGAGTTACATGGTGGCTGATTGGTTCGGTGGCCGGAGCTCGGCCATGGGAGGAGTGGCGTTGGGATGGCTTCTCGGTGGAGGCGCGTGTGCATGGATAGGAGGGAGGAAGCACGGTTTAGGCGAAAGACTTGATTCAAGCAGAGAAAAGATAACTTTAACAAGAGAAGCCTGAATGGGTAGGGACTCTGAAGAAAATGAGGGAAGAGTAGTGAAAATTGTGCACGCAAACATTATATTTGTGATTTAATTTCTTTGATGCCTATTCGTAAAGAAGCATGCGACCAATGATATTCGCCTTTCTCCTTTTTCCCAAAACCATTGGAAAAGAAGATTCATGTTTATGAATTCCAGAGGTATTAAATGCAGATAGGTATTAGTTGGAACGGGCAAGTAGATGAAAAGACAGAAGGAAACGAAAAGATTTTGAAGTAGTTATCAATACGGTTCAATGTTTTACAAATTTCACCGTCCATCGGATGGCGAAGCACATATACAAATATACCGCAGACATCAGCATGAAGAGACGAACAAAACGGCATACAGATATTAGTGGTACGATTGAATTATAAAAATTCGAATTTTTCGACCGGCGGAAAATGCAAGAAAAACGCTGAAAAATAAGATCGACGGAGCCAAAGATGTCTGAATTTGGAAAAACGACAAACTGACATCTTTCTCAGAAGATGGTTTAGAATTTTTCTATGTAAAAATATTTAAGTTTCGGAACATTTTATTTTCATCGCTTTTTAACTGATTAAATTGAAGTGAATTTACGCGCGAAATAAACTTTCATATTTTCGGACGAAAATTTACCAGTTGCTATGTTTAACTAGACGTATTCCAAATATTAAATTTTATTTCAAAATTTTATCGTTTAAAATTTCACAAAATTTCAACTAATTACGTTATTAAAACAGTTGAAATTTACGGGTCGTTACACTCTCCCCCACTCAAAACTTTTCGTCCCCGAAAAGGAACGAGGTAGGAGAATAGAAACAACCAGAAAGAAAAACAGATTTGAAATACAAAATAACAATTAATTTAAACCATATAAATTCAAATTAATTGATATTCATTAATTGATTTAATCAATTTGATTTCACTAAAATCAATCTCAACTATTTCTAAATTCATTATCTTATTATCCAATTATCTTAAATTTACAATTTCTAAAACAATAAATTTGAATAGTCTTTTATTATAATCATATTTTTTTCAGCAATTTATATTCTTCTTTATTCCACATTATTGTTAAATTTATTCTACTTAATATATCTAATCACATATATTTAAGGGGCATTTTACTAGAAGGACAAACTTTGTAGTCCAATTAGTTTCTAGGACACACATTCAAAAAAATTACTTTCAAGGCCAAAATCAGTAGAATAATTACTTTCAAGGACAAAGTCAGCATTCCAATTACTTTCAAGGACATAATTTCATAGGTTTTTTTAGGCCCTAAAACTAATTATTTTACGTTTTGTCCTTGAAAATAATTATTTCAGTTGTGTGTCCTAGAAACTAATTCCACTTGCTAAAGCGGCACTTGTGGCTAATTTCCACTATATTTAATCCATATAAATTAATTTAAACCATATAAATTTTAATTTAAATTAATTTATATTCAATAATTGGTTTTAAATTTAAGGTATCTCCATAAGTTGATCTAATTTCAATTTGTTAATTCCTTCGAACAAATTTATTTGCCTCATCAATTATTCAATTAGCTTATTGTTCTAATTACTTCAATTAACATTTTATAATTAAAATTTAAGCGTATAACATTTATTATAACCATTCAAATTTTATTTATAAATTCAATTTATATTATATATTATCCAATTACATATTCAACTTCTGAATGATTTAGGTAAGTTGTATTAGAATGTAGTTGAACAATATACAAATAAAATTTTCTCAATTCAATTATTCAAGTTTAAATATTTATTCCAAATTTTTTTGGTTTTATTTATAATTAAAATCATCCTTTAACAAAATTTAAGAATTTAATTTCCGATTAACTTTAAACAATTTAGAGATATATAATATATTTATATCAAATCAAATTTAAATTTTAAAACAAGGTACTTATATATATAAATCAAATTTATACTGAAGAGATTTAAATCAAAATATTTTCAAAACAAAACCGTAGCAAAGCTACAGAATGGTTTCTCCACTTCGAAACTCGAAAATGAACGTCGATGATGCGGCCGCCATCACCGAAATTATTTTCCAGCGACAAAGAGAAGAGCACTGATTTCAACATTTTAAAAATTCTTTGAAAACGATTTCTATTCAAAAATACTTTCAATAATATATACTTTAAAAAAAATTTAAAAAAAAAACCAAAGTTCGAAATCACCGAAAACTAATAAATTCTCAAATTTCTAAATTAAATTCATTTCAAATTCCAAATCAATTTATAAACTGTATTTATAAATTTATTTAGAACAATAAATGATAATCAAATATTATCATTTCAAACAAACAATTTAATTAACCAATTAAATTCGAGAAAATTTTACTTATATTTTCACAATATAATCAAACAAATTTATTTCATTTTCCAAATTTGAAACAATATTGTGTCAGTTTGCTCTGCTCAAGTGTTTTGGAAATCCTATCGATAGCGTTGATCAGACGAATCGATCGGAAACCCAAATCAACATCAACAACTCAAACAACACAATATATTTTAAATATTTTAAATATTAATTTACAAATACACTTCCTCGCTCGACTATATAAGAATAGATGTCAAAGCAAAGATAGAGATTCAAATTTGATGGACTCAAATCAAAGAGAATGTTGATTCGAAAAATAAGTTTGAAACAGAAGATAAGATAATTCAATTACCAAAATCGGGAGATGGATGAGTTTATTTTATTCACGGGCAACCTTAACCGGGTCGTCCGTAACTTCAAGAATAAGATCGATGCCGAATTCCAAGGTAAATCAACATTCGATCTCAAGAAATAGAATCCAGGTATAGCAGGAGATAGATAGCATCGTATACCGAGGATACAGAAATCTACGGTAAATCAATGCCAATTATAAAGGAGTTTAATCCTTTACGAATCATTCGAAGATTGGCGAGACTGCCGATCTATTATAGATAACATTCAGAATGGAGTTATGGGGTGCTCCAGGATTGAAAGAAGACGAATAGTGAGGGACACGAATGATATTTGGAACCATAGGGAACGTTCCAAAATTCAATGGAATCGAGTCAAAAGGAAGAGATTGAAACTCGAATGAGAGTGATTCTGTAAATACATTTACCTTATATGTTAAGTTCTGCCTAGAGCTACCAAAGCTCTGATACCAACTGTAACGACCCGGAATTTTGGACCATTCGCATCCATTATAAGTGTATAGGTAGACACTCATGCCGGAGTTGAATTGCTCAAAATACCGCGTTGTTAATTTAAATTGGCAAAACTGAACATATACAGTAAACAAATAATCACAGATCACAGACACAGAGTAATAAGTGCAGCGGAAATAAAAGAGATAGTAGTTCATGAAGCTACTATATGAATATATAAAATACATCAGAGTTAAACCAGATACAACAGAAGAGTAACACGATACATCAGATACAACTCAGAATACATCACTGGAATCATCGAATACTGAAAGCAGAATAGATGGCTGGATCTTCAAGCAAAGCTCCAACTTCAAAGGTGAGTCTCGAAAGCTGAACCACTCAGTCTGACCCGAGCGTAAAGCAAAATACAAAACACTCGAGTCAGGATTAACATTCTTATATTAATAAATCCAACTCAAGTGAAATAGCAATTGAAATACAAGTAACTCAAAGGATGTTTGGAATAACCATCCTTTAAGGATCCGTTAAACTATCTACTATGTAGTAGTGTACGCTAAGTAGATAATGTCTATCAGTAATATATAAGATATCAAAATAGCGTTAAGTCATGGCCCATTCCACCCTTAACACATTTTTATTCCCACAAGCATATACAAGACCGTAGTTTCCCCAAAACCGGAAGTCACCAGAGGGCAATACATATACTCAAGGTACAAAACAAATTCGTAGTGGTCGCGCATAAATGGAATACAAGTATGACAAGGCACATGAGGCTATACCCAAGGTAGTGATACTACCGTGCGCCTGATCCGGACTGGTGAGAACGCAACGCCGCAGCGCCCGCAACACCGTGAAACAACACTCCCAAAATCAAGGGTGCACCAATCGACAACAAGTATAAGTAGTTCGAAGAAGTGTGTCCACTTGAGGTATCAATCCTCCATTGGCCCGGCACAGCTCCTGTTTTAGTCATTTCCAATTTGACACAAGTGTCAAGGCTATCCATTATCGTTCTCTTTCTTCAGTCAACACGTACATCATTCCAACCACTTCATTCTGGATCATCACTCCGCGTATAGTTATTAAAGTGGTTTTCGGTTTAGATAGAGAGTATATCCATAACCGAATTCCGGTCTCTTTAATAACTTCCGTAATTATTACACCGATTGGTCGTTTATATATTTCAAAGCCAAATCAATTTCAATTTCAATTTCAATTCGTAAATCAACATTTCACTTGTCTTTCAAAAACCAATTTCCATACTTTACGTTTCAAAACTTCCAAATCATAATTTCAAAATCTTATAATACAATTTTCAATTTCTTATTAAACCAATTCAAATATTGATTCAAGTTCGTAAATAAGTTTCATTTCGAAAATATTTAAATCAATTTAATTTAACATTCAAATCAATATAACTCATTTATTGATTTCATTCAATATTCGTTAAGTTACTTTATCATTCAAAACAATTTCTATTAAATTTCCAATTTATTAAATCAATTCTTAAGTTCAACTTCATTATATCAAAACTTACAAATTGAATTAAATTAAATTCGTCAAATCAAATTCTTTCAATTGCAAGTCTTACATTATTTCCAAAAATATCACATTTTCATTTCTTCTTAAAGAAATTACATTCTCACTTATTTACTAACTTAAATAATTTTTCAAAACTTAATTAATAAAGAAACTCAATTTCAATTATTTACGAAGTAAAATTCACTTATTCAAAAATTCAATTTCACTTATTAAAGAATTCAATTCAATATAATCATTAAATAATTCAATCTTATTTAATTATTAAATAATTCAAAACTTAATTATTAAATAATTTCAAAGTTTAATAATTTCAAACTTAATTCAATCATTTCTCAAATTAAACAACATTCTTTCAACAACTACATTGTTAATATTTTGTTTCAGATTTATTAAATATTAACATTTTCTTTTCATAAAAATTCAAATTTCAACTTCATTTAAAAACCATATTATTTACTCAAATAAAATCTTCCTTTTATTTTAAATCAAATTATTGACCAATCGGGTTTTATTTAATTCTCTATATTCTAGGTCAAAGTTCAATTTGGGTATTTATCATTTCAACCCGATTCCAATTCAATTCAAATCAAAGCATAGTAAAGGGAACTTGCAGTGTGATAACTGGGATGGTGTCAAAGTAAATAAACAAGCAATAACAACAACAATAACAATCTAACAATCAATTCAAATAATCCCGAAATAACCGTATTAATTCGCATTGTTATTTGTACGAATTAATATAATTATTTCTAGAATCTACACTATCATTTCATGTAGATTAAAGATTATTACATTGCGGTTTTTCACTTGTCATATATTTACAATTTCATACATCATCAATATAACAACATACATTCAGTGGTTCAAAATGTAATTAAACAAATCCTACATGTCAATAAATTCAACAGTTAAAGGGGTCATATTATACAAATGTCAGTTAATCAAATTTAACATTTAATTATCCTATATCAAGTTCAATTTCATACTATTTATCATTTTAACATTAACAATTTAACGTCCAATATAAACATCAACAATCAATCAATTATCAGCCAACTGTATTATAATCGCATAAAAATTAACAAATAATGGTGTCAGATGTCACAGGTGAACTGATACAGATAATAGCATATATATAACAGTGTAATTAACTAACAGCAGTATATTTCAATTGTCGTTTCAATTGAAATCAGATTTAATAAATAAAAGAACGTTAATCGTGAGTGAGTGCTCACCTTTCGAGGTTAGAGATGAACGAGACCGAGATGAGTCATAAATCCAAGCACGAAATCCAAAGCAAAGCTAGATGGATACGGATTCGACGGAAAAACTGGTAGATAAGGAATTGACGAGATCAAATCAGAACTGAATCGATGAAGATGAATGGTATAAACAAACTTGTATAACCATATATAACTATATATAAAATCATATTTTAAATACAAATATATATATTAAATTAAATATATATGAATTTCAAAATCATAGGTTAAAACTAAAAGTCCTATATTCCAATCCAATATATATACATAGTATATGTTCAAGTAATTTCTTATATATATACCCATACTTTAACAATACTTTAAAACATAGATGGACACTCTACAGACGTAATTGATCAATAAGTTAGCAAGGATATTTTATATTTTCTTATTCATTTTTTTTATTAAATATCAACTTCGCCGCCTATGGTATGTTAAAGAATTGTTCAAATTATCCACATGCATTATGTATGTTAACACACCTAGAGTGGAGCATAATTTCAAGTCAGTTCAAAATTTTACTTATCTAAGAAATACCTATATTCTCTAAACCAGCTTCAAAAGTAAACAGGTTATTACAAACAAAAAAAAATTATAAGGCTATCACAACAATGGTCAAAGAGAATAATAGCCACAGAGGCAAAGAAAAAAAAAACATATTATGATAAAAATATCAGCACCGCGACTTCTGTGTGTGCAAAGCTCAGCTAAAAACATAACCAGTAACCAAATGATATATTTATACTATTATATGAACTAATTTATAACTATATACATGTGTTCACAACTAACGGTTTCATATACTAATATATATAAAATTTATATAAACATACTTTAAAAATCAATATCTGGAACATATATATAATATGACTATCATAATACAAATATACATAATACTGTTATGAAATAAGTATGTACATAAATCTATTCGAAACCAAATTTCAAGTCAGTTCAAATGTACCTAAACTAATAGTACTATCATACCAACAGATCACATCCTATTTAAAAGTTTGATGTCTACGTAAATACAAATTTCTAAGATATATCCGGTTCATATGTAACTATACCATATATAAACAAATACAAATAGTATATAAACTATATACATGTAACTAAGATATATATATATATAATGCGAAAATAAATGTAACTACTTATATAAATGTACTAAAAGTACCTTAGCAGTTGCACGCAGTTGAGCAAATGACGGCAGCTCCGCCGAGGGAAGGGGATGGACGAAAAGGCTGAGATGACTGGACGTGGGTGTTTTGAGGCGAACAAGTGGGAGGCCGATACGTTGTAGGTGGCTAAGGTGTAGTGATCTGTTCAGGGAAGGAGAGGATGCAAGTCGCGATCGGTGGAGGCTAGGGGAGGTCAGTGGTCGCACTGAGCTGCTGCGCGTGGGTTTGCTGGGGTGGTAGGCGAAGGGTCGGTGATAGGCTGTTAGGCTTGTGGTGGCTTTCATGGTGGAGGCTCGGTCAGAACACTCGACGGGGGAAGGAAATCTGTGAAAATGGGAAAGGTGGCGGGTTGTGAGGCGGAGGCTCGCTAGGTGGAGGGTGTCGCCGTGATGGGGTGATTGCAAGGAGGAGGGTGATGGGCTGCTCTAAAGGGTGGTCGTGAGTGCGGGCTGCGTTCAAGGCGGGTCGGTGGTGCTTAATGGTGCCGGACCTCGGCTAGCATGCGGGAAGGAGGAAATGATGTGGAGGTTGGATTTTGTTCATGTGGGCAAGGTCGGAGGAGTTACATGGTGGCTGATTGGTTCGGTGGCCGGAGCTCGGCCATGGGAGGAGTGGCGTTGGGATGGCTTCTCGGTGGAGGCGTGTGTGCATGGATAGGAGGGAGGAAGCACGGTTTAGGCGAAAGACTTGATTCAAGCAGAGAAAAGATAACTTTAACAAGAGAGGCCTGAATGGGTAGGGACTCTGAAGAAAATGAGGGAAGAGTAGTGAAAATTGTGCACGCAAACATTATATTTGTGATTTAATTTCTTTGATGCCTATTCGTAAAGAAGCATGCGACCAATGATATTCGCCTTTCTCCTTTTTCCCAAAACCATTGGAAAAGAAGATTCATGTTTATGAATTCCAGAGGTATTAAATGCAGATAGGTATTAGTTGGAACGGGCAAGTAGATGAAAAGACAGAAGGAAACGAAAAGATTTTGAAGTAGTTATCAATACGGTTCAATGTTTTACAAATTTCACCGTCCATCGGATGGCGAAGCACATATACAAATATACCGCAGACATCAGCATGAAGAGACGAACAAAACGGCATACAGATATTAGTGGTACGATTGAATTATAAAAATTCGAATTTTTCGACCGGCGGAAAATGCAAGAAAAACGCTGAAAAATAAGATCGACGGAGCCAAAGATGTCTGAATTTGGAAAAACGACAAACTGACATCTTTCTCAGAAGATGGTTTAGAATTTTTCTATGTAAAAATATTTAAGTTTCGGAACATTTTATTTTCATCGCTTTTTAACTGATTAAATTGAAGTGAATTTACGCGCGAAATAAACTTTCATATTTTCGGACGAAAATTTACCAGTTGCTATGTTTAACTAGACGTATTCCAAATATTAAATTTTATTTCAAAATTTTATCGTTTAAAATTTCACAAAATTTCAACTAATTACGTTATTAAAACAGTTGAAATTTACGGGTCGTTACACTCTCCCCCACTCAAAACTTTTCGTCCCCGAAAAGGAACGAGGTAGGAGAATAGAAACAACCAGAAAGAAAAACAGATTTGAAATACAAAATAACAATTAATTTAAACCATATAAATTCAAATTAATTGATATTCATTAATTGATTTAATCAATTTGATTTCACTAAAATCAATCTCAACTATTTCTAAATTCATTATCTTATTATCCAATTATCTTAAATTTACAATTTCTAAAACAATAAATTTGAATAGTCTTTTATTATAATCATATTTTTTTCAGCAATTTATATTCTTCTTTATTCCACATTATTGTTAAATTTATTCTACTTAATATATCTAATCACATATATTTAAGGGGCATTTTACTAGAAGGACAAACTTTGTAGTCCAATTAGTTTCTAGGACACACATTCAAAAAAATTACTTTCAAGGCCAAAATCAGCAGAATAATTACTTTCAAGGACAAAGTCAGCATTCCAATTACTTTCAAGGACATAATTTCATAGGTTTTTTTAGGCCCTAAAACTAATTATTTTACGTTTTGTCCTTGAAAATAATTATTTCAGTTGTGTGTCCTAGAAAGTTGTTCCACTTGCTAAAGCGGCACTTGTGGCTAATTTCCACTATATTTAATCCATATAAATTAATTTAAACCATATAAATTTTAATTTAAATTAATTTATATTCAATAATTGGTTTTAAATTTAAGGTATCTCCATAAGTTGATCTAATTTCAATTTGTTAATTCCTTCGAACAAATTTATTTGCCTCATCAATTATTCAATTAGCTTATTGTTCTAATTACTTCAATTAACATTTTATAATTAAAATTTAAGCGTATAACATTTATTATAACCATTCAAATTTTATTTATAAATTCAATTTATATTATATATTATCCAATTACATATTCAACTTTTGAATGATTTAGGTAAGTTGTATTAGAATGTAGTTGAACAATATACAAATAAAATTTTCTCAATTCAATTATTCAAGTTTAAATATTTATTCCAAATTTTTTTGGTTTTATTTATAATTAAAATCATCCTTTAACAAAATTTAAGAATTTAATTTCCGATTAACTTTAAACAATTTAGAGATATATAATATATTTATATCAAATCAAATTTAAATTTTAAAACAAGGTACTTATATATATAAATCAAATTTATACTGAAGAGATTTAAATCAAAATATTTTCAAAACAAAACCGTAGCAAAGCTACAGAATGGTTTCTCCACTTCAAAACTCGAAAATGAACGTCGATGATGCGGCCGCCATCACCGAAATTATTTTCCAGCGACAAAGAGAAGAGCACTGATTTCAACATTTTAAAAATTCTTTGAAAACGATTTCTATTCAAAAATACTTTCAATAATATATACTTTAAAATTTTTTTTAAAAAAAAAACCAAAGTTCGAAATCACCGAAAACTAATAAATTCTCAAATTTCTAAATTAAATTCATTTCAAATTCCAAATCAATTTATAAACTGTATTTATAAATTTATTTAGAACAATAAATGATAATCAAATATTATCATTTCAAACAAACAATTTAATTAACCAATTAAATTCGAGAAAATTTTACTTATATTTTCACAATATAATCAAACAAATTTATTTCATTTTCCAAATTTGAAACAATATTGTGTCAGTTTGCTCTGCTCAAGTGTTTTGGAAATCCTATCGATAGCGTTGATCAGACGAATCGATCGGAAACCCAAATCAACATCAACAACTCAAACAACACAATATATTTTAAATATTTTAAATATTAATTTACAAATACACTTCCTCGCTCGACTATATAAGAATAGATGTCAAAGCAAAGATAGAGATTCAAATTTGATGGACTCAAATCAAAGAGAATGTTGATTCGAAAAATAAGTTTGAAACAGAAGATAAGATAATTCAATTACCAAAATCGGGAGATGGATGAGTTTATTTTATTCACGGGCAACCTTAACCGGGTCGTCCGTAACTTCAAGAATAAGATCGATGCCGAATTCCAAGGTAAATCAACATTCGATCTCAAGAAATAGAATCCAGGTATAGCAGGAGATAGATAGCATCGTATACCGAGGATACAGAAATCTACGGTAAATCAATGCCAATTATAAAGGAGTTTAATCCTTTACGAATCATTCGAAGATTGGCGAGACTGCCGATCTATTATAGATAACATTCAGAATGGAGTTATGGGGTGCTCCAGGATTGAAAGAAGACGAATAGTGAGGGACACGAATGATATTTGGAACCATAGGGAACGTTCCAAAATTCAATGGAATCGAGTCAAAAGGAAGAGATTGAAACTCGAATGAGAGTGATTCTGTAAATACATTTACCTTATATGTTAAGTTCTGCCTAGAGCTACCAAAGCTCTGATACCAACTGTAACGACCCGGAATTTTGGACCATTCGCATCCATTATAAGTGTATAGGTAGACACTCATGCCGGAGTTGAATTGCTCAAAATACCGCGTTGTTAATTTAAATTGGCAAAACTGAACATATACAGTAAACAAATAATCACAGATCACAGACACAGAGTAATAAGTGCAGCGGAAATAAAAGAGATAGTAGTTCATGAAGCTACTATATGAATATATAAAATACATCAGAGTTAAACCAGATACAACAGAAGAGTAACACGATACATCAGATACAACTCAGAATACATCACTGGAATCATCGAATACTGAAAGCAGAATAGATGGCTGGATCTTCAAGCAAAGCTCCAACTTCAAAGGTGAGTCTCGAAAGCTGAACCACTCAGTCTGACCCGAGCGTAAAGCAAAATACAAAACACTCGAGTCAGGATTAACATTCTTATATTAATAAATCCAACTCAAGTGAAATAGCAATTGAAATACAAGTAACTCAAAGGATGTTTGGAATAACCATCCTTTAAGGATCCGTTAAACTATCTACTATGTAGTAGTGTACGCTAAGTAGATAATGTCTATCAGTAATATATAAGATATCAAAATAGCGTTAAGTCATGGCCCATTCCACCCTTAACACATTTTTATTCCCACAAGCATATACAAGACCGTAGTTTCCCCAAAACCGGAAGTCACCAGAGGGCAATACATATACTCAAGGTACAAAACAAATTCGTAGTGGTCGCGCATAAATGGAATACAAGTATGACAAGGCACATGAGGCTATACCCAAGGTAGTGATACTACCGTTCGCCTGATCCGGACTGGTGAGAACGCAACGCCGCAGCGCCCGCAACACCGTGAAACAACACTCCCAAAATCAAGGGTGCACCAATCGACAACAAGTATAAATAGTTCAAAGAAGTGTGTCCACTTGAGGTATCAATCCTCCATTGGCCCGGCACAGCTCCTGTTTTAGTCATTTCCAATTTGACACAAGTGTCAAGGCTATCCATTATCGTTCTCTTTCTTCAGTCAACACGTACATCATTCCAACCACTTCATTCTGGATCATCACTCCGCGTATAGTTATTAAAGTGGTTTTCGGTTTAGATAGAGAGTATATCCATAACCGAATTCCGGTCTCTTTAATAACTTCCGTAATTATTACACCGATTGGTCGTTTATATATTTCAAAGCCAAATCAATTTCAATTTCAATTTCAATTCGTAAATCAACATTTCACTTGTCTTTCAAAAACCAATTTCCATACTTTACGTTTCAAAACTTCCAAATCATAATTTCAAAATCTTATAATACAATTTTCAATTTCTTATTAAACCAATTCAAATATTGATTCAAGTTCGTAAATAAGTTTCATTTCGAAAATATTTAAATCAATTTAATTTAACATTCAAATCAATATAACTCATTTATTGATTTCATTCAATATTCGTTAAGTTACTTTATCATTCAAAACAATTTCTATTAAATTTCCAATTTATTAAATCAATTCTTAAGTTCAACTTCATTATATCAAAACTTACAAATTGAATTAAATTAAATTCGTCAAATCAAATTCTTTCAATTGCAAGTCTTACATTATTTCCAAAAATATCACATTTTCATTTCTTGTTAAAGAAATTACATTCTCACTTATTTACTAACTTAAATAATTTTTCAAAACTTAATTAATAAAGAAACTCAATTTCAATTATTTACGAAGTAAAATTCACTTATTCAAAAATTCAATTTCACTTATTAAAGAATTCAATTCAATATAATCATTAAATAATTCAATCTTATTTAATTATTAAATAATTCAAAACTTAATTATTAAATAATTTCAAAGTTTAATAATTTCAAACTTAATTCAATCATTTCTCAAATTAAACAACATTCTTTCAACAACTACATTGTTAATATTTTGTTTCAGATTTATTAAATATTAACATTTTCTTTTCATAAAAATTCAAATTTCAACTTCATTTAAAAACCATATTATTTACTCAAATAAAATCTTCCTTTTATTTTAAATCAAATTATTGACCAATCGGGTTTTATTTAATTCTCTATATTCTAGGTCAAAGTTCAATTTGGGTATTTATCATTTCAACCCGATTCCAATTCAATTCAAATCAAAGCATAGTAAAGGGAACTTGCAGTGTGATAACTGGGATGGTGTCAAAGTAAATAAACAAGCAATAACAACAACAATAACAATCTAACAATCAATTCAAATAATCCCGAAATAACCGTATTAATTCGCATTGTTATTTGTACGAATTAATATAATTATTTCTAGAATCTACACTATCATTTCATGTAGATTAAAGATTATTACATTGCGGTTTTTCACTTGTCATATATTTACAATTTCATACATCATCAATATAACAACATACATTCAGTGGTTCAAAATGTAATTAAACAAATCCTACATGTCAATAAATTCAACAGTTAAAGGGGTCATATTATACAAATGTCAGTTAATCAAATTTAACATTTAATTATCCTATATCAAGTTCAATTTCATACTATTTATCATTTTAACATTAACAATTTAACGTCCAATATAAACATCAACAATCAATCAATTATCAGCCAACTGTATTATCATCGCATAAAAATTAACAAATAATGGTGTCAGATGTCACAGGTGAACTGATACAGATAATAGCATATATAACAGTGTAATTAACTAACAGCAGTATATTTCAATTGTCGTTTCAATTGAAATCAGATTTAATAAATAAAAGAACGTTAATCGTGAGTGAGTGCTCACCTTTCGAGGTTAGAGATGAACGAGACCGAGATGAGTCATAAATCCAAGCACGAAATCCAAAGCAAAGCTAGATGGATACGGATTCGACGGAAAAACTGGTAGATAAGGAATTGACGAGATCAAATCAGAACTGAATCGATGAAGATGAATGGTATAAACAAACTTGTATAACCATATATAACTATATATAAAATCATATTTTAAATACAAATATATATATTAAATTAAATATATATGAATTTCAAAATCATGGGTTAAAACTAAAAGTCCTATATTCCAATCCAATATATATACATAGTATATGTTCAAGTAATTTCTTATATATATACCCATACTTTAACAATACTTTAAAACATAGATGGACACTCTACAGACGTAATTGATCAATAAGTTAGCAAGGATATTTTATATTTTCTTATTCATTTTTTTTATTAAATATCAACTTCGCCGCCTATGGTATGTTAAAGAATTGTTCAAATTATCCACATGCATTATGTATGTTAACACACCTAGAGTGGAGCATAATTTCAAGTCAGTTCAAAATTTTACTTATCTAAGAAATACCTATATTCTCTAAACCAGCTTCAAAAGTAAACAGGTTATTACAAACAAAAAAAAAATTATAAGGCTATCACAACAATGGTCAAAGAGAATAATAGCCACAGAGGCAAAGAAAAAAAAAATATTATGATAAAAATATCAGCACCGCGACTTCTGTGTGTGCAAAGCTCAGCTAAAAACATAACCAGTAACCAAATGATATATTTATACTATTATATGAACTAATTTATAACTATATACATGTGTTCACAACTAACGGTTTCATATACTAATATATATAAAATTTATATAAACATACTTTAAAAATCAATATCTGGAACATATATATAATATGACTATCATAATACAAATATACATAATACTGTTATGAAATAAGTATGTACATAAATCTATTCGAAACCAAATTTCAAGTCAGTTCAAATGTACCTAAACTAATAGTACTGTCATACCAACAGATCACATCCTATTTAAAAGTTTGATGTCTACGCAAATACAAATTTCTAAGATATATCCGGTTCATATGTAACTATACCATATATAAACAAATACAAATAGTATATAAACTATATACATGAAACTAAGATATATATATATATAATGCGAAAATAAATGTAACTACTTATATAAATGTACTAAAAGTACCTTAGCAGTTGCACGCGGTTGAGCAAATGACGGCAGCTCCGCCGAGGGAAGGGGATGGACGAAAAGGCTGAGATGACTGGACGTGGGTGTTTTGAGGCGAACAAGTGGGAGGCCGATACGTTGTAGGTGGCTAAGGTGTAGTGATCTGTTCAGGGAAGGAGAGGATGCAAGTCGCGATCGGTGGAGGCTAGGGGAGGTCAGTGGTCGCACTGAGCTGCTGCGCGTGGGTTTGCTGGGGTGGTAGGCGAAGGGTCGGTGATAGGCTGTTAGGCTTGTGGTGGCTTTCATGGTGGAGGCTCGGTCAGAACACTCGACGGGGGAAGGAAATCTGTGAAAATGGGAAAGGTGGCGGGTTGTGAGGCGGAGGCTCGCTAGGTGGAGGGTGTCGCCGTGATGGGGTGATTGCAAGGAGGAGGGTGATGGGCTGCTCTAAAGGGTGGTCGTGAGTGCGGGCTGCGTTCAAGGCGGGTCAGTGGTGCTTAATGGTGCCGGACCTCGGCTAGCATGCGGGAAGGAGGAAATGATGTGGAGGTTGGATTTTGTTCATGTGGGTAAGGTCGGAGGAGTTACATGGTGGCTGATTGGTTCGGTGGCCGGAGCTCGGCCATGGGAGGAGTGGCGTTGGGATGGCTTCTCGGTGGAGGCGTGTGTGCATGGATAGGAGGGAGGAAGCACGGTTTAGGCGAAAGACTTGATTCAAGCAGAGAAAAGATAACTTTAAGAAGAGAAGCCTGAATGGGTAGGGACTCTGAAGAAAATGAGGGAAGAGTAGTGAAAATTGTGCAGGCAAACATTATATTTGTGATTTAATTTCTTTGATGCCTATTCGTAAAGAAGCATGCGACCAATAATATTCTCCTTTCTCCTTTTTCCCAAAACCATTGGAAAAGAAGATTCATGTTTATGAATTCCAGAGGTATTAAATGCAGATAGGTATTAGTTGGAACGGGCAAGTAGATGAAAAGACAGAAGGAAACGAAAAGATTTTGAAGTAGTTATCAATACGGTTCAATGTTTTACAAATTTCACCGTCCATCGGATGGCGAAGCACATATACAAATATACCGCGGACATCAGCATGAAGAGACGAACAAAACGGCATACAGATATCAGTGGTACGATTGAATTATAAAAATTCGAATTTTTCGACCGGCGGAAAATGCAAGAAAAACGCTGAAAAATAAGATCGACGGAGCCAAAGATGTCTGAATTTGGAAAAACGACAAACTGACATCTTGCTCAGAAGATGGTTTAGAATTTTTCTATGTAAAAATATTTAAGTTTCGGAACATTTTATTTTCATCGCTTTTTAACTGATTAAATTGAAGTGAATTTACGCGCGAAATAAACTTTCATATTTTCGGACGAAAATTTACCAGTTGCTATGTTTAACTAGACGTATTCCAAATATTAAATTTTATTTCAAAATTTTATCGTTTAAAATTTCACAAAATTTCAACTAATTACGTTATTAAAACAGTTGAAATTTACGGGTCGTTACACTCTCCCCCACTCAAAACTTTTCGTCCCCGAAAAGGAACGAGGTAGGAGAATAGAAACAACCAGAAAGAAAAACAGATTTGAAATACAAAATAACAATTAATTTAAACCATATAAATTCAAATTAATTGATATTCATTAATTGATTTAATCAATTTGATTTCACTAAAATCAATCTCAACTATTTCTAAATTCATTATCTTATTATCCAATTATCTTAAATTTACAATTTCTAAAACAATAAATTTGAATAGTCTTTTATTATAATCATATTTTTTCAGCAATTTATATTCTTCTTTATTCCACATTATTGTTAAATTTATTCTACTTAATATATCTAATCACATATATTTAAGGGGCATTTTACTAGAAGGACAAACTTTGTAGTCCAATTAGTTTCTAGGACACACATTCAAAAAAATTACTTTCAAGGCCAAAATCAGCAGAATAATTACTTTCAAGGACAAAGTCAGCATTCCAATTACTTTCAAGGACATAATTTCATAGGTTTTTTTAGGCCCTAAAACTAATTATTTTACGTTTTGTCCTTGAAAATAATTATTTCAGTTGTGTGTCCTAGAAACTAATTCCACTTGCTAAAGCGGCACTTGTGGCTAATTTCCACTATATTTAATCCATATAAATTAATTTAAACCATATAAATTTTAATTTAAATTAATTTATATTCAATAATTGGTTTTAAATTTAAGGTATCTCCATAAGTTGATCTAATTTCAATTTGTTAATTCCTTCGAACAAATTTATTTGCCTCATCAATTATTCAATTAGCTTATTGTTCTAATTACTTCAATTAACATTTTATAATTAAAATTTAAGCGTATAACATTTATTATAACCATTCAAATTTTATTTATAAATTCAATTTATATTATATATTATCCAATTACATATTCAACTTTTGAATGATTTAGGTAAGTTGTATTAGAATGTAGTTGAACAATATACAAATAAAATTTTCTCAATTCAATTATTCAAGTTTAAATATTTATTCCAAATTTTTTTGGTTTTATTTATAATTAAAATCATCCTTTAACAAAATTTAAGAATTTAATTTCCGATTAACTTTAAACAATTTAGAGATATATAATATATTTATATCAAATCAAATTTAAATTTTAAAACAAGGTACTTATATATATAAATCAAATTTATACTGAAGAGATTTAAATCAAAATATTTTCAAAACAAAACCGTAGCAAAGCTACAGAATGGTTTCTCCACTTCGAAACTCGAAAATGAACGTCGATGATGCGGCCGCCATCACCGAAATTATTTTCCAGCGACAAAGAGAAGAGCACTGATTTCAACATTTTAAAAATTCTTTGAAAACGATTTCTATTCAAAAATACTTTCAATAATATATACTTTAAAAAAAATTTTAAAAAAAAACCAAAGTTCGAAATCACCGAAAACTAATAAATTCTCAAATTTCTAAATTAAATTCATTTCAAATTCCAAATCAATTTATAAACTGTATTTATAAATTTATTTAGAACAATAAATGATAATCAAATATTATCATTTCAAACAAACAATTTAATTAACCAATTAAATTCGAGAAAATTTTACTTATATTTTCACAATATAATCAAACAAATTTATTTCATTTTCCAAATTTGAAACAATATTGTGTCAGTTTGCTCTGCTCAAGTGTTTTGGAAATCCTATCGATAGCGTTGATCAGACGAATCGATCGGAAACCCAAATCAACATCAACAACTCAAACAACACAATATATTTTAAATATTAATTTACAAATACACTTCCTCGCTCGACTATATAAGAATAGATGTCAAAGAAAAGATAGAGATTCAAATTTGATGGACTCAAATCAAAGATAATGTTGATTCGAAAAATAAGTTTGAAACAGAAGATAAGATAATTCAATTACCAAAATCGGGAGATGGATGAGTTTATTTTATTCACGGGCAACCTTAACCGGGTCGTCCGTAACTTCAAGAATAAGATCGATGCCGAATTCCAAGGTAAATCAACATTCGATCTCAAGAAATAGAATCCAGGTATAGCAGGAGATAGATAGCATCGTATACCGAGGATACAGAAATCTACGGTAAATCAATGCCAATTATAAAGGAGTTTAATCCTTTACGAATCATTCGAAGATTGGCGACACTGCCGATCTATTATAGATAACATTCAGAATGGAGTTATGGGGTGCTCCAGGATTGAAAGAAGACGAATAGTGAGGGACACGAATGATATTTGGAACCATAGGGAACGTTCCAAAATTCAATGGAATCGAGTCAAAAGGAAGAGATTGAAACTCGAATGAGAGTGATTCTGTAAATACATTTACCTTATATGTTAAGTTCTGCCTAGAGCTACCAAAGCTCTGATACCAACTGTAACGACCCGGAATTTTGGACCATTCGCATCCATTATAAGTGTATAGGTAGACACTCATGCCGGAGTTGAATTGCTCAAAATACCGCGTTGTTAATTTAAATTGGCAAAACTGAACATATACAGTAAACAAATAATCACAGATCACAGACACAGAGTAATAAGTGCAGCGGAAATAAAAGAGATAGTAGTTCATGAAGCTACTATATGAATATATAAAATACATCAGAGTTAAACCAGATACAACAGAAGAGTAACACGATACATCAGATACAACTCAGAATACATCACTGGAATCATCGAATACTGAAAGCAGAATAGATGGCTGGATCTTCAAGCAAAGCTCCAACTTCAAAGGTGAGTCTCGAAAGCTGAACCACTCAGTCTGACCCGAGCGTAAAGCAAAATACAAAACACTCGAGTCAGGATTAACATTCTTATATTAATAAATCCAACTCAAGTGAAATAGCAATTGAAATACAAGTAACTCAAAGGATGTTTGGAATAACCATCCTTTAAGGATCCGTTAAACTATCTACTATGTAGTAGTGTACGCTAAGTAGATAATGTCTATCAGTAATATATAAGATATCAAAATAGCGTTAAGTCATGGCCCATTCCACCCTTAACACATTTTTATTCCCACAAGCATATACAAGACCGTAGTTTCCCCAAAACCGGAAGTCACCAGAGGGCAATACATATACTCAAGGTACAAAACAAATTCGTAGTGGTCGCGCATAAATGGAATACAAGTATGACAAGGCACATGAGGCTATACCCAAGGTAGTGATACTACCGTTCGCCTGATCCGGACTGGTGAGAACGCAACGCCGCAGCGCCCGCAACACCGTGAAACAACACTCCCAAAATCAAGGGTGCACCAATCGACAACAAGTATAAGTAGTTCGAAGAAGTGTGTCCACTTGAGGTATCAATCCTCCATTGGCCCGGCACAGCTCCTGTTTTAGTCATTTCCAATTTGACACAAGTGTCAAGGCTATCCATTATCGTTCTCTTTCTTCAGTCAACACGTACATCATTCCAACCACTTCATTCTGGATCATCACTCCGCGTATAGTTATTAAAGTGGTTTTCGGTTTAGATAGAGAGTATATCCATAACCGAATTCCGGTCTCTTTAATAACTTCCGTAATTATTACACTGATTGGTCGTTTATATATTTCAAAGCCAAATCAATTTCAATTTCAATTTCAATTCGTAAATCAACATTTCACTTGTCTTTCAAAAACCAATTTCCATACTTTACGTTTCAAAACTTCCAAATCATAATTTCAAAATCTTATAATACAATTTTCAATTTCTTATTAAACCAATTCAAATATTGATTCAAGTTCGTAAATAAGTTTCATTTCGAAAATATTTAAATCAATTTAATTTAACATTCAAATCAATATAACTCATTTATTGATTTCATTCAATATTCGTTAAGTTACTTTATCATTCAAAACAATTTCTATTAAATTTCCAATTTATTAAATCAATTCTTAAGTTCAACTTCATTATATCAAAACTTACAAATTGAATTAAATTAAATTCGTCAAATCAAATTCTTTCAATTGCAAGTCTTACATTATTTCCAAAAATATCACATTTTCATTTCTTGTTAAAGAAATTACATTCTCACTTATTTACTAACTTAAATAATTTTTCAAAACTTAATTAATAAAGAAACTCAATTTCAATTATTTACGAAGTAAAATTCACTTATTCAAAAATTCAATTTCACTTATTAAAGAATTCAATTCAATATAATCATTAAATAATTCAATCTTATTTAATTATTAAATAATTCAAAACTTAATTATTAAATAATTTCAAAGTTTAATAATTTCAAACTTAATTCAATCATTTCTCAAATTAAACAACATTCTTTCAACAACTACATTGTTAATATTTTGTTTCAGATTTATTAAATATTAACATTTTCTTTTCATAAAAATTCAAATTTCAACTTCATTTAAAAACCATATTATTTACTCAAATAAAATCTTCCTTTTATTTTAAATCAAATTATTGACCAATCGGGTTTTATTTAATTCTCTATATTCTAGGTCAAAGTTCAATTTGGGTATTTATCATTTCAACCCGATTCCAATTCAATTCAAATCAAAGCATAGTAAAGGGAACTTGCAGTGTGATAACTGGGATGGTGTCAAAGTAAATAAACAAGCAATAACAACAACAATAACAATCTAACAATCAATTCAAATAATCCCGAAATAACCGTATTAATTCGCATTGTTATTTGTACGAATTAATATAATTATTTCTAGAATCTACACTATCATTTCATGTAGATTAAAGATTATTACATTGCGGTTTTTCACTTGTCATATATTTACAATTTCATACATCATCAATATAACAACATACATTCAGTGGTTCAAAATGTAATTAAACAAATCCTACATGTCAATAAATTCAACAGTTAAAGGGGTCATATTATACAAATGTCAGTTAATCAAATTTAACATTTAATTATCCTATATCAAGTTCAATTTCATACTATTTATCATTTTAACATTAACAATTTAACGTCCAATATAAACATCAACAATCAATCAATTATCAGCCAACTGTATTATCATCGCATAAAAATTAACAAATAATGGTGTCAGATGTCACAGGTGAACTGATACAGATAATAGCATATATAACAGTGTAATTAACTAACAGCAGTATATTTCAATTGTCGTTTCAATTGAAATCAGATTTAATAAATAAAAGAACGTTAATCGTGAGTGAGTGCTCACCTTTCGAGGTTAGAGATGAACGAGACCGAGATGAGTCATAAATCCAAGCACGAAATCCAAAGCAAAGCTAGATGGATACGGATTCGACGGAAAAACTGGTAGATAAGGAATTGACGAGATCAAATCAGAACTGAATCGATGAAGATGAATGGTATAAACAAACTTGTATAACCATATATAACTATATATAAAATCATATTTTAAATACAAATATATATATTAAATTAAATATATATGAATTTCAAAATCATAGGTTAAAACTAAAAGTCCTATATTCCAATCCAATATATATACATAGTATATGTTCAAGTAATTTCTTATATATATACCCATACTTTAACAATACTTTAAAACATAGATGGACACTCTACAGACGTAATTGATCAATAAGTTAGCAAGGATATTTTATATTTTCTTATTCATTTTTTTTATTAAATATCAACTTCGCCGCCTATGGTATGTTAAAGAATTGTTCAAATTATCCACATGCATTATGTATGTTAACACACCTAGAGTGGAGCATAATTTCAAGTCAGTTCAAAATTTTACTTATCTAAGAAATACCTATATTCTCTAAACCAGCTTCAAAAGTAAACAGGTTATTACAAACAAAAAAAATAATTATAAGGCTATCACAACAATGGTCAAAGAGAATAATAGCCACAGAGGCAAAGAAAACAAAAACATATTATGATAAAAATATCAGCACCGCGACTTCTGTGTGTGCAAAGTGTAACATTCCCCCTTTTTGACCATCTCCAGTCGGTGATTAAACCAACTCGAAACGTTCAAAAAGACGAATTGTTATTTAGTTTATAAGGTTTAAACAGAATCAGCCACAGAAACACAGATAATAACAATCAATTAAAACAAATGAATCTTTATTTCATTACTATAAATCTTTTTATATACATCAGAGTTTATACAATTTTAAACAGATACAGCGGAATATCTTAAAATACAATTTTCTCGAAAATAAATGATTCTTTACTCTCTCTCTAACTTCGCTGCTCGAAAATCTTCAAGCTGTAAAAAAATACTCGGTCTGACCCGAGTATTATATTCAAAAGAAAATAATACACAGGTCAGTCTTATTCAAACCAGTTTATTAGTGCATATAGGCAATAAAAATTTAAATAAACGACAGTCACAATAATATTCTCGTCTATCCGATCCTTTTAACAAAGAAACCGGATAACGAAAATATAACACTAAACAGTGTTAAACAATAAATCAGCAGATTTAAATCATCAACAGAGATAAACAGTGTTATTGGCTGCCGTACACGCACGCGTGCACGGCCTCGCCAATACGAGATAAAAGATCAATGCATCACGACGCAAAGAAATATCAATTCAAAACTGTCGATTTGGGTGGCTGCAGTGCACACGTACGCGTGCACTGCCTCGCCAACACCGAATATAAAGTCACCACAAGGAATCAAGGGTAAAACTGCAATGAAAATGCAGCCACCACTTGAAGTCAATGGCTAGTACAAGGATAACAATCAAACTGCAATACAAATCATTCAAAATGGAGTCAATACTACTACAAACACTCCAAAGATCAAGTGCAGATATGAAGGATGCACAGCAAGTATGCAACTACCAAACTGGGACAAACAAGTGCAACATAGTGACAAGCTACCCAGATTGCAAAATACAATCATGTACAAGACGACTGCAATTTTCAAGAAGGCCACGGCAAGTGGTACAACTACAAAACAGAAGGAGGGTGAGGGCACCAGATCACCACAAAATGCAACTGAGATGAACAGGAGTGCCAAAGGGTCAGAGACAGTGCGAATGCAGAGTCAATTGGCACAAAACTGAACCCAACATCAATTGAACAAGATGGGACTGCAATAATAATAAAAATGGAACTGCAAGCACAACTGAAATGCAACTATATCAAACAGTGACAATGTGGATGTAACCGACGTATGGGGCAATGCACAAGCAAGGCTAAGGCATAGTGCACATAATCAATGTGAACACATGGACTACAATCTAACAGATGCAACTTAAAAAAAAAAAAAACCAGACAGTATCAAGTTAGAAATAATGCCAAACCAGATACAACAGTGATGGAACAAAGGATCCAAGTTTTATATGCAACTCGAAGTCGAAACAGCAAGGGTACCAAACCAAAGTCAACCAGAATAGTTGATAAATGAACCATGGTGCACATATAAACAAATGAACATGATGACTACAGGCGTGAAGGTCCACCAGAGAAACCAGAAGTGCAGAAATACTTCAAAGAACATGAAAAAGGAACTATTATATACATATGTACAATATAGCATCGGTGATCACAGTGGTTCAAAAATATCACGTTCAAATGCAGACACTTCAAAATCAAGCTTGACATAGTTAAGGCCGAAGCCAACAGGTGAAATCAACAAGTGATGCCAACAGCAATTATCAGTTTTGAACCAAGATAACTACAGTATAAATTAAGGTATGCCGAAGTCACCAGTAACAACTACCTGAGACTGGACAGCGCGACCCAAGTAGAAATCATATATGAAAAAAAACCAGTAACTAATGTACATGTATCACAATCAAGAACAAGGCAAAATATATTGTTTTTTTTTTCAAAACAGAATATTTGAATTAAAACAACTGCAGTTCCAACTCAAAGTGGGCAGAGCATTAAAAAAAAATGTTTCAATACCAAAGCTACAAATTTTGTAATCAATGCTACTGAAAACAACATCGTCAAACAAGATTCAAAGCCCGAAGTTCAAACCAGTGATGTAACTCAATGCATACACCAAAATTTTCGACCAGACTATACAATGAACTAGCAGGAATAAGCTAGCATGATTAGTATGGCAAAAGACGAACAAAATCAATGCCAAAGCTACCGATACCAACAATTTTTCAAAGTCGTGGATACTACAGAATCAGGGAATCGCATATAAAATTCAAGTGACCGAAGTCAAAATGAAACTACCATCAAAGTAACAAATTTCAAAACCCAGCATATCGCTCATTCAAACAACAAAAATCACAGATTTGAACGAGCTAAGCAAATTGATGAAAATGAATTAGATGTGAGTAGCTAATAAGTACTCACCTTAGTTCGAATCGAGGAGCACGAACGAAAGTTGAAGGAACGAAGCCCTAAATTTCCAAAGCTCCATGGAGCAGCTGCGAACGAGAAACGAAAGAAGCCAAAGCCGATAAGCTTCTCAAGCCCTAATTTCGAAGACGACGAGGCTGAAGCCCTAGTTTTCTTTGTTGAAGAGGAGCGATTTTGTAAGCCGCCATTTATTTTCTCCTCGTCTGTTTTAGGTTTAGGGTTTGTGAATGAATGGAGAGGGGGAAGGGTTTCGTGGCTCGTATTTGTGCAGAGAAACATCGAGGGGCATGGGTTTAGGCATGGGCCGGTACGATATAGGGTATGGGGTAAGTATGTATTTTTTTCTTTTTATCTTTATTTTGTAGATATTTTCTTTAACAAATTTTATTGTTAAATTTTTCTAAACGAATTTCAATTCAAATCAAAACTCCTACAAGCAACTAGCTAGCAGAGAAATCGTTTAACAATGATATCAAATCGATGCAAAAATCCCGGTTATTACAGAAATTCAATTTAAATTCGATTAATTTTTATACGCGTTTATACGCCGTGTATTTACAAAACAATTCCGATAAATACGAAAATTGAAATCCAGTAATAATTCAATATTACGGACCCAATGAAACTGGTTGCGTCAAATTCCGAGACTGTGCCTCGGAATACTATTTTTAAATTCAATTTAAACGATACAATTTCAAAATTGAACAAATCGCTTTCAAATTCAATTCTGAAGCTTCTATTACCTTCAGTATTATCAATATGAATTTTCTAAGCCTTTAAATTATTTTTAACCGGCTTAAAATCGAAGATTCAAATTTTATTCAACTTTCAATAGATTAAATTCAAAAATTTAATCGCTAATTCATTCTGATAATTTGAAATTCAAGTCAAATCATCGTTCAAATATTTAAAATTAATTAAATATTCTCAAATTAAATTGTTCAAAATTCAGGGTCGTTACAAACTCCCCTCCTTAAAAACTTTTCGTCCACGAAAAGGAAAGGTTGTTAAAATTTCATCGATATTTATACCCTACACAATTTTACTAAGCTTGAAGCTTATTACAAATAAATGAATATAGGATTCATTCCATTTGTTTAATCTCACTAGTTTTGCTTATCTTTTCCTTTATTCAATGATTTCTACAATCAAAACGCAAAAGTCTTTTACTAACATTTTTGACTTACAAACTCAGATTCAAACTTAAGATTTTTCACATTAGAGATTTATATAATATATATCTTCCAAAGCTGTGGACTTTCAAAACATTTCAAAGATCCTCTTCCTTAGTTCATTAAGTAGGAATTTTTGTAATTTTACTTTCAAACTATTGATTCGATATTTAAAGTTTGAAAATACTTGCTAACTCGAAATTTAACAAGTCCATCTTCGTTCTCACAGACATTAGACATACGCTGGCCAGGCGCAAGTCTAAAAATCTCCAAGTACTAAACATACTTGCTTCAATTCCCAGTGAAAATACTTTTAAAAATTCTTTTAAAAATGGATATGGAAAGCACGTTCCCCCATGGATTACAGTTCCACCCGGCGGTTACGCTACTATCCCAGTAGAGTCGCTTGTGGCTGTAGATTTCTCATCTCTTAAATTTCGCCATGGTTGTCGCCATAGATTGCAGTACACACGGCGGTTACGCTACTATCCCAGTAGAATCGCTCGTGTCTGTAGGCATCACACCCCTCAAATTTCGCCTGGCATTAGATTGCAGTTTACTCGGCGGTTACGCCACTATCCCAGTGGAATCGCTCGTAACTGTGGGCATCTCGCCCCTCAAATTACGCTAACATCATCAATCAAATCTAATCTCATCGCGATGAACTATCGCGAAGGATTTCCGATTCAAATAGTCACTCTGACTAAAATTCTACGTAGCTACGAATTTCAAATGGATACTCTTCACGAGTTCCAATACCTTCTTTAATAATAAATGGAAGGTACTTTTCCACATCCTCAGTTTAGAAAACATAATATCATATATGTAGTACTTTCATTTCACATTTCGTACATATAACATCTATGTAAACATACATAAGATTTCCATAACAATGTCTTTCTAAACTAACGGTTTCAAATTTACCGCATTCATCATATATATAAGTTCTAAAAACTTACATATCTCATATTCATAACAAAATAGAGGATTTGAAAATTTTCCTCTATGTCGATTTGAAAATTTAAGGTTATCTCAAACCTAATTCATATTCAAAATTCCATTTATTATCGACTTTCACATTCGATTTGAATTACACGCTTACATCGTCAATTCTCAACACAGAATTGATGTCTATCGATATATAACCTCTGAGCTCGTACGTCTCAGAGAAGGGTGTTAAGCTAAGAGAATAAATTCTCCGCCACCAACAGATATATATTTAATAGAGATCAATTGCTATGTCATCAATTCACAATGTTAGACATACAATCCAAATCATCATCTGAAATTCAAAGCTCAACTTATATTGTCTTTGATGTCGAAGTTAAACTCAATTTTACTTAACGATTCAATCTTTTGAAAAATTTCAAATTGAACAAATTGTTCAAATTCTCATTTAACTTTTCAACTTCGACTTCAAAAATGAATTTCAAATCATTTATTCCTTACGGAATATATTCACAACATTTCATATTTGGAAAAACATTTCCATACTTATTTAAAAATAAGTAATTCACAAATCCAATTTATTTTCAACATTTGAAAATATTCGATATACTTAAATCAAAATTAAGTATATATTTCATCTTTAAGGAAATCATTCTCTTTCACATATTCATTTGAGTCAAAACGAATGTTACGTAAAACATCGTTACGACAACTCAAAATCACTAGTATAGGGATTCGAAATTTAGATAGATGTATAAATCCCAATACTATACAAAACATTTCCTTTCGGAAATCATTTACTATAACAATAGTGTTATAGTCCACCATTTCCTTATATCTCGAAAACGTCTATTTCAACAATGAATGTTGAAATCTATGGTTTCGATATTCAATGCTTTGAAAACATCTTTGAAAACAATTAACTTCGTTTTAAAAATATCACTTTCCCAAACATGTCCATTTTACTCAATAATATATTCACGGTCCAAAATTGTGAATATACTACTTTTAACAAGTTATAAAAATTTACTTATCAAAATAAGTCAGTTTCGAATTTATAAACAACGTTTATAAATTCTATTCCTATTCATAAAGACTTCAATTTATAAAAATTGCTTTATTAACCCATTCCTTTATAACTCAGTTTTATATCAGAATTTTAATTTATAAGTGAATTACTTATAAATTCTTTTATTTCGCAACTTCGATTCATTTTATAACTTCACCATTATAAAACTTTTAATTCTGTAACTTCCATTCACTTATGAAATCCATTAAATATTTCACTTTTAACACTTATACAAATCCAATATTTTATCAACACTTTTCAAATCTTCAATTTAAGCCGTTTATAATAATTCAAAAATTCCAATTTAAACTATTATATAAATTTATCAGTTTTCCATTTCCAAGATAATCTACTAGTTCTTTAATAAATCATTCATCGACTTGATTTCCAATTTAATCGCATTTGATTCATTCACATTGGATTTTACTAACATTCATTCATATTCAATTAGTTCACATTCACTAATTCATATTCAAGTTAGTTTGCTTCAATTCAAATCAAATTTGATTCTTTTTAAATTTACTTACCTTTCAATTTGAATTCAATTTCTTAGCTTCCAATTCCATTAATTCAATTTCATTAATACTTAATGAATTTCCACACGATCAATTAGCAATCAATGCACATTCAACTTAACCAAATTTATTTACTTTGCTTACATTCAATTTGGTTTAACACATATAATTTCAATTGGTTTATATTCTAATTCTGATTGAATTTTTTTTTATACTCACCATATTCACAAATTCACTTTTACAGTTAAAGTTGAATTTCCTTTATATAACTCAAATTCATATTCATTCTTCACTTTATCAATTCATTTTGATATCAAATTCAACATCATTCAACATTACTTAAGCTATATTTCATTTATCTTCACTTGCATTAATTTTCACCGGACAACTTAAGTTCGTCTCAAATTTATTTGAAATTCTATTTTTATTTAACTTCACTAAAGTCAAATTCATATCACATTTCAAAATGCAGATTTTGTTTTACTTAACAAAACTGTTCAACCATTTAAAAACTGGTTTTACTTAAACTTTCTCATTTTATAAGTTATACAACTTATTAATTTAAACTTCCCAATTCATATCATATAATCACTTATCTTTTAAGTTTAAATTTCTATTTCAATAATTTATCAAATCAAGTACGATTTATTTAACTTTCTTTAGTTAAATTTCAAATCATATATTCATTAATGCCAACTCAATTCAATTTATTTAACTTTTCTTAAGTTAAAAATCTTTATTTTCTAAAACAATTTTATACTTGTTTGGATTTGAAAAACGTTTCCTTTTTAAAGTGTTTCTAGTAACTATTCATATTAAACATCATAAACTAAGCTTTGTGTAAACCAAAGCTCTGATACCACGCTGTAACATTCCCCCTTTTTGACCATCTCCAGTCGGTGATTAAACCAACTCGAAACGTTCAAAAAGACGAATTGTTATTTAGTTTATAAGGTTTAAACAGAATCAGCCACAGAAACACAGATAATAACAATCAATTAAAACAAATGAATCTTTATTTCATTACTATAAATCTTTTTATATACATCAGAGTTTATACAATTTTAAACAGATACAGCGGAATATCTTAAAATACAATTTTCTCGAAAATAAATGATTCTTTACTCTCTCTCTAACTTCGCTGCTCGAAAATCTTCAAGCTGTAAAAAAATACTCGGTCTGACCCGAGTATTATATTCAAAAGAAAATAATACACAGGTCAGTCTTATTCAAACCAGTTTATTAGTGCATATAGGCAATAAAAATTTAAATAAACGACAGTCACAATAATATTCTCGTCTATCCGATCCTTTTAACAAAGAAACCGGATAACGAAAATATAACACTAAACAGTGTTAAACAATAAATCAGCAGATTTAAATCATCAACAGAGATAAACAGTGTTATTGGCTGCCGTACACGCACGCGTGCACGGCCTCGCCAATACGAGATAAAAGATCAATGCATCACGACGCAAAGAAATATCAATTCAAAACTGTCGATTTGGGTGGCTGCAGTGCACACGTACGCGTGCACTGCCTCGCCAACACCGAATATAAAGTCACCACAAGGAATCAAGGGTAAAACTGCAATGAAAATGCAGCCACCACTTGAAGTCAATGGCTAGTACAAGGATAACAATCAAACTGCAATACAAATCATTCAAAATGGAGTCAATACTACTACAAACACTCCAAAGATCAAGTGCAGATATGAAGGATGCACAGCAAGTATGCAACTACCAAACTGGGTCAAACAAGTGCAACATAGTGACAAGCTACCCAGATTGCAAAATACAATCATGTACAAGACGACTGCAATTTTCAAGAAGGCCACAGCAAGTGGTACAACTACAAAACAGAAGGAGGGTGAGGGCACCAGATCACCACAAAATGCAACTGAGATGAACAGGAGTGCCAAAGGGTCAGAGACAGTGCGAATGCAGAGTCAATTGGCACAAAACTGAACCCAACATCAATTGAACAAGATGGGACTGCAATAATAATAAAAATGGAACTGCAAGCACAACTGAAATGCAACTATATCAAACAGTGACAATGTGGATGTAACCGACGTATGGGGCAATGCACAAGCAAGGCTAAGGCATAGTGCACATAATCAATGTGAACACATGGACTACAATCTAACAGATGCAACTTAAAAAAAAAAAAAACCAGACAGTATCAAGTTAGAAATAATGCCAAACCAGATACAACAGTGATGGAACAAAGGATCCAAGTTTTATATGCAACTCGAAGTCGAAACAGCAAGGGTACCAAACCAAAGTCAACCAGAATAGTTGATAAATGAACCATGGTGCACATATAAACAAATGAACATGATGACTACAGGTGTGAAGGTCCACCAGGGAAACCAGAAGTGCAGAAATACTTCAAAGAACATGAAAAAGGAACTATTATATACATATGTACAATATAGCATCGGTGATCACAGTGGTTCAAAAATATCACGTTCAAATGCAGACACTTCAAAATCAAGCTTGACATAGTTAAGGCCGAAGCCAACAGGTGAAATCAACAAGTGATGCCAACAGCAATTATCAGTTTTGAACCAAGATAACTACAGTATAAATTAAGGTATGCCGAAGTCACCAGTAACAACTACCTGAGACTGGACAGCGCGACCCAAGTAGAAATCATATATGAAAAAAAACCAGTAACTAATGTACATGTATCACAATCAAGAACAAGGCAAAATATATTGTTTTTTTTTTCAAAACAGAATATTTGAATTAAAACAACTGCAGTTCCAACTCAAAGTGGGCAGAGCATTAAAAAAAAATGTTTCAATACCAAAGCTACAAATTTTGTAATCAATGCTACTGAAAACAACATCGTCAAACAAGATTCAAAGCCCGAAGTTCAAACCAGTGATGTAACTCAATGCATACACCAAAATTTTCGACCAGACTATACAATGAACTAGCAGGAATAAGCTAGCATGATTAGTATGGAAAAAGACGAACAAAATCAATGCCAAAGCTACCGATACCAACAATTTTTCAAAGTCGTGGATACTACAGAATCAGGGAATCGCATATAAAATTCAAGTGACCGAAGTCAAAATGAAACTACCATCAAAGTAATAAATTTCAAAACCCAGCGTATCGCTCATTCAAACAACAAAAATCACAGATTTGAACGAGCTAAGCAAATTGACGAAAATGAATTAGATGTGAGTAGCTAATAAGTACTCACCTTAGTTCGAATCGAGGAGCACGAACGAAAGTTGAAGGAACGAAGCCCTAAATTTCCAAAGCTCCATGGAGCAGCTGCGAACGAGAAACGAAAGAAGCCAAAGCCGATAAGCTTCTCAAGCCCTAATTTCGAAGACGACGAGGCTGAAGCCCTAGTTTTCTTTGTTGAAGAGGAGCGATTTTGTAAGCCGCCATTTATTTTCTCCTCGTCTGTTTTAGGTTTAGGGTTTGTGAATGAATGGAGAGGGGGAAGGGTTTCGTGGCTTGTATTTGTGCAGAGAAACATCGAGGGGCATGGGTTTAGGCATGGGCCGGTACGATATAGGGTATGGGGTAAGTATGTATTTTTTTCTTTTTATCTTTATTTTGTAGATATTTTCTTTAACAAATTTTATTGTTAAATTTTTCTAAACGAATTTCAATTCAAATCAAAACTCCTACAAGCAACTAGCTAGCAGAGAAATCGTTTAACAATGATATCAAATCGATGCAAAAATCCCGGTTATTACAGAAATTCAATTTAAATTCGATTAATTTTTATACGCGTTTATACGCCGTGTATTTACAAAACAATTCCGATAAATACGAAAATTGAAATCCAGTAATAATTCAATATTACGGACCCAATGAAACTGGTTGCGTCAAATTCCGAGACTGTGCCTCGGAATACTATTTTTAAATTCAATTTAAACGATACAATTTCAAAATTGAACAAATCGCTTTCAAATTCAATTCTGAAGCTTCTATTACCTTCAGTATTATCAATATGAATTTTCTAAGCCTTTAAATTATTTTTAACCGGCTTAAAATCGAAGATTCAAATTTTATTCAACTTTCAATAGATTAAATTCAAAAATTTAATCGCTAATTCATTCTGATAATTTGAAATTCAAGTCAAATCATCGTTCAAATATTTAAAATTAATTAAATATTCTCAAATTAAATTGTTCAAAATTCAGGGTCGTTACACAAAGCTCAGCTAAAAACATAACCAGTAACCAAATGATATATTTATACTATTATATGAACTAATTTATAACTATATACATGTGTTCACAACTAACGGTTTCATATACTAATATATATAAAATTTATATAAACATACTTTAAAAATCAATATCTGGAACATATATATAATATGACTATCATAATACAAATATACATAATACTGTTATGAAATAAGTATGTACATAAATCTATTCGAAACCTAATTTCAAGTCAGTTCAAATGTACCTAAACTAATAGTACTGTCATACCAACAGATCACATCCTATTTAAAAGTTTGATGTCTACGCAAATACAAATTTCTAAGATATATCCGGTTCATATGTAACTATACCATATATAAACAAATACAAATAGTATATAAACTATATACATGCAACTAAGATATATATATATAATGCGAAAATAAATGTAACTACTTATATAAATGTACTAAAAGTACCTTAGCAGTTGCACGCGGTTGAGCAAATGACGGCAGCTCCGCCGAGGGAAGGGGATGGACGAAAAGGCTGAGATGACTGGACGTGGGTGTTTTGAGGCGAACAAGTGGGAGGCCGATACGTTGTAGGTGGCTAAGGTGTAGTGATCTGTTCAGGGAAGGAGAGGATGCAAGTCGCGATCGGTGGAGGCTAGGGGAGGTCAGTGGTCGCACTGAGCTGCTGCGCGTGGGTTTGCTGGGGTGGTAGGCGAAGGGTCGGTGATAGGCTGTTAGGCTTGTGGTGGCTTTCATGGTGGAGGCTCGGTCAGAACACTCGACGGGGGAAGGAAATCTGTGAAAATGGGAAAGGTGGCGGGTTGTGAGGCGGAGGCTCGCTAGGTGGAGGGTGTCGCCGTGATGGGGTGATTGCAAGGAGGAGGGTGATGGGCTGCTCTAAAGGGTGGTCGTGAGTGTGGGCTGCGTTCAAGGCGGGTCGGTGGTGCTTAATGGTGGCGGACCTCGGCTAGCATGCGGGAAGGAGGAAATGATGTGGAGGTTGGATTTTGTTCATGTGGGCAAGGTCGGAGGAGTTACATGGTGGCTGATTGGTTCGGTGGCCGGAGCTCGGCCATGGGAGGAGTGGCGTTGGGATGGCTTCTCGGTGGAGGCGTGTGTGCATGGATAGGAGGGAGGAAGCACGGTTTAGGCGAAAGACTTGATTCAAGCAGAGAAAAGATAACTTTAACAAGAGAAGCCTGAATGGGTAGGGACTCTGAAGAAAATGAGGGAAGAGTAGTGAAAATTGTGCAGGCAAACATTATATTTGTGATTTAATTTCTTTGATGCCTATTCGTAAAGAAGCATGCGACCAATGATATTCGCCTTTCTCCTTTTTCCCAAAACCATTGGAAAAGAAGATTCATGTTTATGAATTCCAGAGGTATTAAATGCAGATAGGTATTAGTTGGAACGGGCAAGTAGATGAAAAGACAGAAGGAAACGAAAAGATTTTGAAGTAGTTATCAATACGGTTCAATGTTTTACAAATTTCACCGTCCATCGGATGGCGAAGCACATATACAAATATACCGCGGACATCAGCATGAAGAGACGAACAAAACGGCATACAGATATCAGTGGTACGATTGAATTATAAAAATTCGAATTTTTCGACCGGCGGAAAATGCAAGAAAAACGCTGAAAAATAAGATCGACGGAGCCAAAGATGTCTGAATTTGGAAAAACGACAAACTGACATCTTGCTCAGAAGATGGTTTAGAATTTTTCTATGTAAAAATATTTAAGTTTCGGAACATTTTATTTTCATCGCTTTTTAACTGATTAAATTGAAGTGAATTTACGCGCGAAATAAACTTTCATATTTTCGGACGAAAATTTACCAGTTGCTATGTTTAACTAGACGTATTCCAAATATAAAATTTTATTTCAAAATTTTATCGTTTAAAATTTCACAAAATTTCAACTAATTACGTTATTAAAACAGTTGAAATTTACGGGTCGTTACACCTTAATAACAAATTAATCAATCCTTAATTACCAGTTGATTAATCCTTAATTACCATTTGGTTAACTTCTAATTACTTAATTAATTAACCTTTAATTACTAAATTAATTAATCTCTAATCATTAATTACTCAATCTTAATTACTTAATTAATTCATCTCTAATCATTAATTAATTAATCCTAATTACTTAATTAATAATCCTTAATTACAATTAATTAACCTTTAATTAATTAATTATAACCCTCAATTATAAATTAATTAATCCTTAATCATTAGTTAATTAAATTAATTAATTTCTCTTAATTAATTTCTTAATTAATCCTTTATCATTAATTAATTAAATTAAATAATTATACTTAAATTTTCTTAATTAACTTAATTAATCTCAAATCATTAAAACCTTAATTATCTTATAAGGTAAACTATTATCTTAATTAATGACTTAATTAACATTAAAAATTAGTTTTATCTTTATAATTAACTTCCTTAATTAAATCATTTAATTAATTTTTAAAATAAAATAATCATTTAACTTAACAAATTAAAGTTAACGAAACATAACTTTCTTCAATTAAATAACTTAAAACATTTATCAAGTAATAGTTTTAAACTAGATTCAAATTAAATTTAAAACTTGCTTTTATAAGATTTTTAAAACTATTTAACCCTTGCTTCGGGTTCAACCCGAAGATCACTCGAGTCATGCCCAAGGAAAACCACCCTTCCTCTTTTTTTTCAAAATTAAGTTTAAAACTTGATAAAACTTTTAAAACCTGAAACAAGATTCACACTCACGTTCTACTCGAGTCACCTTTCCATATGCCCGAGCTTCCCTTCGAGTCAATTCCATAACCCAACCCACTGACACACCAAAACTCCACCGTGCACATGCACCATCGTTTGAGTCGCCTCCGACCATCGACACACCCTCCAGCACATCGACCATCACCCAGACCTTCGATCCCGACCTTCAAATCACTCACATAAGCCTCAAATCAAAATCGAGCCATGAAGATGAAACTGGAACCCAAAACCATCACCAGAATATGCCTCGAACACTAGTCTTCGATTATCGAAACCACTATAACCCCGTCCACACCTTGCCGAGCTTCTACTTCACCATTTCCCAAAGCCTTGGGCCACTCGATCAACCAGAGGCGATGCATCACTCCCATTGCCAAACTCGACCAAAATTAGGTTTTAAAACCTAAACCACCACCTCAACGTCGCCTCGATGATCTAGAACTCCTTCAGTCATTTTTCCTAAGCTCGTGGTAACTCCATCCATCCCCAGTTGAAATCCCGAGACCTCACTACCCCTTGATCGCCAGAGATAGCCCGAAAACCAATTTCCAGTTAACCAAGAATTTCTCATAGGTTTCCCAACTAAAAATCATGATTTTCAATTTAAAAATCATATTTTACAAAGAAGATTTAAGTTATATAATTAGATCAACAAATTATAATACTTGATTTTAACATGTATTTAGAATTGCTACTGTACTATCTTGATTTCAGAAAAATTTCAAACCTATTTTACTTGAATAAAATTTTAAACTAAAATTTATGTTTAAACAAACATATTATGTTTGAAACTCAATTCCTAACAATGATCAGATAAGGAGATTTGAATTTTTTTCATTTATTTCTAATCTCTGTAGTTTGAAAATAGAGAAGAAAAACATGTTATATATGCACAGTCCATACACATTCCTATATACAGATTTTATATATACACATGTAGGGCATCATCATCACAGAAACTTCACAAGCAACATTTATCTACTTACTTAAACTTTTTAATTTAAATGTTTACCCACCAGTTTGAAAAGATGAACAGAGCTTTAAACTGAGATGCTGAAATTTGAAAAATGCTTGAACTTGTTAACTGGAACTTTGATTTGCCACTGATCTAAGATGATCTTGCTTTTGATTTCAGGTTTGCTTGATTTAATCTCTAGTTTTTGAAATTGCTATTTTAATTCCTCTGGGTTGAAAATTTTGATTACAGGCTTTTGTTTGGTTTGTAGATTTGTAGATTTGTTTTACAGGTTTTACACTTGAGTTTTAGAAATGAAGATAGAAATATAGAAGTGAAGAAGGAAGATAGATGTTTATATAGATTAAATTGTGATTTTCTTAAAAATTTAAAGAAAATAAAAACAAATTTGTGACACTTGTTACATTAGTTAACATTTGTCATTACACTTATTAATCACATTACACATGTACTTAACATGATTTAAAAGCTAACACTTGTCCTTAAACATTTTTATTTTTTTTTAAATGTTAATAAAAGCTTTTGTATTTATTTACTAATTTATAAATACTTTTCTAAATCTATATAAAAAAAAATCTTTTAAAAATAATAATATAAAACAAATCTTAAACTAATAAAAATCTTATATATATATTTTAAATCCAAAACATTTTAAGATAATTACCTTTTAAATCTCAAATTCAAATTCAAATTCAAATTCAAATATAAATTCAAAGTCAATTTGAAATCCAATTTAAAATCAACTCATATATATATATAAACAATCACAAATTCAATTTGTAAATAATAATTCTATTTTGAAATCTATTTATATATATTTAAAAACAACACATTTATTATAATTGTTATGAAAATAACAAATTTACCAATTTTAAAAAAATAAATAAAGGGAATTATCACATTTTAAATTGCTTGAAATTCTGGGATATCACATTCCTCCCCCCTTAAAAGAATTTCGTCCTCGAAATTTAAAACAAAAGATAATTCAAATTTTTTATTTCATTTCAACCATTTCAAGCATACATATCAACCATACACTATCAACCAAACAAACAATTTCCAATTTCCATTTCTATTTAAATTAATTCAATTTCAATTCAATTTAAATTAACTTCAATTCCTATCCAAATTCAAATCAACTCCCATTTGAGTTTCAAACTTATTCAACTTCAATTTCACTTCAAATTAATTCAATTCAAATTTTCCTTTTGAATTTTATACTTATCCATCTTCAATCACAACTCCAATTAACTCAAATCAAATCCAGTTTGAACTTATTTAATTCAAATCTCAACTTAAAACAATTTCGAATTTCATAAATTCGATTTAATTTCTTAAATGTTGATTTAATCCTTTAAATCATTCCAACCTTTAATTTTTAAATTAACAACTTAAATTTTTTTTTAAACCATTTAATTCTGAGTCCAAATTTCAAAATTCCATTTTAAATTACCTTTACTTAACTTATTTCAAAGTTCAAATAAGAGTTCAAAAACTCTTTAGACAATTTAATTTTCAGAATCCAAATTATTACCCAATTTTATCTTCAAAACCAGTTCTTAACAAATTTCTGGACTTAGATTTAAAACTTCACAATTAAAATTATCTTCGATTCCAATTTATAAGTCAAACTCACCTAAATGTTTACTTCCCTAAAACATTCCATTTTTCTTTATCATTATCTATCTTAGAAAGATAAACATCCTCTTAATAAGATACAGCAAACATTTTATTATTAAACACAACTACCATTTATGATAATAACCAAGATTATCATATCTGGAAACCAATTCATTATTATTTCAATCTGAAAACACTTCTACAAATTCAGGATTTTATTTTCTAGTTTGAATCCATTTCCATTAGGTTGTATTTCTATTACCACTTAATTCTTATTATTATTTTGTCTAATTCAAATAATACAACAACCAATTACCTTTATATATATAGAAAAACTATTGCTTTATATATCAAAATATAAACTTGTATAAAAACTAATTTTTAAAACCATTTTAAAATCTTTTTATAAGAAAATAACAAATACGCCCTCATATATATATATATATATACTCAACTCATTCTAGGGTATCACTGACCCTGTCCTTGATGAGTAAACCCACCAGAGTCAAGGTTCTCGCTTAACCTTCAGCTCTGATACCAACTGTCATGACCTGTCTTTCACTCCACAGAAAGACGCATCATGAGTAAGAAAGAAAGGGATAGAAAAGAGAAAAGATAGAGAAAGAACTAAACAATATCATAATCTCACAGCGGAAACGGAACAAAATATAATATATCACATAACTATTACATAGTCTTTACATAATCAGAGTTACACAGCTTATACAACACAATACATTAGACAGTTATAAAACATGTCTATCATACAACACAAGATACAACACAGAGATTAACACAAAGGAACCACTATATATCTACATACACTGAAGCCTCCTGCTCCATATCTCCTCTAGAAACTCGTCAAAGCCAAATCTAAATCCCTTGGCTACTTATAAAAATTTGAGTACCCAAGAGTTTAATAAAATAGAAAATAAACTCTGGGTCAGACATGGGTCTGGTGTGAGTAAACGGGTTAAAGTTGTTTAACTTTGAAAATCATTTGGAAAGAATAGGTATCTCGTAAGACTTCCCACACATAAACATGGAAAAGTTTTTACCTTACGATAACCAAAACATTTTATAGGAAATCCGGTGATATTATAATAGTGTCTAGGGTTTTCAATTAAATAAGAAATAGCTGAAATTGTTACATCTATTAAATTCCAGCATACATAGGTTTACAATCAAATCCGAGGGCACTTATTGGAGATTGGATTCCATACAATGGCAGGGCTACTGGGGTATCGCCCGTCACAGTACCTGGCCTAGATCAGAGTACCGAGGATCACGCCCGACCCCCTGCAACACAAGGCCGGAACCATCCCTTACTGGACAGTCCCGAACAAGATAACCCCGCAGTTGTGGCCAACAACTGCCCACTAAGCCGAAATAAAAAGGGACATCTAGACAGGGGTATATCTCGTCCTACTTGGGTGCTACCACTTAACCTTGCTGCACCTCCCCTATTTTAGCCATTCCCGATTGATGAGGCTTGAGGCTGCGATTACCTTTATAGAACACATCTCTTAGAACGCTCATCGTCCACTTGACGATGTGCTGAAAGCATTCAATCCATACAAGTTCGTTCCGGGTTCGAACGAAACCGAAGGCATTATCTCATTACACTCATTTTGGAATCACCCTCAGAGTTAACGACAATAACCCTTGCACTCTGAAACTTCATCTCGATCTTCACTTTGAGATTTCACGACCTATCGTTTAACTTGGATCGAAGGGGTTTTCGGATAATCAAAACTGATACCCGATCCCGGTCTCATCGAAATCCAAACGTATCTTAAAGGCTAAGTTATTTTAAAGTTAAACAATTTAATTCAATTCAATACTTGAATTTACACAGCATTCATCATAGGTAAATATCACACATTTATCACAAATATATCCAATATCACATCACAGAATATCACAAATTATCATCCAATAGATATCAATCAATCCAGACATTCTACTCTAACAATCATCCATAAACAAGAATTATTAATTCATAATATAATTAATTTAATTAACTCGATTTAAATTAATTACTTAAGAATTAATCACCTAACCCTGCTTAATTAATCATTTATTAATTACAAACCATTTAATTAATTAATCACTCCTTAATTACCTTATCAATCAATTAATTAATCTCTAATCACAGATTAATTATTCTTTAACAATTAGTTAATATACCTTAATTATTAATTAATATTCCTTAATAACAAATTAATCAATCCTTAATTACTAGTTGATTAATCCTTAATTACCATTTGGTTAACTTCTAATTACTTAATTAATTAATCTTTAATTACTAAATTAATTAATCTCTAATCATTAATTACTCAATCTTAATTACTTAATTAATTCATCTCTAATCATTAATTAATCAATCCTAATTACTTAATTAATAATCCTTAATTACAATTAATTAACCTTTAATTAATTAATTATAACCCTCAATTATAAATTAATTAATCCTTAATCATTAGTTAATTAAATTGATTAATTTCTCTTATTTAATTTCTTAATTAATCCTTTATCATTAATTAATTAAATTAATTAATTGTACTTAAATTTTCTTAATTAACTTAATTAATCTCAAATCATTAAAACCTTAATTATCTTATAAGGTAAACCATTATCTTAATTAATGACTTAATTATCATTAAAAAACATTTTTATCTTTATAATTAACTTCCTTAATTAAATCATTTAATTAAGTTTTAAAATAAAATAATCATTTAACTTAACAAATTAAAGTTAACGAAACATAACTTTCTTCAATTAAATAACTTAAAACATTTATCAAGTAATAGTTTTAAACTAGATTCAAATTAAATTTAAAACTTGCTTTTATAAGATTTTTAAAACTGTTTAACCCTTGCTTCGGGTTCAACCCGAAGATCACTCGAGTCATGCCCAAGGAAAATCACCCTTCCTCTTTTTTTTCAAAATTAAGTTTAAAACTTGATAAAACTTTTAAAACCTGAAACAAGATTCACACTCACGTTCTACTCGAGTCACCTTTCCATAAGCCCGAGCTTCCCTTCGAGTCAGTCCACAACTCAACCCACTGACAAACCAAAACTCCACCATGCACATGCACCATCGTTTGAGTCGCCTCCGACCATCGATACACCCTCCGGCACATCGACCATCACCCAGACCTTCAATCCCGACCTTCAAATCACTCACATAAGCCTCAAATCAAAATCGAGCCATGAAGATGAAACTGGAACCCAAAACCATCACCAGAATCTGCCTCGAACACTCGCCTCCAATCACCGAAACCACTACAACCCCGTCCA
Organism: Allium fistulosum; assembly: GCA_030737815.1. Classification (NCBI taxonomy): domain Eukaryota; kingdom Viridiplantae; phylum Streptophyta; class Magnoliopsida; order Asparagales; family Amaryllidaceae; genus Allium; species Allium fistulosum. Next base: position 474,827,675 of record CM060904.1, read on the forward strand.
TACCTTGCCGAGCTTCTACTTCACCATTTCCCAAAGCCTTGGGCCACTCGATCAACCAGAGGCGATGCATCACTTCCATTGCCAGACTCGACCAAAATTAGGTTTTAAAACCTAAACCACCACCTCAACGTTGCCTCAATGATCTAGAACTCCTTCAGTCATTTTTCCTAAGCTCGCCGTAACTCCATCCATCCCCATTTGAAACCCCGAGACCTCACTACCCCTTGATCGCCAGAGATAGCCCTAAAACCAATTTCCAGTTAACCAAGAATTTCTCACAGGTTTCCCAACTAAAAATCATGATTTCCAATTTAAAAATCATATTTTACAAAGAAGATTTAAGTTATATAATTAGATTAACAAATTATAATACTTGATTTTAACATGTATTTAGAATTGCTACTGTACTATCTTGATTTCAGAAAAATTTCAAACCTATTTTACTTGAATAAAATTTAAACTAAAATTTATGTTTAAATAAACATATTATGTTTGAAACTCAATTCCTAACAATGATCAGATAAGGAGATTTGAATTTTTTCATTTATTTCTTATCTCTGTAGTTTGAAAACAGAGAAGAACAAACATGTTATATATGCACAGTCCATACACATTCATATATACAGATTTTATACTTATATATACACATGCATGGCATCATCATCATAGAAACTTCATAAGCAACATTTATCTACTTACTTAAACTTTTTAAATTAAATGTTTCCTCACCAGTTTGAAAAGATGAACAGAGCTTTAAACTGAGATGCTGAAATTTGAAAAATGCTTGAACTTGTTAACTGGAACTTTGATTTGCCACTGATCTAAGATGATCTTGCTTTTGATTTCAGGTTTTCTTGATTTATTCTCTAGTTTTTGAAATTTCTGTTTTAATTCCTCTAGGTTGAAAATTTTGATTACAGGCTTTTGTTTGGTTTGTAGATTCGTAGATTTGTTTTACAGGTTTTACTCTTGAGTTTTAGAAATGAAGATAGAAAAAAAGAAGTGAAGAAGGAAGATAGATGTTTATATAGATTAAATTGTGATTTTCTTAAAAATTTAAAGAAAATAAAAACAAATTTGTGACACTTGTTACATTAGTTAACATTAGTCATTACACTTATTAATCACATTACACATGTACTTAACATGATTTAAAAGCTAACACTTATCCTTAAACATTTTTAATTATTTTTAAATGTTAATAAAAGCTTTTGTATTTATTTAATAATTTATAAATACTTTTCTAAATCTATATAAAAAAATTCTTTTGAAAAATAATAATATAAAACAAATTTTATACTAATAAAAATCTTATACATATATTTTAAATCCAAAACATTTTAAGATAATTACCTTTTAAATCTCAAATTCAAATTCAAATATAAATTCAAAGTCAATTTAAAATCAAATTTAAAATCAACTCATATATATATATATATTTAAACAATCACAAATTCAATTTGTAAATAATAATTCTATATTAAAATCTATTTATATATATATATTTAAAAATAACACATTTATTATAATTGTTATGAAAATAACAAATTTACCAATTTTAAAAAAATAAATAAAGGGAATTATCACATTTTAAATTGCTTGAAATTCCGGGATATCACAAATTAATTATTTACCCATAAATAATTTATAACCCAAAATATCATTTTCTTTAATAGAAAATTCATATAAAATCCACATTAATTCCAAAAATTCTGAAAATTGAAACCCATCTCAAAAATATTACTTCTAATCTATATTAAAATTCGCAAGGCATAAAGATGTCATTTAATATGGTTTTACCTTAAAACGTATCATAAAAATCAATATGAACATGTATAAATCATCAACAAGTATATATAAACATTCTACCATTCAAAAACATGGCAAATCAATGCAAAATATTCGGATTTAATCTTAAAATTGAAACCAATAAAAATTTGGGATGTAAATATTATTCACCTTAGCTTTAAAGATTAAAGGAGCTTGAGATTTGGACGAATTTGATTTGAATTAGCTTTTCTTAATTATTCTTTCCCTTTCCTTGTTAATTGTGGCCGACCTCAATTTTTAAAATATTTCAAATGAAATGAACGTGTATAATACATGGCCTAAGGGAATAGATGTAGGAATGGCCTCTTTCCCAATTTACCCCTCCTCTAATTCATTTTAAAACCCTTCTTTTATTCATTTTTTTTAAATGGCACGGTTACCTTCAATTAAAATCAATTCTCCATCTCCTAATCGACACATTATTTGTAACGACCCACTATTTTGGACCATTCAAATCGATAATAAATCCGCACATGTCGGACTTGAATAATTCAAAATAATAGATTGTAATTAAAATTTGGCAAAACTCAGCATATACAGTAAATAAAATAATCACAGATCACAGACACAGAGTAATATAACAATAATGCAGCGGAAACAAAAGAGTAGTAGTTCATGAAGCTACTATATATATATATAACAGAGTAAAACAAGATACAATAGAAGTCAAGAGTACATAGATATCTCAATACAATAATCAAATACAAGATCTGAATGCATCACTGGAATCAACTGAACAACTGAAAGTAGGATAGATAGCTGGATCTCCAAGAGAAGCTCCAACTCCAAAGGTGAGTCTCGAATGCTGTATCACTCAGTCTGACCCGAGCATAAAGCAAAACACAAAACACTCGAGTCAGGATTAACATTCTTATATCAATAAATCCAACTCAAGTAAAATATCAACTGAAATACAAGTAACTCAAAGGATGTTTGGGATAACCATCCTCTAAGGATCCGTTAAACTATCTACTATTTAGTAATATTCGCTATTATAATAATGTCTAATATAAAATAAACATACTTTTAAATAGCATTAAGGAGTGACCCAATATTCCCCTTAACATGTAATAGTCCCAGTAGTCTATCCAGTATTAGCATACTCCCAGAATGGGGGCTACCCTCGATACTCCACAGGCTATGGTAGAAATCCAAACTCGTAGTAAAGCTCGATATGGTAGATGACACGGCACAACTAGGCAATGCCAGGGTAGATATACCAATTACGCATCCGGGCTGGTGGAAACGCATAGCAGCCACTACCGCCCACCTCGGAACACACTCCCAATCAAAATCGAAGGGTGGCCACCAAATCAATCACAAAGTAATAGAATGGTATCGAAGAAATGCATCCGATCAGAGGTGCTACCTTATTGGCCCGTCAATCGCTCCTGTTTTAGCCACCTTATGCCAACTCACGGGAGTTGGGTCCACGTTCATACCTCAATAGGATCGTTGCCACCATCCTACTTCATTCTGGAATCTCCACCACGTACATAGTTGTTAAAGTGGTTTTCGGTATCGACAGAGAGTATGTCCATATCTGATCCCGGTCTCTTTAACAACCAATCGTTATTATAACACCGTGGTCATTTCAAAATAGTTTATACTTCAAAACCAAAATATCATTTCCATTTCAAAACCAAATCAATACGATATCATTTCCATTTCAAATATATCCATTTCCAAAAATCATATCACTTTCCAAAGTTATAACGCTTTCGAAATCATAGTCCTTAAAAATCAAACCACTTTGGAAATCACAGCATTGAAATCATAGCATTTTGGAAATCATAACACCTTGAAATTATAGCATTTTGGAAATCATAACACTTTCCTCTTAAACAGTTTAGATATTAAAATTAGTATATATAATAAAATAGTTTATAAATAAAATAGTTTATATAAATAGTTATAAGTTAAAATAGTTTATAATAAAATAATTTATATTAAAAATGATTTATATTAAAATAGTTTATATTAAAATAATTTATAAAGTAAAATATCAATATTTTTAAATATAATTTAAAATTACTTTATAAAATAAAATAGTTTCCACAAATTCATAAATCAATTCAAATCAACTCGAATTCCAAATGTCACATTTAATTCAATCTCAATTCATAAATTTCAACTCAATTCAATTTCTCAATAAATCATTTCAAATTATATCGATTTCAAATACAGATTTGAACCACAAAATAAACCATTTAATTTCAATGTTTTTCAAAGCTTCAAATATTCAACATTTCAAAACTAAATTCGATAATTTCATATATATCAAATTCATTTTACTATTATTTAGTTTTGCAATATTCACTAAATAAATTCAATATCATTTAAATAAAAGCCCAAATTTCAAATCTCTAAATATTTCCTTCAATTTATTTAACTTGAAATATTCAATTTAAATCATCTTAAACAAAAATCAAGTTATAAAATCATATCCTTTAAAAACCCCAAATTTAATAAATTTAAAATCAAACTTATTTGTGTTTAATTCTTAAATAAATTCAATTTCAAATCAATTTCAAATTTATCTTCCAACCTTAATTTATTTAAATCATTATAAAGTTATTCTATATTAAAACAAATTTATACATAGCTTAAAATCAAGAATTTAACTATATATAAAATAACATTTCAAAAATCAATATTATATAAAACCATATATTTCTTTCCAAAACCATAGAAATCATTTCAAAATATTTATATATAGACCAGCGGTGTCTGTATATAATTTTCTATCCTATGGTCAAGTGATACGGATATTTACCATTTCAATCCGTAATTTATATATATATATATATATATATACGGGTATATATCATTTCAACTCGCAATCCCAAATTCAATTCAATGAAAATCGCTTGGGTCTATCATTTCAACTCATAACGATTTTCTCATATTCTAAAGTCCGTTCGGGTATGTATCATTTCAACCCATAGTGAATTCTATACTAACAGGGAACTTGTAGAGTGATAACAAATATGATAATAATATAACAATAAGTAACATGCAATTATCATCAGTGATAAATAACAGATAATGGTGTCAGATGTCACAGGTGAACAGATACAAAAATGGCATATATATAGCAATGTAAATAACTAACAACAGCATATTTCAATTGTCGTTTCAATTGAAATCAAATTTAATAAATATAAGAACGTTCATCGTGAGTGATTGCTCACCTTTCGAGGCTAGAAGGATTTGACGACTCGACAAGATACTAATTGGATCACGATCTAGACCATCGAACAATCCAAACAACAACTCAAACAAAATAAGCTGAAAGCGGATTTTTAACGGACAAGCTAAAAGATAGGAATCGATGAGATAATTAGAATCAGCATGAGAAAAACATCAATTATATATAAATATATATTATTTTTTATTATTATTCCCATGAAATCACTATTTAATTTAAAACAAATATTAAAATAACATATATAAAATTTAAAATCATTGGTTTTAAATTAAAAACACCTATATTAAAATCAACCATATATAACCATATATATAGCTATAATATACTTTGAAATAAATTCTTATATATATATATATAATATATACTTATATAAAAATGGGAAAAAAGAAAAAAAAATACTTAGGTTATATTTGATATCTACTTATATATATACTCAACAAATTTATATAAATCTACACAACAGATAACTCATACAAAAAACTATCAAACCCAAAAAGAACAAACTTCTTCCTTATAACATATACTTTCATATATACACTTTATAATATAATATAATATAGTACATTCTGAAATCTAACATACATCTACCTTTCAACCCATTATATAAATATCAACACAACTTAGGTACACAAAACCCAGGTTTTATACAAAAAAAAACAAGTTATCTACGAGCAGTATACAATACTTATACAATACATATGTATATAAGACCCAACAGGTATGCGAAAAATAAACATATATAGGTTACTATATATATGCATACACATATGCAGACTTCACCCATTTATTTATAGACTCATATATTTCCCTTTTACAACTAAATGAATTTTAAACCTGACTTTGTATAAAACATACAAACTAGCATATATATAAACACCAACATTCAAAAGCTTATATATATGAAAATATATATCTCTTATAATTTAATTTACATAAGCTTTTATATTCAGTATATCCCATAAAATCTAATATATATACAATACAGACATGCACACAGACTGTAAAGTTTTGTATAGAATTTACATATTATAAACAACCTTTTATTACTATATATTTTATAAGGTAAGACCTATATATAAACTGTTACAAAATTTTACTGCAAAATATTTACATAGACTTTAAATAAATTCTTTGAACATTTTATATATATATATATAATTTGTTGAATAAACCAACATATGTTCGCATGCAATATATATGGCATATACAAGACTTACATAATATATATTGTACACTATATATAAGATTTATAGACTTGTGCTCTATAACTATAGATTGATGTATATGCCAACATATGTAAATTACACTATAAACAGATTGTGTGCGAAAGAATGAAAACTTGACATTTAATCAGACAAAAGGAATCTAGATGTGTACAACAAGGATATGCATACATAAGCTTTCAATTTAGTATTTATATATGGGAACTAAGATTTGCACTAACTTAAAATAAAACTATAATATATGTAAAATATACATAAGTATGCTCTCAGAATCTTATGACAAACAACTGTGTGCATATCTGCGCAACAGAAAACATTTATATAACTAACATATTTTATAAATATATATTACTAACACATATATTCAAATATAAACTAATATATATATATACTAATTTAAATACTAATACATATAAACCAGCCGATAGTATAATCTTATATAACATATACCAATATAGATACAAACAGTTATATAAATAACTTATCCAGCTTACATTAAGTAATAGGGAGAAAAGGGTTTCGATTCCCACTAGGCAGGATTGAACGCAGTTGATGGCATGGGTAGCAAGGTCGGGTTCAAGAAGGTGTGGTCGGGGCTGTTGAGTTTAGGCTTCGACAGGGGCGGAGCCGAGGCTGGAGATCAGAGATCAGAGATGGTGAGGTTGCAAACTCGAGTAGTGGCCGACCTTAAAGGAGAAGAAGAAACATTTTGAGAAAATTGGGAAGAAGGAAAAAATTGTTGAGATAATGTTTTGTGAAGAAGAAAAAATGAGCATGAAAATGAGAAGGGGAGGAGTGAAGTCAGGCAAATGTTTTGAATGTGAATTGAGCAGTCCAAAAGTTTTGAACGCATAAAAAATGAACGGGCGGAAAGAATTGTGAACTGATGGGAACAGTAAAGTCAAGTATGAATTCAAAGAATTATCAAAAGCAGCGCCCATTCGTTTTCTCACAGTTGGAACAAATGAATGGTCAGTAGAAAACCAAAAGGCTCAAATGTGTACCGATACGATACGGTTGCCGTTTTCACGGATTCCACTGCATACCGGACTTTAAATCGCAGAATTGAATATACCGCAGAGATCAGCACGACGAGACGATCAGAATGGTATACAGATACCAGTGGTACGATTATCTGATCAAAAGTCGATAATCGGCACCGATAAATGCTGTTATTCCGTACGGAAAAATCCAAACGGAGCTAGAAACGTCCGAATTTCGCGAAACGGATTTCGCAGTCTGATTCAGAGTGTTCTAAATAAATTTTCTCATGTTGGCATATTTAGGTTTCGGAACACTTTTATTATCATCAATTTTTAACTGATATAAATTGAAATAAAATTACACAAGAAAATAAACTTCAAAATTAACTGATGTAAATTTACCAGTTGCTATGTGAAAACAGACGCATTTCAAATATCAAATTTAAATTCCAAAATTTTATTATTTAAGATTTCACAAATTTCAATTAATTTAATAAATAAAACCTCTAAAATTTACGGGTCGTTACATTATTTTATTTTATTTAACTAATTAAATATTCTAAACAATATTGCCAAAAATCTAGAGTGTTACAAAATTCCTACACATAAACCTTTATTCTCTTATTTCCTCCCTCATTTCATTTATCTACAAGAAAAACTAAAAGAGCAATGCTGGCCATAGCAAAATGATTCAAGAGTAGTAAAGCTAGGGAAAACAAGATCAAAGCTTGGGGTAATCAAATCAAATACAAATCTCAACCTTCTTATACCATTCGAGGTGAATAATTGTTATGCATCTCTTGTTTTAATTGTAATTTTTGGTTTTAATCATAAATCCGATTCTTTGACTCATATTATTCCATGCTATAATAGTTTGAATACTTATATGCTTATTGGTGAATTTATGGAATTTATTTATGAAATTAAGTGATATGTTTGAGCCAGAAAACCTATCATATGATATCGAAATGAATTGAAATTTTAATATAATGTTAGAAACATTATTTTGAAAGTGGGTTTTCAATTTCAAAATTTTCTGGTTTAATGAGAATATTTGGTAAATTTTCTAAGATTGAAAAATGAGATATTTTAGGTTTAATTATTTAAATAATTAAATTATGTTTTTGGTCCAAAAACTTTTATATGTTAAATAGTATAATAAATTGGATTTAATATGAATTTTGATTATTTTTCCTAAGTGTTTATGATTTAATATGAATTAATTAAGCTAGAAAAGCTTAATTATTATATTAAAATATAAATACAAATGAATGGTTTGCAGAATATTTTGGAAATAAAAAATCTACGCTCTATCTGCTTTTTGGAAAATATTTTGATAAAGAAGTTTGTTATCTAATAGTATTTTGTCAAATACAAGGAGTTTATGAAAAGAAATTACTTTGAATAGAAAAATTATAGTTTTTAGGTTATTTACGACATTGCCACTTCAAAGTCATGGTTTCTGAAGTCCATGATGTTGTTGTTATACATTGCCAACCTTAATAAATACATAGGATATCATTCAAGATGATATGGAATGAATTCGGAAAGGTTGGAGTCGATGTCGGCATAGATACCATCGACAATATGAGCTTCGAAGAGATTGGCGTCGCTTGTTTCTCTCAAACACTTTAAATTGTTCCACTTTTATCCCTATCGACGTAGACGAAAACAATGCCACTTATTTTTATTAAGGACACCGACTCCATTTGTTTTGAAGTGACTTATAACGGCAATAATGATGTCGTATGTTTTATACAAATTGACTTTGACAATATAAGCAACTATGCCGCATATAGCTATATCGACATCGTTGATGATGATGCTGCCTTTATTCAAAATCATATGTTTTTGAATAGGGCTATGATTCCGCTCCTAATGACTTCGTCTCTAATGAAGCCACTTATATTCCTTAAGGCAATGACGTCGAGATTTAGCTATGTCGATCCAATCTTTTTAGACTTATACCTATGCAAACCAAGTTTTATACCTTAGGATGAAGACATTCAATGAAGTGTGATGTCCACGTTATTGGCCTTAAGGCCTTATGTTTTAAAAGTTAAAGGCTTTAACGTATTTTTATGTTAAAGAATGGCGATGACCCTTAATGGCGATGAGGTCACCGAGCTTTGTCAATATAAAGGCGTTATATTGTTTTGGCTTTATAGCCTATGGTCTCGAAGTGAGTTAGCTTCTAAGTGATTTAGAGATTCACTAATATTATTTCACAAAAGCATATATCATGGCCTAAATGTTTTGGGATAAAGTAAAGGGCTATAATTTTCCTTGTTTTAAAGATATGATTTCAAGAGTTAAATCATTTATAAAGAAAGTGTTTTCAAGAAAATAGAAAAGTGTATTTAGCCTAGAATTTTATTAAACAAATTATTATTCTTATCACTTTTGGATAGATTATAATAGGATGATTTAACTTAGAGATTAGAAGATCAGATGGGACTGGTATAGGATAGCGCCCTATACTTCTATTATTAGCCCTTAGCTAATATAAGTCTAAAATTCCAAAGTGTAGGGCTTTCTCAAGGGTAAGACAAAAGCAGGTTTATACATAGAAAGGAATACATAAAGACAACGTAGGTTATAGGTTGGATGATAAAACCTTTAGGTTCATAGTAAGCCCAGTAAAACTATGAGATTGACAGATAGTCGGGTGAACAATAGGATAATTGTATTTGGGCAGACCGTCCAGTTTTCTTCTAATAATCATTTAGAAAATTTGGTATATCCGGTAGGCCCGAGTCAGCCATGTAGGTTGGTAGTTACCCTGTAAAAACTAAACATTGGGACGGATAGTCCACCGATTAGATAGATAGTCATGATTACCTATGTAGCATGCATGCACATTATTGTTTATGTTACTTATTATAACCAGTTTGGTTGTAGGACTTTGATTTAGAAAAGATATTTTAAAAAGGATGTTAGTGAGGGGAAAGGGGAAAACATGTTCCGCTCAGTGGCATGGTCTCACTAGATATACATAAATTGAGATGACATGTTATTATTATCACAAGGCTTTTTATCTAACCCAAAGTTTATGTTTTCCCCTAAAATTCCCGGATGCTCAAAATTCGATATGAGTGGATAAAGAGTAAGGGCTTTACAGGTTAAGTAGGTTTTGGTAAATAAAGCTTTCGAAGACATGCAGGAGGCAAAGCTAGCTACGTAGCAGTCTATCTATTACTATTATCTGCTGTGTTATGTCAGTTGTTGTATAAATGTATTGATAGTAGATATATTTGTCTATTTATTAACTCTAATCAACTAAGGGGGCATCTTCATATGTCGCTCTTGGAGTATTTTGTAATTATTATATTTTATCTGAACTTAGGCAACATTTGAGATTGTGTAACGAATATGGAATATTATCTTTAAATGAAATGTGAAAGTCTGCTTTGAAATTATATTTAAAATTATTTAATATTCTTGTGCTTCTGATGTTACGACATAATAACATGACCGCATTTTGTCACTAGAAATTAATACTATAGATGATTGCAGCATCTGTAGCTCTTAGTTTCGGGTCTCAAGATGGGGGGTGTTACATGGTCCTATTTAAAGTGGTAGGGAGGCAACAATCTCGCACAAAATATCTCTAAACTGTTCTCCACGCTATATACTAATTCTCTATAAAAATAGGTCATCGCCTCATCACTTGTATGGGTCGGTGCAACTCCATGGGTAAGGGTCGATACCGACCCCTAAGATGCCCAATTTGGTCATCTTGAATTATTCGATTCGGCTCGTCTTGTGGTTAGCTTCATGATTCCATAGTTATTGGCACAAATATTAGCTTGTTTCTGAGTCCAAATGGTGGAGTCATGGAAGAATAGAGTTGCTAATTTAAGAGTTTGTTGAGATTGATATAGGATTGCAGTGGATCAACAAAACAACACTTAGGATTGGCTTCTAACATCGAGTAGAGGGCATAGGCAGAAGATAGAACCCTTCTATAGAGGAAAGTGGGATTGATACCGACCCATAACTTTGGTGGATCCACTATGCTTTGGTCTTAGGTTGTTTTTGTTGTGGCCTTATGACTCTGTTTGCATTTGATTTATAGACTTTAGGGCTACCTCTCTGGGCTTCCTAGCTTGATAACTCCAAGTTTGAATCGTCCAATTTGCTTAATTATCGCTTGGTCAAAAGGCTGAATAACAACCACTAATTGAGTTCACATCTCTAAGTTAGACAACCATTTTGTGAATTATCCCAAAAATCACATGATTTAATTAGTTTATAAAATGCAATAAATTAATTAATATTTAAAAATATTTATTATTAATTTAGAAGTTTTGGGTATTGTTAGTAATTATCTGGATGTACATATAAAAGTTATATATACACTTATTGATATACGATATCAGTCTGTATTTAAGCAAGGCTTTAAATACAATTAGTTAGTTAACAAGATTTTTGGACAATTGATCCACACCAGGAAAATACATGGCTAGCCACACATAGGAGATAGGAGGGATTAACAAAATTGTAAATTAAATGATGAAGTTTTAAAGAAAGAAGAGGAAAGGTCTGTATTCTTACCTTAAAACATTATTCTCTCATTCATTTTCATTTCAAATTTTCTTTTCTCCTTCTTCCCTGGTCCATGCCTTCCTCCTTCTCATTCGTGGCTACAACTTTCTCCTAAATAACATTAAATAAAATAAAATAAAAATGGTTCATTTGATTCTAGAAGTATTGGGTGGTGATTCAAGCAATTAAGAAGAAGGTTCACAAATTAAGGTGTTACAAAGGGCAGGATCTATTTAGGTTTGATTATATTTCATATCGTTCATTCGCAATGTTCAACTTTGACCTAAGTTCGTATATTTGAAAATATTTTATTACCACTTATTATATTTGAGTCAAAATTGTTTATACTTGTAGTTTATAAAATATGAAATCAATTTAATACACACATGTTAGCGCCAAAATTGGTCACTAACACACAAATCCAGATGAAACACCAACCAACAATCACAGATCACAGATAGAATGTATGTAGAGAGTAATAATGTGAAGAATAGTAAAAATTAAAAAGAAAGCAGTAAGAACAGAGGATTTATAGTGGTTCGGCTGACTCCGACCTACGTCCACTCCAGAAATTTCCTTTTTTATTGATGTTAGAATCAATTACAATTACAAAATGGTAGAGTAGCCTTAGCCTTAGAAAATAGAAAGCAAGAGAGCCAAAAAGAAGATCCCCCAAATCTGGAGACCCACATGTTGTATTTATAGGCAAATCCAGGTAGTTGGGCCTCCTGGGTGACCCAGGGCCCGTTAAATCCATAGCCAATCCAGAATCCATAGTTGCGACCAGTTCCATATCCAAATGTTGCCACCCACGAAAACCACCAAGGCGACTCGAAGCACAACCACCTTTGACTCGAAGCAGAGCATCCCTGGACTCGAAGTAGCTAAATGCCAAACCATGAAAACACCGACCCATGAAGTCACGAAACTGACCCGAAGCATGTAGCCAAAAGACTCGAAGCAACCCAGAAGCCTCAAGTGATTGACCCACAAAACAAGGCCGACCCACTTTGGTACTGACCGAACCACACCACCAACTTGAAGTAAGGAGCCTGGAGACTAGAATCACCGAACCACTTTCAAATGCCAATCCACCTTCCATCATACCGACCCACATCCTAGCAGCCGAACCACAAAGACTCGAAGCAAGGAGCTAGAGGACATCGAGCGACACCCCAAGCAACTATGCCGATCCACCTGATACTCCACCGAGCTACCCGAGTGATGAACTGAAGTCACATGCCTCAGGACTCGAAGTTGCCGAGCGACAACCAAGGCCGAACCACCATTTAGCTAAGCCGAGCCACCCTCCACGATGAGCCACCAACACGGCCGAGCCACCTATGCCGAACCAATTCCTACGCCGAACCACCAACACGGCCGAGCCACATATGCCGAACCACTTCCTATGCCGAACCACCAACACGATCGAGCCACTTATGCCGAACCACCTTCCATGCCTATTAAATGACCTCGACTTGAAGTATTCCTCCAAAAGACTTGAAGCTCAACTCCATATGACTTGAAGCGGGTCCAGGGCGAGTCGAGACTCGTCGAAACCTAAGCTGCAAGTATTCAATAGCCTTCGCCCATCGACTATGCTGAATCTCGGCTGCATAATCATGATTACCATCCATGATTGATTGTCTATCCATCCAATGGACTAAAACCCATCGTATTCTAGTCTCGACATCCGAGCAACCGGTTTAGTTAAATCCACTTGTCTACGGCCTTGCCAAAAGGCGGGTTAACAACACATTTGAGAAAATTGATTACTATTGTATAAATTTGATGTTTAAGTATTCATTCAACCAAATATGTTTGAAATTTGAATTTATTAATTGATTTCGAATCATTATACTCACACATACACAAATTTAATTTTGTAATTATGTAGCAATATATATGTGTATATATATATATATTACGCACACATATATATGTATATATATAAACCATATATATGTGGTATTATTAATATATGTATACAAACAATATACATATATTATAGTATATATAAACAAATGTACATACTTAGGCATTTATATTTATGACATGCACATGAATTATCTTATGTAAATACCTATGTATGTGTGTGTGGGGTTATACATATGTTATTTTCATTACTATATTGTCGTGTCATACATACAATTCAGTTTTCAATATACACCATAACTAATAATATGACATTTCATATACCAAAAATTGCATATCAAAACTCCCAATTAATTGCACATTTATGTCACATCTACGACCTCTTATTTATACCTATAAATAAGAACATGACTTTTCACCTAATTGATCAATAGAAAAAATACTCCTAATTATTTACACTCTTAACATATTTATGATCTATTATTTCATATACCCAAATGTTATTATGTTATGTATATATGTATGTATGTATTTGTGTGTGTATATGATATATCCAAAACGCCAAAATAGGTTAATATGATTAATCAAATAAGTATAAAGTATTTTTAATGAAAGATTTTTTAAAATTTAATGTATTTTGGCTCTAATGCTAGTTAATAGAATTCATATAGGCTCATTAAGATCTAAATAGGTTTTTTTAATTTATCCATTTCACTCACTGTGCAACGGACTTGGTTCCTTCAATGGTATCAAAATCTATATAGCCTATGCAACTTAATTAGCTAGCATTAAGAGCCAACTGATAACTAGTGTGTTCAATAGTAGTGTCTAGGTTTTAGGTTGGATAATCAAGTATCCGTCCCTCCTATGCTATTGGCCCAGCCGAATGGGGAAGTAAGTTAAAAGATTGTTACAGATGTAAGGCCTAGAGTTTTTGGGATTTGGGGTAACTTTTAAACTAAGATTTGCAATTTTAAAAATATATAAAATTTAAATTTAAGTTTAAAATATAAAAGGAAATTTTATAAAGGTTGTAAAATAAATTATTAGGATATGGTGTTATAACTATTCAGGCTGCACTACTATTACTTGTATATTAGCAATTGTGAGGATAGACTGTTACAACTGTCTAGGCTGATGATAGTACTTAGAATTGCAACTCTAAAATGTTATATATGTTAGAGTGACCATTTGTATTGCCTTTTGATGTTATATGTTATTGTTATGTCATGAGATTCTAATGTCGTGTTCTTTCATCCTTATTCGTTTTCTTTTCTTTATTTACCCTAACAATCTATCTTTTCGGCACTTGGGTTCTCGGCACATGAATATCGTGGATGTATTAGTGTCGACATTGGGGGTCGAAAAGGCGGGTCGTTACATATCTTAACTAGAAATATTTAAAAGAATATGTTAATTTTAATGTGATATAATTTTCAAGGTTACAGCACATTGTAATTACTATCACATAATATGTCATTTAAGGATTTTCTATTTAGTATACTTAAATTAAATAATTAATTAACATATTACGATATGTTAATTATATAATAGAAAGAAAACCACTTTTTATTTCAAACGAGATTTTATTATAGAGCTAATAGTTACAATAAATTATAGAATTTCCCCTAGGGCATACCCTTAACTCTATCAATATCCCACTTGCACCTGGAGCCAATTATGGATCTCAATACTATCCCTTTAATCAGGTGCTTAGAATTGGTCAATTTTGTCCTTTTATGAATGGATCTACTATGTTGTTTTAATTATCTACTCTATAAAATAACTCCCTTCGATGCAGATAAACTGCCTTTATCATATGGAACTTTTCAGGGTATGTTTCTTGAGCTTTAATGAGTTAGGTTCTTTCATGGTATGTATCATGCAATTGTTAATATAAAGATGATAAGGGATTTTCAACATTTGGAATCACCCCGAGCTCAGTTATAAATTTATGCATACACATAGACACACATTGCTTTTATTTCAACGCTATTCAAGGCGATGTACTTAATCGTTTGGTTGAATCAGCCATAACCTCTTTTTTAGAACATTTCCAAATTAAAGCTGTTTAACTAAGTTTGATCATGAACTTAAGATTGGCATACTGTACTCAATATCACATATGAAGCTTGAGTTTAATGCTCCTTTATAAGGAGTCCTTTGTTTCTATAAACAATTCTCTAGTATTTTATAAATATTCGAGAATACTTTAAACTACCATTTAGTGAACTTAATTTGGATTTGATATTCCTTCATGTATTTAATACATAAGCGAAATTCGTATTGTATACAATACAATATGTATGATAATTCCTATTGCTAATGCATAAGAAATATATCTTACGTGCTCCATATTAAACATTTTGATATGGTGTGTGTATATAGTTTGGGACAATCCTAACATCCTTTAATACTGATTATAAAATATATTCTTTACAAATCCATTGCTAAGAATTAAACAATCAAATTATAATGATTTTAACTTTGGTACGTCATTAATAATCATGAGTTTGTTGTTTACTTATAATTTTAGAAAAATTTAGTATCTTTATAGTTCTTTCTTATAGACACACACTTCCTCTATATTTTGACTAAAAATCAAACTATTTGATATTTCTATCAAAAAAATTGTTCAACTCATGCTTATTAATGAAAATTTTGTACTAGTTCTTGGATCATATCTGAAAACCACAAACTTAGTATCGCTCCCACTGACTTCAGGACACTTTGGTCATTATGTGCAAATAATCTATTCTAAATCACCATTTAGAATTTTCTATTTCAACACATATGTAATAAAACCAAAAATCATACTATGTGATAATTTTGCGAGTAAATTTGAATTAACTTAGGCACGTTGAATGATGAATCTGTTTCGCTAATTTCAATAATTGAAATTTATGACGTTATGCTTATCAACATTGCTCGCTATATTCCAACTACATTGGTCTTCTTTTAGAAAACACATTTGTGGTTAATGGATCATATCCCTTTGGGTATAACTATCAAAATCAAATTTTGATATTATACTTGGAATCATTTCAGGATTTGCATATCGTACCATATGTTAGAGTCAATACTCTTAACCGCTCTATTAAAACTGTTAAAAAACTATTCTCTACATTGATAAGAAACACAATATTTCTTTTTAATGTGCAACAATTATTATTATAATTCTAATGTGAGGTGTCCATTTAGGTTTGGTTAATTTCATTTCATCCCTTGTAATTGTTAATACCACAGTTATTGATTTTGATGATAACAACCTTGATAATAATAATACATTCATATAAGATATGGGTACTAATGTTTTTTCAAGTTACATAGTATATAGTGTAGGATATTACACCAGTGTTGAATCTAAGAATACATTATAAAGACTCAGAGAATGGACACGAAGACTCATCAGTATTGTCTGCACCAAAATTAGTCACAAACACTCAACTAATATAATAACACCACAGATTTAATCACAATTTCCACACAGAGAACTAAATGCATAGACCACAGATTCAATAACATAAAAGTAAATGAACACATGAATTGTATAGTGGTTTGACAAACTTTGGCAAACGTCCACTTCAATAATATTTTTATTATAATTTAGGATTACAATTACAGTTTGTTTTAGCCTTAGAAAATTAATGGAGGAAGGAAAGAGAAACCATGAAGAAGAGCCGAAAGATGATCCTTTGCAATAAGCCAATGATCCTGTATTTATAGGATAACACGTGCAAATATCCAGCTGAAATCTACATGTAGAAGACCGAAGCCAAGATGGACCGATCTAGAAAGTTTGGGGCCTACTCGGGCCTTCCCTAGGGATCAGCGCCGATAGGTGGTAGCAAGATGCGATCGCTTGTGGTAGTCCCCCTCCACTTTGTCTTCGTGTTTCCATAGTTGTTTGCTTGATTCCCCTGGTATCTGTTGAGTTATTGAACGATTATCATTGAGTTGTACTGCCAATCCAAGTGATCCATAACCATAGTGATCCGATCCATTCCTAACCATATAGATCTGATCTGATCCCCTGCCTAGAGAAGTGCAAATCCATAGTTAGCCATTTCTTGGACGCTATTTGCTTGAATCCGCTTGATTATCATCCATCATATTGCTTAAAACTGATTTTTGAACCCGACAATCATCCCTTTGGGATTTCTGCCTTGATGATCGCAAATCCATTTAGCCAAATTAAGCTTACTTACGAAGATGAGATACATGAAATACGTTATGAACACATGAAATACGTTATGGACACCCGCCATTTGCTTAAATTAAGCTCTACTACTAAGTCTTCCAACCCTATCGGAGGAATAGTAGTCTTTGGATCATTCACATACTTACGAAGATGAGACACATGAAATACGTTATGGACACCCGCTATATTGCTCGGCAACTCTACTCTGTATGCGAGCTTTCTAATCCTCTCTAAAATCTGGAATGGACCAACATATCTTGGCGCTAATTTCCCTGACTTTCCAAATCATACCACCCCCTTCATAGGTGATATATTAATGAAAACCTTATCTCCAACTGAGAATTCTAGGTCTTTACACCTCTTATCTGCGTAACTCTTCTGCCTGGATTGAGCTTCCTTCATCCTTCCTTGGATTGACTCAATCTTCTCTGATGCCTCTCTTAACAAATCTAAACCCAAGACTAATTTGTATCCAGTCTCCTACCAACATGCTAGTGATTTGCATGGTCTTCCATACAAAGCTTCTAACGACGCCATTCTATACTAGTCTGATAACTATTATTATTGGAAAACTCAATTAAATGTAGGTGATCTTCCCATGATCCACCGAAGTCCAGTACACAGGCCCTAAATAAATCCTCGATTACGTTATTGACTCTCTCTGTCTGCCATCTATCTGAGGGTAATATGCAGTACTCATATTAAGCTTGGTACCTAATACCTCTTGCAGACTCATCTAGAATTCACTAGTGAACAAAGCATCTCTATCACCGACTATACTACTAGGGACTCCATGCAGTCTAACTATATTATTCATAAACAACTTAGCTAAAACAGGTGTCGTCCTGGTTGACTTAATTGGAACGAAATGGGCATTCTTGGTCAATCTGTCTACTATAACACATATACTTTCATGACCCCTATTTGTCCTTGTCAACTTGTCTATAAAATCCATGGATATCGAATCCCATTTCCAAACTGAAATCTCTAAAGGTTGAGGCAATCCACTAGGCTTCTAATGTTCGGCCTTTACTTGTTGACAGTTCACACACTGCCTAACCCACAAGCCAACATTCCTCTCCATGCCTTCCCAATAGAAACTCCTTTTCATATCCTGATACATCTTGGTTCCTCCAGGATGAATCATAAACTTGGATCAATGACACTCTCCAAGAACTTCCTTCCTTAAGTCACTACGCCATAAATGGCCTACTGCAACACAAAAAAAATGTTGGCTTAGGCCCGAAAAATGTTGCCATAGGTCTATGGCAACACTTTTAGGGTGATGCAATTTTTGCCGTTGCCTTAGACCTCAAAGGCAACATTTTGACTATCTAAGGCAACATAAGTAATATTGTTGCAATAGAACCCTATTTGGGTCTATGGCAACACCCATAGGTATCTGTAGCAACATTCCGAAATGTTGCTATAGATATGAACTTTTTGAATTTATGGGGCCCACAATGTAGAGCATATTTGATTTTTTAATAAAAATAAATATTTATTTAATAAAATGCTATTGCACATAATTTGATATTTAAACAGTAATTTATTTAAATAAATATTTTATTTCAACATTTGAAATAGTACAAATTCCTGACTCCGCTATTTTACAATTCAATGATATATAACACTAATATTCACATATACGGATATTCCTCACTACATCACTCAGTTCACTCATTACATATGCAGTTTCAATTTATACAGACACCGACACTGACAAATATATGCCGAGCCGAAGGCGAGCCGAGTGCCGAGCCGAAGGCGAGCCGAGAAGCGGGTCCGGGCGCAGCGCCGGCGGGGGTCCGGGGCACCGCAGTCCCGGCGGGGATCGACCTGTCGCATATAATTCAAAAGCAGTAATCTAGAAAATAATATTTAACTCAAACAGAAAATGAAAATATTTTTGTTATAATATTTGCCTCAGGTATTTGGGTTGTTTCTTTTCATAAGTGCATAAGCCAAACATTAATGCAACACATGGATACAAGGACACGACACAAGGTCAAACCCGAGTCATCGACTGGATTCAACTCAGGGCCAAGCAACCAACAAAACAAACAAGAACCAGGTTCAGCAAAATATAGACAAGCCAGTGCAAGAAACACAGCAGTACACATAGGCAGCCCATCAAGCAAAAACAGTGAATGCATCAGGCATGTACAAGAGAAACATAGGCAGTAATATGATATACAGAGGACTTGGAGCATCAGTTCATGTTCTGGTTTAACAAATGCAGCAGAAAGGAGCTAACAAGCTCAGATCAGAAATCAAAAACAAGCCAGTGAACCAAAATCCAACATACCAAATAATATCACATCGTAATTCATCATCGGCAAAGCAAAATGCCAGTGAACCAAAATCCAACATACCAATACATCATCGCAATCCAACATACCAGATTTATCAAAGTCCAACAGAAAGATCAAACTCGAGATTATAGGAAATAAAGCCTATAAATAAATCCCAATTCATCATCGGCAAAAGCATGCGAGTATAACCAAAATCGAGAATATTCAAGTAAACCAGAAGGCAGAAAACATACCAAATAATATCACATCGCACCCGACGACGAAGTCAAAGCAATTCGAGCAATCAATCAAGGAATTGAAACTGGTTTTATGATTGCTGGCCAATTTGAAAATTTAAGCGACATTCTCTCAAACAAGAAATCTGCGTTTGACATCTTCCTTGAATCCGAAAATGGTACTTTTTGAAGCAATCGAGAGAAGCTTTATCAGAATCGAACTTCTTCTGAACATTGGCGAGAAAGATTCAAGCATGGATCTGGTCGAAGTATCATAAATTGCCAACCCTGTCGTCACAGAACCACCAGATTCGAGGAACAGCAGCTGAGCCACAACTATCGCCGACGTATCATCCTCGATGGGTCCGTTAAGGCAGATGACGCACTCTTTGAGAAACCGAGAAAAGATATCGTAGGCACGCTGGCCACGGGATGTGTGCTCGATGACCATCGGAATCAGGCCGTAGAAACGGCGGTGGGGTAGTGGAGTTTTGTTGGGGGCTGCGGTTGGTAGGATTTGGGAGAGGTTGCGTATCGACATATAGGCAAACAACAGCGAAATTGGGGGTGAGAACGAAATGGGAACGAAAATATGATTTGGAAATTAGGGATTTGGAAATTGGGGATTTGGAAATTGGGGGTGAGAACGAAATGGTATGAAAGTAAAGCGGGAAAACGAAAATTTAGGGCAAATTGTAGCGGTGATCCCTGTTAACAATCAGATTAAATGTAGACCGTTGGATCGTATTCACGCGGATTGCTAATTTTATTAATTTTTTAATCTGAAAACATCTAAGGCAACACTATATAAAAATGTTGCATCGTGTTACACTTGTTTAGCTAGAGCAACACATTTTTATGGCTAAGGTAACACCATAAATACAACGTTGTAGTAGGACCAAAATTTTATATCTATCGCAACATTTTAGCTGGCAACACCTTGCAAAAATGTTGCAGAAGGTCATTTATGGCGTAGTGAGTCTTCCACATTCGGAACACATAACTGTCCCTTCTTTCTCAACCATCCTCTCTGGTCAAGGCTAAAATCCTTTAGATCATCGATCTTAGTTCCAACCTCAAGTCTTCTGATCCTCTCAGCTAACACTGGATCCTCTTTCTGCTTAGAAGCGATCCTCTCAATCAATACTGGTCGAACTTCTAAACAAGATAACCTAGCAGTACTTTGACTAGAACTAGCAGTCGACCTTAACTACACACCACAACTAGTCAAAGATTCGAAATCTCTCCACTTCGCCAACATAGCTAACACCACATTCTGATGTTTTCTACTAAGAGCATCCGCTACCTTATTACCTTTTCCTGGTGTATACTCTATACCAAAATCGTAAGAAGCCAAAAACTCCAGCCATCTCTACAGTCTCATATTCAACTTTTTCTAAGAGAATAAATACCGTAAAGACTTATGATCAGTATAAAGCTCAAACCTCTCCCTTAAGAGATAATGTCTCCATATCTTTAATGCAAAGATCACTACTGCCAACTCCAAATAATGAGTAGGATATCTTACTTCATGCGATCTAAGCTGTTTGGATGCGTAGGCAATTACTTTACCATTCTGCATTAACACTACTCCTAATCCAGTTCCAAATGCATCAGTATATACCACCAACCCTTGGTTTCTGTTTGGAACTACTAACACGGGTGCATTGGTCAACAAATGCTTTAACTTAAGGAATGCTTCCTCACATTTGTCGAACCAAACAAACTTCACTTCCTTTCTGATTAGCTTAGCTAAGGGTGCAACTATCCGTGAGAAATCCTTACTGAATCTCTGGTAGTAGCCAGTAAGTCCAAGAATAATTCTGATCTCAGTCACCGTCTCTGGTCTTTTCAATTATTCGCAGCTTCGATCTTATCTGCATTGACTGAAAATCCTTTCTTCAAAACCATGTGACCAAGAAACTTAACTTCTGTCTTCTAAAAATGACACTTGATAAACTTCGCCTTTAGCTGATTCTGCCTCAGCGTCTCAAGCACCACTCTAAGATGAACTTCATGCTATCTCTCACCTTTAGAGTATACTAGAATGTCATCTATAAATACCAACACAAACCTATCCAAGTACTCTCGGAAAACTTGGTTCATCAAATCCACGAAGAAATCAGGTGCATTCGTTAATCCAAATGGCATCACCAACCACTCATACGAATCATATCTAGTCCGGAACGCTGTCAAAGGAATATTGTCCTCCGCTACTCTTAACTGATGGAAACCTATCGCCAAATCCAACTAGAAAAACACTTTGGCTCCATTCAACTGATAGAACAGATCACCTATTCTCGGCAAAGGATACTTATTCTTGATCGTCCTTTCATTCAACTTACGATAGTCGATACACATCCTCAATGACCCATCCGGTTTCTTCACGAATACCTTGATCGCTCCTTAAGGCGAACTGCTTGGTCTAATAAAATTCCTTCCTTTTAGATCCACTAGCTGCACCTTCAATTCCTTCATCTCTGTTGGTGTCTACCTGCTAGGTGGTCTGCTCACAGGCTCAGCTCTGGGCAAAAGATCTATTCTAAACTCAACAGCTCTTTTAGGTGGTAGTCCAGTGACTGGCTCAATGACATCTGGAAACTCTCTTGCTACCTGAACCTGACTTAACTCTTCTCCTATCTCCATAGTACTAAACAAAGTACTAATACTCTGGTCAAAATCCTCTACTGAGAATATTACTTGGGTATGACTATCAGAGTGTCTCGGTGATATCTCTCTATCCTGGCAAAATATTCTAGCCTCATACCTACCCAACCAATCCATACCCAAGATGATCCCGAAATCTATGAATCAATTACATACAAACTGCATGCAAATTTATGACCTAACAAATAAGTTCTAACTGGTCACATCATAACACTAGAGTTGCATACCCCCTATTGGATTCACAACCCTTAAGGAAGTTACAAGGTGGGTGGGTTCTAATCATAATCTATCAACCAAACAATGAGATATAAATGAATGTGATGCGCCGGTATCAAAAAGTACTCTAACTGGAATACTCTGAATCAAAAGCATACCTTCCATCGTAGTCTTTCCCCTATCTTCTACGGTAGGCCTAGCTGGTCCAATAACAAAGACCTTACCTTTGTTCGCTCTAACTAGCTCTGGACATTGATTCTTGTAATGCCCAAGTTGATCGTAGTTGAAGCACTTCACATTCTTCTTGGTTGCAGCTTTCTTCCCATTTCCTGACCGACACTCATTCACAAAGTGACCCTTCTTGTCACACTTATAGCAAACTACCTCAGCCTTCGTCTTCTTAGTTGTATCTCCCTTCTGGGCTCCCTTCTTTTTAAAGAACTTCCTCTTCTTTCCTTGAGAATCCTGATTTTCCACTAACTTCTCCTTAGCCTGATCAGCAAGTAACTCCTTATCGGGAATGGCTATCTCCACCACCACATTACACGAATCATGGACATGTGTCATGGTCATTCTAGTAAGCTCGGGCCTCAACCCCCAAATGAATATCTCATTCCTTCTGATGTCAGTATCTATAATAGCATATCTATACCCGGACGGTTCTTTAAACTTAGTAGCATACTTCGGCTACTAACATCTCTCCTTGAACTAAATCCATAAACTTTCTCATCAGTTCAGACTTAGCAAACTCAGATACAAACTTCTTCTCAAATCTCATTTTAAAATCAGCCTAAGTTAACTGCTCTTCCGGCACTCCGGTAGTAACACTATTCCACTAGTGTAGTGCTGACCCTTGTTACTGTCTAGAGGCCAACCTTCTCTTTTGCTCATCATTTAGACCCAAATTAGAAAATATACGCTCACAGTGCAACAACCAATTCTGAACCTCTATGGCACTCTCCGTTCCCATAAATGGTTTCCCACCTAAACTGGTGTAATCTCTACTCAGAAAAGCATAATTATTCCCAACTGGAGCCATAGGATTAGCTCCTCCTACATTTCCAGCAACACCAGCAGTAGCTTCTGCATGCGTCAAACCAACAAAGAACTGATACACCGCCCCTATATCTACTGGTGGATTTCCAGCACCTACATTGCCTCAGCATCTTGATTACTAGCATTAGCCAGTCGACCCGGGTTCCTTCTGGTAGTGGGTCGATCATTTCCATTAGTTGTGGTGCTTCCTCCACCGAGATTTCCTCTTTCATTTCCTGCTTTCATATCTCCTTTCTCTTAAATCTGCATATGAGCCTTAGTAAGACACAGATGAACAGTCTAAGAGAGCGAGGAATACATACTTATATATATATATATATTTGTGTGTGTGTGTGTGTAACTATATATCAAATACAAGTATGTTACTATAGCATTAACACAAACCCTGATCTTATTGTCTAATTTATTGGATTATGTTTGGAAAATCCTTTTTGTTTAAGTTTCTTTTAAAGTTTCATAAACCTATGCTCTGTTACCAACGTATAACATCCCGCTACTTGGAGGCCCAAAACTAATGGCTATGGATGCTGCAGTCATCCATAGTTATTAATCTTCGACGACCAAATAGGGCGATAATATGGAAAAAAATTAAATAGCAAACAACTACCACATTCAATTTAAAAATATTCCAAATTGATTACATAATCCCAATTCGCAAACCGCGTTCAGATAACATATAATTATTACAAAATACGCCAAGAGCGACATATGAAGATGCCCCCTTGATTGATCAGAGTATATAATAAGGCACTAAACAGTCTGCCTTTACAATCAAACACACAACGAAAATAAAAGAACTCTAATAACAAGCTTGCCTTCAGCACATCTTCGGAAGCTTTATTCGTCTAAAAGAACACTTGGAAACCTTAACTCTCAACTACTCAAAATCAATTGAGTACCCGAGAGTTTAAGGGGAAAACAAAAACTTCAAGTCAAACATAAAGCCTAGTATGAATAATAACCTACCATCTCAACCATTTTGATATATAGTGAGACCACACTACATAGCGGAACGGGTTTTCCCATCACTAGCATCCTAAAACATTTGTAAAACCATAAACTGTGCTCTTGCATCCACAATGGTTAAAAACATAGTGTTTCAAAATATTATGATGATATGAAAAACAAGTAAATCAAATCTGGATTACCCATTCCCATTCATTCTGACTATTTGTCTCAATTATAGTTTTAGGGGTTACTATTAATCTGTTAAATGCTTATGGACTTTCTGTCCAATTTCATAGTTTTCATGGGATCACTAAGAACCTATTGGTAAATCCTATATCTTTTCTTTTATCCTAGTTTTCATGGGCTAACTAGGAACCTATTTACTGACTGTCAATATCTTAATCCGGATATAGTTTTCACGGGCTAACTACAAACCTACTGGCCCCTACCAGTATTGAATCATAGTTTTTATGGGCTGATTATGAACCTATTGGCCCCTGCCAATATCTTTGGTTATATACATTTTCCATGGGCTTACTGTAAACCTATTGGCCCCTGCCAATATATTTAATTAAGATTTTAACATTTGTTAAATTATATTCACTACTGGGTCAATCCTTCCTAGCTTTAACATTTGATTAATCCTTCCTAGATTTAATCCTTAGCTTTAGATTGAATTTTTCCTTCTTTCTTCCTTGGTAATGGCCGACTCTATGCATTTAAAAAAAATGAAAAATGGAACATGACTGGACGAGGGTGAGATGTGTATAGCTGTGTATGATAAAGAGGCTATTTTACTAATATGCCCATGTGTAATTTAATTAGTTAATAACCAAATTAAAGCCCATTTAATTTATTAATAAGCACAACCCTATATATGGTTGATTCAAATCTCAATCCCCTTATCATCATTATTCTATTTAATTTATCTAATTAAATTTCTCGAATAATTTTATCAAAAATTAGGGATGCTACAATAAACCTTGATCTATTCTCCCTTCTTCATTAATGGGCGCTTATTTTTCCAGTGTCCCAGTTGATGGTAATTGTAACAAATACTCTTATGAACCATAGGAGAGATGGTTCCTTGCTGCTACTTCTGCACCTTAGGACTCCTACAGTGTGTTGCAAGATGGCTTTCTTCTGGCAATTATAACAAACAGCATTGTAACAACCCGAGCTTTTGTGAAAATTAAATACCGTCATTAAACAATTAATGATAAGAGCTGATTGCTGTTAGAATTTTTGATTCGATTTGAAATCCTTTAGTAAATCCATTATTGTTGTGTGGGCTTTAAAAATTTGATCGTGGCGACGTTTCTTTTTCTTCGTTTGGGCCGTGTTATCCCAAGCATATACCGGTACCCTTATTTCATTTTCATCAAAAAGAAAAAAAACATACGAACGAAGAAAATAAAATGGCGGCCTCATCCCCTTTGCTAAAAACCTAGGGCTTCGTGAATTCGAAGGCGCTACTGCCGGTTGATCGATCGAAGTGCTTGCCTGGCAATCATTGTTTCCTTGCTTGCTTCGGCGACTAGTTTGGGATCTTCGAAACTAAGGTGAGTGATTATCTTATCACTCACATCTGTTATTCAACTCAGTAGAGTGCTTTGGTTGTTCGATTTTATCTCATGGTTGATGATTTCATTGAATTAATCAATTTCGTAAAATTTGATGAATTTTTGGCTTGATGGTGATCTTTAACTGGTTTTCTGCCCGTTCCTTGTTCACTGCTATCATGTTTCCATTCTTTGATTTTGTCAACTGGGTTTACTTGGCCACTTGACTTTTCTTGAGCGTTTGAGATGATTCTGACTTTGTCATATGCGTATATTTCATTTTTGTGATAATCACGGTGTTGAGTTTGAAACTTACACCTCATCTCTGACCTGTTCATATACTTGAATAACTCATGTTGATTTGAATTCCTTGATGGTCACGTCTTTGTTACACACGGCTATGTACATGTCAGTTTTGTATTTCTCGACGTTGATTTCGAGCTGATTTTGAACTGTTGTTTTGAGTGATTATTGTCACTCCCATTCTAAGTCGAATTTGTATGTTTTCTGATTTGTTTAAGCCTATGATTTTCGAGGTGGATTAAATGATGCTTACGGTTTTGAATTCATGTAGCCGATGATGATTGGTTATATAGGGTTTGAACCCCTATTTTCTTGTTCGTAGTGAAGTATGGTGTTCTGTTGCTTTATGGGTTATATTTACATTTGATTTCGATTTTAGAATGGATGTGGAGATGATTTTGACAAGTTCGAACCTGTTTTGACTTGTACAATTTTGTCCATCCTCGAGTTTAGACCTTCTGTTTGGTGATGATCACCTGCCTTTAGCTCCTCTGTGAGCTGTAGGCTGCATTCATGTTTGTAATTCTCTGACCATATGACTTTGGCTTCACTGCATCTTCATGTACCTGTACAATTGAGTTTGGTCTTGCATTCAGGTTGATTAGATTAATTTGTGTAGTTGTTTGTCCTGTATATCCCAGTGTACATCAATTGCGATTCTTATTGAATATGTGTACTTGTATTTTATTAGTTGGGGTTGTCACATATATATGTCCATATGTGCACATGAGTATGTGTGGATGTATGTATTATTATGGGTCTTTGACGTCTGGGCAGTTGGTTGTACTCTGGTATTTGAGGCATGTTGCATTCTGATTTCACTCGTTCAGTCTTGATGTGGTAGTTTCTTTTGAGCCAAAATCTACTGATGCTTGTACATTTATGTAGTATGGTTCACTATTTTATTCGTTGCCAGATGCCTCTGGTTGCATTTGTTTCCGTCCTTGCTTGCATATAGCCTGGTTGTCTCGAGCACATCTGTATATATGATGTTGCATCTGGACTTGATTCTTTTGTGACTTCGGTCACTGTCATTGCTTCGAGCTCTTATATATGTATATATGTAGGTTGAAGCAGTAGCCTTTTTGGGTTGTGTTTCACTTGCATACTGCTGCAGTTTTATTCTCTGGTTCTGGCTCCTGTAGTCTTGACTTTGAGCATTTATGTGTACGAGTACTTATGTCTGGTACATGTGCTACGTGCATTTCAGTTGTACTTCTTTTATTGTCGAGTCTGACCTAGTGTTCATTGGTGTCTTTCACTGAGTTACTGTGTATCTCATGCGATAGTGGCGAGGCAGTACACGCATGCGTGTACTGCAGCCCTAACAGGAGTGACAGATTTGGCTGATATGTCGATTGTTAAATTGTTTCGTTGGATGAATTCAATATTTTTAAGTATTTTGAAATGGTTCATTTTGATTTGAGTTGGATCTGTTGGCTTTTAGATTCATTGATCTTCTGAGTATTTGATTGACTGCATTGGCGAGGCAGTACACGTTAGCGTGTACTGCAGCCAATCAACATTGATGTTTTTAAATTGACATTTCAATTGTTTAAATTGATTTGGATTGCTGATTTGTCGTTTAACACTGCTTAGTGTTATATCTGCCGTTATCCAATTCTCGTATCGAGAGTTGGATATACGTGATTTCTGTGACTGTCATTTATTTGAGAATTATTATTGCTTCTATGCACTAATAACTGAGTTTGAATTAGACTGACCCGTGTATTATTTTCTTTTGAATGTAATACTCGGGTCAGACCCGAGTTATTTCAGGTTGTAGATTTCCTTCTTTGAGTTGCTGTTCGGGATTTGAAGACTTTTCACATCTTTTGGAGTTGTCTTTGTCATTTTGTAGTAGTCGTGTCATTGTATAGAACGATATGTATTCATGTATATTAGTCGATAATGTACTTGTATATATAACTTCTAGAGTCGACAGTTGTAGTTGTATCATATGTATTGTGTCAACTATGTATTAACTGACATCAGTTATATATATATGAGACTTTTGTTTATCTGTGTTCCGCATTTATATTATCTGTGTTATTGTTATATCTAATGTCCTAAACTATTATGAACTATCGTAGTTTGTTTTATACTGATAATTGGATATGTCGATGGGAGTAAATAAATAATAGATGAAAAACAAAAAGTATATACCACTCCTATCGAGATAACCAATATTAGTGTAAGGCCAATTACGGATGGTCGCTCCTATCCAGCCTTATTCTTCGTAATAATAGACAGTATTTCTT
The DNA here is from genome assembly GCA_030737815.1 of Allium fistulosum. Lineage (NCBI taxonomy): Eukaryota > Viridiplantae > Streptophyta > Magnoliopsida > Asparagales > Amaryllidaceae > Allium > Allium fistulosum. Next base: position 474,857,089 of record CM060904.1, read on the forward strand.
TTAATACTCTTTGTTATTATGAGCATAGAGGTGGGGCGTCACAAGCATCCTTATAACGGTTCTCTTGAGATCCTCCACCATTCTTTCCCTGTCTCAGCTTCTTTCTCTTATTCTGATTGTTGCTATTTCCTTGGGCTACCATCAGTTTCCTTTTGTCCAATACTTCATATTGGAAACCCATATCTAATAGGTCCGTAAAAGTTCCCTTTACATGCATGGTCATTTAGTCCTAATATTGCTCTTTCATTCCCGTAATAAACATCTCATTCTTCTTTAAGGGCGTGTCTATTAGTCTCGGCCAAAAATGAGATAACTCGGTAAATTTATTTGAGTATTCCTCCACAGACATACCTTCTTGTTTCAAGTCCATAAAATTTCTATAAAGATGGGACTTTCCGGCTATAGATATGTACTGCTCTTCGAATACTTCATAAATCTTGTCCATGAGAAATTGTCTTCAGAATCATTCAAAGTGATGGATTCCCACAATGCTAGAGCTCCTTCCTGTAATTGCCAGGTAACTAAGAACCTCTTTTGATCATCCTCTATGTTTAATCATTTGATTATTCTTTCACACCAGTGGAGCCATGCTTGCACTTTAATAATAGACTCGGTTCCTTGGAACGGTTTCCCTCCCAAGCTAGTGTAATTCTTGCAAAGAGTTGCAAAGTTAATTTGAGGCTGCACAGGGATTATCGCTTCCTCAATTATTGTAGCATTTGATCAACCATTTGTAGTTGTAGTGTTGCTACCTTCCCTTCGTCCTCTTCTATTACTCATCTCCTATTATCTGCACATAGTAGGAAACATCTTTAGAATTATAGAGGAAATTATCTTAGGGAATGGGTATCAAGCGTAAAATGACATGGGTGGAAACTACAAATACGCTCTCTCGTTAACTAAGCTAATTCTAGGGTATAACTAACCCAATCTCTAATGAGCTGACCACATCGAGGCTTAGGTGTTTGCTCAACCTAAGCTCTAATACCAACTATGATGACCCGCCTTTTCGACCCTTGAAGATCGATAATAATACATCCTTAGTATTCACGTGCCACAAATTCAAGTGTTAGAGAGACGGATAATCAAGAGTTTTTAAATGAAATAAAGATATAAGATATAATAATAACATAATCTCACATTTGAATTAATTATACATATGGAAAGTACATACAATCACTCCAAGTGAATCATCAGAGTTACGATAAGTACTAACCCATGCAGGGTTAGTTATAACTGCCTATCCTTATAGAGGCTGGTAGATACTAAATTCGTACTACATGATATAATGGAAATTTGAAATAGATCACTATAGAAAAAAGGACCCTCTAGTCTTCATGCTCCGTTGCTCCTTCAAAAATGCTCCAAGCTACCTGACTACATGGCTGCCCAAAAAACAAGGCACCAAGAGCTTAAGGGAAAAGGAAAATAAACTCTGGGTCAGTCATGAGACTGGTGTAAGAAACTCAAAATATGATTATTTGGAAAACAAAAGGGTATTTCATAAGACCGCGCCATATATAAACACGGAACAAATTTTTACCTTATGATAACCAAATCATTTCTATAAAAAATTTGGTGATATTTTTTTAGTGATAATCTTTGAATTTTTTTTTCAAATAAACATATCCAAATAGCCAAAATTCTTACATTGGTTAAATTTGATGGCATAATAGGTTTACAACTAAAACCAGAGGAATTTATTGGAGATTTGGATTTCTAATGAATTGCGAGGTATGGGACTACCTCCCATATAGTACATTTCTAGAGGAACATACCAAGAATCGACATCTTTGTAACCTCTGTGAATTAAGACCAGCTTACCTGAAACCAACAGATGGTATGGATAACACCGAATAAGATATCATCCCGGCTGTTACCGACCTATCTAGGATTCCATAACATACACGTTTATAACATAAACCGATAACACCGCATATTTTATAACATTATTTAGGATATTTAATTAGCTAAATAAAATAAAATAATGTGAAGATTAATGGGTTAAGATTTGATTATACTAAGGGTAGTTGTGCCATGTTCAATATGAATAAAATAAGATGACATAAACAAATGTGTTAGGAAATAAGGAAGGGCAATATGGAAAATAGGAGAGGCTTATACACTAAACCCTTAGGAAAAGAAACTCATGTTCATTTCATTTTAGCAAACTAAAAACATCTAAGGCTGGCCACCATTATTGTTCTCAAGAGGAAGATAAAGCTAGGATTCAAGAGAAGGAAGATAATCAACTAATTCGACATCAAATCTCACATCTTTTAATCTCAAAGCTAAGGTGAATAATTACTTCATCCCACTTTCTTATAGTTTTCGATTTTAAGATTAGATCTGAAACATTTTTGCAAGTATATGCCATATTTTGATGATTAAAGTTATATATTTGTTTGTTGGTGAATTATGCATGTTCATATTAGTATTTATAAAATGTTCGATACCATATTAAATGACATCTAAATGTCTTGAAATTTTAAATATGGGTCAGAACTGATAGTTTAGAGATGGGTTCCAATTTTCATAATTTTCTGAATTTATGTGAATTTTATATTAATTTTCTAGTGAGAAAATGGTTTATTGGGTTAATAATTATTTATGGCTAAAATAATAATTATTTGGGTTTGAAATTTTTATATGTTGGAAAACATATTAAAATATATTTTCTAGGATTTTTCCAGATTTTTCCTAAGTGATTTAATGAATATATAAAATAATTTAAGGTTTGAGACTTAAATGTTTTATATATTTAATTAAGGAGAAGGAGCATTTTATAAAATAAAATTATTATTTAATTATGAAATTAGTGGTAGTACTTTTCTGAAAAGTATTTATCAACCAATAAGAACTTGACAAACAAAGGCAGGTTAGTTGAAAAGTTATCTTTTTAAGTTAAAAACAAGAAAATCATGCTTTTAGCATGTTCAGCCATTTTAGGCATCAAACCTTCCAACCAAGACCTTCTAACAAAGTCGAAAGGTTATAGCTTTCGACAAGGTCAAAGTTCAATGCATATGGTATCAAGTTACTTGGTACGTAATGAATTGAACAAGGTCGAAGGATACTTAGTCGAAAGGTTGGTTGCCAAAGAGGTTGGGGTATGCTTGTTTTAATAAATCAAAAGCTTACACCTACTTGCTTTCGAAAAGGAGCTTTTGACTTGGTTGCTTTCGACCAGGTCAATTGATTAAAATAAAGGTTTTAAACCTTTCGGCAAAGTCGAAAGGTTACTGCCATTTTCTCATTGTTTTGCTTTGAACCTTCCGACAAAGTCAAAAGGTTTACCTGTTTTTAAAAACCGACCGCTTCTCCATGCTTTTGAAACAGAGCTTTCGACTTAGATGTTTTACCCTTGTTTTAATTGAAGAATAACCCAAGTTTTCGAAGGAGTTGTTTTAAAGGCAAAGGCCTATTGTTTTAAATGATATGTTTTAAAGCTTTCGAAGCAGAGCTTTCGACAAAGTCGAAAGGTTGCTTCCAATGATTTCTAAAGGTATTAGTTTAATGATTTCGAAAGGTTTGAGTTCAGTGATTTCGAAAGGTTTGAGTTCAATGATTTCGAAAGGTTTGAGTTCAGTGGTTTCGAAAGGTATGCTTTGAATGGTTTCAGAAGGTTTAAATAGAAGGTTTTCCAAAGGTTTTCTAAGGAAATGTTTTAAGTTATTTTAAAGTAGGACGTTTAAATTTTTATTGCTTTCGAAAGTAATGATTTCAATAGTTTCAAAAGGTTTGATGTTTGGTTTCGAAAGGTAAGGTTTTTGCCTTTTGGCTTAGAAAACTAAAGGGTTTTACTTGGTTTTGAAAGAGATGTTTTCAAAAGTTTAGAAAGAGGTACTTTCAAATGTTTAAATGTTTTCATCAACTAAGATTTGAGTAAAGAAGATATATATAACATAGTAATGTGATTTTGAGTAAAGCATAAAGATTATATATTTTCCTTGTTTGAGTTTGATTTAAAGGTTTTAAATCATTTCAAAAATGTTTTCAAGGAAAATTATGGGAGGAGATCCTTAAGTGAAAATGACTCACATATTAGAATACCAGATGGGACTGGTATAGGGTCACACCCTATACATTAGCTATTAGCCCCAGCTAATTGTTGTCCAAAATTCCAGTGTGTAGCGCTTGGTCAAAATTAGACTAAAATTAAGATTACACACTGAAAGGAATATACCTTTGTATACAGATAGGTTATTGGTGAGCCCGAAAAACCATTAGGATCAGGAAGACCTGGGAGATGATTAAGTTAGGGACAGACTGTCCAGAAGCAAAGTATTGAACAGGTAGTTAAGGACAGACCGTCCAGAAGTGAAGTATTTAACAGATAGTTAAGGATTGACAGTCCAGAAGAAGAATAGCTAACAAGTGTTAGATTAATTTTGATTATATTATCTAGTAGGCCCGAGTCAGCCAAAGGTTAAAAGTTATCCAAACAAAACTTATGCGTTTGAGCAGATAGTTCATTATTACCTGATATTTTTGTATGTCTACATAATGAATTTCTTTACAGTATTTAACCAGTTTTGGTTGTAGGAAATGGTTTTGCAAAAATATATTTTAAAAGGATGTTATTGAAGGGAAACCCGTTCCGCTAAGTGGTGTGTTCTCACTTAACATATTAAACTGGGATGTATAATATTATTCATAACAGGCATTATGTCTGACTCGAAGTTTATGTTTTCCCCTTAAACTATCGGGTGCTAAAAATTAATTTGAGTAAGCTAAGGGGTTAAGATCTTTTTCAGGTTTAGTAGGATGATGAGTAAGACTACCGGAGGCATGCAGGAGGCAAACATATAGCTATTTAGGAGTTGTAGTTTTATGTTTTGTTGTATTTCCGATGTGTTTGTATTAAGTTTATTATGACTATATGACTCTGATCATCCAAGGGGGTATCTTCATATACCGCTCTTGGTGTATTTTGTATTAAGTATATTTTATCTGTGCTTGGGAACGTATTGGGATTCTGTATTAAGAATATGGAACATCTATTTTAAATGTAATGAAGAAAAGTTGTTTTGAAATCTATGTTTTGTTTCATATTCAAGTGCTTCTGATATTATAGATACCATTAACATAGCCGTATTTAGTCGCCGGAAGCTAATACTATAGATGACAACAGCATCTGTAGCGCTTAATTTTAGGCCTCTAGATAGGGGATGTTACAAAACATGATGTCATAGCGGGTAGAAATATATAGATCTAGAAACATGATATCATACCCTATTGGTTGTGATCCACTTAGCCTTTAAGCAACCCCTATTTCATAATCCTCTGGGTGTGAGGCTTGAGATAATGTTTACCTTTCTTAGAACATTTTCACTAAAAATGCCACACTACTATTTCCAATAATACACGATTGATTTCAATAAAAGTACAACCTCTGAGCCTATACGTCTCAGAGAAGGGTGTTAAGCATAAGAGGGGTTACCTCCTATATCACCAAATAGATGTACGTTTGTAGAGAGCAATGCACTGTGATTTTAGAAATGCAATGTCAAACATCCATCCATACAAGTTGTACAAGAACAAGATAAACTGAAGGCACTCTCCTATCACATCCTTTCGGGCATTACCTCTGGGATTAGTAGTGGGTAGTCCTTGCATACAAAGATCCCAGAATGAAGAGACCACTGCTATTTATTTATCTCGGGAGCTACTCTGAAATTATCAACAAGCAGTCCTTCTGTTATGAAGATCCCCGCCTTCAACTTCATTGTCTTTAGCATGTCTTCACTTTCAAACTCGTAAATTGGTTTAAAGTGTTTTCGGATAGGAATTACCCAAATCTGATCTTGGTTCCTTCGAACCAATCCTTGATAAAAAGATATTAAGGCTTAAGGGGATTATCATTTCATTCATTAATATCTTTTATCAAACAAATTATCCTTTTAGAGATATAAATCTTTAAACCATATTCTTTTCTAGTATATACGGAATCATTAAACCCCTCTTTAACTTTGGAAATATCAAATCATTTTCATAATTCATATTTGAAAACATTATTGAGTTAAAAAAAGTTTGATAGGAGTTATACTAATTCTACTCAACATCAATTTTTGTATTCAACCTTTACTATCCATAAAATAACGGTGATATCACCATTTAAATTCACATGGATAGTACGGATTAGCTCCATAGAATTTAATACCAATTATAAGAATGTTATTTCTATATGATCCATGTTGTATTAAATTTAGAAAAATTAAATCTTTTATACTTGCCTCGTTTTTTACATTTCGACCTTATCTATTACTCGCCTAGGAAAGAGGCCAGGTGAGACATGGCACTGGTTTCTCCTACACATGTCCGTAGTTTAAGCATCTCACATGTATATCTCATGAATAGAAAAATCCAGTCTACTCATCGGCTTTTTAGAGCCAAGATTTAATCACTTGATTATAAAAGTTTTTCTTTAAATAATTTATTTAAACTTTTTAAAATAAATTATAAAACTTGAAAATCATCTACAAAATACTTAATTATTTATTTGAAACATTTATAAAATATTTGGAAAAGAATACTTAAGTTTAAAGCCATATTTCAAATTTATTTTAAAGTGCTGCAAAATGTGTTGCGAATAGTGTTGCAGATAGCGCTTTTAAGGCTTATTTGATCTAAAAAACTTTCTATCATTTAGAAATCCACTTTTATAACTAAAATATCTTTTAAAACATTTTATAATATTTATAGACTTTATTCCATATTTTTAAAGAGTTAAAAATATCATTTATAAAGAATTTATTGCTTTGGTTTCCGAACAGCCAAAGCGCGACAATTTTGAAAACTTGATTTGCTCATATTTCAAAATCTACTAAACGAAATCTCGATCTTTTTCTTTTGTTTGAAAACTATGATTGTAAATGTTCGGAAAATTCTTATTACAAAGAATTATGACTCCGAATCCATCGCATAAATGGATTTAAATTTCAATGGCGTGAAATCGTGAATTACCATTACGCGATGCACCTATTTTTGACTCAATTTTCATAACTTTTCAAAACTTCACCAAATTGAATTTTAGTGTTTATAAAACATTTATAAACCATTTTAAAGGATATCACTTTGATAACTTGGTTTGGAAAATGATTTCCTTGTGTAATATCGACGTGTATTTAACGCGACTTGTTTACACAATTAAACAACTATATTAAAACAATCAATACTTGATGATCAAAGCATAGTAAATATTCAAAGCAATCATATCACATCATCATCATATGTATATATATATATAAATAGAGTTTCTCACTTATTTTTTGATCGAACCAACTTTAAAACAGTTATAGCTCCGTTATCTCGAGATCGGAGCTCACGACTATTAGCATGAATTCTCTTAGGTGGTTCGGCCTTAGACTTGGAGGCTTGGAAGGGCTCGACCTTTCTTGGAAAATGGTGTTGGAGGGCTTGGTTGCACATGGCCTTGGTGGAGGAGAGGAAGAGATCACTAGCTTGAACTTTAGTTTGAAGTGGTATAGATTTCGATTAATTTTGGCATAACTTTGTTTTGATTTTTAATATTTTCCTTCTTAGGCTTTGGAAGCCATTAATGTAAAGAAGAAGAGGATGAGATGCTTAGGAATATTATGAAGAAAAAGTGTGAATGAAGCGAAGAAAGGTGGGTGTAATTTATAGGCAAAAATAGGAAAAAAATACCATGATATTTACACACAAATACATCACCATTTCATCACCACCACTTCCCCCTCTCCCCTTATCATCCTTGGTCGAGCATGCATGCCCCCCTATGTGTGTGGCCATGTGCTTGCTTAGGGTGTAAGTTGTTGACTGGTTTTTTTTAAGGGTTAAGTTTTAGGAAAATATCTTAGATATTTTCTAATATAATTGTTTAACTATATTTGTATGTGTATATGTGTTCATGTGCATGTGAATGTGTTTATGTATATAAACATGTATGTGTGCATATGTATATCTCAGATGATTCAATGCGTTGTATAACTTTTCTACATTGAATTGTTACGGATTACGATTTCGATTTCCAGTCATATTTTCACTTCTTATTTAATACACAAACACACACATTTATAAACAAAGTTTGATTATAATATTTCTATCATTATATAATAACTAAAAGGGCTTATTAATTAAAATAATTATTAAATCATTTAAACTTAATTTAAATTCAAAAATCATTTATTTCAAAACAGCGATATCGTTGATGACGTCGTAAAGAGATTTTATTTTCAAAATAAAATAGATAATTTTATTACATATTCTCACTCATATATTTAAATGAGTGTATGTGTCCAACTCTACGCATGATGTCGAATGTAAGAGCTGTTTATTGATAAAACGGTTTTCCGTCATTTTATCGATATATCTTCCAAAGTATATTTTTTTAAATATTTATTCAAAATAAGATTACCAATCTTATTTATTGTTCAAAACATTATCATTTATGTTAAACAATCTTATATTTGAATATTTTAATGTTTTTCTGAAGTGATGAATTTGCAGGTCATTATAAGACACCCTACTAAATGGTGGGCTTTAACATGCTAGCCTTAATAGTACTAATTTAGACCATATAGGCTTTTGGGCTCTGATACCTTTGAAGGAACTCGATCTGGTTACTACGGGTTAAAGGGGTAAACTTTAAAAAAAATCCATTTTCAGATTGTTATTGGGCCTATGAAGTCTAATTAATTTTAGATCCAATATAAAATATTGTAAATATAATCTTTATTATACTTAATTTATTTATAAAATACAATATTTAATTTAATTGAGTTATGTTTTATAAGTGTATCAAATACACTTATATGTGCATGGTGCACGTTCAACACATAAGAAGTGTACATAGTTCATATGACCGTTTATAAGTGTTGAGATTTACACTATAGTAGGTACATTTGTCCTTTTATATATACAATGGATGTCCAAAACACTATTTAAAATTATATACAAATTTAATAATTAAGTATTTTATTATTTATAACATAACTAAACTATTTGACTAAGTCCATAATTTTGAAATTTTGAATCCTTTTCAAAATATCTTGGTAAACAATTCAAAACAAACATGAATCCATAATTTAAAATAAAATATATTTATATATAAAAGTTAAAAATAAAATTACTATAATAATTAAATAACGTGTAATTTATGAAAATAAATTTTTAAGTATATATATAATTCAAATTTATACTAAATCATTTATTTAATTATATGTACATATATTAAAATGCCTTTCAACAAAAATAGTATTTTAATTAAATCCATATGTAATAATAAAAACATAACTTTACAAAATTAAAATATTAATTTATAACAGATATTTAAAACTAATATATAATAAATGTACTTATTAAAATGATATACAATTTATATTTATAAAACATATTAAAATTAATTTATTTTATCGAAAATAACATGACCAATATAATTTAAAATTGATTTATAAATATATACCTCCATATTTATAAATTAACATTTGTATATGTACAACAAGGTTAAAATAGTTTGAAGCAAATTTTTATATTTAATGATATAAAAAATTATCATATAATTTTTGTTAGCGCCAAAATTGGTCACTAACCCCCAAATCCAGATGAAAGCACCAAATGCCAATCACAGCTCAGAGATAGAATGTATGTAGAGAGTAATAATGTGAAGAACAGTTAAAACTGAAATGAAAGCAGTAAAGAACAACAGATTTTATAGTGGTTCGGCTAACTCCGGCCTACGTCCACTCCAGAAGTTTACTTTTTATTGCTGTAATAATCGATTACAGTTACAAAATGGCAGAGTTGCCTTAGCCTTAGAAAAGAGAAAGTAAGAGAGCAGAAAGAAGATCCCCTTTTACTGTGCCCCTGCCTCTCTATTTATAGACAAAGATGGGTTGGACTTCCCTGGTGGGCCTGGTAGCCGAGTACCTCAGCCCAAATGGAGTGGTCTCCATATGCCGAACCATAGATGCCGAACGCTGAATGCCGAACAAGGTGTGAATGCCGAACGATCTCCTCATGCCGAACGTTGGGAGGTGCGAGGTACTGAGGTATTGAGGTACGGAGGTGCGAGGTATGGAGGTGCGAGAAATGGAGGTGCGAGGTGCAATGTCGAGCGAGGTGAGGTATGTCGAACGACCCATCCAATGCCGAATGCTCCTTGATGCCGAACGATCCATCCAATGCCGAACGTCTCCAGATGCCGAACGTTGGTTAATGCCGAGCGCTCCATCCAATGCCGAACGTCTCCAGGTGCCGAACGTTGGTTAATGCCGAGCGCTCCATCCAATGCCGAACGACGAACTCTCTATGCCGAACGCTCGTCCAGTGCCGAACAAGATTTATGCCGAACACTCCATCCAATGCCGAACGTCGATCTCTCTATATCGAACGCTCGTCCAGTGTCGAACATTCTTCTATGCCGAACGATCCTTCTAATGCCGAGCACTCGCTCATTGCCGAACGATCCCTCTAAATGCCGAGCACTCGTTCAATGCCGAACGATCCCTCTAAATGTCGAGCGTTCCTGGATGCCGAACGTTCTGTGCATGCCGAGTACTCTTGAATGCTATTCGAACGTGAATAGTGAATGCCAGACGAACATGTAGTTGATTAAGTTAAACCCGTCTGTCCGCGGCCTTGCCAAAAGGCGGGTTAACACTTGCCCCCCAAAACATGCCTTGCTTTGAAAGGTGTGTTTTGAATAGCTTCAAGTCCAGTATCCAAAGTCCATGTTTCATCCATATCCAATAACCAATAGGGGACTTTAGGACCTCTTCGGGTCGATATCCAAATCCATAACCTCTCCGGGCTCTTGCCAAGCGCAATCCACACTTGATGACCGTGGTCCAGTGTCCCTGGACGTTGAGATAACCTCTCCGGGTTCTTGCCAAGCGCAATCCACACTTGACGACCGTGGCCCAGTGTCCCTGGGCGTTGAGCTAACCTCTCCGGGTTCTTGCCAAGCGCAATCCACACTTGACGACCGTGGTCCAGTGTCCCTGGACGCAAGTAATGCCGTAGCTTAAGTCCTAAACCGAATCCTGGTCGCTCCGGACCCTTGTCGAGCATAGTCCATACTCGACGACCTTTAAGCCAAAATCCAGAGAAAATCCAATCAAAATCCAATCCGAAAAACAAACATTCAAACCAGAATTCAAACCAGAAAAATGAGAAAAACAGGGAGTTCAAACCAAACTCCAAAACCAAACCAGAAAAAGCAAATGTCCAAGTCAAAGGAAAAAACAGATTTCACAAACCCGGGCGTTACGGTAAGCCATCATCTCAGAGCATGCCTGAGGGTTATCTCCGACCCCGTACATGAGTAAGTGATTTAACCGTTTGCCCGGAGTTTGTTACTTATTCCAAACCATCAAGATTAGTTGATGACCAATCGGTCACCATTCCTGGGCCTCGCGCCCTCGTCGTTCAAGGTAGGCGGAGGCTGTTCATGTTCCATCGCCGCATTCCGAGTTCCGACATACTGTCGCAACTGACCATTCCTTACATGCTCCTCGATTATATCCTTTAGATGTCGGCAGCTGTTAGTATCATGCCCGTCCAGGTCATGAAAGAGACAGTGCCTTCCTGATGCCCTTTCGCGTTCTGTGGGTTCCCTCCTTGATGGCCTTCGATAGGGAAGACGATCTCGAGTATCTAAGAAAATCCGCTCCAACGTTGCGTTCAATCCTGTGTAAGTGGAGAACTTTGGTTCTCCCCAGCGCTTCCTTTTCCCTTTATCCTTGTCCCCACCTGAGCTTTCGCCGAGTAATCTTCCATCCTTAGTCATGTTTACTTCCTGTGACCTCATGTCCAAACATGCATCCTCTTGTCGAAGAAATCTTTCAGCTTCATGAAAGAATTCCCCAATATCCAACGGTGGGTCCCGTACCAACGATACTTTGAACTCCGAATTATCTCTGACTCCTGATACCGCAGCCATCAGAACCATTGATGGATCTGGCCGATCCACCGAAGCAACTGCCGCATTAAATCGAGTTAAGAATGTCCTGAGCGATTCATCTGCCCCCTGTTTGACTGTTGTTAGTGTCATCACGTTCTTTGGCCTTTTTATGTGAACTCGAAATTGACTTAAGAACTTGTCCACCAGTTCTGTCCATGTTCCAATGGATCCATCCTCCAGCTGTCTGAACCACATAGCAGCAATTTCAGTCAAGTACAGGGGGAAACATCGGGCCATAACCTCCTCCGCTGCCCCTAGCACTTCCATATGCCTAGTGTACCTCATCAAGTGGTCGGTGGGATCCGTCTTCCCGTTGTATACTTCCAGAGTGGGTAGTTTGAAATCGGGTGGATTCCTAGCTGTCCTGATGTTTCGGGTAAACGGACTTTTGTTAACTCCCTCTGAATCCTTATTTGTCAGACCTCCGCGAATAGTCCGCCTGATAATGTCAGCCAATCTAGTGTTTCCAACTAATCCAGACTGCCCCCCAAGTTCTCGAGGAAATTCTGGCACATATTCTTCATCACGTACTCCCGGTGGCGTGCCCCCGAGTCTAGGTCCATCTAGATTGTTAACTGTTTGTTGATTGGGAGCTTCCCCCTGCTGATTCACTCCATCTGTCCGTTGGTTGAGTTCCTCTGGTCCAGCTCCATGATCTTGAACACCTGTAGTTCCTGGTTGTCCAAATTGCCTAAGAAGAGCCTGCATCATCTCCTCTTGCCGTTTCATCATCTGCTCTTGCATAGAATTCATCATCACTTGCATCTCGTCCCGAGTTATGTAGATGGATGCATGACCCTCTCCAGCTCCAGAAGATGCCGCTTGACTTCCTTCCTGATTGCTCCTTTCCACTACTTGCCTCTTCGTTGGTGGTCTTGCCATTGCTTTCTAAGATCCAAGTTCCTAACTCCAAAATTCCTGGGTTCAGTTCTCAGTGAAAGCACCAAAGTGTTAGCGCCAAAATTGGTCACTAACCCCCAAATCCAGATGAAAGCACCAAATGCCAATCACAGCTCAGAGATAGAATGTATGTAGAGAGTAATAATGTGAAGAACAGTTAAAACTGAAATGAAAGCAGTAAAGAACAACAGATTTTATAGTGGTTCGGCTAACTCCGGCCTACGTCCACTCCAGAAGTTTACTTTTTATTGCTGTAATAATCGATTACAGTTACAAAATGGCAGAGTTGCCTTAGCCTTAGAAAAGAGAAAGTAAGAGAGCAGAAAGAAGATCCCCTTTTACTGTGCCCCTGCCTCTCTATTTATAGACAAAGATGGGTTGGACTTCCCTGGTGGGCCTGGTAGCCGAGTACCTCAGCCCAAATGGAGTGGTCTCCATATGCCGAACCATAGATGCCGAACGCTGAATGCCGAACAAGGTGTGAATGCCGAACGATCTCCTCATGCCGAACGTTGGGAGGTGCGAGGTACTGAGGTATTGAGGTACGGAGGTGCGAGGTATGGAGGTGCGAGAAATGGAGGTGCGAGGTGCAATGTCGAGTGAGGTGAGGTATGTCGAACGACCCATCCAATGCCGAATGCTCCTTGATGCCGAACGATCCATCCAATGCCGAACGTCTCCAGATGCCGAACGTTGGTTAATGCCGAGCGCTCCATCCAATGCCGAACGTCTCCAGGTGCCGAACGTTGGTTAATGCCGAGCGCTCCATCCAATGCCGAACGACGAACTCTCTATGCCGAACGCTCGTCCAGTGCCGAACAAGATTTATGCCGAACACTCCATCCAATGCCGAACGTCGATCTCTCTATATCGAACGCTCGTCCAGTGTCGAACATTCTTCTATGCCGAACGATCCTTCTAATGCCGAGCACTCGCTCATTGCCGAACGATCCCTCTAAATGCCGAGCACTCGTTCAATGCCGAACGATCCCTCTAAATGTCGAGCGTTCCTGGATGCCGAACGTTCTGTGCATGCCGAGTACTCTTGAATGCTATTCGAACGTGAATAGTGAATGCCAGACGAACATGTAGTTGATTAAGTTAAACCCGTCTGTCCGCGGCCTTGCCAAAAGGCGGGTTAACAATTTTCGTCCATAATTATGTATATAAAATTCTTTTTTATATATTTTAAATTGAAATTAATATTATATAAAAGATGGTGATAGTTATAGATCTATAATTACACACACAGATATATATATATATATATATATATATATATATATAATCAAATGTAGAACAATACTAATAAACTTGACAATGTTGGTGCATATAATTTGTTCAAATACAACTATAGAACTATACTAACATGATGATATAGTAATCTTATATAGTAGAATGTTACCTTAAAGATACTGCCCTAAAATACAACTTGACTGGTAGACTTTCGTAAATTCAATCTTGGTCCAAGTTCCTAGTTATACAACTGCTTGGAGAATCTCTTTGATTTTGATTTAATGTTGTATTTGGATTATTAATTTTTGGCCAGAGGTAGAGAAAGAAAGTGGCTATTATGGAAGAGGTGAGGTAAAATATTTAGTAACCAAACAATTAAAGGGTAAGGAGATATTTATAGAGAAGCTAGGAAGAACTTTTCACCTTGATTTCTAATCTCACTTTTACTTAGTTATAACATTTAAAACTTCAAAAATCCTTCCTTTTCCATCTATGGCCGGCCATGCACCCTTAAACATATTAAACCGATTAAGCAATTTATCACAACTGATTCCAACTTAAACGTGTATTGATATTGTATACTGATACACACATATATAACTTTTATAAACGGACTTAATTAATTATTATTGGCACCTAGGAAGTACTAATACCACCGAATACATTAAATAAATAATTATATGCTATTTCATAAATTTTAATTAATTAATTAATTGATAAAAATTATAAATTAATTAAATTGTGAGGTATTTCGAAGAATCTACCAATTTGATTATGCAACTTGCAGGTGTAAATTCAATCAACAATAATATCCAACAATTTGAATATTAATGTTCACACGTCACCTTATCTAGGGTGTAACAATTTATCCAAATGTATTGCTTACACATCTTTTTGATAAAAAGCTAAATTTACTATTTTAAGTGATACCCAATAGTAACGATTAATTCACCAATTCTCTTTGCCTATACTATATCACTTTAGGATATGGATTCGGTTTTGGTCCAAATTCCAGCACTATCCACATTCAACTCAGTTAGACAAAACATAAAGTCTTTGGTTCAGTAATAATAATTATTATTAACTATACTGCTCAGGCTAGGAATTTGACTTTGAGTTGACTTTAGTTGACCATGATACTAACCTCATATAATCGAAGAGACGAATTCTCTATTAAATAACATTTCATTTCCAATGCTTCAACTCAAACCAACCTATTGTCATTTGTTGGACGTCATGCCATGATTTAACTATAATCAAAGAGGAGTATCCATATTGAAGTTGAATAGTATTCTCAAGTCGAGAGAATTATGTAATATCATCGCTTTGAGATTCTTTGTTTGACCTTAGTTATATTAACTAACAAAAAACTCTCAATGAACCATTCTATAATTATCTAGTAACTATCAGTATATAACCCCTTAGTGCCCCTTAATAGCCATAAGTAATACACCATCCAACATTTGAAGGGCGTTATATACTCTAGTCTCAATGAAAGTATTGATATCCTATCTTGAAATATCTTGACTAGGAATATTTAAAATAATATATTGTTTTTAATATGACAAATTTCTTGTGATTACAACACATTATAATTACTATCATGTAACATATCATTAAAGGTTTTTAAATTTAATATACTTAAAGCATATCACAATATGACAAATATATTATAAATAAAAACACCTTTTATTTTTGAATAAGATTTTATTACATAGTTAATAATTTACAATATATTACATAATTTCCCCTAGGACATACCCTAACTCCTCAATAATGAGTGGTTAAATGGAGCTTGTATTATTGCATGTGCTATTATGTATTGAGGAAAATAGTGGGAGCATACCATATGACACTTATTAGTGGATGCATTAAATTATGAAAGATTTACTTTCGTATACCTACCAAATTTTATTTATGAAATAATAATTGTTTTTAGTATTGACTAAAATAAATATAGTTTACTTTAATATGGACATTGTGAATATACGTTATACATTAAATCTTTTATAATAATGGTATTTGTTACCATAACCACAATGATGCATTGGCTAAGCAATGCGGAAGTATCTAAAAATTTTCTACAATTATTTTGGAATTATGGACTAAAGAATATTTTTGAGAAATAATTCATCATATGATTATAAATCGTATGGAACTCATGAATTGTTCCTCAAAAGGTTAAAGGAAAAGCGCCCGTTCAATAGGAGTGACAAAAGCATTGATAAAGTCTTTAGATTAGTAAATATAGATATATGTTGTGACGAATCTCATTTTTGACCATCAAAAGTCGACATCAAACACTACCACTACGTTTTAATATCATGCATCCAATTGATAAAAGGACAGATTGTTAGGGCAAATAAAAAGAAAAGAACAGAGAATAAAGAACAATAGAATCTCATAGTAGAATTCACAACATATAATATAACAAGGACAATAGATATTGTCACTCCAAAAATACAGAGTATATCAGAGTAAAAAACAAACCTTATCAGCTGGAAAATTATAAAATCCTAACCTTACAAATGCTGATAGGTATACTATATGATACCACGGAAAATAAAATACTACAATAGGTGAATCTCCTGCTCCCCTCCAAGATCTCTGTAACATCAAAGCTAACTTGGGAAAATACTTGGTCTGATCCGAACATTATAATAAAATAACACCCGGATCAGTCTAGAAATATCAACGTGAGATAACTCAAATAATAGGGAATATATAAAGGTTCTATGAGACAACACCACTGAGGCGGAGTGGGTTTTTACCTCACAAGAATAACATCCATATAGGAAAGAGCAGGAATAAATATTAGAAAAAAAATCCAATTATGAGTGGGCATAATTAATATTAGAACCATACTTGAAAGAATGGAAATAACTCATATAAAATCCAAATTGGACAAAATGGATAAAACAAGGAAACAGTCCAAATTCGATCGAATGGACAAAATAAGATGAAAGTCCAAACTTGATAGAATGGATAGAATAAGGTAGCCATCCAACTTGATAGAATGGACAAAATAAGGTAACAGTCCAACTTGATAGAATGGACTAAATCAATACTTAAATGCCATAAAGAGGAGTTGGCTCTACTCATGGCAATTTAAAGATAAACAAATTTAGGGTTTTCGAATCAAATACGGAAAGGAAATTTTCCAACAAATGACTAGGAAGGTGTGCCCCCCTTGGAATATACCTCTAGTAATATACTCCTGAAAAGCTCATACTCCATGACACTTCTCGGACAACACTAAGACGGGCCCTGCCAGACCTTACCGAGAATCCAAATATTTCCACATCTAAGTGCACAACCGAATCCAAAATAGATGAGATGTGAAAATACCCTAATGGGAGCAACCCCACATAGCTTGGCTTCCTCTCGCACTTTTGGTTTAGTCATTTTCGACAAAGAATAGCAACGCTCGACGGAGCATTAAATCGTCTTAGAATGACGATAATAAAATAGCTTGAGTAATCGATAGCTGAGATACCAACTATCGAGGATATAAAACGATCGTATATAGAAATTAAGTCTTGTATACTTATCACCACTCATTGAATTAAAACATGTACTATTTCTTAGTTAATAATAATACCGGACAAGTCAAGGTAATTCTACCTCAAAGTCATGCCCAACGATTATTCTTAACTTTTGAAAATCGACAAGTTTACGTCTTCGATGTTTAGTGCTAAAGAAAATAAATCGTTTCCATATAAGTGATTTGCTTTACGGAAATAATTCATTTCCATAAACAAATCAAATCTTTTCTTTTAAAAGCGAACTAAATTTGTGCTTGATTTCCATATTAGTAAAACACTTTTAGAATTAGTTCCTGATTGTAAAACGTTAAGAGAATAATTTTTCTAGGTGCACGACCTCGAAGGCCTAAACCAACATTAGACCGACACCCAGAAGATTATCCAACTTAACATCCCAATAATCGAGTTCCAATTCCTTTTTTAACTTACCCAAAATTTTCCCTTATCCTGTCAAAACTTTTATATGATCTTGGACAGGTATCCAGATTTTCTTTTAATAAACAAATCATTTAAATTTATATAAAATAGTTAATTATTTCCAGAACACTTTCGTTAAATCAGTGATTTATCTTTAAAACAAATCGGTTAATTTACTTTAAACTCATTTATTAAATCAATTAATCAACTTGAATATTATATTTTAAAAGACTTATTAAATCCGAATAATAATTAATTAAATTAATAATTCATCTCAAAACATCATTAACTAAAATTATAAGTAAGTTTTAAATACCATTAATTAAAACAATTAATCAAGTTCAAATAATCATAAATTAATTAGATTAATTAAATTCAAACTCCATTAGCTAAAATGCTTAATTAAAACATCATTGGTTAAAATGATTTATTTAATTATAAAACATCATTAATTAAAATGATTTTAATAAATTACGAATACCATTAGTTAAAATAATTAATTAAATTTGAAACAATCATTAATTAAAATGATTACCTAAATTTAAATATCATTATTTAAAACGACTAATTACTTTTAAATATCATTAATTAAAATGATTCAATTAAATTCAAACATCATTGATTAAAATGATTAATTACTTTAAAATATCATTAATTAAAATGATTATTAATTTTAATTATCATTAATTAAAATAGTTAATTAAACTCAAGAAACCATTAGTTAAAATGATAAATCAAAGATAAACCAATTTTTGGCATCATTTATTAAGTTGGTTAATTAACCACAAAATCATTAGTTAGAATGATTAAGTATTTATATTACCATTAATCCAAATAATTAATGGATTTTTATATTCTATTTAGCAGAAACACAAGCTCAAGTTCATACGACAGGGTTTTGGGGATGAAGGTTAACAAATGATGATATACCAAAATTTCTATAACGAAACTTAAAAAATCAAATGGAAAATCGAGATTTATTTTAATTAACCATTAATATAATAACATAATGATGTCAAATAATAGTTACCGGCGAGAAAACCTTTAGGATATTCCTATAGATTTTCCCTGCAAAATAATGGTTATGGATAATATAGATATAATCATATGGATTCATAATGATCAAATTAATATGTCATCCATTTTCCGAACGGATATTCAACCAAATAAGAAATCAAATAATTTAACTAGAATCTAAGCAATCAATAAACGTTTATAACATCGTTGATATGATATAATAAAATTTAATGTGAGCTAAACTCGCATCAATTTTCATTTTTGTCGAAAGTTTTCCCTATTTTGGGCTAAAACCGAACGGCCGTCCGATAGCATAAATTCCAACAAGCTCCAATTCCAACCAAACCAATTCCATCACATTGATCTCTACGACATGATTCCAACGCAAAAAAGGGAGTTCGAATTCGATCTCATATGCAAAACTTATGCAAACTATAATTTTTCGGATTAATTTTAAATTATAATTAACCACTTTAAATTAGTTACCATATTACCCTCCACCTCAAATTCATCTTCCCCAATCTAAGACGTGAAAAAGACACAGAGGAACCCAAATCAAATGTGTACACAAAGCATTGATGTAACGACCCGCTATTTTGGACCATTCAAATCGACAATAAATCCACACATGTCGGACTTGAATAATTCAAAATATCAGATTGTTATTAAAATTTGGCAAACTCATCATATATAGTAAATAAATCAATCACAAATTCACATACACAGAGTAATAAAATAATACGCAGCGGAATAGATAAAATAGTAGTTCATAAAGCTACTATATAAACATCAGAGTTAGAAATAAAATACAACAGAATATCTCAAACGAAGTGAAGTCTCCAGTACAACAGATGACTTCTCTGGAAAAATCAACTAGAAGAGCTGAAAGCTCAGGCGATAGTTGGATCTCCAAAGGAAGCTCCAAACTCCAAGGGTGAGTCTCAAATGCTGTATCACTCGGTCTGACCCGAGCATAAAGCAAAACACAAAACACTCAAGTCAGGATTAACATTCTTATATCAATAAATCCAACTCAAGTGAAATATCAACTGAAATACAAGTAACTTAAAGGATGTTTGGGATAACCATCCTCTAAGGATCTGTGGAACTATCTACCATGTAGAAATATACACTATAACACCGTGGTCATTCAATTTAATTTATACTTCAAACCAAAATATCATTTCAATTCAAATATGTCTATTTTCCTAAATAATATATATAGGTTAAATAATTTATAAAGTAAAGTATTTATAATTTCCTCAAGTCTCACAAATCGATTCAAACTCAAATTCCAAATTTCAATTTAATTCAATCTAAATTTTTTCCATTTTAATTCAATTCGGTTTCTAAATCACAAATTCAAATTTTATTGATTTCAAATACAGATCTGAATCACAAAATAAACCCTTTAAATTCCAATATATTTCAAAGCTTTAATATAACGCCCCACCTCTATGCTCACAATAACAAAGAGTATTACAGGAAATACTGTCTATTATTACAAAGAATAAGGCTGGATAGGAGCGACCATCCGTAATTGGCCTTACACTAATATTGGTTATCTCGATAGGAGTGGTACATACTTTTTATTTTTCTTCTATTATCTATTTACTCCCATCGACACACCCAATACTTAGTATAAAACGAATTACGACGGTTCATAATAGTTTAGGACATTAGATATAACAATAACACAGATAATATAAATGCGGAACACAGATAAAAACGAAAGTCTCATATATATATAACTGATGTCAGTTAATACATAGTTGACACGATACATATGATACAACTACAACTGTCGACTCTAGAAGTTATATATAGAAGTACATTATCGACTAATATACATGAATACATATCGTTCTATACAATGACACGACTACTACAAAATGACATTGACAACTTCAGAAGATGTGAAAAGTCTTCATATCCTGAACAGCAACTCAAAGAAGAAAATCTACAACCTGAAATAACTCGGGTCTGACCCGAGTATTACATTCAAAAGAAAATAATACCCAGGTCAGTCTAATTCAAACCAGTTTATTAGTGCATATAGGCAGTAATAATTTAAATAGACGACAGTCACAATAATTCCCGTCTATCCGATTCTTTAAACAAAGAAACCGGATAACGGTCAATATAACACTTAACAGTGTTTAGCAAAAATCAGCAGATTTAAATCATCAACAGAGATAAATAAACAATTTATCAAATCGACTAAATCAATTTAAAACTGTCAAATTCGATAGGGCTGCAGTACACGCACGCGTGTACTGCCTCGCCACTATCGCAAGAGGTATATCAAAGCTCAGTAAAAATCGACAACTGAGTACAAGGTCAAATCCAATTTTTTGGGTTCAACACAAGAAAGTTTGAAAATAGATCCAAATATCTCAAGTGGTCAAGACAGCTATTTCATATGCAAGCCATCTCAACACAACTGTAATTCAACTCAACTCGAATGACCAAGTGCATATAGGCAGTGGCACAAATACATGAAAACAGCAGAAAGCACCAAAGATATGACAACAGGTACACAGATACACACACACCCCTATGATACATGCACACACGTTTATGATGACCTGTCCCATGAAATATACACAAATATGCTAACTAAAATGCAACAGTCTCAAGGCAAATATACTACCTCAAAGCAAATAGCTAGACCACAGAAATCATAGGAACAGAGCATTTAAAGAAGGCCACGCATGTAGCAGAACTTCAACATGCAATGATAAGCAACATGCATATATATACTGCATATTCAAGTGCATCAATCCTACCTCAGTGCACACTGTACCCTGTAACAAATGCTATACTAAACTAAAGGCCTCAAGTTAAATTGACAGTGACAGTGGATACAAGTTCATACATTTCTATAAGACATAAACATGTATCTCGAGCTTAAGTTAGTATAACACAGTTCAAACGAACTAAGCCAGTAAGCAGTGCCAAAGGGACAGGTACATTATGTAGAGCAGATTCAAGTGAACAAGACTAGAAGAGAAAATGAAACAGAAGTGTGGTGGATATATCTACATAGAACGACAAGTAAAGATCAAACAGGTCGAGATTGTTGCCAGGTAATAGCAATAAATGACCTGGCCAATCATTTTAGCACACAGAATGAATGATGTATAAATTAACATAGTGCACAGTGAAAGTCATAAGTGATCATAAGGTCAAACCCCCGAAATCGGGTTCAACTCAAGGGATAACAAGAGAGGTGAGTACTGCACTGATAAATGAAGTGCAGCCACAAATCAAGTGATACTAAATGCAACAAAATCTCAAGCATCGCCAGCAAAAGGATACAGCTACATGAACATCTCATTATGAAGGTAAGGCACCAAAATGTGGCACCACAACACAATCAATAAGAGATACCAAGAGATGGTAACACACAAATTCACAATTCAACATGATGGCAGCCGAAACATCAAGACAGAATGCAATAAAGAATTGCACAAGTGAAAAGGGAATAAGCCCAGACTCAAGTAGAACCAACAAATCCAACAGCAACATGATCAAGTTCATCAATGCAGATCAGAGTTCAAGTGACAAATGCACAAAAATGAACGCAAGTCACAGGTGATACCAGAATGAACCAGTGATACTGTGACACACAAATTCATCTAATCAACGTGAATGCAAGTAGTCAAAGTAATAACAATGCAGACAAGTACTAAATCCACTGAAAATGGATGATCTAGTCTGGCAACATGGAGTCGACCAAGGCAGTAAAGGTTCATTGATACTAAAAAAACACTGAATTGCCAAACTCGAAGAACCTGGAAATACCTAAACAACAATCAACGTGGTTCACAAAAAAAACAATACTGAAATGAAGTTACCACTAAATCGAACAGTTCCAAAAATCAAGTAAAAGCTGATGTCATAATAGTTCAAACATTGACTGAATT
The DNA here is from genome assembly GCA_030737815.1 of Allium fistulosum. NCBI lineage: Eukaryota > Viridiplantae > Streptophyta > Magnoliopsida > Asparagales > Amaryllidaceae > Allium > Allium fistulosum. Next base: position 474,880,077 of record CM060904.1, read on the forward strand.
CAATACACAAATGCTCGAATAACTCGAAGTCGTCCCGGCAACTCATCAAGACACGGCATGTAACCAAGTCAAAAACATCAACTTCCCACATAGTCGAATGGTCGACAAAACACATAACGAAATCAACAATCGAATACGAACGAAACCCAGTGGCCAAGATAAACAATATCGAATCAAAAATCGAATTGCAGAAGCACCATAACGAGAGTGAATTAGATGTGAGAATTACTCACCTTTGATCGGTCGAGAGCTTGTAGCAGATGCTCCAGAAAATTGAAAGCCCAATCTGTCGAAGAAGAACGAGCATCGGAAGCCACGACATCTCGAAGAAACGAATGCCGCCACCATTTTTCTTCGTTCGATTATTTTAGGGTTAACGAGAAATGAAGACGGGGAAAAATGGTCGCTGCGATTATCTCAATGGAAAGAAAGCAGGCCCAATCAAATAAATAAATAAATAAATAAAAAAGAAACGGGCTAATATAAATTTTAAAGCCCGTATTCTCTTAACAAATTTTTAAACGAATTTTACTTGATATAAATTTCAAACAGCAATTAACTATCAACACTAATCGTTTTAAGACGATTATAAATTTTCACAAAACCCCGGGTTGTTACAGACTCCCCTCCTTATAAAAATTGCGTCCCCGCAATTTTCATAATTAAAGGCGTTAATAACAATTACTTCTCTACATAAACTGGTTAAGCTAGAAAAATAAGGTCAAGAACACAAACACCTAAAAATCTTCAATTATCAACTAGATAATTAAAATATAGAAATTCACAAAACAGCAATATCTAATTATCGATACGATAATTAGAAAACAGCAAAATCCAATTATCTAGTTATCTCAAACGATAATCAGAAGAAAAATCAGCACATATCTAATTACCACAACCGGTAATTTAAAATTTCAAATCAACAAATATTCAATTATCAAAAACGATAATCAAATTTCTCAAATTCAACAAATATTTGATTATCACAAAAACGATAATCAAATTCAAATCAACCAATATTTAATTGTCCAAAAGCGATAATTAAATCTCAAATCAACAAATATTTAATTATCCAAAAGCGATAATTAAATCTCAAATCAACAAATATTTAATTATCTAACAGCAATAATTAAATTTCAACTCAACAAATATTTAATTATCTAATAGCGATAATTAAATCTCAAATCAACAAATATTTAATTATCCAAAAGCGATAATTAAATCTCAAATCAACAAATATTTAATTATCCAAAAGCGATAATTAAATCTCAAATCAATAAATATTTAATTATCTAACAGCGATAATTAAATCTCAAATCAACAAATATCTAATTATCTAACAGCGATAATTAAATCTCAAATTAGCAAATATTTAATTATCTAAAGCGATAATTCAATCTCAAATCAGCAAATATTTAATTATCTAAAGCGATAATTAAATCTCAAATCGACAAATATTTAATTATCACAAGCGATAATTAGAAACAACAAATATCTGATTATCAAAAACGATAATCAGAACTCATATCAACAAATATCTAATTATCACAAGCGATAATTAGAAACAACAAATATCTGATTATCAAAAACGATAATCAGAACTCATATCAACAAATATCTAATTATCACAAGCGATAATTAGAAACAACAAATATCTGATTATCAAAAACGATAATCAGAACTCATATCAACAAATATCTAATTATCACAAGCGATAATTAGAAACAACAAATATCTGATTATCAAAAACGATAATCAGAACTCATATCAACAAATATCTAATTATCACAAGCGATAATTAGAAACAACAAATATCTGATTATCAAAAACGATAATCAGAACTCATATCAACAAATATCTAATTATCACAAGCGATAATTAGAAACAACAAATATCTGATTATCAAAAACGATAATCAGAACTCATATCAACAAATATCCAATTACCTGCAGATAATTGGAAGCAACAAGTATCTAGAAATCAATTAAGAAGACTAGAAAATCAACATAAAAGCTTGGATCGATCCCATCAGATGGCGAGTTTTTAATTCGCCGCACGTGCAACAACATATGGCCGAAGCCTACCAAGTACTCAACATAATTTTGGCGCCCATCAGATTGACCCGAAGGTCCGCAGAGTGACCCGAAGGTCTAGTACTGGTATTTGACCCGAAAGTCCGCAGAGTGGCCCGAAAGCCCAACAAATGACCCGAAGGTCCAACAAATGACCCGAAGGTCCTCATAGTGGCTCGAAAGCACACGAAAGCAACAAAATGTTTCAATTAACGAGTCCGGAATTAACCGAAATAGCAAACGCACATGTCCCATACCACGTGTTTTACTAAATCGTTTGATTCTCTTCATCGTTTCCTTGAAAGTGTAAAATTCATCAAAATCATCAAAACAACAGATATTCAATTAACGAGTCCGGAATTAACCGAAAAAGTAAAAGTGTGGTTCCATACTCCGCACTTTTGCTAAATCGTTTAAATCTCTTCATCGTTTCCTTGAAAGTGCAAAATTGTGTATTTTGTAAAAATACACTTTACATTCTCAAACGGACAAGTCCGGAATTAAGCGAATCGGTAAAAGAAAGGGGTCATAATCCTCGATTTTGCTGAATCGTTTAAGTCGCTTTCTCATTCTTTTGAAAACGCAAACTGTTAAAATTTTATAAAACAATTTTCATTTTAAAACGATTTTCCAATTACGTGATTAAAACAGAAAATCAGTAACAATTTCAGTAAGAAAATCGTACTTCTCAAAATACCGTAAAAACGGTTACAAATCAGTATTGCGGAATAACCGCTTGAAAATCCACTTTTTAAAAATTTGGTTGTTACTGAAGTCAAAGCGACGGAAATTTTAAAACATCAAATATCTCATCAAAAGAATTCACATCAAAATGTGACATCAGTGAATTTTCATTCATTAAAATTGTCAACAAAACACCGTGCCTCAAAAATTCAGCATTGGTGTAAAAAGTCCGTTATAAAAATAACGGCAACAAAATACGTATCATAACCAAGCATCGGTTCAACGTAAAATAAATGCAATAACATGCAATTCAAATTTTTGCACGTACTACAAAATGAACAAAGAAATCATTCAAATGTATCTTCAATGAAGATAATTTAAAACAGCAAAAATCTAATCAATAGATGATTAGTACAAAAGAAAGTCAGCGGAAATTTCAACAAAAATCACATATCTGCAATTTCTTCGAATCCTCAATTTGGATTCGAAATTCTCAAAGAAACAAAATAATTACAGCTATGTGAACAACAAATGAAATTCATATCAATTTCGTATTTTGATTTTTTTTTTTAATCAAAAAGATTATCAGTTGTACTCAGCGAAGACAGTTTCACTGTTTCCGCTGCGCACTCTGATAAACAGAACACAATTTCATTATTATTTTCAAATAAAGATATTTAAAAATTTCAACCAAATTTCAAAACTTTAGTTTTGACTCAAATCACAATAAAACATCGACCAATAGTTGTAACATATGTTCCATCCGAGTTAAGTTTTATATTATGTCCATAAACCCCAAGCTCTGATACCAACTATAACGCCCCACCTCTATGCTCACAATAACAAAGAGTATTACAGGAAATACTGTCTATTATTACGAAGAATAAGGCTGGATAGGAGCGACCATCCGTAATTGGCCTTACACTAATATTGGTTATCTCGATAGGAGTGGTACATACTTTTTATTTTTCTTCTATTATCTATTTACTCCCATCGACACACCCAATACTTAGTATAAAACGAATTACGATGGTTCATAATAGTTTAGGACATTAGATATAACAATAACACAGATAATATAAATGCGGAACACAGATAAAAACGAAAGTCTCATATATATATAACTGATGTCAGTTAATACATAGTTGACACGATACATATGATACAACTACAACTGTCGACTCTAGAAGTTATATATACAAGTACATTATCGACTAATATACATGAATACATATCGTTCTATACAATGACACGACTACTACAAAATGACATTGACAACTTCAGAAGATGTGAAAAGTCTTCATATCCTGAACAGCAACTCAAAGAAGAAAATCTACAACCTGAAATAACTCGGGTCTGACCCGAGTATTACATTCAAAAGAAAATAATACCCAGGTCAGTCTAATTCAAACCAGTTTATTAGTGCATATAGGCAGTAATAATTTAAATAGACGACAGTCACAATAATTCCCGTCTATCCGATTCTTTAAACAAAGAAACCGGATAACGGTCAATATAACACTTAACAGTGTTTAGCAAAAATCAGCAGATTTAAATCATCAACAGAGATAAATAAACAATTTATCAAATCGACTAAATCAATTTAAAACTGTCAAATTCGATAGGGCTGCAGTACACGCACGCGTGTACTGCCTCGCCACTATCGCAAGAGGTATATCAAAGCTCAGTAAAAATCGACAACTGAGTACAAGGTCAAATCCAAATTTCTGGGTTCAACACAAGAAAGTTTGAAAATAGATCCAAATATCTCAAGTGGTCAAGACAGCTATTTCATATGCAAGCCATCTCAACACAACTGTAATTCAACTCAACTCGAATGACCAAGTGCATATAGGCAGTGGCACAAATACATGAAAATAGCAGAAAGATGGGGAAAGCACCAAAGATATGACAACAGGTACACAGATACACACACACCCCTATGATACATGCACACACGTTTATGATGACCTGTCCCATGAAATATACACAAATATGCTAACTAAAATGCAACAGTCTCAAGGCAAATATACTACCTCAAAGCAAATAGCTAGACCACAGAAATCATAGGAACAGAGCATTTAAAGAAGGCCACGCATGTAGCAGAACTTCAACATGCAATGATAAGCAACATGCATATATATACTGCATATTCAAGTGCATCAATCCTACCTCAGTGCACACTGTACCCTGTAACAAATGCTATACTAAACTAAAGGCCTCAAGTTAAATTGACAGTGACAGTGGATACAAGTTCATACATTTCTATAAGACATAAACATGTATCTCGAGCTTAAGTTAGTATAACACAGTTCAAACGAACTAAGCCAGTAAGCAGTGCCAAAGGGACAGGTACATTATGTAGAGCAGATTCAAGTGAACAAGACTAGAAGAGAAAATGAAACAGAAGTGTGGTGGATATATCTACATAGAACGACAAGTAAAGATCAAACAGGTCGAGATTGTTGCCAGGTAATAGCAATAAATGACCTGGCCAATCATTTTAGCACACAGAATGAATGATGTATAAATTAACATAGTGCACAGTGAAAGTCATAAGTGATCATAAGGTCAAACCCCCGAAATCGGGTTCAACTCAAGGGATAACAAGAGAGGTGAGTACTGCACTGATAAATGAAGTGCACCTACAAATCAAGTGATACTAAATGCAACAAAATCTCAAGCATCGCCAGCAAAAGGATACAGCTACATGAACATCGCATTATGAAGGTGAGGCACCAAAATGTGGCACCACAACACAATCAATAAGAGATACCAAGAGATGGTAACACACAAATTCACAATTCAACATGATGGCAGCCGAAACATCAAGACAGAATGCAATAAAGAATTGCACAAGTGAAAAGGGAATAAGCCCAGACTCAAGTAGAACCAACAAATCCAACAGCAACATGATCAAGTTCATCAATGCAGATCAGAGTTCAAGTGACAAATGCACAAAAATGAACGCAAGTCACAGGTGATACCAGAATGAACCAGTGATACTGTGACACACAAATTCATCTAATCAACGTGAATGCAAGTAGTCAAAGTAATAACAATGCAGACAAGTACTAAATCCACTGAAAATGGATGATCTAGCCTGGCAACATGGAGTCGACCAAGGCAGTAAAGGTTCATTGATACTAAAAAAACACTGAATTGCCAAACTCGAAGAACCTGGAAATACCAAAACAACAATCAACGTGGTTCACAAAAAAAACAATACTGAAATGAAGTTACCACTAAATCGAACAGTTCCAAAAATCAAGTAAAAGCTGATGTCATAATAGTTCAAACATTGACTGAATTCAATACACAAATGCTCGAATAACTCGAAGTCGTCCCGGCAACTCATCAAGACACGGCATGTAACCAAGTCAAAAACATCAACTTCCCACATAGTCGAATGGTCGACAAAACACATAACGAAATCAACAATCGAATACGAACGAAACCCAGTGGCCAAGATAAACAATATCGAATCAAAAATCGAATTTCAGAAGCACCATAACGAGAGTGAATTAGATGTGAGAATTACTCACCTTTGATCGGTCGAGAGCTTGTAGCAGATGCTCCAGAAAATTGAAAGCCCAATCTGTCGAAGAAGAACGAGCATCGGAAGCCACGACATCTCGAAGAAACGAATGCCGCCACCATTTTTCTTCGTTCGATTATTTTAGGGTTAACGAGAAATGAAGACGGGGAAAAATGGTCGCTGCGATTATCTCAATGGAAAGAAAGCAGGCCCAATCAAATAAAAAAAAAAAGAACGGGCTAATATAAATTTTAAAGCCCGTATTCTCTTATCAAATTTTTAAACGAATTTTACTTAATATAAATTTCAAACAGCAATTAACTATCAACACTAATCGTTTTAAGACGATTATAAATTTTCACAAAACCCCGGGTTGTTACAGTAATATTCAACAATTTCATAGTTAAATTTAACAGTTTCATATAGCTCTTGATTTAACTTCATTTATTGTTTAATCAGGAAATATTCACTTAATAAATTCAATATCATTAAACTAACCTTAAATTACATTTTTACTAAATATTTCCTTAAATTTATTTAAACAAGAATTATTCATTAAATTACTTAAATCAAACCCAAGTTATAAATCATATCTTAAATCTCAATTTCAATAAGTTTCAAATCGATTTAATTAAATAAAATTCTTTAATGAATACAATTTCAACTAAATTCAACCTATCTTCCCAACTTTAACTTATTCAAATTATTACTAAAATCTATTTTTATATATAAATTTTATACTTAACATATTATATGTATTAAATCCATCGTAATTAAATTAAATATCATTATAAAAAAATTTAAGAATCAACCTTTATTAAAATCCATATATTTCTTTCCAAAATCATAGAATTTATTTCCAGAATATTTATATATGGACCAACGGTGTATGTATACAATTTCCTATCTATGGTCAAGTGATACGGATATTTATCATTTCAATCCATAAATTTTAAATACATACGGGTAGATATCATTTCGACCCGTAATCCCGAATTCAATTCAAATGAAAATCGTTTGGGTCTATCATATCAACCCATAACAATTTTCTCCTATTCTAAAGTCCGTTCGGGTGTGTATCATTTCAACCCATAGTGAATTCTATACTAACAAGGAACTTGCAGAGTGATAAAAGATAATATAAAATACAACAACAGGCATATATCATCAATAACAAAAAATATAAACAACAGGATATGGTGTCAAATCCCACAGGTGAACAGTTACAGATAATAGCATATATAACAATTTAAATAACTACAGCAGCATATTTCAAATGTCATTTCAATTGAAATCAAATTTAATAAATATAAGAACGTTAATTCGTGAGTGATTACTCACCTTTCAAGGCTAGAGGACTGTAGGTGATGAAGTAGAGTTACGAAATCCAGGCACGAATCCAAACAAAGCATAATGGATACAAGTTCGATGGAAAGCTGATAGATAGAAATTGACGAAACAATTAGAATCGGCCCGATAGAAATAGAAATTATTTATTATTATTATTTCATGAAATCAATATTTAATTTAAAACAATATTAAAACGATATATATATATAATTAAAAATCATTGCTTTAATTAAGCACACATATCAAATACATACAAAACTTTTATATATATATAGTTCAGATAAAATGACCAAAATAGAACACACATATAAACCTGCTAATACATTTGCATATTAATTAACTTGAGGCTAATTCACACATATACTTCACAAGCTAAAATACCTTTTGTACTTATATAACATATAATGCTTATATATTTGAACGTGACATATATTTCACTTACAATAACCTATAACTATATATAACTATTTATATCAAGTCATATCCAAACATATATTAAATAGGATATATATTATATTTATTTACAAATCAACATTAATTTAAACGCACACACCTATATATGCGCTGACATAACTAGATGACTTTCTTTATAAATAATATACTGTAAACACTATTTCTTTTTTCTTTTTTTATAGCTTGTTTACAAATATAAATATAAACAGATTTTATATCAAACAAATATTTTTGTTTACATACATCAACATATAAAAGCTGTCATAAACTAACTATATTGTAATATATACAACACTTTGCTTTTATATATACTTACAGTATCAACCAAATAACTCAAGTTCATTGTTAATAACTTAATATATCAAACTGTAGCATTCACTTATACTATTATATCAACTTATTTTATAAATACACACATAAATAACGACCTTTACCTTTACAAATCCATTACATAGAATCAAACAGATCAATATATAACTTCATCTATATAACATATATTATCAAATTGGATCATCCATGAAACTTTATACCAACAAACAACATCCATATATATACTTATAGTATCAATATATTTCTTATTAAACCATATACAAAACCAAATAGAAACATAAAATACTATATATATGGTATCATTAACTTATTATATACTAAATATATAGAAACATAACTTCATATATATAATAGGTATTAAAGTATATATACTATTATCCATGCGTATACGTTATATAAGCAGAATCAACAACTTAGGCATATAAAACTGATATTTATACTTATATAAACTAATATATAACTTACTATATATATATACATATGACAGTTTGCAAATCAAATAAATATAAAGCTATATAATGTATTTATATATAGTATACCTATTTCAAATAGAGAAGTCGGAGGCTAGGAGAACTGTGGTGGTGCAGCGGCGAGAGGAAGGAAGAGAAGTGGCGGTGGGTTTATGCGAGGTGAGGCTAGCCGGAGGAAGAAGACATGAAGGAGGTGGCGAGACAACTTAGGGTCGGAAGGGTAGTTGCCCCGAGTGGAGCTTCGGTCTTGAGGGAAAATCATGGTTCAAGGCAGTGGTGGCCACAAGTGGGATTGGGTTTGGATCTGGCGTGGGGATCATAAGGCGGAGGGATGTGCTCGGCGAAGGTTGGAGGTGGAGTTACAGGCGAGTGAAGGCGATGAAGTGTGAGGTGGAAGTGATTGCGGGATGACGCGGTCGGAGTAAGGTCGGCTCGGCCAGAGGGGATGAGGTAGGAGCGGAGTTAGAGGGGTGGCTCGACCATTTATGATGTTCGGAGGTGATGAGAGAGTAGAGAGGCGGGTGAGAACAGGCAAACAAAAATGGGAGAGGAGATGATTGTGGCCTGTCATAGTTTTGGCAATTAAAGTGAACCAAATGAAAATTAAAATGATGAAAGGAAATTGAATACAAAGGAAATGGACAGGCTTCAACATACGTGGCCTTAAACCTTCCTTTGTAAACAGCTGTCAAGTGAAGAAAATGGAACTGAAATGGACAGGGCGTGGTACCAGTCAAAGGCAACTGAAGGAAGAGGTGTAGCCTTATAAATTGGACCAATGGGAATTGAAAACGTAAAGCATGAATTCAGGGATTTGAAAAGCAACAGGCTACTTTAGATCCACAGTTGGTAGATGGACAGACAAAAACCCAAAAGGTTAAGAGTTGAGTACCGATATGGCGTACATTTTATGGCTTTCGTCATGTACCGGACTTCAAATCATAGAATTGAATATATAACAGAGATTAGCATGACGAAACGATCAAAATGGTATACAAATATCAGTGGTACGATCATCTTATCACAAGTCGATAATCGGTACCAGAAATGCTGTTATATGTCAGAATTAAGATAAACGGAGCAATAGAAGTCCGAATTTTGAAAAACGAAAGATGACGTCTCACTCAGAAGAGGATTTAGAAATTTATTATATAAAAATATTCAAGTTTGGAAAATGTTTTTGTAACGACCCGGAAATTTCGAACCCGAAATTTCCAGATAGTTAGAAGAAAAAGAAAAGAGATAGAAGAAAGAAACAGAAGAAGAAGATCAGAAACATCAACATCTCACATTCGCAGCGGATAAAATATAATACTAAATGGTAACAGTTTTACAAAACAATATTATATCTGTCGATTACATTTTAATACATCAGAGTTACATATTTATACAGACACTGGATATTCACAATTATCAAGTCTCAGATATACAATAATATAACACAGTAGAAACACTCCATACGTTCCTGCCATCCAGCTCGACTCCTGAACTCCAGAACGTCCTTACCTGAAAATCTGTAATACTCGGTCTGACCCGAGCATTACCATAAAGTAACACCCGAGTCAGGCTGGAAACCAGCGTGAGTAAACCCATATAATTTGAAATACTAAGTTATAAAACTTATTTAAACCCAGGGTAACTCGTATCTTCTACGAGTTCTTACTTATTATATTCAAACAATTATTTCACAAAATAATATCTAAGTACCGTTACTTAGTTCCAAGGGTCCAGATTACTCAATTTATTTCATCCCAGCCTATTCAATTTACAAATCAAATCTATAAAGAATTATAGATTACAAATCGAAGTGGTTTCAGGTATATTTCTGATACCCGATCCCGGTCTCTTCGAATCAAATGTCATCCTTTAAACCAAGATTTTTCAGTTAAACAATTTAATTTAAATTCAGGATATCATATTCACATAACAAATCTATCACAGATAGATAACTTACATTATCACCATTCATCCAAAACATCTCATATTATAATCACATATCGGAGATATCAACTAATCCAAGGCATCTAATATCATTCAACCAATCCATAACAAGTTAATTCATTCTTAATTAATTTAATTAATCTCTAATTAAATTAATTACTAACCTTTAATTACTTGGATTACCTTAATCCATCTTACTTAACATTAATTAATTATAAATTAATTAATCATTTCTTAATTATTTATCTTAATTAATTTTCCTTGATTTATTTATTACTTAATTACATTCAAGTAAGTATCCTTAACCATATACAGTAATTATCCTTTAATTACCATCATTAAATTACAATAATTAATGATCCTTCATTTACTTCCATTAATTAATTAATTTATTAATTAACTATAATTAATTACACTCGATCCTCAATTAATTATAATTAATTGATTATACTTTAATTACATTACTTTTATTAATAAACTTGATTAATTTCATAAATTATATTAATTAATGATCCTCTAATTACTTCATTAATTAATTACCTTTTTATTTATTAAATAATTAATCTTTAATTAACTACATTTATTAATTAACCTTAATTAATCATAAACAGTAATTAACCATCTTGTAATTACTTATCTTAATTAATTAACTCCTTAATTAATTATATTAATTAATTACTCTTTAATCAGTTATTATTTATTAATTAATCTTAATTAATCAATCCTTAATTACATTCAGTAATTATATTAATCCTTTGATTACTTAATTAAACCATATTTACAAATAAACATTTAGAAATCAATTTAAAAGAAGTTTAAACATCTTAATTTTAACCTCTAATTATTTAAACTGTAATTTAATAAATCTTTAATTATTCTCTTTAAAACTTCTTTCCTTAAATATATCTTAAAACTCGGTTAAACGCTTTCCTTTTTAAACTAATTTATTTCTATAACTTTAAAACTTGTTAAATAATTTCTTTACTTTTAAACTTTGATTCCCTTTGTTTAATATAAATCTGGATTCTGTTTTATTTAAAATTTAAAAACCTGTACCTGTTTTACTTAAAAACTATAAGCCTGGAACTTATTTACTTCACATTAAAAATTTATAACTAGATACAATACAAAACCAACCCGAGCAACTCACTAAAAATCCCCGAGTAAACTACACTAAAACCCCGAGCACACTCGCCTACTCACTTGCTTCGAGACGAACTACAAACTACACGAGACCAACTTCGAGTCGCCTTCATCTTCCCCAACGCGAACGATTCTGATAGCACAAACGTGCACGTGGTGCACGTACACCACCAACTCCGACCACCGGAGATCACCGCGATGCTTCTCCACGTCTCCACGAACCCACGCGATCCCGAAACCAGACCCAGATCTACGATATCACCTCGACATCAAAATCGAACCCAATTGACCAAATTCTGGGATTGCCATCACCGGAAATTTCCCCCATCGTTGACGAACTCCGCCTCGAGAAGCCTCGCCCACTTCGCCGCAGCTTCGCCACGACTCCAGCAATCTTTTCCACCTATCGCGATTGATTCCGGTCCCCTATCCACCTTGAAACTGCTTCGACAAACAGGCGAACAAAACTCCACCTAAAACCCTAGTTCAATCAATTTCGAACAATTCAACAATTTGAAAATTTTAATTCTATTTTTCCCATCATTCTTATCACTAAAACATGCTTCGATCAAAATCCTAGCTTCCATCATCACGCCGATCAACGGCAAATGACCAAAACTCCCAAAACGTTCAAACCCAAAATTCAAACGAATTTCTCAACTAAAGATTCCAAAATGCATATCAAAATTCATGATTTTCCTTCATGATTACGTGCATGTAATACAATTTAGAATTTAAATTAGTTGATTTTTAACAAAAATTCTAGTTTTACTATTAACCCGTTATTTATAATTATTTGTTGCTTTTAAAATTATGAAGCTATTTTTAAAATTTCTACCTAACACTAACATAAAATTTTCATTTACATAACAATGTCTAATATTAATTTGTTTGAGAGATTTTTAATTTTTTTTTTTTTCGAAATCAACTTCTGGAGAAAAACAGAGATGAACTTTTCCCTAAGGTAAAGTTTTGCTTGTACCCAACAGAGGCTTATATAAAATTTCAAACATTTTCACAGGCATATCATAAATACATACAATACATTCATATTCATACATGCAAACAATTAACATTGCATTACCACAAGATTTTCATCCATGCATTTTAAGTTTTGATCTCATATTTAACTGTTTTTAAATTAAAAATTTACTCACTTTTGTTTTGAGCAGAGAAACAACTCTGAGATTCTGAAAACTGAAGATTACTTAAGATCTTTGAACTTGAAATTAATCTGTAACTTGATGTTGATCTGCTATTCATTTTGTTGAGATGATCTTTGCTTGATTTAGTTTGAAGATGAAATCTTGCTTTAAACTGAGATTGGTAAAAGTGGATTTCTGTTTGAAATTTATTTCTGGTTTTAAACTGTTTACAGGCTTTGGTCTTTGATTTTGAAAATGAAGATAGAAAAGAAACGAGAAAAGAATGGATATGTGTTTATATAAGTTAAATTAGGTTTTATTAAAAATAAAAGAAAATTAAAATAAAAGTGACACTTGTCTATTACTATAATTAATCTCCTAACACTTGTATTTTTAAAAGACTAATAAGCTAACACATGTAATTATACATGAATTTATAAATTTTTAAATAGTTATAAAGCTTTTTATATTTAATTCCTTATTTAATAATTACATTTCTTAGTATATATATATAAATTCTTTAAAAGAAAATTATAAAACAACTATATTCAAAATAAAATCATATATAATATATTTTCAAATCCAAAATATATTTAAGATATATATATATCTACCTTTTGAATTTCAAATTCAAACTTGAATTACAATATATTCATATATATACAGATATACATACACATATATATACATATATATATATATATATATAATCAAAAACTTATCTTAATTGCTTTGAAAAAAAAAATCAAATTTATATTTATATTCATCACTAATTTAATATTTGCCTTAAAATTTGAAATATTACGTAAATTCAACATTATAGATTCAAATTCATTTATATATCCAGATATCTTTTAAATTACCAGAATTCTAAAAAAAATAAAATCAGTGTCTTAATAGTTAAAATTTGTTAATTACCAATTAACAATTGCCTAAAAACTCGGGTTATCACATTCCTCCCCCCTTAAAATCTTTTCGTCCCCGAAAAGGAACGAAGACCAAAATTTTATCCAATATGATTATTATCAGAAAAATTACTCTTTGATAAATTTTACTATAAACTCTTTTTATTAAGAAATTTTAAAACACTTTAAGAAAAATCCACATAATATTATTAAAATGACTTTATAAAATTACTCTTTATAACTCGATGTCTTTATAAGTCCATCCTCGTTCTCACAGAAATTCGGTCATACATTGATCAGACGTAAGACTGAAAATCTATAAGTACTTAGCAGACCCATTTTCAACACCCAGTGAAAATATTTAGAAAACACTTTATTTGAAAATATCGAAAACGTTTTTGAAAATAGAGGAAATATCTTTGGTGAGAATGCTCTGGAAATCATCACTCCCATCCATGGTCGCAGTTAACTCGATGGTTACGTTGCCGTCCCGGCAAAATCCACAGATAACTGTAGGTCTCCGCGCTCCTCGATTACGCCATGGAACCCGCTACAGATCGCAGTTATACCCGGGCCTTACATTGCTATCACAGCACAAACCCATATAACTGTAGGCATCAGCGCCACCGAATTTCGCTGCCAAATAATGAATCTTCTCCCACATAGGTCGCAGTCTACCGATATAAAATCAAACGCAGACTGTTGGCTCTCAGCGGCACACACGACTTTCGCTATGTTACCATAGTATCACAGTCTACCGATATAAAATCAAACGCAGACAGTTGGCTCTCAGCGGCACACATGACTTTCGCTATGGCCTGCAGTAGATCGCAGTGACATTGAGTTAAACTGTCGTCACAGCATAACCCAAATGCCTCTGTGGGCACCAGCCCCTCGACTTTCGCTACCCAAATAATCCTCAGGAACTAGTTTGTCCGGACTCCTCACAGGATCAACTTTAGAAACCCCCCTTGGGGCTCAAGGCAGTACCACCCAATGGTACTCCTGAGAAGTTCATTTCAAGGAAGCGCCTTTTTCCCCAGAGCTATTCTCAAAACACTTTATACTATATACTTATAGTATCTTCAAATCATATCCTTTATGATTTATCAAAATCTCCTTTACACAAAATCGATTACCAAAATCGATAATTCTCAAACTAGGCTTTCCAAAATCCAAAATTGATTTCCCAAAAATCAAAAGCCTTTTCCAAATTATATAGGTTCCCAAAACCTTTTCCAAAATCATTCTCATAAAATTCTTTATATATATATAGATATAGATATATATAACTTTGAAAATCTTTGGATCATTTCAAACTTGTATAAAACCTCTTTTATACTTCAAATATTTCAAAACCCTTTTTATTCTGGCTAGATTCAATAAGGGAAGTTTATCATATTACAAAATATAACTTTATTTATTGTCAAATCAAATATTCAAGTTTGATTTCTTTATAAGGTTATTTACCATTTACTTACTTCCATAAAGTAAATTTCAACCAAAGAAATATCCAATTCCATTTTATTTCACAAATATACTTTTCATTTCAAAACCATTTCAAATTCCTTATTCACAAATTTTCAATACCAATTTCATTCAAACCCGTACGATGTACACATATCATCCGTACGCTATATCAATTTGATCACTCACTCGATCACACAATTTCACTTCCGAACTAGTATCGTCCACCCGACTTCCTAGTGCGGACTCAGATCTGGTTTCTTGATCAGAAACCGTCATTCTCCTTGCATAGTCACAACTATGATAGAGAATATCCAGAACCAATCAACAATCCATATCCAGGTTCGCCGTCGAAAATCGAGCGTAAAATCCCAACTCGGATCGATAATACTATCTCGAAATTCTGTGCTCGGATCTAGATCAAATCACTATGCGAATAGAATAATATACGTATATCCTCCGTATTTATCTTTATTGGTTATTAGCCAAATCAATTTTCTTTCCTATTCACATTTCCTTTAATTCCATTCACTTATTCTTAATTGCTTTCATTTCCAATTGAGTTATTATTTCAATAACAAACAGTTTGAACTCTGACCTATTTAAATTTTAAAAATAGCTTGAAAAAGTTTAAAATAGATAAATAGTTGAAAAATAGTTATTAGTTTGTAAAATAGTTGTAAAATAGTTAAGTAGGTATAAAATAGTTAGATAATTGCAAAATAGTTTTAAAATAGTGATTAGATGTAGGTAACTGAAAAATAGTAATTAGTTTATAAGACAGTTTCAAAATAGTTAAATAGTTCCAAAATAATTGTAAAATAAGTATGAGATAGTTTGGGTTTAAGAAGAAAGATTATAGTAAATAGTTTGGAAAATATATTTGTATTAAAACAATTTATTTTGAAAAATAATTCAGAGCCAAACTGTTTAATTTCCCAATCTCCATTTCCAATTAATTTCCCATCAATTCAATTTAAGTTTTCACTTCCATTTAAATTGACTTAATACTTCAATTTCCATTGAAATTGATTTATTCCCAATTCAAGTTAAATAAATCCTCAATTTCTTTCCTAATTCAAATCAAATTCCATTTGATTTTAAAACTTATACATCTTAAATCACAATTCTAATTAATTCAAATCAAATTCAATTTGAACTAATTCTATTCAAATCTCAACTTAAAACCATCTCGAATTATATAAATTCGAGTTAATTTTTTTTTTCTTTTATGTTGATTTAATCCCTTAAATCAAATCATCTTTTACTTTTTAAATTAAATCAACCTTTATTTTTAATTTAACAACTTAAATTTTTAAACCATTTAATTCTGAATCCAAATTCCAAAATTCCATTTTAAAATTATCTTTACTTAACTTATTACAAAGTTCAAATAAGAATTTCAAAAACAATTTAATCTTCAGATTCTAATTTATTATCCATTTTAAATTTCCAAATCTCAAACCCATTTTGAGATTACTCATAACTCCCATTTAAATTTACTATTTAACTACCCAAGTTAAATTTAAATTTCATCTTGAAATTTCCAATTCAAGTTATTCGTTCAAACTTATTTAACTTCCTCCAAGTTAAATTAAATTTACTTAATCCAGTCAACTTTACACAATTTGAATTCCCATTCAAATTTTAAACTTCAGATTAATAATCTTTCCCCCTTTAAGTTTAAAAACTTAATTCACTTAGGGTTTTCACATCACATTTCCAGGAAAAATTTAAAACTCAACACTTAGAGTTATTTCAAAGCATCTTTGATATTATGTATATCCTCATATATATATTTTCTTTACACACCAAGTTATACTTTAAATTTTTAAACCACCTTTGGTTTTAATTCAAAACAAACTTCTTTAAAACAATTTCAAGTTTTCTGGATTTAGATTTAAAATTTCACAATTTCAAATTATCTTTAATTCCAATTCATAAGTCCTACTTACCTAAAAGTTTATTTCCCTAAAACATTTCATTTTGCTTAATTATTAACAACATTTCATTATTATCTTTATTCTGATAACACTTCTATAAATTCGAGATTTTAATTTCAGTTTGGATTCATTTCAAACTTATCTTTATTTAATTTTAATTTGGTTGTATTTCTATTACCACTTAATTTAATTTCAATATTTTAACAACCAATTACCTTAATATTTATTAGAAAGAAATATCATTTTATATATCAAAATATATTCTTATATAAAATCATTTAAAATCCTTATATAAGAAAATAACAATTACGCTCTCATATATATATACACTCAACTCGTTCTAGGGTACCATTGACCCTATCCTTAACGAAATCCCAACAGAGCCAAGGTTCTTGCTTAACCTTACGCTTTGATACCAAGTGTAACGACCCGGAAATTTCGAACCCGAAATTTCCAGATAGTTAGAAGAAAAAGAAAAGAGATAGAAGAAAGAAACAGAAGAAGAAGATCAGAAACATCAACATCTCACATTCGCAGCGGATAAAATATAATACTAAATGGTAACAGTTTTACAAAACAATATTATATCTGTCGATTACATTTTAATACATCAGAGTTACATATTTATACAGACACTGGATATTCACAATTATCAAGTCTCAGATATACAATAATATAACACAGTAGAAACACTCCATACGTTCCTGCCATCCAGCTCGACTTCTGAACTCCAGAACGTCCTTACCTGAAAATCTGTAATACTCGGTCTGACCCGAGCATTACCACAAAGTAACACCCGAGTCAGGCTGGAAACCAGCGTGAGTAAACCCATATAATTTGAAATACTAAGTTATAAAACTTATTTAAACCCAGGGTAACTCGTATCTTCTACGAGTTCTTACTTATTATATTCAAACAATTATTTCACAAAATAATATCTAAGTACCGTTACTTAGTTCCAAGGGTCCAGATTACTCAATTTATTTCATCCCAGCCTATTCGATTTACAAATCAAATCTATAAAGAATTATAGATTACAAATCGAAGTGGTTTCGGGTATATTTCTGATACCCGATCCCGGTCTCTTCGAATCAAATGTCATCCTTTAAACCAAGATTTTTCAGTTAAACAATTTAATTTAAATTCAGGATATCATATTCACATAACAAATCTATCACAGATAGATAACTTACATTATCACCATTCATCCAAAACATCTCATATTATAATCACATATCGGAGATATCAACTAATCCAAGGCATCTAATATCATTCAACCAATCCATAACAAGTTAATTCATTCTTAATTAATTTAATTAATCTCTAATTAAATTAATTACTAACCTTTAATTACTTGGATTACCTTAATCCATCTTACTTAACATTAATTAATTATAAATTAATTAATCATTTCTTAATTATTTATCTTAATTAATTTTCCTTGATTTATTTATTACTTAATTACATTCAAGTAATTATCCTTAACCATATACAGTAATTATCCTTTAATTACCATCATTAAATTACAATAATTAATGATCCTTCATTTACTTCCATTAATTAATTAATTTATTAATTAACTATAATTAATTACACTCGATCCTCAATTAATTATAATTAATTGATTATACTTTAATTACATTACTTTTATTAATAAACTTGATTAATTTCATAAATTATATTAATTAATGATCCTCTAATTACTTCATTAATTAATTACCTTTTTATTTATTAAATAATTAATCTTTAATTAACTACATTTATTAATTAACCTTAATTAATCATAAACAGTAATTAACCATCTTGTAATTACTTATCTTAATTAATTAACTCCTTAATTAATTATATTAATTAATTACTCTTTAATCAGTTATTATTTATTAATTAATCTTAATTAATCAATCCTTAATTACATTCAGTAATTATATTAATCCTTTGATTACTTAATTAAACCATATTTACAAATAAACATTTAGAAATCAATTTAAAAGAAGTTTAAACATCTTAATTTTAACCTCTAATTATTTAAACTGTAATTTAATAAATCTTTAATTATTCTCTTTAAAACTTCTTTCCTTAAATATATCTTAAAACTCGGTTAAACGCTTTCCTTTTTAAACTAATTTATTTCTATAACTTTAAAACTAGTTAAATAATTTCTTTACTTTTAAACTTTGATTCCCTTTGTTTAATATAAATCTGGATTCTGTTTTATTTAAAATTTAAAAACCTGTACCTGTTTTACTTAAAAACTATAAGCCTGGAACTTATTTACTTCACATTAAAACTTTATAACTAGATACAATACAAAACCAACCCGAGCAACTCACTAAAAATCCCCGAGTAAACTACACTAAAACCCCGAGCACACTCGCCTACTCACTTGCTTCGAGACGAACTGCAAACTACACGAGACCAACTTCGAGTCGCCTTCATCTTCCCCAACGCGAACGATTCTGATAGCACAAACGTGCACGTGGTGCACGTACACCACCAACTCCGACCACCGGAGATCACCGCGATGCTTCTCCACGTCTCCACGAACCCACGCGATCCCGAAACCAGACCCAGATCTACGATATCACCTCGACATCAAAATCGAACCCAATTGACCAAATTCTGGGATTGCCATCACCGGAAATTTCCCCCATCGTTGACGAACTCCGCCTCGAGAAGCCTCGCCCACTTCGCCGCAGCTTCGCCACGACTCCAGCAACCTTTTCCACCTATCGCGATTGATTCCGGTCCCCTATCCACGTTGAAACTGCTTCGACAAACAGGCGAACAAAACTCCACCTAAAACCCTAGTTCAATCGATTTGGAACAATTCAACAATTTGAAAATTTTAATTCTATTTTTCCCATCATTCTTATCACTAAAACATGCTTCGATCAAAATCCTAGCTTCCATCATCACGCCGATCAACGGCAAATGACCAAAACTCCCAAAACGTTCAAACCCAAAATTCAAACGAATTTCTCAACTAAAGATTCCAAAATGAATATCAAAATTCATGATTTTCCTTCATGATTACGTGCATGTAATACAATTTAGAATTTAAATTAGTTGATTTTTAACAAAAATTCTAGTTTTACTATTAACCCGTTATTTATAATTATTTGTTGCTTTTAAAATTATGAAGCTATTTTTAAAATTTCTACCTAACACTAACATAAAATTTTCATTTACATAACAATGTCTAATATTAATTTGTTTGAGAGATTTTTAATTTTTTTTTTTTCGAAATCAACTTCTGGAGAAAAACAGAGATGAACTTTTCCCTAAGGTAAAGTTTTGCCTGTACCCAACAGAGGCTTATATAAAATTTCAAACATTTTCACAGGCATATCATAAATACATACAATACATTCATATTCATACATGCAAACAATTAACATTGCATTACCACAAGATTTTCATCCATGCATTTTAAGTTTTGATCTCATATTTAACTGTTTTTAAATTAAAAATTTACTCACTTTTGTTTTGAGCAGAGAAACAACTCTGAGATTCTGAAAACTGAAGATTACTTAAGATCTTTGAACTTGAAATTGATCTGTAACTTGATGTTGATCTGCTATTCATTTTGTTGAGATGATCTTTGCTTGATTTAGTTTGAAGATGAAATCTTGCTTTAAACTGAGATTGGTAAAAGTGGATTTCTGTTTGAAATTTATTTCTGGTTTTAAACTGTTTACAGGCTTTGGTCTTTGATTTTGAAAATGAAGATAGAAAAGAAACGAGAAAAGAATGGATATGTGTTTATATAAGTTAAATTAGGTTTTATTAAAAATAAAAGAAAATTAAAATAAAAGTGACACTTGTCTATTACTATAGTTAATCTCCTAACACTTGTATTTTTAAAAGACTAATAAGCTAACACATGTAATTATACATGAATTTATAAATTTTTAAATAGTTATAAAGCTTTTTATATTTAATTCCTTATTTAATAATTACATTTCTTAGTATATATATATAAATTCTTTAAATGAAAATTATAAAACAACTATATTCAAAATAAAATCATATATAATATATTTTCAAATCCAAAATATATTTAAGATATATATATATATCTACCTTTTGAATTTCAAATTCAAACTTGAATTACAATATATTCATATATATACAGATATACATACATATATATATATATACATACACATATATATATATATATATATAATCAAACACTTATCTTAATTGCTTTGAAAAAAAAAATCAAATTTAAATTTATATTCATCACTAATTTAATATTTGCCTTAAAATTTGAAATATTACGTAAATTCAACATTATAGATTCAAATTCATTTATATATCCAGATATCTTTTAAATTACCAGAATTCTAAAAAAAAAAAATCAGTGTCTTAATAGTTAAAATTTGTTAATTACCGATTAACAATTGCCTAAAAACTTGGGTTATCACAGTTTTATTATCATCACTTTTTAACTGATCAGAATTGAAATAAAATTACACAATAAAATAAACTTCAATATTATCAGATAAAAATTTACCAGTTGCTATGATTTAATAGACGTATTCAAAAAAATAAAATTTTAAGTTCAAATTTTATTGTTTAAAATTTCACAAATTTCCAGTTAAATATACTTTTAAAACCATTAAATTTTGCAGGTCGTTACACTCTCCCCTACTCAAAACTTTTCGTCCCCGAAGAGGAAGGAGGTAGAAGAATAGAAACAACCAGACAGAAAAGATAGATTGAAAGTCAAGATTAAACAATTAATTTGAACTATATAAATTTTACTTGAAATATTCATTTGAAACTTTGTTTGCAATTCAATTATCTTTAATACCTTAATACCTTTCAAAACCCATTTGTAAAATTTCTTGCTTCCTTTATAAATACCATTTATATGTTTTAAATAACCTTTATAATTATATGAAAACTATTTGAAAACAGTTATTTACATTATTACTTATATTTACAAAGAAGCTATTGAAAACATTAAATCCATAATTCATAATTTTATTAATTCTATCTAAAATACTTTCAAATATTATTAATAAATCAATAATCATTTGCTTTAAATATGTTTTATTTAATTAATAACTTCTAAAATATTTATAACGTTAAAAAAAATTTCTATTAAACCGTATAATATATAAATAAACCATATTTAAAAGGATATGGTCAACAAGGAAAAGAAGGAGGACTTGGAAAAACCGAATATAGGTGAATAAATAAAGCTGAGCAGATAAGGTAGATTCAAAGGATAGTATCGGGCATGAATAATTAATTCAAACCATTAGAATTTCAATTTCAAATATTAATACAAAATTCCTTTGTTGGAAATACTTTGATAATAAAATACTTTTATAACTCGATGTTTCAACAAGTTTATCCTCGTTCCTGCAGACTCTGGCAGTGCGTTGATCAGGCGCAAAGCGAGAATTCTCCAAGTACTTAGTAGACCTATTTCAACACCCAGTGAAAATACTGGAAAACTTTTAAAAACAGATATGGAAAGTACAATCCAAACAAAAAAACAAACAAAACCTTTGTCTAACCATGGTTCGCAGATACACAATGGTTACGCCTGGATCCCCCAGGAAACAATCCATATCCGTAAGCTTTCTCAGCCCTACGAGTTACGCCATGATGACTAGTAGAATGCAGGATACACAATGGTTACGCCTGGATCCCCCAGGAAACAATCCGTACCCCTAGGCAAGACTCAGCCAAGCAGTTGCGCTACTATTCGCGACCTACACAGATTGCAGGATACACAATGGTTACGCCTGGATCCCCCAGGAAACAATCCGTACCCCTAGGCAAGACTCAACCAGGCAGTTGCGCTATGCATCCGCGCTCGTAAGACCATGGGTAATGCCATGGAATTCGATGGGAACTCGAGTATCATATCCGGAAAACCAAAAATCAGAGAAATATCGATAGAATGAATCCACAATGTGGCCACAAAGCGGATATCAAGCAGAAGGCACTTTCCATATCTTTACTTCGAAAATATGTATCATATAGTACCTTTTCAAATCACTTTCAAATACCGTACTTATATAAAGTCCATTATATATAAGATTTTATTTTCAAATCGAATACTTTCCAAAATCAATAATATATCAAATCACACTTATATAGACTTCAATTATATAAGATTTCACTTTTCAAATTGAGTATCCTTTCAAATCCATAATTTTCGAATCAACATCATACTTATACAAATCAATTTTATATAAGTTCGATAACTCCCAAATCAAGTATTTAGTAACATAAGGTTCTCAAATTTCAATTTGTTTCAATATCAATATAATTTTCAAAATCATATACAATTTCACCAAATTATTTCTTCTCAAATTAAATATCTTCGGTTCCAAAGTTTTAAAAATAACAAATTTAGAAAATAAATCCAAATTTCCAAATCAATATAATTCAAGTCAAACAATTCATTTCCAAAATCATCTTATATTTACATAAAGTCCATCTTATATAAGGATCAAAATTTTCAAAAATATATTTCGCTGTATGAAGAGCCATATGGGATTGAATATCTTTGCTTTTATGGGTTATATATCTTTGTAATTAATTTTGGAAATTTTCTTTTAGTTAAGCAAAGATATTCTGACCCGACAGCTTCCGACTTCAACGTAAAAATATATCACTGATATTAGAATATAAGATGTACATACATCATCATTTCGGAAAATCACATTTGATCGCTCGCTCGATCACACAAGTTCGCTTTCGAACTAGTATTGTCCATTCGACTTCCCTAATGCGGATTTCGATGTGGTTTCTCGACTAGAAGCCATCAGTCTCCTTGCATAGCCATATACTACAATAGAGAATTCTAGAATAAAGCCCAAAATCCATATCAAATATTCGCCATCAAGAATCGAATGAAAAATCCTAACACGAAATGGTGTAATTCACCTCGAACTTGTGTACTCAAACCTGGATCAAATTAATTATGCGAATAAAACAGCATACGCACAACTTATATCTTTATTCCAACTTGTTAAATATAGTTTCATAAAGATGTTACTAAGTTAAAACATTTAACTAAACTTTATTCAAAATATTTTGAAGACCAAATTCTTTTCAAACATTTCAAATCTAAATTTCATATTAGAAAAATTGAAAATTGCCTTATTCATTTTCTTAACAAAACAGTTTCAACTTATTTAAATCATATTACTACATACTTTAACATACATACCAAACTTATATACTTTATACTTTTCAAAATTTTAGTTTTGAAAAGTTAACCTTGATTTGGAAGTGCTCGAACCTTCAAAATAGTCGAAGAAATCATATTTCAATCCAAGAGTTGGAAATCAGCATAGATAGGGTTATATCAAATCCAAAACTCGAGGGATGAACACCGGCTTACTTCAAATCATTTCAAATATATATATATATATATACATATATCTTTCGAATATCAAATCTAACTTCGGAATTTGAAATCAAAATGGTTTCACAAAATCACTCGCATAGCAAAGCTACTGAAGTGGCCTATCCCCCACTCTGAAACTCGAAAATCAATGTCGATGATGCGTGCACTCATCACCGAAATTATTTTCCAGCGACATAAGTGAGTTCTGGACTTCTATTTCCTCAAACTTCCTTTGAAATTTCTTCGAAATCATTCGAAACTTATTTAAAATCATTTGAAACATTTCTTATTCGGAAATTACTTTTAAATCCTATTATTGTTATATATTTCAAAATCTTAAAACCAATTTCAAAATACCGGGGTTCAATTCTCGAATTTCAAATTTAAAATCCTTCAGTTAAAAATCATTTTTAGATAAATCAAATTTCTTATATAGTTTTTTCAAAATTACAAATCCTTTCGAAACCTCAAATTCTTATTTTAAAAGGGTTTATAATCTTTATCGAAAACATTTCACTTTTATATATGTAATAAAATCATACTTATCAAAATAAAAATTTCGATATATAAAACAAATTCAAAATACAAACAAACCCAATTTTTCAAAAGATGATTTAAGAATGGATTTCAAACAAAGATAGAGATTCAAATTAGAGGAACTCTTAATCAAATAGAATTATGATTCGAAGATAAGCTCGAACGAAGATGAGATAATTAAATTTCAAAATAGAAGATGAATATACTTATATAAATCGCGGGCGACCTTAACCGGGTCAACCTTGACTTCAGGAACAAGATCGATGCATAATTCCAAGAAAAATCAACATTCGATCGTAAGATAGCGACATCTAAACCAAAGACATAGAAATCTCCGGTGAATCAATGCCAATTGTGAAGGAGTTTCACCCCTTCACAAATCATTCAAAGATTGGTGGGATCCTATTCTTATAGAGATCATTCGAAGTGGAGTTATGGGATACTCCAGAATCAAAAGAATACAAATAAGGAGAGACAAGAAAGAATTTTGGAACCGCAAGAAACGTTTTTAAGTTCAAAGGAAATCGAGTCAAACGGAAGAGATTCAAACTCGAACGAAAGTGATTCTGTAAATAAATTTACTATATATGCTAAGTTTTGCCTAGAGCCAAAGCAATGATACCAACTGTAATGACCCGCTATTTTGGACCATTCAAATCGACAATAAATTCACACATGTCGGACATGAATAATTCAAAATATCAGATTGTTATTTAAATTTGGCAAACTCATCATATACAGTAAATAAATCAATCACAAAATCACAGACACAGAGTAATACAATAATACGCAGGGAATAGATAAAATAGTAGTTCATGAAGCTACTATATAAACATCAGAGTTAGAAATAAAATACAACAGAATATCTCAAATGCAGTGAAGTCTCCAGTACAACAGATGACTTCTCTGGACAAATCAACTAGAAGAGCTGAAAGCTGAGGCGATAGTTGGATCTCCAAAGGAAGCTCCAAACTCCAAGGGTGAGTCTCAAATGCTGTATCACTCGGTCTGACCCGAGCATAAAGCAAAACACAAAACACTCGAGTCAGGATTAACATTCTTATATCAATAAATCCAACTCAAGTGAAATATCAACTGAAATACAAGTAACTTAAAGGATGTTTGGGATAACCATCCTCTAAGGATCTGTGGAACTATCTACCATGTAGAAATATACACTATAACACCGTGGTCATTCAATTTAATTTATACTTCAAACCAAAATATCATTTCAATTCAAATATGTCTATTTTCCTAAATAGTATATATAGGTTAAATAATTTATAAAGTAAAGTATTTATAATTTCCTCAAGTCTCACAAATCGATTCAAATCAACTCAAATTCCAAATTTCAATTTAATTCAATCTAA
This sequence comes from Allium fistulosum, assembly GCA_030737815.1. Classification (NCBI taxonomy): domain Eukaryota; kingdom Viridiplantae; phylum Streptophyta; class Magnoliopsida; order Asparagales; family Amaryllidaceae; genus Allium; species Allium fistulosum. The sequence continues at coordinate 474,906,806 of CM060904.1, forward strand.
ATTTTTTCCATTTTAATTCAATTCGGTTTCTAAATCACAAATTCAAATTTTTTTTGATTTTAAATACAGATCTGAATCACAAAATAAACCCTTTAAATTCCAATATATTTCAAAGCTTTAATATTCAACAATTTCAAAGTTAAATTTAACAGTTTCATATAGCTCTTGATTTAACTTCATTTATTGTTTAATCAGGAAATATTCACTTAATAAATTCAATATCATTAAACTAACCTTAAATTACATTTTTACTAAATATTTCCTTAAATTTATTTAAACAAGAATTATTCATTAAATTACTTAAATCAAACCCAAGTTATAAATCATATCTTAAATCTCAATTTCAATAAGTTTCAAATCGATTTAATTAAATAAAATTCTTTAATGAATACAATTTCAAATAAATTCAACTTATCTTCCCAACTTTAACTTATTCAAATTATTACTAAAATCTATTTTTATATATAAATTTTATACTTAACATATTATATGTATTAAATCCATCGTAATTAAATTAAATATCATTATAAAAAAATTTAAGAATCAACCTTTATTAAAATCCATATATTTCTTTCCAAAATCATAGAATTTATTTCCAGAATATTTATATATGGACCAATGGTGTATGTATACAATTTCCTATCTATGGTCAAGTGATACGGATATTTATCATTTCAATCCATAAATTTTAAATACATACGGGTAGATATCATTTCGACCCGTAATCCCGAATTCAATTCAAATGAAAATCGTTTGGGTCTATCATTTCAACCCATAACGATTTTCTCCTATTCTAAAGTCCGTTCGGGTGTGTATCATTTCAACCCATAGTGAATTCTATACTAACAGGGAACTTGCAGAGTGATAAAAGATAATATAAAATACAACAACAGGCATATATCATCAATAACAAAAAAATATAAACAACAGGATATGGTGTCATATCCCACAGGTGAACAGTTACAGATAATAGCATATATAACAATTTAAATAACTACAACAGCATATTTCAATTGTCGTTTCAATTGAAATCAAATTTAATAAATATAAGAACGTTAATTCGTGAGTGATTACTCACCTTTCAAGGCTAGAGGACTATAGGCGATGAAGTAGAGTTACGAAATCCAGGCACGAATCCAAACAAAGCATAATGGATACAAGTTCGATGGAAAGCTGATAGATAGAAATTGACGAAACAATTAGAATCGGCCCGATAGAAATAGAAATTATTTATTATTATTATTTCATGAAATCAATATTTAATTTAAAACAATATTAAAACGATATATATATATATATATAATTAAAAATCATTGCTTTAATTAAGCACACATATCAAATACATACAAAACTTTTATATATATATAGTTCAGATAAAATGACCAAAATAGAACACACATATATACCTGCTAATACATTTGCATATTAATTAACTTGAGGCTAATTCACACATATACTTCACAAGCTAAAATACCTTTTGTACTTATATAACATATAATGCTTATATATTTGAACGTGACATATATTTCACTTACAGTAACCTATAACTATATATAACTATTTATATCAAGTCATATCCAAACATATATTAAATAGGATATATATTATATTTATTTACAAATCAACATTAATTTAAACGCACACACCTATATATGTGCTGACATAACTAGATGACTTTCTTTATAAATAATATACTGTAAACACTATTTCTTTTTTCTTTTTTTATAGCTTGTTTACAAATATAAATATAAACAGATTTTATATCAAACAAATATTTTTGTTTACATACATCAACATATAAAAGCTGTCATAAACTAACTATATTGTAATATATACAACACTTTGCTTTTATATATACTTACAGTATCAACCAAATAACTCAAGTTCATTGTTAATAACTTAATATATCAAACTGTAGCATTCACTTATACTATTATATCAACTTATTTTATAAATACACACATAAATAACGACCTTTACCTTTACAAATCCATTACATAGAATCAAACAGATCAATATATAACTTCATCTATATAACATATATTATCAAATTGGATCATCCATGAAACTTTATACCAACAAACAACATCCATATATATACTTATAGTATCAATATATTTCTTATTAAACCATATACAAAACCAAATAGAAACATAAAATACTATATATATGGTATCATTAACTTATTATATACTAAATATATAGATACATAACTTCATATATATAACAGGTATTAAAGTATATATACTATTATCCATGCGTATACGTTATATAAGCAGAATCAACAACTTAGGCATATAAAACTGATATTTATACTTATATAAACTAATATATAACTTACTATATATATATATATACATATGACAGTTTGCAAATCAAATAAATATAAAGCTATATAATGTATTTATATATAGTATACCTATTTCAAATAGAGAAGTCGGAGGCTAGGAGAACTGTGGTGGTGCAGCGGTGAGAGGAAGGAAGAGAAGTGGCGGTGGGTTTACAGGAGGTGAGGCTAGCCGGAGGAAGAAGACGTGAAGGAGGTGGCGAGACAACTTAGGGTCGGAAGGGTAGTTGCCCCGAGTGGAGCTTCGGTCTTGAGGGAAAATCATGGTTCAAGGCAGTGGTGGCCACAAGTGGGATTGGGTTTGGATCTGGCGTGGGGCTCACAAGGCGGAGGGATGTGCTCGGCGAAGGTTGGAGGTGGAGTTACAGGCGAGTGAAGGCGATGAAGTGTGAGGTGGAAGTGATTGCGGGATGACGCGGTCGGAGTAAGGTTGGCTCGCCAGAGAGGATGAGGTAGGAGCGGAGTTAGATGGGGTGGCTCGACCATTTATGATGTTCGGAGGTGATGAGAGAGCAGAGAGGCGGGTGAGAACAGGCGAACGAAAATGGGAGAGGAGATGATTGTGGCCTGTCATAGTTTTGGCAATTAAAGTGAATGAAATGAAAATTAAAACGATGAAAGGAAATTGAATACAAAGGAAATGGACAGGCTTCAACATACGTGGCCTTAAACCTTCCTTTGTAAACAGCTGTCAAGTGAAGAAAATGGAACTGAAATGGACAGGGCGTGGTACCAGTCAAAGGCAACTGAAGGAAGAGGTGTAGCCTTATAAATTGGACCAATGGGAATTGAAAACATAAAGCATGAATTCAGGGATTTGAAAAGCAACAGGCTACTTTAGATCCACAGTTGGTAGATGGATAGACAAAAACCCAAAAGGTTAAGAGTTGAGTACCGATACGGCGTACATTTTATGGCTTCCGTCATGTACCGGACTTCAAATCACAGAATTGAATATATAACAGAGATTAGCATGACGAAATGATCAAAATGGTATACAAATATCAGTGTTACGATCATCTTATCACAAGTCGATAATCGATACCAGAAATGCTGTTATATGTCAGAATTAAGATAAACGGAGCAATAGAAGTCTGAATTTTGAAAAACGAAAGATGACGTCTCACTCAGAAGAGGATTTAGAAATTTATTATATAAAAATACTCAAGTTTGGAAAATGTTTTATTATCATCACTTTTTAACTGATCTGAATTGAAATAAAATTACACAATAAAATAAACTTCAATATTATCAGATGAAAATTTACCAGTTGCTATGATTTAATAGACGTATTCAAAAAAATAAATTTTTAATTTCAAATTTTATTGTTTAAAATTTCACAAATTTCCAGTTAAATATACTTTTAAAACCATTAAATTTTACGGGTCGTTACAATTGACATGGCAAGATACTCAACTATTCTCCAATCCGAATTCACCTACGGCTTTCTCTCGGCAAACTCGACTCGATTGACATCACCACGACGCCCGAAGGCCCGCGAAGACAAACGTGACCTACTCGAACTCTCCCCAGGCCATATGACTATGCACGACCCATTTCATCACCAAACAACACCAAACTTTGGCCCTAGCTGTATCTTGCCTCCTCCAACTCGAATCAATCCACAAATTCCCCAAACGTTGCTTACAATCATCGAAAACCCAAGCCCTAGATGGCCGCTCAGAAAGTCGATCACCCAAATCATATCCACGAGTTACAAATCAGGTATAGGATGGAAGCTCTTTTCCATATGAGTTTGAATATATTTTTTACATTATTTATTGTTGAGTATATATTTAGTTATTGATTTTTAAGCTTTGAATTCAAAAGGGAAAACTAGTTTTCTTGTTACAGGCAACAACTTATAAGGAGAGGGAGGTATGGCAGGCATGTAATGGAGGTATGGTCAAACATGAGGAGTATGGCAAGCATATGGCTGAATATATATATATATATATATATATATTCATATATAATTTTATTTGATAAAATATTCAACATAACATACCCAAAAATCTTGAACTTCAAATGAAACGTGCCACTTGGCGTTCTATATGTTATACCCCTATTCCGAACTCAATGGAACCAGTCTCAAGCGCCAAGATCTATGCAGAAGATGGCTTTTTAAACCAAGTTATTATATTAAATTTCCGATATTAAATTCAACGCGTTTCGAACTTGCACGACCAAAAAATTCATCTGATCACCATGAAATTTGATGGTATATTATAATTCACTATTACGGTTCCAATGAAACTAGTTTCTACGAAATCCAACACTGTGCCTTGGAACGACAATTTCACATATTTAAATATCATTTTATATTTAATTTTCGATATTTATTCGATTTATTTATATTTGTAAACAAATTTTACAAATTGAATTCACCAATATTATTTGTTAATTAAAAGGAGTTAAATAAAATTATTAAATCCATTTAATTAACATTTAATTCATAATTCAAATATTTAAACATTCCCTATATTTGAATTATAAGTTATTAAATTCTAAAATTCAATTATTTCAAATATTTAAAATTAATTAAACATTTAAAATCAAATGACCAAAATTTTGGGTTGTTACATTCTCCCCCCATTAAATGAATTTCGTCCCCGGAATTCCTAAGAAAGAAAATGTTTCCAAACCCTTAAGTTTAAAACTATTAATTAAAATGAGTTGTTAAACTTATTAATCTTTCAAAACCAATTAGCTCGAATAGATTCAAAATTATAACTCAAAAAATCAAATTTTTAGCTATCGAACATTTTCCAAAATTCGTAAAAAAATTCTTAGTCTTAAATTTTTGGAAAAATTCACCAGCGTCTCCTTTGCGCGGCTCAATCGGCTCAACTACAAATTGCCACCATGAGCTCCAAACCAATCAAAGAAAACAAAAGCCAAGTGGCCTCCCATAGTTGGGGCATAAGATCATCAACCAATTCAAATCTTCTAAATTTATTACGTACCTTTTCGCATTTGATTTATAATTTGGCAAGTAATTTATTATCTCTATGCAAATGCAGGTGCACAAGAATCAAATGGAAATCTCTTGCATACTTGTACTTACAAAATCTAAAAGAAATCAGGTCAGCAAAAGCAATGTGATGTAACTCTACATGCAAAAACTAGCATGATATAAATCTATATGCAACCAATAATCCATATCTTAATCATATGCGACAAAATACAGAGAATATTCTGTAATAGATGTTTTGCATCCAATAATTTCAATGATAAATTTTAGATCTAAATACCCGGGTTTTGCAATTCAATATTTTATTTTTAAATTTCTCAAACGAGAAAAAAAATCAAAAATCAAAGTCAAAATGACAAGAAGGGAATTCCTCCTAATAAAGTATGGTGAAACTCTAGAATCAAAACAACATGGAGCGTCCAGTGTTATTCAGATTCCTCCAAAAACATCAACTAGAGTGAATAAATATCATTCCTTTTCCAAAATCTTCAAAAATCTCTTTTTCGAAATCACCAGGATTTAGATCCTAATAACAACAATTCAAAATCCCTTGTCCATAAATTCAAACTTTATAGACAACGGTATATGAATTCACACAACCAACCAACTCAATTCAATCCAATCAAATCAATCAAATTCCGTTAAGGAATAAATTAACACTAGCAGTCAATCAAATTTGATAAAGGAAAATTTATCACTTAACATTGTTTTGAAATGTCAAATGACTAACAAACAAATCTGAACTTAGGTTTAAAACATTCTTGATTGTCCAAAAATATAGATAATTATTTAAGCGTGCCGTTTTGCTCATTAGCTTTTGGTTATTGCTTAGAGGATTATCCAAACTCACTCGGACAAAATGGAAAGTTATACCTTTTATTTTATTAGTTTCTTAATTATATTTTAAAAAAATTCCTAAATCACTTATATTTTTACTTAGTATTTTATTCAATACTAAAATTGTTTGTGAATTGTTTCATAATTCTCTTTACCCAAGTTTAAAAATATTTTATAAAGTCATTTATTTAAAAAAAACATTAAATAATAACTTATTCTACTTTTACGTAATTGTATAATACCCTTCTATATCGTAAGAGTACATTAAAATCTTATTTTAAAATTTCAAAGATCCAGATGGAGATCAAATTAAATTATGGTTTCTTAAAACCGAGCCAACCTATTAAGCTTTTTAACTTAGAGTGTTAAAGGTATTTATGGGTTGACCCAATCAACAAGTAGTTTTCACTATTAAGGTGTTTTTAAACAACTATATGGTTTTAATAAAATAATGTTTACCGAAACCTTCTTATTTAATTTAATCCAATTTACCTGTGTAAAATTTCTCCCCTATCTTATCTAAGGGGAAAACCTTATCTATTAAAATAATCTCTTATCAGAAATACCTTTTGTTTTAAAACCAATTCCCTTTTAGGGAACTTTAAAAATTAGATACCCGGTTTTAAATTCAAAACTTATCTTTGAAAGCATACTACATATATTTTTATATGTAGTAACTTCAAACAATTTATTTATTAAAACTCATTTTGAGTTTATTCGGATTTGAACTCATTTTGATCGTGCAATGACAAAGAGAATAATTTACTAAGTACTCTACAATGTTCGCCTAAGGAAACATCTGATCGTCACTTAGAAAATTATTCAGATTACCTGAAAGCTAATCGAAGTGATTTCCTCCTAATTATCCCAAAAGAAAATGCATTCCATTTAAAACTACTTCCAAAAATATTACTATTTCTTTTCTCAAAAACCTTTTAAATACATCAATAAATACTTCTATTTCATGCCCCAAAATTCTTTCGAAATTATTTTCAAAATTTTTGGGATTTAGATTAAAAAATCCTTTTTTAAAACATGTTTTATAAACTAAATTTATATAAAATTTCCTTTATACAAAAATCATTTCATATTATAATAATCCTTCTTTATTATAATAGAATTATCTTGTATATTTACTCTTTAAATATCTTATCCCACCATTTAGATTATATTAACAACTTTTTATTAAAGTTTAATCTTTAACTCACCATTATTAAAAGGTGAATTTTCAAGTTAACATTTTCTCTAAACACCTTTATAGTCAAATTGTGAAAATTAATTCACAAAGGGTTCGTTTTAAATCAAAGTGATAAATGCTCCTAAATAAACCGAGCACAAATTAATGGCCAAGAAACAACATTAATGCTTCTAACTTAATTTAGCACAACTGAACAAACAATAGTGATAATAAATAAATATTATCACATTTAAACAAACACATTTTATAACTATATAAAGTTTTGAAAATTATTTCTTTATATAGGTAAAATATAATCCCGAGCAAAATATTTAATTTGCCAAAATTTTCAAAAATTCAATCCCATGTCTGTTGGCCTTGGTTGAGTGTTTAGAAATCCTTATCGATACTGTGGCGTCCCACGTCTCGATCGGAATTTATAGAAACTCAATGGACCAATTAACATAATGCATTTTTTATAACATTAACAAATACGCTCTCATATATATATAATACTCTTAAACTCATCCTAGGGTGTCGCTTACCCTATATCTAAATGGGCTAAACCCTACCAAAGCCAAGGTTCTCGTTTATCCTCGTGATCTGATACCAAATTTTAAAGATCTAGGCTTTTCAACCATCGACAATTGGTACATTCCCACCGTGGCTTACAATGGCATCTCTCATTTTCTTTTACGGTCAGCCTCTCGACTACAAGTCCATCTGGCCAACCAACCCGAAGGACATATAGGGTTAAGAGTCATCCGTTTGCTACCTAACAAGAAACGAGAACCCCCTATCATGCTGCACCCTCTATGCCTAAGCAAGTGAAATAACTCAAATAATGGGGAACATATAAAGGTTTTGTGAGACTATGCCGTTGAAGCGGAATTGCTTTTTACCTCACAAGAATAACATCCATATAGGCAAGAGCATGAATAAAATAAAATAAATCCAATTGTGAATGGGCATTATTAATATTAGAACCAAATTTGAAAGAATGAAAATAACTCGAGTAAAATCCAAACTGGAAAGAATGGATAGAAAAGGAAACAGTCCAAATTTGATTGAATGGACAAAATAGACAGTCCAAACTTGATAGAATGGATAGAATAAAAAACCATCCAACTTGATAGAATGGACAGAATAAGGTAACAGTCCAACTTGATAGAATGGACTAAATCAATACTTAAATGTCATAAAGAGGAGTTGGCTCTACTCGTGGCAATTTAAAGATAAACAGATTTAGGGTTTTTGAATCAAATAAGGAAAGAAAATATTCCAACAAATGACTAGGAAGGTTCACCTCCTTGGAATATACCTCTAGTAATATACTCCGGAGAAGCTCATGTACTCTGTGACACTTCTCAGACAATACCAAGCCGAACCCCGCTAGAGCTTATCGAGAATCCAAATATATCCACATCTAAGTGCACAATCGAATCCAAACTAGATAAGTTGTGAAAATACCCTAATGGGAGCAACCTCACATAGCTTGGACTCTTCTTGCGCTTTTGGTTTATTCATTTCTAGCAAAGGATAGCAACGCTCAACAGAGCAATAAATTGTCTTAGAATGACGATAATAAAGTAGCTGGAGTAACCGATAGTTGAGACACCAACTATCGAGGGTATAAAATGATCGTATATCGAAATTAAGTCTTGTATACTTATCACCACTCATTGAATTCAAACTTGTACTATTTCTTAGTTAACAATAATACTGGACAAGTCAAGGTAGTGTTACCTCAAAGTCATGTCCAACGATTATTCTCAACTTTTGAAAAGCGACAAGTTACGTCTTCGATGTTTAGTGCTAATTATATAAATAAATCATTTCCATATAAGTGATTCACTTTATGGAAATAATTGATTTCCATATACAAATCAAATCTTTTCTTTTAAAAACGAACTAAACTTATGCTTGATTTCCATAGTGGTAAAACACTTTTAGAATTAGTTCTTGATTGTAAAACGTTAAGAGAATAATTTTCCAACTGCTCGACTCCGAAGGCCTAGACCAACATTTGACCGACACCCAGAAGATTATCCAACTTAACATCCCAATAATCGAGTTCCAATTCCTTTTTTAACTTACCCAAAAATTTCCTTATCTCGTCAAAACTTTTATGTGATCTTGGACAAGTATCCGCATTTTCTTTTAATAAACAAATCATTTATCTTTATATAAAATAGTTAATTGTTTCCAAAACACTTTCATTAAATCAGTAATTTATCTTTTAAACAAAGCGATTAATTTACTTTAAACTCGTTTATTAAATCAATTAATTAACTTGAATATTATATGTTAAAAGATTCATTAAATCCGAATAATCATTAATTAAGTGAATAATTCATCTCAAAACATCATTAATTAAAATGATAAGTAAGTTTTAAATACCATTAATTAGAATAATTAATCAAGTTCAAATAATCATAAATTAATTGGATTAATTAAATTCAAACTCCATTAGCTAAAATGATTAATTAAAACATTATTTTTTAAAATGATCTATTTAATTATAAACATCATTAATTAAAATGATTTGACTAAATTCCAAATATAATTAGTTAAATAAATTAATTAAATTTAAAATAATTATTAATTAAAATTATTAACTAAATTTAAATATCATTATTTAAAATAATTAATTACTTTTAAATATCATTAATTAAAATGATTCAATTAAATTCAAACATCATTAATTAAAATGATTAATTACTGTTAAATAGCTTTAATTAAAATATTATTAATTTTAATTATCATTAATTAAAATAATTAATTAAACTAAAGAAACCATTAGTTAGAATGATAAATCAAAGGTAAACCAATTTTTAACATCATTTATTAAATTGGTTAATTAACCTCAAAATCATTAGTTAAAATGATTAAGTATTTTAAATTGTCATTAATCAAAATGATTAATGAATTTTAATATTTTGTTTAGCGGAAATACAAGCTCAAGTTCATACGATGGGGTTTTGGGAATGAAGATTAATAAATGACGATATAGTGAAATTGTTGTAACGACATTTAGCAAATCAAATGGAATATCAATATTTATTTTAATTAACCATCAATATAATAGCTTAATGATGTAAATAAATAATTATTGACATGAAACCCCCTAGGGTCTCTCTACAGATTCTCCTTGCAAAATAAAGGTTATAGATAATATAGATATAATCATATGTGTTCATAACGATCAAACTAATATGTCATCCATTTTCCAAACGGAAATTCAACCAAATAAGAAATGAAATTTTTTTAACTAACATCCAAGCAATCAATAAACGTTTATAACATCATTGATATGATATAATAAAATTTAATATGAGCTAAACTCACATTGATTCTCGTTTCGTCGAAAAGTTCCCATTTTTGAGCTAAAACTGAACGGTCATCCAATTTTAGCATAAATTTCAACATGCTCCAATTCCATCCAAACTAACTCCATCGAGTAGATCTCGACGATATGAGTCTAACGCAAAAAACGGTGTTGGAATTCGACCTCGTACGCAAAAGTTATGCAAACTATAAGTTTTCAGATTAATTTTAAATTATAATTAACAATGTTAAATTAATTACCATATTACCCTCTACATCAACTTCACCTTCCCCAATCTAAGAATGTGCACAGAGACATAGAGGAACCCAAATTAAACATACATGCAAAGCACTGACACAGCAAGATACTCGACCAATCTCCAATCCGACTTCACCTATGGCTTTCTCTCGGCGAACTCGACTTAATTGACATCACCATGATGCCCAAAGGCCCCTGAAGACAAACACGACCTGCTTGAACTCTCCTAAGGCTATACGACCACGTGCGACCCATTTCTTCACGAATAATGCCAAACTTCGGCCCCAGCTGCGTCTTGTGTTAACGGTAAAAAGTGGACGCTAACACCCGGTGTGTGTAATAGAATTGTGAAAGCACCACCCGTTGGTACGGGAACAGAATATAAGCTGAAAATAGCAGAAAAGCAGTAATGAACAACAGATTTATAGTGGTTCGGCCCGTAATTGAGCCTACGTCCACTTTATAGTCTTTTATTGCTGATTCGGTTACAATTTGATACAATATCCTTCAAAATACAATACAACTTGATCATGAAAACACTCTTGGCTACTAGCTCGATCTTTGATGATGAAACTCGACGAATCCGTGTTGGATGTAAGGAGCTCATCTCGAAGATTGTTGTAGTGTCTCGAATGCTTGAAGATCTTTGATTGCTGAATGAGAGGAGGCTTCGACAGCGTAACGGCGCTTGGAGAAATGAATGGCCAAAAGTCCCCTTCATGTTGGAAGTGGTGGCCTATTTATAGGAGCAGATTTCTGAGCTCTCGGTTTGGCCAAGTCATGAGTCGTGACCGACTCATGGTAAGTCGTAACTCGTATTCGACTTAAGATGTCTCGTGGGCGCCATATTCGGTCCATCTTGTGGCTCAGTTGGAAGACAAGTGCTAAGTCGTAGTCGACTCATCAGATCAAAGTAGCACAGGCAAGGGCTTTGGATTCCAGCTTGATAGCCTTTAAGTCGTAAGCCTGATGAGTCGTAAGACCTCATGAATCGTAAATCTCCATGAGTCGTAAATCTGATGAGTCGTAAGACTGATGAATCGTAAGACCTCATGAGTCGTAAGTTTTCATAAGCCATAAGCCTGATGAGTCGTACAGACCTTGTGAGTCGTAAGACCTCATGAGTCGTAAGTTTTCTTGACTTGTTGAACCGTCTGGACCATGAGTCGTAAGAAGCTTGTCTCGTTGAGTCATGAAGCTCTTAAGTCGTAGGCCACTTATAGCAAATCATGAGTCGTAGACGACTTATAGCAAACCATGAGTCGTAGATGACTTATAGCAAACCATGAGTCGTAGATGACTTATAGCAAACCATGAGTCGTAGACGACTTATAGCAAACCATGAGTCGTAGACGACTTAAGGCCTTCCAGATAGTTAGGTCGCTAGGCAAGTTAAGTCGCTGAGTCTCTTAAGTCGTAGAAGAGTTAACTTGATGAGTCGTAAAGCTCTTAAGTCGTAGGCGGCTTAGCTTGATGAGTCGTACAGACTTTGTGAGTCGTAAGATCCTTTTGAGTCGTAAGCATGTTAACTCGTAAACTGTTAAGTCCCACCATGTCTCAGGTCGCTAACCTTTTAACTCGTAGGTCGCTGAGTAGGACCATTCCTTAGATCGGAGTCTACTGAGTCGTAGATCATCTAAGTCAACTTGTTAAGTCTCGCAATCCTTAACTCGTTAAGTCTTGAGACGTATACTTCTTAGGTCGTGGATAATTCAGGGTTAACATTTGCCCCTCGAAATACACGCCTAAGTCGTAGGTCGTGTGTTTTGATTCATTTTAGCTCGTGTGAGTCGATTCCAATTCCTTCGACCTGAGGTATAAAACGCTTAGGTCATACCTCTTATCTTCTTCTTCCTATCACTCGTGCTTTAAGTCGTATCTGCCATTAACAAGATCTCAAGCTTCCAAAGGCGATTTCGACTCGATTTACCTTCAACCACTTCTAGTTACATCGCGTAAGCGTCTTCCCCCTTTTCCCAATCGCTGACCATTGCTATCGACCTTTCTCCATGAATTCTTCCCTCGGTCCTTGCGAATACTGCTATGTAGGATATTCATGGAATTAAGGTGGCTTGATATGGCTTGTAATGATTTGAGATCTGTGGTGGTTTAGAAATAGGGTTGACGAAGAAGCTAACCGGTGAATGGGTTAACGGGTTGGATAGATATATGGTTAACGAGTTAGGGATCAAACGAGTCAGGAGTTAGATGGACTAAATTCTGGATCGACTTATCACTTACAGCAACCTAAGCTTTGAGTCGTAGCCGAGTTACGACTTACGACTTAGAGAATTGAAGTCCCCTTTTAAACCCCACGACTTACGACTTAGAGAATAATATTCCCTAGCTCGCAGGAACCATTTGAGTCGTTTTGCGACTTAACACTTGTTCACTTTGCTTGAATGTGTAGTACGATTGGAGAGTTACGACTCAACTTGATTCATGGCATATCTTTTAGACCGTGAACGAGCTAGGACTTAGGAAAATCTGTCCCATGCTAAGTTGTGATCGAGTTAGAACTTGAGCAAATTTCCCACTGCCTTGAATGTTAAGACTTGAGTTGTTTGAACTTTGGACTCTTGAATTTTGTTGCACTCTTTTATAGATTGTCAATAATTCTAATTACCTGTTATAACATTTACAAAAAACTGGGACGAATATACTGCCACCGGCTGCCCACATCGGATGACAGATTAGTTGATAAAGATTAAATTAAATTAAATGAACTGTATGAGTAAGATGCTATACAATAACCAATTCAAGTGAAGTATTAAAGCAAAATCGTAATGGTAAACTAAAACTGATTTGTCTGCATTAACACTGCACTTGAGTATTAACAAGTTCTGAAATCTCGTAATCGACTGATTGTCAGTTAGTTTAATTCCAGTTATACTTGCTTTTTCTTGTTTTCATTAGTTTTGCACAGCACTTCACACTTTTAGGAAACGTGCACCTTCACTTTTGAACATTCAGCTGATTGTGTAGAATGGCATCTCATCAAGAAGACTTGGAACCAACTGGAGAAGCTTTTCCAATTGCTACCCCGCTGAATGATCCCCCAGAAAGGATTCCTACCACTCTGAGCCATAAAGTCTTCCGTCAACTATGCACCCAGTTTGGCATCGCTGAAGCTGACGCTTTGCTTCCTGGAGTAAATGACACTGCTAATAGGCCGCCCCACGGCTTTATCGCAGTGAACCGCCAAATGTGCTTGAGTGGAGCGATTCCCCCGTTTAATGACTGTCTTCGAGAACTTCTCCTTCGATTATCTATCTCCCCTTTTCAACTTCATCCTAATGGCTACGCCATCCTGCTGGGACTGTGTGTGCTTTTTAGGAGAATGCTGGACCGTTTTCCCAGTTTTGGAGAAATTTGCTTTCTATCCTCATTTACAAAGAACAAAGACCATCCCTCTATCACAGTTGTAAGGAGTGCCAGGAATCGTAAACTGATTATTGGTCTTCCCGAAAGTGTTCCTGGGTTTCTGAGCCAGTTTTTCTTTGTTCGTTGTCCCCCGGGATTTTACGCCATTTGGAGAGTGGGAAGTACGATTATCTATCTTTTCCCTGTGTTTTCTAAATTCTTTGAAGTCCAAATTGTCAAGTGTTAACTTCTTTTTCTACTGTTTCAGCGCTTCCTCCCCCCTCTAGGGAACCTCGTCACAAGACTACCTTTGAGAGGCTTATGGCCGTGCCGGTTGAGGAGAGGAGTGTTCAATTTTTATTGAGAGATGAGTTCCTCCACGAATTTGGACTCTTACATCCTTCCCGTTCCACTCAGCCACATGAAGTCCCTGATTCTCCTGCTGAGGAGTCAGATGCCCCTGTTCCTGCTAAAGAACTTTTACCGCAAGATCTTACCGCTGAGACTTCATTGGTAAAGTGTTCTACTCCTACCGACATTGCTGGATTGTCCAGTAAGTTAGCACTTGCCCTGGTTATTGAAGAGGAGGAAAGTCTTCACATTCTTGAAAAGACGGCTGAGGTGGAAGTTGAAAAAGATAATCTTCCCGTGCATCATGGCGATGATACTTTTGACAGTCTGAGCGACATTATGATAACCTCTCAGGAGCTCTTTAAAGATGATGTTTCTAAAGTGATCTCTCCTGTTATTGAAGCAACTTCTTCCTTGCAACAAACCACAACGCCTTCTATACAAGCCGTCACCATTTCCACACAAAAGAGTGGTTTGTAGTCCGACGCGCATAGCCCACACGCCACACACACTTAGGATTTTGGCATTTATATGCACTTAGCTCCTTTAATTTGAAAATTTCTAAGACTTGCCTTTCTTTTTCAATTTCAGGTTCTACAATGGGACGCTCCGGCTCATATTATGACTCATTTCAGCGTCATGGAGGACGTGGATCCTATGACTTCAGGAAATATCTTGGTGACCAGAGAGAGACAGATGAGGAACGGGCCGAAAGGAAGGCTCAAGAAAAATGGGATTATGAGCAGCGGCAGAGAAGAAGAGATGCTGATCGATATGATTCTTCTTACAGAACTCACGATTCTCATAAGCGAAAGTCTTATGATGACAAAGGGAAGACTCAAATTACTGATGAATCGAGCAAACGGTCTAAGCCAAGTGACGCGTCTGCTATTTCTGAGAAGACTAACGCTCCCATTTCTTTTGACATTCCGGCCGGTTCTCCTCCTCTAAAGGGATCTGATATTCAAACCATCATTAACAGGCCAAAATATCAAGTTAAAGACGGCCCTCCAACGCTTCAGAGCCGATTTCCGAATTGGTGTCTAAGAGGAGTCCGTTTCGACGTAGATTTGGTTCCTATTGATAAGCAGGCAATGCTGAGAAATGTTGATGCTGTCAAGCTTGATATTGAAAGAATGTCTGGATGGCAGAAGTTGGTTGATGAACTTCAAAGGGTCAACCATTTTAACCTTGAGGCGATGATGACCATGGAGAACGATAAATCAGAATGGGACAAATGGCGTAAGCAGCATGACGCGGAGATGACGAGCATTGCAGACGACAATGCAAGGCTTGCGTCTGAAGTTAAGCAGCTTAAGGAAAATCTCGCTTCTTCTTCTGCATCATATACTCAAAAAGAAGAGGTTTTTCAGAAGCAAGTGCGGGATGCACATGCTGCACAAAGAGATGTAGAAATGAAGCTTGCCGCCGAACAGCATGTTAATGAGAAGTATCGCGTAGAAAACGCCGAACTGCAGGAAAAAGTCACCTCCCAGAACGTGGAGATTGAGTTATTAAAGTCTCGACTTGCTAAAGCTGAGGCAGCTCGTGATGAGGCTATTACTGGTAGGGTTGCTGCCATTGCCGAAAAAGAAGCGGTTGAACAATCACATGAGGCAACGAAAGCAAACATCAGTTCTACCTTATTCGACTTTTATTTACACTGCGTTCTGGGTCGTGGGAGCCTTGCTTTTCTGGGTCCAGATTATGAAATCACTCTGGCGGAAGTGTGGGAGGCCGCACTTGATATGTTTAAAGGTGCCGGCTATGATGAAGCAAAATTTGAGGAAGCAAAATTTGAGGCTCGCTATCTTGATGATGAGGCTCGCGCCGCTCTTGTTAGAGGGAAGGAGCAGCTTGCTAAAGCACGGGTTGAATCACTGGGAGAAGAGCTCTCAAAAGAGGAAGCTCTTTTAACTGCCCCTGTTCATACTTCCACTTCGGCTGATGCAAACATTATGGATTCCAGCTCTCATCCTTCACATCCAGTTGTGACCACTCCTACAGAAGAAGAGGCAATGAAGGACTTTTAGGCTCGGGAATTTGAGATTGATCTCGCCAAACCGGCTTCTCCAGGTAACTTTGACGATTCACGGTCTTCTTTTTTCTCGGAGAATACTGATTTTGATTTCCTTTATTATGCAGCAGATGTGCTGGAAACTGCACTAATTCTTCCTTCTTCAGCTGTCGTTCCTCCTTCTCAAGTTACTCCTCTTCCAGCTTCTCAACCAGGTTCACAGGAAGAACCGATAGCAGCCCTTCAAGGTTTGGACGAACCATCTGCTTCCGAGGAACAGAAAGTAGAAGATCTGGAAGATAGCGAGAAGACCCCGGAGCGGTCTTTTGACTATGACACAAAGCTTTCTACATTTCTTGCTCCGGGGAGTGAGTCTTCTTCCAAGAAGAAGGGGAAACGTGTGGCTTCGAAGAAAGGAAAGAAAAGTTCTTCTGCTGCTGGAGATGAAGCAGAGATTGATCCGGCTGAGTCTCTTCCTCCTTCTTCTCCGATACGGCCTTCGAAACTAATTACCAGGCCGGGTAAAAGCTCCAAGGGTGGGAAGAAGGAGAAATGAGTCTGATTTTGTCTTTTCTGCTTTTTGTATTGACCGGGGATTGTGCGGATACCGGTCTCCGCTTCTTTTTGTAACCTCCCTTTGGCTGCTTCCATGTTTGCCCGCTCATGTTGTATCATCATCCGCCAATCTGCGATCCTTTATCATCGTTTCCAAGCGCGTCTTCCTTTCTTTTGCAAGTAAATTGCTTTATCCGAAGAAGTAGACTTCACTATTGAATGACTCCACAGAGTAAACGCAAGTTATTTGGTTGGATGCCTTTTTATATCAACGATCGCAACCAGTTAACGAGGGCTTGACACAGTGGAGCCGTCAACTTTTTATGTGAAGTTCCTCTTGTATGGGATTTGAGTTTGGAATTTTTGTTGCTTGAAATTTGCTTTAATAAATGATTTGTAAGGCTCGCTTAGCTTTGCGATGGGTGAGCTTTGCTTTAATGACCTGCAGTATTAGATCGACATTTTAGCAATACATTTAGAGTATTTACACATCGAAATATAACAGGCATTTTATAATAGAAAACACAGAATGCATAGTTTTTCATTATTGAGTCACGCTGATTTCTCAGCGGTTTACAATGCAGAAGTTACACATCCATCATTATCTTTACAAATTCAAGCAATGCTGTTAAGTAAAAATGAATGCTAGTTATTGTTGTTTCAGAATCTCCAAGCTGGATTTCCATTTGTGCTTGATTCATAGCTTTTGGATTTTTATGCCAGAGAAAGTGAGAGATGCCCCAGTCGTAGTTTTGTGGGTAATTAGTAGTCATCCCAACTTCTGCTTGCTGGGTATGGTCCCCCGGTGATAGCATTAATGACAAGCTTTTCTGAATCTTGCACTGCAGTGTTGTTGTGAGAATCAGATTGATGGGTAGGGTGTTGTTGATCCCGAGTGGATGAGGTTGGATCAACTCCGCTTCTCTTAACGTATTGTTGGAGTTTACCTTGTTCCAGCAATTCTTCAATCACTTTCTTTAACTGGCGACATTGGTCAGTGTCATGGCCAGGTTGATTGTGAAATTGGCAGAATTTTCCATTACTCTTTGCACCTTTCGTCATCTCAGATGGCTTAGGATACCGGACAACGTCTTTTGTTGCAAAAAAGATATTTCTTGGTGTATCAGTTAAAGGAGTAAAGTCCGAAGGATTAAAGCGGCGAGGTTTCTTTTCATTTCCCTGGCTCTTTCCTCCTTCACCCTCCCTTTTCTGACTTTCAGATTCTCTTTTCTTAGATGGGACATTGTTATTATCAATTTGGGCAGCAACCGCTTTCGATGTTGCAAAAAGGCTTTCAAGGCGAATGAACTCGTCGGCCTTTTTAAAAAATTTATCAAGTGAGTTCGGTTCCTTCATCTTTAGCCATATTCCAAATTTACTTGATTTATCAATGGCTCGCATCAAATAAGTCAGGATCATGCGTGGTTCCGCATTTTCTACCTCGGCTAAAGCTATATTGAAATGGCTCAAGAAAGATTTGATTGATTCTCCGGGCGCCTGCTCAAGGTTAGACAGTGACATTATATCCTTAGCTTTTGAAGCATACAATCTGAACTGTTCTTTAAACTTTTGTGTCAAGTCGGAGAACTTATCTACAGACCGAACTGAAAGCTTTGTGAACCAAAGTAAAGCCACACCTTCCAGATATACTGGAAAGTATCGACACTTGATCTCGTCTGATGCTCTTGCACCGGTCATATGCCAATCGTATTTGTATAGGAAATGATTAGGGTCACCGGTTCCCCTATAGGCTTGGATAGTAGGAGGTGCAAATTTCCTTGGAAACTCCGCTCTCAGGATCCTTTCAGTAAACGGAGTTCTGCTTGGTGCAAATCCCCAGTCGTTCTCATCCTCTTCCCTTTGCATGCTCTCTTTCATGATGCGGTTAACCATTTCAGACAGGTATTCTTTATTGTTCAAAGACACCTCCGGACAAGCATCAGTTCTTCCCTCGGAAGTTTGCCCGGGCATATGTTCATGACAAGTTGGTTGCGGCATAGAACCATCAGCCTGGAAAGGTGGCATTTCAGGAAGAGTAGTTTGACGGTTCTCTGGTTGACGATTTGCCCTGAGCAGGGCAGTTAACCTATCCATCATCAAAGCGTTTTGGGCTTCAATTTGTTGGTATAATCCAGAAACTGCATCATCCAATTCAGCCCTAGTGACTCCAACGGTTGGAGTTGCTTGGTCTGTTATTGGGGAAGCGGAAGTCCCTTCGTGAGCATTTCCGGATCTGATAGGTCTACCTCTTCTTCCAGGAGCCATTATTTCGGATCTGGTTTTTAAGAGAGGTTCTTTTTATGAGTCTTTGCGAAGCAACGGTGGATGATCGCCTGAGTTCAATTCTCAGTGAAAGCACCAAAATGTTAACGGTAAAAAGTGAACGCTAACACCCGGTGTGTGTAATAGAATTGTGAAAGCACCACCCGTTGGTACGGGAACAGAATATAAGCTGAAAATAGCAGAAAAGCAGTAAATGAACAACAGATTTATAGTGGTTCGGCCCGTAATTGAGCCTACGTCCACTTTATAGTCTTTTATTGCTGATTCGGTTACAATTTGATACAATATCCTTCAAAATACAATACAACTTGATCATGAAAACACTCTTGGCTACTAGCTCGATCTTTGATGATGAAACTCGACGAATCCGTGTTGGATGTAAGGAGCTCTTCTTGAAGATTGTTGTAGTGTCTCGAATGCTTGAAGATCTTTGATTGCTGAATGAGAGGAGGCTTCGACAGCGTAACGGCGCTTGGAGAAATGAATGGCCAAAAGTCCCCTTCATGTTGGAAGTGGTGGCCTATTTATAGGAGCAGATTTCTGAGCTCTCGGTTTGGCCAAGTCATGAGTCGTGACCGACTCATGGTAAGTCGTAACTCGTATTCGACTTAAGATGTCTCGTGGGCGCCATATTCGGTCCATCTTGTGGCTCAGTTGGAAGACAAGTGCTAAGTCGTAGTCGACTCGTCAGATCAAAGTAGCACAGGCAAGGGTTTTGGATTCCAGCTTGATAGCCTTTAAGTCGTAAGCCTGATGAGTCGTAAGACCTCATGAATCGTAAATCTCCATGAGTCGTAAATCTGATGAGTCGTAAGACTGATGAATCGTAAGACCTCATGAGTCGTAAGTTTTCATAAGCCATAAGCCTGATGAGTCGTACAGACCTTGTGAGTCGTAAGACCTCATGAGTCGTAAGTTTTCTTGACTCGTTGAACCGTCTGGACCATGAGTTGTAAGAAGCTTGTCTCGTTGAGTCATGAAGCTCTTAAGTCGTAGGCCACTTATAGCAAATCATGAGTCGTAGATGACTTATAGCAAACCATGAGTCGTAGATGACTTATAGCAAACCATGAGTCGTAGATGACTTATAGCAAACCATGAGTCGTAGACGACTTATAGCAAACCATGAGTCGTAGACGACTTAAGGCCTTCCAGATAGTTAGGTCGCTAGGCAAGTTAAGTCGCTGAGTCTCTTAAGTCGTAGAAGAGTTAACTTGATGAGTCGTAAAGCTCTTAAGTCGTAGGTGGCTTAGCTTGATGAGTCGTACAGACTTTGTGAGTCGTAAGATCCTTTTGAGTCGTAAGCCTGTTAACTCGTAAACTGTTAAGTCCCACCATGTCTCAGGTCGCTAACCTTTTAACTCGTAGGTCGCTGAGTAGGACCATTCATTAGATCGGAGTCTACTGAGTCGTAGATCATCTAAGTCAACTTGTTAAGTCTCGCAATCCTTAACTCGTTAAGTCTTGAGACGTATACTTCTTAGGTCGTGGATAATTCAGGGTTAACATCTTGCTTCCTCGAACTCGAATCAATCCACGAATTATCCAAACGTTGCCTACAATCATTGGAAACCCAAGCTCGAGATGGCCGCCCAAAAAGTCGATCACCGAAATCATAGCCGCAAGTTACAAATCAGGCATATGATGGAAGCTCTAGTCCATGTGAATTCGAATATATTTTTTCATGATTTATTGTTGAGTATATATTTAGTTATTGATTTTTAATTTTTGAATTGAAAAGGAAAAACAAGTTTTATTGTTACAGGAAACAACTTATAAGGAGAGGGAGGTCTCGCAGGCATGTAATGGGGGGTATGGGCAAACATAAGGAGTATAGCATAGGTATGACAAGCATATGGCTGAATATACATACATGCATGCATACATACATACGTACGTACATACATACATACATACATACATACATACATACATACATATATATATATGTATGTATGTATATGTATGCATGTATGTATATATATTTGATAAAATATTCAACATAACGTACCCAAAAATCTCGAACTCCAAACGAGACGTAGTGCCTAGCGTTCTATATGTTATACCCATATTCCGAACACAATGGAACTAGTCTCGAGCCCTAATTCGATCGTATGCAGAAGATAGGTTTTTAAACCAAGTTATTATATTAAATTTCCGATATTAAATTCAACGTGTTGAACTCGCATGACCAAACGATTCTCTGATCGCCATGAATCTGAAGGCATAATATAATTCACTATTACGGATTCAATGAAACTGGTTTCATCAAAATCCGAGACTATGCCCTGGAATGACAATTTCATAGTTTTAAATATCGTTTTATATTTAATTTTCGATATTTATTCGATCTATTTATATTTGTAGACAAATTTTACAAATTGAATTCAATAATATTATTTGTTAATTAAAAGGAGTTAAATAAAATTATTAAATCTATTTAATTAACATTTAATTCACAATTCAAGTATTTAAGCATTCCCTATATTTGAATTAAGTTATTAAATTCTAAAATTCAATTGTTTTAAGTATTTAATTTTAACATTCAAAATCAAATGAGGAGTATTTTGGGTTGTTACATATGTAATCCAAGATCTAATGATGCCAAAATGGATCTTATTTCATTATATCCACTGTTGAAACATGAACATCTGTATTTGATATGATATGCCTATGATAATTTCGTAGAATACAAAATAGAAGTAGAAAACATAACGTGCAAGGGAAATAAAATGATTTGATTTGATCAAATATATGAGTATATCGAAAAGGGTTCCCAATATGCTTAAACGAATAATATTTAATCTCCATGAAAATCTTCTATATAATACATAATGATGTAAGGAATAATTGGATTTTGTTGGGCAAAGTACGATTAATGATGAGTGGATTTGAGTTAACTTCTTTTTGTAGAATATGTACTTAAGAGTAAGCACATATGTTAAATTTAATTTCATCTAAAGCATAGTTTATTAGATCATATTTATATGAGATAAGGGGTGATAAGTAGCCTCGATATAAAATATTTTAAGATGTGCAGTTGTCTTTGTTTTCCGGGTGTTCAACCTAGCAGGACCCACTAAAAAACAGAACAATTCCGTGACGTCAGAATGGCTTAGAACTTAACCAAAAAGGCTAAAGCATCGAGTTAATGAGAGTCAAGCCATATTACCAAAGCAACGACTGGGTTCGACTAAACCAAGAGTCCAACATCCGTTCAGCCCAATCAGCAGCCAAAACACAACTAGCTTGTAGGTCGTCATCAAAACAGAGCAACGTGCAATGAGACTAAGCAAATAACAACGATACAAGGTCATGAAAGCATCCCAAACTTCAAACTCCAAAAATAGCCCAAGTACTTGGATCGCCAGCGATTCATATCCTATGGATCGCTAGCGATCCATTCAAGATGCTAAGATGCTATGGCATAAAGGAAGCAAGGAAGGCCTAAAAGACATAGCAAGAATATGCTTAGTGTATGGATCGCCAGCAATCCATATACCATGGATCGCCAACGATGCATACTAGATACAGGAAACCCAACGAGCTAACATACTAAAGCAATGAAAAGGAGCTAAGCAAGTAGCTCGCACACGAGCCATAAGTTATGGATCGCTAGTGATCCATGGTTTTGGCTCGGGTCGCGAGCTAAGGTCCGTAGCATCTTCCTATGTCCATCTGCAAGTGATTGACAGGCGTGTTTGGCCCAGAAGCTCTCCAATCTCTATAAATACCGTCCTTCCTGCAACATAAAAGTGATCTTCTCTAGACTAGTTGCTGAAGCTTTGCTGGAAACATTCTTCACTCTCTACCTCCCTCATAACAATCTCCAAAGGAATTCACAATGATTCTCTAGTGGATTCCAACTCTGGGGATTCAATCTGCCTAAAGATAATCAAAGCCTTGTAATCAAACACTTCTTGTAACGGCAATCGGTCTATAATAAAACTATAAAGTGGACGCAGGCTTCATTAACAACCGAACCACTATAAAAATTCCCTGCCTTCTTTCTTTTACTATTCTTTTTCTATACCTATTATATGTGATATTGCTCTATCAGAACAGAGTTGGTGCTTTCAAACTCAAACCAAGATGTTGATCCATTATTTGGGTTAACATTTTGGTGCTTTCATTGAGAACTCCAACTCAGGATCCAGAGCTGGCTATCTACGTTGGATCGCATAGGTCCAGAAGTTAAATCCTCAATCTTTGCTTGAAGAATCCGCTGTTTGAAATCAATGGCCCCTGGAAGAAGAAGAACTGCCTCTGAAAGATCCATAGGGGCAGTAATAGCTGGAGAAGATGTTAATCCCTAACAACATGAAGTAAATGGTGCTAACTTAGGAAATAAGGCACCAACATCCTCCATCAGCAAAAAGTTGTCACCAGGGATGAGTTGAATAAAATGATTGATGAGATCAATCAAAAATGGAAAGGAGCCAAAAGTCTCTAATGGATAAGCTTAACGATCTCCTAACCCTACAGTCAAATCATGCCCTAAGGACTATGCTTGAGCCCGCGGCTGCTGTAGAATAAGAGAATTCCTCCGTTTCTGGTCTACATAGAAGAAATGGAAAAAAGCCACAAAAAAGGGTGACAACAAGACTTAACGTGGACAGAAAAGGAAGTAATCCGTTCGCCACAAGGCAACCTATTCTGAATTTGAATCAAGGGGCAAAGACCCATTGGAAGGCATATCTATGGATTTCTCCAACTCAAAGAATGGAGAGCGAGATGACAAATGGGAAGAAAATGCCAATGAATTCGATAATGCTAGAAATATTCAAACTGCTCCAATTAGACCAACCGCAAGCCAATGGGATCCTTTAGGAGTGGCTCTCCCGAAGACAGGAGAGCCTAGGTCTCAACCCACTTTCCAAGACCATTTGCAAAGCTAAACACTTGGCGCAGTGACTGATTGCCGTCCTCAGGACTATCGGACATCAGAGGCATACATAGTGGATATGGTTAAACGATTAATGGAGGAGGGTAAAAATATAAGAGATGATGAATGGGGATCTGCACCAAGTTGGACTCCCTTCACAAATGAAATCTTGAATGAGAAATATCCAGAAAAATTCACAATGCCATCTATTCCGTCCTACGATGGGACAAAAGACCCGAAACCTCACTTGTACAAATACAGTTGGTATATGTACAGAGCTAATGCCTCCGAAGCAGTTCGATGCAGATGCTTTCCTATCTTTCTCGAAGGAGTTGCGTCAATTTGGTTCACTAGGCTTCCACCAAGATCTATCTCTACTTTTGACCAACCGGTGACCAGGTTCCTTGGTCAGTTCAGACTACATACTACACAGCAAAAAGATGTCATGTCCTTATCCGGATTGTTCCAAGGGCATAACGAATCACTGAAATCTTTCATGAACAGGTTTAACACCGCAGTAACAGAAGTAAGCAATCCCAATGAAGACATGGTTTTGATGGCATTAGTCCATGCTGTTCACTCGAAAACTGAATTTGGAAAGTGGATTAAGATGAAGCAGCCTACCACCGGGAAAGATTTCAATCGTAAAGCAAGTCAGCACCTAAGGTTGGAGGAAGCATAGGAATTGGAAAGGAAGTCTACTAGTGTGCAACCGATGAACATTAGGCAAAGTGATGTAGCAATGAATCAAAATGAGCACACTTCTCGGACTGCTGAAGGAATCACTGGGAAAGACGGAAATTTAAAGAAAAAAGTCAAAACTCCAATAGGAAGAATGGTAACGGCAACAATAAAAAGCTCAAAGGGTTTAGGCCCGAAGGCTATACTCCCCTAAACGACACGGCAGAAAACATTTTTCCTCATGACTCAAGGGACTGAGGAATACAAAAAGCCCCCCAGAAAGGAAGCAACTGAGTAGTAGAAGCACTCGGGAAAATTCTGCTGCTTCCACAAGACACACAGCCACAGTACAAACAAATGTCGCCATCTAAAGAATCTCATTGTGGAGTTGGTCCAGGACAATAAGCTCCATCAGCATGTAAGAAAGCCTCAAAACCTCGATCAATCTGCGGCTCCTCAACCTCCTAGAGAACGAAGGAATCAAGCAGGAACTAGTGAAGAAGGGTCAAAACGAACTGACCAAAGGCTTATTATTGGAACAATATCTGGGGGATCACACCCTGCACAATGAAATTGGGGGGAAATGGAGCGATATGCAAGTTCATTGATGCACGCTCCGAAGGAATCATGTTTAGCTATAAAAGATGACACTTCGGCCAAGCTGCAAAGGGTTTCGAATGAAGATTTAGTGTTTCGAAATCGGGACACTAAAGGGATTGAAGCTCCAACTCTCAATCCGATGGTGGTGACGGTAGGAATCAGACCTACTGTAGTTCGACGGGTGTTGGTTGATAGTGGCAGCTCCGTTAACATACTCTTCAAACGTACTTTCAATCAGATGAAGATTGGCATGAAAAGTGTATCCGCATGCCAAACAAAGATTCAGGGGTTTACCGGCGAGCCCAAACAACCGGTGGGAACAATTGACCTACCCGTGGAGCTTGGAGAGGATGAGCAAAGGGTCACCCTCATTCAGACTTTTGTGATCATGGATGAAATGTCAGCATACAATGCCTTATTGGGATAGCCCGCATTAGCCGACTTCAAAATAGCGTTGGCCCAGTGGTGCCTTATAATGAAGTTCCTTATAGAGCACGGAGTCGCAATTGTGAAAGGAGACCAAAGCGCCGCTCGAGAATGCTACATTGTAGAATTGCGTGAGGCAAGAAGAAAGGAAAAAGGAAAGGATACGGGGGAAACTCTCCACATTCGTAATCCCGTCGAATAGCAATTATAGAGCCGCCCCTGGCTTGAGGACCATAGGCAATTCAATAAGGTTTTGGACCCTAGAAAGAAGAGTTCAAGGGAGGATCGGGCAGCACCGACAGAATTGATGGTGTCTGTCCCAGTCTGTATGGATGATCCAACACGGGTCTTGAAAATCAGATCGCACCTTGGAAACATGATGCATCCAGAACTAACTAAATTCCTCCACCCCAATTTGGACGTATTTGCTTGGACACACTCCGATATGTGTGGGGTATCACCCGAAATTGCCTACCACGCGCTCAATATTGACCCCAAATTCACACCGGTAAAGCAAAAAAGGTGCAGCTTGGGCCCTGAACGTTCTAAGGCACTGAGAGTGAAGGTTGATAAACTGATGGCTAACAGCTTCATCCGAGATGCAACCTACCTTGGATGGGTATCAAACACAGTCTTAGTCAAGAAGCCTAATGGAAAGTGGCAAACTTGTATTGACTTCTTGGATCTAAATAAAGCCTGCCCGAAAGATAGCTTCCCACTCCCTAGAATCGATCAGCTTGTGGATGGAATGGCGGGGCATGAATTGCTGTCGTTTATGGATGCATACTCGGGCTATAACTAGATCCTAATGCATGAGTTAGATCAAGAAAACACCAGCTTCATCACCGATTTAGGACTGTACTACTACAGAGTAATGCCATACGGTTTAAAAAAAGCCAGGGCAACATACCAAAGGCTAGTAAATACTATGTTCAAACGTCAAATCGGAAAGACTATGGAAGTTTATGTGGATGACATGTTGGTCAAATCTCGAGTAGTTGCTAACCATCTAGAAAATCTCGTTGAAATATTAGAAATACTCCAGAAGTATGGAATGAAGCTCAACCCACTCAAATGTCACTTCGGAGTAGCCTTTGGGAAATTCTTAGGGTTCATAGTAAGTGCCCGAGGCATCGAAGCAAATCCAGAACAAATAACGGCGCTAGAAGGAACTTCAAAGTTTGAATGGAAAAGTCGCAGCACCAAGCCGATTTATCTCGAAAGCTACAAACAAGTGCATACCATTCTTTGATGCACTGAAGAAGGGAAAGAAAAACTTCGGATGGAGTGAAGCTTGTCAAATAGTTTTCGAAGAACTGCTACGAAACATGGAGGCTTCGCTTATCAAAGCTGGTGGATGGAGAAGACCTATTCATTTACTTAGTAGTCTCATCGGATGCATTGGGCGCCGCTCTCGTGCGAGAAGAAGCGATAACCCAACAACCCATGTATTACATTATCAAATGATTCACCGGAGCTAAGAAGAATTTCCTAAAACTGGAAAAGCTAGCATATTGCCTCTTGATCGCATCCCAGAAGTTACGACCATACTATCAAGCACAACCAATCAAAGTGTTAACTGACCAACCCTTGAAACAAGCGTTGTACCAACCCGAAACTTCTGGGCAACTCCTTAAATGGAACATAGAGCTAAGTCAATATGATATTGTGTACCATCCTAGGAAAGCTATCAATGGAAAAGCATTAGCAGATTTCATCGCCGAGTTTACCATATGGGACGATGAGAAAGAAGCCCACTGGAGGTAGAGACTCAATGGAAACTCTTTGTAGATGGTGCATCTAACAATCTCTGTACAGAGGCAGGGGTAGTACTCAAAACCCTCGAAGGAAGAGCCAGTTGCTACCACTTGCGGTTGGAATTCCCTGCGATGAATAATAAAGCGAAATATGAGGTGCTTATTGCAGGACTAAAGATAGTGAAAGAACTTAAGATAAAATCCATTCACATCTATAGTGAGTCCCAGTTGGTCGTCTATCGGGTAAAGGGGGAATACCAGGTTCGAGGAGAGAATCTTTCCCCTTACCTGTCTAAAGTGCAAGAACTGCTAAGCGACATCGAACATTATACCATAGCCCACATTCCATGAGAACAAAACACCAAAGCAGACTATTTGGCTAAACTAGCAAGCTCTGGGTAAGCTTGATCATTGGGGCTTGTCCCAGTCGAAACTTTAACCACCCTGAGCATAGATGAGATGAACGTCGACTGGACCTTTGAGACAATCGTCGAACCAGAAACGTGGATGTACCGATAAAGGACTACTTACTTGTAGAAGCCCTTCCAACTGATCGAAACCAAAGGAAAAAGCTTCTTTGAAAATCTTGATTATGGGGAATCGACTTGATTGGTAGGGCCGGCCGTTTGCAATATGGGGAATTGACTTGATTGGCGCCCTACCAATAGCAAAAGGAAGGGCCAAATATGCTATAGTTGCCATAGATTATTTCACAAAATGGGCCAAAGCGGAACCGCTGGCCACCAAAACCACAAAGAAAGTCATTAATTTCGTTACTAAAAAAATTATTTGCAGGTTTGGTGTGCCCCAAAAAGTCATCATAGACAAAGGAACTAAATTCGAAAGTCCCGAGTTTAAAGAATTCTACAAGCGCTTCTGAATTGAAAAGAGCTTTTCCATGGCGGCTCATCCGCAAGAAAACGGGCAGGTGGAAGCGATAAATAAGATCATCAAGTCCACTATCAAAAAGCGACTAGCAAAAGAAAATGGAAACTAGGTTGATGAACTTCCACTCGCACTATGGGCTTACAAAATTCCCCACAAAGCAGCAACCGGCCACCCTCCGTTCGTCTTGGCGTATGGTTCAGAAGCAATGGTCCCTGTTAAACTGGACATCCCCTCGCATCGAAGGAAAAACTTCAATCAAAAGAAAAACGAGCAACTTCTACTCAAATTGCTAGATATGATTGACAAAAAAAGAGAAGAAGTAGAGATGAGAACCGTCGTCTACCAAAAAAGGGTCACAGGGTACTTCAACTCAAAAATTCACAATCAAACCTTCGAAGTGGGAGATCTTGTGCTCAAGTGAGTTTACCTCGTTCCGAGGACTTTCGGACCAAACTGGGAAGGACCGTATGTTATCAATCAAAAGCTAAGAGACGGGACTTTCAAGCTAACAACCGTCGACGGAACTCAGGTTCCCAGGGCATGGAATAACGAATCGCTCCTCCGTTACTTTGTTTGAAAGCTACCTTATGTAGTTTTTACTTTCCAGGAAATAAGCCATCCCGGGATGCCTGGGGTATTTTACATAGGAGAAAAAACTACCCCGCTTTCCTTAATAAGTTTGCTTCTTGAACCAACAAAACCGTGTTCATAATAACCGCCCGCCGGGTCGACAGAATCAAATTGACTCAAACCGTTAGATCGACGGAACCCGATCTTGGTCTTCTAAAAACCGATATTGCTCCGGCAACATCGAGAAGGCTAAAACATACACTCCTCACGTTGCCCGAAGATAGGCAACACCGAGGAGCACGAAAAGTCATGCATTTTTTAAGTCGTGCACTAGCTTCTAAAACATATGCTCCTCATGTTACCTGAAGATAGGCAACACCGAGGAGCACGAAAAGCCGCGCATTTCGTAAGCTGCACATAAACTTCTAAAACATACACTCCTCATGTTGCCCGAAGATAGGCAACATCGAGGAGCACGAAAAGCCGCGCATCGTAAGCCATGCACTAACTTCTAAAACATACGCTCCTCACGTTGCCAGAAGATAGGCAACAGCAAGGAGTACGAAAAGCCATGCATTTCGTAAGCCATGCACTAACTTCCAAAACAAATGCTCCTCACGTTGCCCGAAGATAGACAACACCGAGGAGCACAAAAAGCCACGCATTTCGTAAGCCACGCACTAACTTCCAAAACATACGCTCCTCACGTTGTCCGAAGATAGGCAACACCGAGGAGCACGAAAAGTCATGCATTTCGTAAGCCGCACACTAACTTCCAAAACATACGCTCCTTACGTTGTCCGAAGAAAGGCAACACCGAGGAGCACGAAAAGCCATGCACTCCATAAGCCGCACACTAAATTCCAAAATACTAGCCCCTTACGTTGCCCGAAGGTAGGAAACACCAAGGAGCATGAAAAATCGCGCACTTATTCTTGAAACTTGAACTCCTCACCCTGCCTGAATATAGGCAGCATCGGGGAGAACAAAAATACACTCTCTTCGTGTGGTCCGAAGAGAGGCCGTGCCGAGGAACACCAAAAAAACGTGCATCTCATAACCAGCGCCAACTGCTTCTATAATCAGGAATAATGAGCACAACTCCAACAAAATTGGAATGCTACAAACCAGCAAAAAAAGTTTCAACTAAGGACATGTAATGATTAAAGCTGCCCTCAGTTAACCCATGCAATGTGCATATCTCAAACACGCATATATTGCATACTTGCTGGAATATTACAAGAACTTGGATTACATGCTAAAATTGCAAAACTTCCAACAAAGGGAAAATCAAGCCGTGACTTAGCTAAATTTCAAGTTTAATATGAAAATTATCTAAAACCTAAGTTACCGGTCATTTGAAAATTGTTTGAAGTAAACAGCCCTGTGAACTGGGGTGCATACACCGGTACTTGAATAAAAACACGTGAAAACAATAAGTTCACAAGCTCTATCACTCCAAACAAAGAATTTTTAAGTTATGTTACTTTAAATGAAGGATTTTGGAAGTAATCACAGAACTAGATAAGTATAAAATAAAAGAAGCACAAGTGCACATAACACATATGAACAGATAGATGAGAATACAGTTAAAATATCAATATATCGCTTACAATTTTCTTTACACAGGGTCAAAATGTGGGGGCCGTACCCATATAATGTCGGCCAAAAAAAAGAAAATGCAGACACTACAGCAAAAACACTAAGTGTAGACTCTGCACTTGAACAAAATGACTCAAAAGAAACCGAAAATCAAATTAGTCTTCAGACAAGCCTCTCAACGCTTCCTTCCACCGCTCCCCTTTCTGCCCTTTGTTGGCAGCTTCTGCTTCGTCTCAGGAGTGGTGTCACTGTCAGTAATGTCAATAAACACCTTAGTGGCAATGTCCTCCTCTTCCTCTGCAACCTTCTTAGAAGATTCTCTCTTCGCTTCACATTTTCGTGATTTGTGGGAGCTCTTTGAGGCTTTGATCGCTTCAACCTTTTCCTTCTTGATAGCTACCAGTTCGTGTTGAGCCTTGCAAGACTGCTCTGTCTGAACTTCCTGCTCCTTAGTTTCTGCCACTGTTACGTCGCCTTCTAAAGACACAGAAGGGTCATCCAGGCCATGAAGCGCGGCTATTTTTTCGAACTATGGTCGCGGCTGCGAGCTAGACACGGACGTAGAAACAGGAACTAGAACAGAGACGACCATAGAGGCTGTAGAAATAGCAGCGGGTCTGGGAGCTGAGGAAGCTGGAACATCAATAGGAAAGGTGGACAAACCTATAAGACCAAAAATGAAAGCATTAAATTCTTCTTTCTCTTACGGCATAAGTTGGAAGCTTCCGAACTCGAAGGAAGCGAGAACATTACCTACACCGAAGGAATTGTCGAGAATGTCGACTTTAAATTCACCACCTTTTCCTTCTTTCAATGGGTCCACTACCTGAGGAAGAGTCTCGAGCTCTGAACTTGCTGGCATGCCCGCATCATAAATAAAAGTCTTGGTGAGCGCTATGGCGGCGGTCGTCAAGGCAGGATCAGTGGCTTCTTTCTCTCTCTCGGCTCGTAAAATTTCCCGGCCCTCGAGCAACACTTTCTTTGAGTCTTCATTAAGGTAAGCGTCCTCCAACTCTCACTCGGCGTAGACATCACCACTATCAGAAAAGTGTGACAAGACTTCTTCCCATACCCAAGAGAGAGTGCGTAGGAACTTCAGGCCCAAGTAGCTGAGACTCCCCTAGTGCAACAGCGAGTTATCATAGAAATTCAAGATGGTCGCATCTAGATTTTCCATCTTTCTTTTAAAAACATTTTGGAGCTCCAGGTAATCCGCTCTGACGGTGGCTTTCTCAACTTCAATGACCGATTTATCGGCACTGAGCTGCGTGACCTGAGCCTATAACCTAGCAATTGTGTCGGCTTGGTCGGAAATAGTCTTGTTGTGCCCCTCAACGATGAGGTCATGATCAGCAATGGTTTTCCTTTGAGCCTCAGTCATTGTGTTGCAAGCAGCCACTTCTCCTTTTAATTTTGCATCTTCGATGTGAGCCTTCTTTATCTTGTCTCTATAGATGATCTCAATTCTGGCATGGGCCTCTTTTACTTCTTTTACCAAATCGGCACTCCTCTTGCCCTCTTGCAGTGTCGTTTTCTTCTCCTCCTCTAGTAGTTTAATTTTGTCATCGCGTTCTGATAGTGCTTTTTCAAAATCATCTTTCTCTGAATCGAAAGAGAGGATTTCTTGGTAGTTATTGCGATTAGTGTCTGCCAGCTGCTTACACAATCTCCCCCATCATTTGGCCTGATCCAAGTCGCTCTGAATATCTTGAAGGTGGGGCATGCACAAATCTTTACGAACCGGGTGCAGGTCGTAATCAAACTTAACTCTCCTCAAGAACCATCCGAGAAGCACTGCCTCAAGCTTAGGAGGACCCGAAGGAAGAATGTAGGCAGGCCTTCGATGGGGAAGCGAACCACCGGGAGCAAGCACAACTGAAGATGGTGGAATACAAATCGAAGGCGGAGCAGGAGTAGAAGTGACAGGATTTCTTGACCCATGGAGGAGCGCAATGGGGCAGACACCTGCTATTCCGAAGGATGCAAACGATGGTCGAATTTTGATCTCTTCGATGACTCCACCCTTTCATCAAAAGATCTCCTTTTCTCATACTCGCCTTTATACGACCGGCTCCGATCTCTTTCATTTTGGCAATGGGCTTCAACCTTTAGTTCCTTTCTCCTTCTGTACTCCTCTTCCATATCTCGGGGCTGATGACGACCGGAAGGACGTTTAGGCCAGCGCTGGGAGTCAGTGAATTCTTCGAAATCATCATATAGACCACATCCTCTCATCGTACCTGGTATAAAGTATAAATAAAAAAATTTAGAAACAAAACATAGGCAAGGAAAGAATATAAGAAAGTAAGTGTAATCCTAGTGACAAGTGCAGTGTGTTTCGGGGGAAGGCCTAAAGCATCGTCACGAACCGAATCGAGCAGCCATTGTAGGTGGGATCGGACTAACTTCAGCCGTCGTAGGAAAAACCAGACTAACTTCGGGAGCAGACTGCCTGAATGAGGGGGCACTTCCTCGAATTTAAAATCTTCCCCCATAAGCGCGTCAAAATCAACATAGACGTCACTCAAATTACCAAACTTCGCTCCAACGTCTTTACTAGGAGAATCTTGATGCCCTCCGATCTTTGGGGCTTTGTCTTTAGCGCTCGTATCTAGAAGGGGTGAGCTCGGAAGGAAATGGCTCATTCCTGGAGTTTCATCACACGATTCTGAGTCCTCATCATCGGATTCTGCTTAAAGGTCATCACTTGCAGTAGACTCATCGGTACTACTCTCAAACTCCCCTTCTTCCTTTTCTAAGCCCAATGCAGCCTTGCCTTCCCTTTGCTTGAACTCTTCTTCTCCTTTCTCCGATATCGGAGGCATTCTAACCGGGCTGCTAAATCCAGTCACAGTAGCATCTACTCCTTCACGGGCCTCCTCGGTTGATCTTTCAAACAGGCTCTCTCTCTTGAGAGTCGCCTTCTTCAGAATTGCGGGAAGAAGAAGTAGATCTTGTGCGAACCCTGGATCGGGCAGGAGAGGGAACTTCAACTTGAATAGCGGATCTACTCGGATATAGTAATCCATATCGATGCAATTTTTCATCGGTCGGCAAAACTTTAATGCATCTTTCCTTGGCATCAATAGCCTTTAGTGTTTGAAAAACTTCATCAAGAGCCACATCTCTATTTCACCTTCGAATAACTTCAAGAAGTATACAGCTTGTTAGAAACTCCATAGTTATGCGTCGAAGCTCGATAAGTATGAAAAGGAACTTATCCTCTATCTTTCACAGATGGTTGAACCCCCCGGGGCATTTAATGAAGAAATATTGCGTCTTGAATTGCGATAAGTTGCTCTGCAGACGTAGAACGATTTTTCGGTTTCTTTGGGCTTCAATTACGATCAAGGAGGGGTAGTCATCTCTCCTTTTGAATGACAGAAAGTACCGCAACTCATCAAAGTTTGGAGCACGAACGTTCGCATGAAAAGAACATGTAGGCAAGTCAAGGTAGCATAGCTGTTGCGATGAATTTGAAACGGAGCAATGCCTAAGCTGGAAAGAGTCTCGCATAGAAAGTTGTTGAAAGGAGGCACGGCTCCATTCAAGCGCATGTAACGATGGAAAGCCTTATAACTTGGGGGAGGCATATGAGTGAACTCGTCCTTCTTTGGCAGACGTACATCCTCCTCTGGTATACCTTGTTGCGCACAGATGTTATAAAGAACTTTAGCAGAAACCACCGAAGAAGCCCTCTCAAGGAGGTTGAGTAGAACTCTAAAGTTGGGAGGCGTTCGATCCATGACTTACCTGACCACGACCAACTGACCGTATTTCGCCTGTGAAGTGGTAGGAGAAAGGGCGACGGATGCGGCTGCGGAAAGTGTCAGGCTTCCTCCACTCGATTTACGGCGCGAAGATGGGTGCTTCATTCTAAAATAACGAAACTCTTATTCAAAACAGTCAGGCGATTTTACTCTAAATTAATAATTTTCCCTTGCAACACTAGAATTCCGGAGAGTTATCAATTCATGCCTACACAAGAGACTTCAAGTGTGAACCGGGGCAAGTGCAGCGTGCTGTCTATATGGGGTGAGATCGGTATTCGAAATGCTACAAACGCTCTATCCCGTGTTGATAGTCCATTGGCAGTGGAAATGGAAAAGAATTTCCTACATCGCTCCCATTTGTTTTTACTTCCTGTACGTTTACCCATTATCGATCAACAATCATAACGAATCCATTATGTGAAGCGACACGAAAAACTCTTCTCGCTATAGGGACACCGAGCATGCAACAAGCAAGCAAGGTAAATCTAAATCCTCCAGAAGGATTGGGACTGATTAGCGATGTATCATGCTATACTAGTTACGGAACTTGGTACAAGTCAATTCTTGCCTAGTGGACGAAGATAGAAAATTGTGTCAAGCATTGGACCAAGGCCGAATGTCTTTCCGGGAGAAACTCAAGACTCGATTTACTATCTTCCTCCATTAGACCACAATCAACTCAAACTTCTCATGATCCACATCGCAAAAGCAAACTCACCGTCAAAAAAACATGCGACTAACAGACCCACCTTGGATTAAACTTTAAATGTGAAACTGATCGAAAACTTGAATCCGCAGTCCAAAGGCAAGCTAGTAGCAAGCAATCAGGTCGGCGGCGAGCTAAGTAATTAGGTCGGGGCGATTCAAGGCGTGGGCTAGGGTTTCGTTCCAAGATGAACTAAGGTGGCACGGTGGAGCAAAGGGGAAATCACTGTCGAAGGCTTGGACAAGATGGATCTAAGGAAGCACTAGATCGGGTTAAGCAAGATAGGTCAAATCGCCTAAGGTTTCAGATCGTACAAGGAAATAGTTCGGGTCGTGTAAAAGTGGAAGGAAGGGTCAGCTCGAGCAACATAATATAGGCAGATAAAAAAGGCGAAGCGAAATTTTGCTAAGTCATTGGGTCTCCTACGATCCATCATGGATCGATAGCGATCCATATTTTCGAAGCAAAATTTTCCAAGTGGCCAGGTCGCTAGCGATCCACTGTACATGGATCACTAGCGACCCATAAGGTTGAGGGAGATCTTTCTCGAATTCGTTCTCCGACACCTGTCCATCGTTTTGAAGCATACCGGGAAGCTATAAGAAGACATTTGATCCATTACGACAAGCAATAGTAGTCAAGACCAAAACTAGGTGATCAACGGCATGACCTGCCACGTATCCGTGAATCTCTAATGCGATCACTTGGAATTCGACGAACAAATATTGAAAGCGATAACTTCCAGAGCACGCCTTGTTTACAACGAAGGTGTACTGTGGGTGGAAAATGTTATCCAGGTTTTCGACCCAGCAGGACCGGCTAGAAAACAAAACAATTCCTTGACATCAGAATGGCTTAGAACTTAACCAAAAAGGCTAAAGCACCGAGTTAATGAGAGTTAATCCATATTACTAAAGCAGCGGCTAGGTTC
Organism: Allium fistulosum; assembly: GCA_030737815.1. Taxonomy (NCBI): domain Eukaryota; kingdom Viridiplantae; phylum Streptophyta; class Magnoliopsida; order Asparagales; family Amaryllidaceae; genus Allium; species Allium fistulosum. The sequence goes on from CM060904.1 coordinate 474,943,115, forward strand.
AACTAAACCAAGAGTCCAGCATCTGTTCAGCCCAATCAGTAGCGAAAACGCAACCACCTAGTAGATCATCATCAAACAGAGCAATGGGCAATGAGACTACGCAATAACAACGATACAAGGTCATGAAAGCATCCCAAACTTCAAACTCCAAAAATAGCCTAAGTGCTTGGATAGCCAGCGATCCCTATGGATCCCTAGCGATCCATGCAAGATGCTAAGATGTTATGGCACAAAGGAAGTAAAGAAGGCCTAAAGGAAAGCAAGAATATGCTAACCATGGATTGCCAATGATGCATACTGGATACAGGAACCCAGCAAGCTAACATACTAAAGCAATGAAAAAGAGATAAGCAAGTAGCTCGCACACGAGCCATAGACCATGGATCGCTACCGATCCATGGTTTTAGCTTCGGTCATGAGCTAAGGTCCGTAGCCTCTTCCTATGTCCATCTGCAAGTGATTAATAGGCGTGTCTGGCCCAGAAGCTCTCCAATCTCTATAAATACCATCATGCCTGCAACATAAATGGGATCTTCTCCAGACTGGTTGCTGAAGCTCTACTGGAAACATTCTTCACTCTTTGCCTCCCTCACAACAATCTCCAAAGGAATTCACTATGATTCTCCAATGGATTCTAACTCTGGGGATTCAATCTGCCTAAAGATAATCAAAGCCTTTGTAATCCAACACTTCTTGTAACGGTAATCAGTCTATAATAAAACTATAAAGTGGATGTAGGCTTCATTAATAGCCAAACAACTATAAAAATTCCCTGCCTTCTTTATTTTACTGTTCTTATTCTATACCTGTTATCTATGATATTGCTCTGTCAGAACAGGGCTGGTGCTTTCAAACTCAAACCAGGGTGTTGATCCATTTTTTGGGTTAACAGTCTTATTTATGTTATGTAACATCCCCCATTTAGAGGCCTAAAACTAAACGCTACAGATGTTGCAGTCATCTATAGTTATTAATTTTTGGTCACTGGATGTGGTAATGTTAGATACATTGATATACTAGAAACACATGGATATGAAAAAATTTAAACTCATTTTTTTTAAAAATTTCTCATTCCATTTCAAATCGCATTTCAAATTCATTACATAATCCTAATTTGTAGATCACGTTCAGAGAAATATAATTATTACAAATTACGCCAAGAGCGATATATAAACATGCCCTCTTGGTTGATCAAAGTTTAAGTATAGGCACTAATTAACTTTGCCATCACATCTAATTAGATAGCGGAACCAAATAGAAAGAGCTCCTAATAGCTAGCTTGCTTCCTGCATGTCTCTGGAAGCTTATTCGTCAAAAGGAGAACCTAAAATCCTCAACTCTCAAACTACTCAAAATCAATTGAGCACCCGAGAGTTTAAGGGGAAAACATAAACTTTGAGTCAGACAAAAAAGACTATTGTGAATAATAACCTACCATCTCGAACCATATAGATATCTAGTGAGACCACGCCATTTAGTAGAATGGGTTTTTCCCTCAGTAGTATCTTAACCCAATTTATAATAACCATATATTGTGCACATGCATCACAATGGTTAAGACAAAACATAACCAAATGTATCATGATGATATGCAAACATGTTATATGTCTGGATTTTCCATCCCCATTCACTTGACTATTTGTCTCATGTTATAGTTTCTAGGGTCACTATTAACCTACTAGTTTTCATGGGCTTACTAATAACCTGTTACAAGCTTACGAACTACCTGTTCAGTTTCATAGTTTTCATGGGATTATTAAACTTATTTGTTTCTACCAATAACATCATCCAATCATAGTTTTCATGGGGTTACTATAACCTATTGGATTCTCCAATAACATCTCTCATGTCATAGTTTTCATGGGCTGACTATAAACCTATTGGATTCTCCAATAACTTCTCTTATGTCATAGTTTTCATGGGCTGACTATGAACCCATTGATCTGTATCAACAACCTATTCCGAACATAGTTCATATGGGATCACCAAGAACCTATTGGCCCCTCCCAATAAAAATTTCCATAATATAGTTTTTATTGGCTTACTAAGAACCTGTCTAAACCAATAACCTTTTGATCAGTCTTAGGCATCATATATTCTAGGCTGTCTAACCTCTTGGATGCAATTCTACTCACACAAGAGTAATTTAATGTATATTCATTACTGAGTCAACCTAACCTGTTATTCTGCCCTTAACACCCTAAAATGCAGCTATGGGTTAATAATGAAATGAACATGATTACACAAGCATACATGATAACAGATCAAATACCACAATAATATAAACTTCTATGGTTTAATTCCTTGTAATCATTTTCTATGAAATATGGTTAATACCCTTAACCCACTATCTTTAGCAAGGAAAGTTTTCTCTAAAATTTCAAAGTTAAATGGCATTTCAAAACTCTTTTACATTGCCATGGGTTTTCTTTAAAAATGAGATTGGGTTCTCCAATCTGAAAACTAAGGCTTTCGACTATATCCTTTGGATCATTATGACATCATGAGTTACCCTCCGTCACTCTTCCTTTTAACATCACAGAGCAAACAAGCCCTCTGTCCCCTTCTGTTTATCTAATGGGTTAGAAACAAGTGGGTATGTTCCTTTCGCCACTCTACTTTAGCGGTAGGGCCTTTCAAATTCATTGCTTAAGATTTTAGACGTCCTCTTTCAAAACCATGAAATATATCTTTCGAACAATTGAAAACATTCCTTTCGAAACACTTAAAAACATGCCCTTTTAAACACTTAAAATATGCCTTTTTAAAACATTTAAAAACATGCCTTTCGAAAGCATCAAAAACATACCTTTCGCAAGCATCAAAAACATACCTTTCGAAAGCATTGGGTTTAAGTAAAAAGTGTTTAAGCGACTTCAATCATGTCGAAAGGTATGGGAGCGGCACACACCCTTTCTCTAGTATAAGTTGAAAGAAAAGCGGCTTCAATGTTTGTGGAAGGGTATCGATTCGAATTCCACCCCAGAACTCATTAATTTAAAGAGTTATAAAAGAAGCCTCTTACCAAGGAGAAAGGTTCGAAGGGGTTCGAAGCAAATAAAATGGCTTTAACCCTTTCGCGAGCATGCCACCGACACCATCCTTTCCTTTCGTCTTTCTCCAATACACTACGTACCAAGTGCTTGATACCATGTGCATTGGTTTTGAATAAGTGCGAAAGGTTAGCTGAGTATGGTGACGGAAGCAAGCAAACGAAAGTGGCGAAAATTCGATATAAAACTGGTTTTTATGCTTTTTTAAGTTATTCCTTTTTACCTAACCATCAATTTTTGTCAATATTTCATTGGCTGTGAAATCTTTATCATATACTCTTTTGAAAAACTGCTGCACACATTAATTTAAAATATTTGAAACATTTTATGCGTAACAAAATAGCCTAAAATCTTAATTAACAATTAAGCCCCTCTAGCTTAATAAATTTATTTACCTTAGTAAAGCATTTAGGAAAAAATCTCAAAAATCACCAAAATTCACATTAAATATGTTTTCTAACATATATAATCAGACCCGAAAATAATTAATTAATTTCTTAAATTGATTAAAAATCGAAATATCCATTTCCACCACTCAAAAATTCATTATAATTATCCATAGCTCGGAATATTATGAAAATTTAATCCATTTTCAAAATAATTTTTTACACAACATATCCAAAATCATAGCATTTGGAAATCATTTTGCATGATTTTACCCTTAAAACTGAACTTCATTATTCCCCAAAATCCTTGTTTAAATTATAACATGGAATTTAAATCAAAATATATCATCATTCATCCAATCATGCGGTTTTAAACCTCAAATCCAAATTAAAACATTCAAGATGACCTATATGAGATGGTTTAGATCATTATTCACCTTGTTTAGATAAGGAACTTGAGATTTTTTCTTGCTTTAATCTTGCTAGTTTGAATCTTAGCCTCTAAATGGATTTTGTGCTCTTCTTCTTCTTAAGGTTATGGCCGGCCTTTAACTCTCTTTGTTTATGTTTTTGGTTTATGAAAATGTGAATGAGAATGGAGTAAGGGGTTTAGGGGTTATGGTATATGGCCATTCCCAATTGCCCTTGCCATATTCTCTTAAGTATTTAAAGTCATAACTTTTTCTCATTAATTAATTTAGTTAAGGTACGACCTTAATTAGTTTTTGTATCTCAATTCCCTTATCACTTTAGTCTCTATATTATTCTATTTAATTTATCTAATTAAATGTTCTGAATAATGTTATTTAAAATTAGGGGTGTTACAAGCTCCCCTCCTTAAAGAATTTCATCCTCGAAATTCAGTAACGATTATATACTAAGCATAGCAACCATTTGTAACATCTCCTAACTATCATACTAGCTTATTTAACTAGCAACCAGTCTATATATATAACAGATATAGAACATACCCTTATAATAGATCAGGATAAGTATCTATAATTATGTCTTCTGTCTGCCAAGTACAATCCTTCTCATTATCGTTCCACTGAACTTTCACCAACTTGACTGTCTTGTTTCTTAACCTCTTCTCATCTCTCGCTACAACCCGAACCGGTTGCCTAACAAAAGTCAAATCCGGTTCTACTATTAAATCTTCCAATGCAATCTGAGGGATAGTAGTCTCTGGATCATGTACATACTTACAAAGATGAGACACATGAAACACATTATGGACACCTACCAAACTGCTCGTTAATCTACTCTGTATGCCAGCTTTCCAATCCTCTCTATAACTGGGAACGGTGTAACATATCTCGATGCCAGTTTCCCCGACTTTTTGAATTGTACCGCACCCTTCATCGGTGGTACTTTAATGAAAACCTTATCTCCAACTGAGAACTCTAGATTCTTACGCCTCTTATCTGCATATCTCTTTTGTCTAAACTGAGCTTCCTTCATCCTACCTCGGACCAACTAAATCTTCTTTGTTGCCTGCCTTACTAGATCTGGACCTAAGACTAATCTGTCTCCGGTTTCTAACCAACATAATGGTGATTTGAATGGACTTCCATACAAAACTTCGAAAGGCACCATTCCTATACTAGTATGATAACTGTTATTATAGTAAAAATCAACTAAGTGTAGGTGATCTTCCCATGACCCACCAAAATCTAGCACACAAGCTCTCAACAAATCCTCGAGTACGTTGTTGACTCTCTCTATCTACCCATTTGTCTGAGGGTGATAAGCAGTACTCATCTTGAGCTTGGTACCTAACACATCCTGTAGACTATTCCATAACTCACTGGTAAACAAATTATCTCGATCACTAAATATACTAATAGGAATCCCATGTAGTCTAACTATGTTCTTCGTAATTTTTTTTGCCAAAACAGGTGCCGTCCTAGTTGACTTAACTGGAATAAATTGTGCACTCTTGGTCAACCTATCCACTATGACCCATATACTTTCATTTCCTGGAATTGACCTTGGCAACCCGTCTATAAAATCCATAGATATCGAATCCCATTTCCAAACTGGTACCTCCAAAGGTTGAAGCAACTCACTCAGCTTCTGATGTTTGGCCTTTACTTGTTGACAGTTCACACACTACTTTACCCACAAGCCAACATCCCTCTTCATACCTTCCCAGTAGAAACTCCTCTTCATATCTTGATACATCTTGGTTCCACCAGGATGAATCTTAAATTTTGATCAATGAAATTCTCTAAGGACCTCTCTCCTTAGGTCCCCAACATTCAGAACACATAACCATCCCTTCTTTCTCAACCATCCCCTTTGGTCAAGACTAAAATATTTTAGACCATCAATCTCCAATCCAACCTGAAGCCTTATAATCTTCTCAGCTAACACTGGGTCATCCTTCTATTTTGATGCAATCCTTTCGATCAATCTTGGTCAAACTTCCAAGAGGGATAAAATGGCAGTGATCTGACTAGAACTAGCAATCGATATTAACTTCACACTCTAAGTAGTCAAAGCCTCAAGGTCCTTCCACTCTGCTAACATAGCTAGCACAACATTTTGATGTTTTCTGCTAAAAGCATCCGCTACTTTATTTCCTTTCCTAGGTGTATACTCTATACCAAATTCATAAGCTGCTAAAAAATCCATCCACCTATGATGTCTCATATTCAACTCCTTCTAAGAGAATAAATACCTTAAGGACTTATGATCTATGTATAACTCGAATCTATCCCCTGTGAGATAATGTCTTCATACTTTCAATGCGAAGATCGCCGCAACCAACTCTAGATCGTGAGAAGGATATGTCACTTCATGTGGTCTAACCTATCATGAAGCATAGGAAATAACTTTACCTTCCTGCATTAATACAACTCCTAATCCGGTTCCACATGTATCTATATGCACTACGAATCCCTGATTCCCATCTAGAACTACTAACATAAGCGCATTGGTCAACAAGTGCTTTAACTTAAGGAATCTCTCCTCGCATTTTTCGGACCAAATAAACTTTGGGTCCTTCCTGGTTAGCTTAGTCAAGGCGCTGCTACTCGCGGGAAATCCTTAATGAATATATGGTAATAGCTAGCGAGTCTAAGGAAACATATGATCTTAGTCACCATCTCTAGCCTCATCCAATCATTAATAGCTTCGTTCTTATCCGAATCAACTGACAAACCCTTCTCTGAAACCATATGACCAAGAAACTTAACTTCTTTCTTCTAGAAATGACACTTTGAAAAATTCTCTTTCCCTTAATGCTGCCTTAGCATCTCAATCACCACTTTAAGATGAACTTCATGCTCTCTTTCATCGTTAGAGTATATTAAGATGCCATCTATGAATACCAATACGAACCTATCCAAATGCTCTTGGAAAACCCGGTTCATCAAATCCACGAAGAAAGATGGCGTATTCGTTAAACCGAATGGCATCACTAACCACTCGTATGAACCATGCCTAGTTCAAAAACATCGTCAATGGAATACTGTCTTCTACTACTCTTAGCTGATGGAAACCTACCGCCAAATCCAATTGGGAAAACACTTTGGCTCCACTCAACTGATCAAATAATTCATCAATTCTTGGCAAATTAATGCATATTCTTGACCTCCGTCTTGTTTAACTAACGATAGTCGATACACAACCTTAACGACCCATCTGGTTTCTTCACGAACACCGCGGCTGTTTCCCAAGGCGGACTGCTTCACTTAATGAAATTCTTTCCTTCTAAATCTACTAGCTGCACCTTCAATTCCTTCATCTCGGTAGGTGTCATCCTACTAGATGGTCTACATACAGGTTCTTCTCCTGGCACAAGATCTATCCGAAACTCAATGGCTTGCTTTGGTGGTAGTCCTATGACTAGCTTAAAAACATCTACAACCTCTCTTGCTACCAATACCAAATCTAATTCTTCTTTCACTTCCATTGCATTCAGTAAGCACAAGCACTTAAGTCTATCTTATCCACTGAGTATATAATTCAGTTATGACTATTAGGGTGTCTTAGCGATATTTCTCCACCTTGGCAAAATATCATAGCATCATACTTGTCTAACCAATCCATACCCAAAATGATCCGGAAGTCTACGAAATCAAAAACATACAAACTGCATGAAAACTTATGACCTAACAAAATAAGTTATAACTGGTTACATCTTATCCCCATAGTTGCATACACTCCTATTGGATTTGCAACCCTTAAGGAAGTAACAAGGTACGAAGGTTCTAAACATAACTTATCTACCAAACACTGAAATATAAATGAATGTGATGCACTGGTATCAAATAGTACCCTAACTATTATACTATGAATCGAATGCGTACCTTCCATCATAGTCTTTCCCTTCTTAGCATCGGTTGGTCTAGAAGGTAATTGTTCCAAAGCAAAAACATTTCCCTTATCCGCTTTAACTGGTTCTGAACACTGATTCTTTTAGTGTCCAATTTGATTACAGTTGAAGCATTTCACTCCTTTCTTGTCAGCAGCCTTCTTTGTTTTTCCTGTTCGACACTAGTGGGAAAAATTATCACACTTAAAGAAAACCAGATAAACTTTTTCCTTCTTGGCAACTCCTCCCTTCTGAGATCCTTTCTTCTTAAAGAATTTCCTCTTCTTCCTCTGAGGATCTTGGGTTTCAACCTACTTCTATTTCCCAAAATTAAATAGCATCTCTTCATTCCTGAATGCCATCTCCACTACAACTATACTCGGATCACGGAGATGTGGCATAGTTTCCCTACCAATCTTAGGCTTTAATCCTCTAATAAACTTCTCATTTCTTTTGATGACGGTATCAATGGTAGCATACCCATATTTGGACAACTCATCAAACTTCATAGCGTATTCAATCACTGACATCTCGCCTTGCACTAAGTCCATGAACTTTCTCAGTAGTACTGACTTGGCAACTTTAAATAAGAACCTCTCTTTGAATCTCTTTCGAAACTCTAACTCTTCTTTGGGAACTCCCATGATGATACTTTTCCACCAATAAAGTGATGCTCTCTGCAACTATCTAGAAGCAAGTCTCCTTTTCTGCTCATCATCTAATCCCAAATCAGCAAAAATCATTTCATAGTGCAATAACCAGTTTTCTACTTCAACAGCATCCTCCGTTCCCAATTCCTACCAAGGCTGGTGTAATCCCTACTCATCTTGGCATAGTTATTGCCAACTTGGACCATGGGATTAGCTCCTGCAACATTCATGGTGTTTCCCCCAGCCACTCCTGAACTTGGTCCAGCTTGCATCAGATTGACGAAGAACTGATACATCATCCCCAAATCTACCGACAAGGTTCCAGCAGCTACATTTGCATTTGCATTTGGAATTGCATTTGCCTATCCACCTGGGTTCCTCCTGGTATTGAGTCGAGCATTTCAATTAGTTGTGGTGCTTCCTCCACCTAGATTTCCTCTTCCATTTCCTGCATCCGTATCTTTCTTTATCGTATATCTGCATACGACCCTTAGTAAGATACATGAGAACAGTCTAGGAGAAAGGGGAAATGTACTTATATATATATATATAACAAGTGCAAGTACGTTACTATAGCATTAATCCAAACCCCGATCTCATTCTTTGATTCATTAGGTTATGTTTTGAAAATCATTTAGCTTCAAGTTTCTTTTAAATTTACAAAAACCTATGATTTGGTACCAACTTGTAACATCCCCCATTTAGAGCCCCAAAACTAACCGCTATAGATGCTTTAGACATTTATACGTTGATATACTAGAGACACATGATTATGAAAAATCTTAAACTCAATTTTAAAACAAATTTCTCATTCCATTTCAAATTGCATTTCAGATTCATTGCATAATACCAATTCGTAAACCACGTTCAGAGAAATATAATTATTACAAATTACGCCAAAAGCGATATATGAAGATGCCCACTTGGTTGATCAAAATCTAAGTATATGCACTAATTAACTTTGCCATTACATCCAATTATACAGCGGAAACAAACAGAAAGAACTCTTAATAGCTAGCTTGCCTCATGCACGTCTCCAGAAGCTTATTCGTCAAAAGAAGAACCTGAAATCCTCAACTCTCAAACTACTAAAAATCAGTTGAGTGCCCGAGAGTTTAATGGGAAAAACATAAACTTTTAGTTAGACAAAAATACTGGTGTGAATAATAACCTACCATCTCAAACCATTTAGATATCTAGTGAGACTACACAGCTTAGCGAAATGGGTTTTCCGCTCACTAGTATCTTAATCCAATTTGTAATAACCATATACTGTGCGCCTGCATCCACAATGGTTAAGACATAACATAATAAAATGTATCATGATGATATGCAAACATGCTATATGCTCTGAATTTCCCATCCCCATTCACTGACTACCTGTCTCATGTTATAGTTTCTAGGGTCACTATTAACCCCTAGTTTTCATGGGCTTACCAATAACTGTTCCAAGCTTATGGACTACCAGTCCGGTTTTATAGTTTTCATGGGATTACTAAGAATCTATTGATGTCTACCAATAACATCATCCAATCATAGTTTTCATGGGGTCACTATGAACCTATTGGATTCTCCAATAACATCTCTCATGTCATAATTTTCATGGGCTGACCATGAACCAATTGATCTCTATCAACAACCTGTTCCTGGCATAGTTTTCATGGGATTACTAGGAACTTATTGGCCCTTGCCAATAACAATTTCCATAACTTAGTTTTTTGGGGCTTACTAAGAACCTATCTAAACTAATAATCTTTTCATCAACCTTGGGCATCCTATATTTCAGTCTGTCTGACCTTTGGATAGAATTTTATTCACATAAGACTAATTCAATGTATATTCACTACTGGGTCAACCTAACCCTTAACATCCCAAAATGCAGTTATGGGTTAATAATGAAGTGAATACGATTACATAAGCATGCATGATAACAGATCAAATAACACAACATGATAACAGATCAAATAACACAACAATATAAACTTCTATGGTTTAATTCCTTGTAATCATTTTCTTTTGAAATATGGTTAATACTCTTAACCCATTATCTTTATCAAGGAAAGCTTTCTCTAAAATTTCACAGTTAAATGCCATTTCAAAACTCTTTTACATTACCAAGGGTTTTCTTTAAAATGAGATTGGGTTCTCTAATTTGAAAACTAAGTCTTTCGACTGCATCCTTTAGATCATTATGACATCATGGGTTACCTTCCGTCACTCTCCTTTTCGACAGCATAGAGCAAACAAGCCCTCTGTCACCTTTCGTTTAACCAATGGGTTAGAAACAAGTGGCTATGCCCCTTTCGACACTCTACTCTAGCGGCAGGACCTTTCGAATTCATTGCTTAAAATTTTAGACATCCTCTTTCGAAACCATGAAATATATCTTTCGAACATTTAGAGACCTTTCGAAACACTTAAAAACATGCCCTTTTAAACACATAAAAACATACCTTTCGAAGGCATAAAAAACATACCTTTCGAAGGCATCAAAAACATACCTTTCGAAAGCATTGGGTTCAAGTAAAAAGCGTTTAAGCGACTTTAATCTGTTGAAAGGTATGGGAGTGGCACCCACCCTTTTGCAAGTATGAGTTGAAAGAAAAGCGGCTTCAATGGTTGCGGAAGGGTATCGATTCAAAACCCTACCCTCCAAATCATTGATTTAAAGAGTTATAAAAGTGGCCTCTTACTGAGGCGAAAGGTTCGAAGGGGTTTGAAAGCAAATACAAGCGGCTTCAACGCTTTCGTAAGCGTCCTTCGACACCATTCTTTCCTTCCGTCTTTCTCCAATACGCTACAAAACAAGTGCTTGATACCATGTGTATTGGTTTTGAATAAGTGCAAAAGGTTCACTGAGTATGCTGACGGAAGCAAGCAAATGAAAGTGGCAAAGTTGTAATTCGATATAAAACTGATTTTTATGCTTTTTAAAGTAATTCCTTTTTACCTAACCATCAATTTTTGTCAAAATTTCATTGGCTATGAAATCTTTATCATATACTCTTCTAAAAAAAGTTGCACACATTAATTTTTAATATTTGAAACATTTTATACTTAACAAAATAGCCTAAAATGTTAAATAAAAATTAAGCCCCTCTAGCTTAATCAATATATTTACCTTAGTAAAGCATTTAGGAAAAATTCCCAAAAATCAATGTAATTCACATTAAATATGTTTTCTACATATATAAATATCAGACCTGAAAATAGTTAATTAATTTCTTAAATTATTAAAACCTGAAATATCCATTTCTTCCACTCAAAAATTCGTAATAATTATCCATAGCTCGAAATATTATGTAAAGTTAAACCCATTTCCAAAATAATGTTTTACATAACATATTCAAATGTCATGGCATTTGGAAATCATTTTGCACGATTTATCCTTAAAAGCGAACTTCATTATTCCATAAAATCCTTGTTTAAATTATAACATGGCATTTAAATCAAAACATATCATCATTCATCCAATCATACAATTTTTAAACCTCAAACCCAAATTAAAACATTCAAGATGACTTATATGAGATCGTTTAGATTATTATTCACCTTGTTTGGATAAGGAACGTGAGACTTGTTCTTATTTTAATCTTCCTAGGTTGAACCTTAGTCTCTAAACGGATTTTGTGCTCTTCTATTTCTTAGGGTTATGGCTGACCTTTAACTCTCTTTGTTTATGTTTTTGGTTTATGAAAATGTGAACGAAAATATGGTAAGGGGTTTAGGGGTTATGGTATACGGCTATTCCCATATTGCCCTTGCCTTATTCTCTTAAGTATTTAAATCATAACTCTTTCTCATTAATTAATTTAGTTAAGGCACGATCTTAATTAGTTTTCAAATCTCAATTCCCTTATCACTCTAGTCTCTACATATTCTATTTAATTTATCTAATTAAATCTCTTGAATAGTATTATTTAATTAGGGGTGTAACATGTTATGAATGTAGGTTTCATAAATTCAAAATTAAATTAATTTTATGTAAGACTAAAGGAAATGCATGAAGTGTTTCTGAATTCTTATTCCATCATACTGAGAAATAATTATTGTTTCAAGAAACACCACCATTATATTGAGAAACAACTGTTGTTTTAAGAAATACCACCTTCACGAGGAAGGAATTTCTTTTATAAATTATTGGTATTATAATTGACATGGATACGTTCCAAAGCCTCGAACATAGAAACTATAAGGAAAATTAAAATAGACACAACTCATTAGAATGTTTAATAAGAATTCTAGAACATTAAAGAGAAACCGTAAGTTTCATGTAAATGTCAAGGAAAAGAATTATTAGTAATAACATTTTACTCAATTTTCAATATACCATATAGAGTATAGATTCTACCATATGGTAGGATGCTTAAATACGAAAGAGATTCCAAAGACATTATCAAAATATGTTTTGATAGTCATACATGAAGGCATGTGATCCATCGAACGGAGGTATGTCTTCAAAAAGAATACCAATGTAGTAGAAATATAATAAGCAATGATGATGAAAAATAGCGTTGTAAATTTCAATTGTTGAAATTAGCATAATGGATTTGTCATTTAATGTGCTTAAGTTAATTTGGACTCCAGTCACAAAATTATCGCACAATATGACATCGAATTTTGGTACATTATTGTTGAAACAAAATTTTAAATAATAATTTAGAATATACTGTTTGCATATGATAACCAAAATTTCATGATGTTAGTGGGAGGGATAATTGTGTTTGTAAGTATTGGATAAGATAAGAACTGATACGACAGTACTGTTCAACAAGCACCATAATTAAGCAACTATTTTGTTAGGAAAATCAAATCATTTGATTATCAGTCAAAATACAAGGGAAGCATGTATGTAGAAAATAATATTAAGATGTACTAAAATATTTCTAAAACTATAAGTAAGGGTGTTGGGATTGTCATAAATAATATACACAGACACAATATTAAAATGTTTAAAATGAAGCATATGAGATGGATCTTTATGCATCGACAATAGGAATTATGACATATGCTGTGTTGTCTACTATATCTCTATTCGCTTATGTAATTGATGCATTTGAGTAAGTATCAATCAAGATCACTAAATGGTAGTTATGATTATTCCCAAGCATATGTAAAATTCAAGAGAATTATTTATGGAAACAACGAACTCCTTATGAAAGAGTTTTTGGATTGGAACTTCATAGGTGATATAGAATATGGTATGCAATCTTAAATTCATATTCAACCTTAGTTAATGTGCTTTTAGTTGGAGATGTTGCAAACAAGAGGTGTTGACTAATTCAACTAAAGGCCAATTACATCGCCTAGAATTGCACTACATTAATATAAGTATACACAAATTCATAAATTTAGAAGTTAACTAGGAGTGATTCCAAATGTTAAGAATCGTATGACATTATTTTGCGAAAATAATGTTGTAGTACAGGTCGCAATGAACCTAGGGATCTATCTAAACACATGTTCCAAAAGTTCCATATGATAAAGATAGTTTATCAATAATAGAAAAATGTTGGCCGATAGAGTATATAGTAAAACAATATAATGGATATGTTCATAAAGGGACTTGCTCAATCAGTTCTGAAAATGGTCGGAGGAACAAGATTAAGATTCCATAATCAACTCCAAGTGTAAGTGGGATATTGAAATAGTTACTAGTATGCTCTCGGGGCAATTATATAATTTGTTACATATATCTAACTCTATAGTCAAACTTTTTCGTAGTAACAGTGTAAGTTTTTCATTTATATACTTTGTTATATTATAATATAATTAATTTAATGTATATAATAAGAAAATCCTTAAATAAAATCTAATGTGATTGTAGTTGCAAATAGTTGCAATTGTGAGTAATTAATCACAAAATAAAATGACATTTTGTTTTAAATATTCTTAATAAAGTTGTTTCGAGAGAAGATATTAATACATCCATTGAGACTAGGGTGCATAACGCTCTCCAAATGTTGAGAAATATATTACTCACGGTTGAGAGTTTCTGTTTGGTTGATAAAAACTAGGTGAAATAGAAAATCTCAATGTGACGATGTTATGTAGTTCCTTCAATTTGAGAATACCAGGGAACTTCTATATGAATACTCCACTTTGATTATATTAAACTATGGAATGGAGATCCATCGAGCGATGATAGTAGTGTCTCAGTTGAAGCACTGGAAGTGAATTAGTGTTCAATAGAGAATTTGTCTCCTTGATTGTATGAGTTTAGTATCACAGTCAACTATAGTCAATTGAAAGTTAAAATCTCTAGCTAGAGCAGAACAATTGATAACAAATGTTATTATTGAACCAATGACTTTGTTTATGGATTGATCAAGTTGAATGTAGATAATATTAGAGTTTTAACTAATATCTGACTCTATATATCCTAATGTAATATAGTGTTGGTAAAGAGAACAACATAAATTATTATCACTATTGTACCGCTTAAGAAAATGTAACATCCTATATCTAGGGGCCAAATACTAAGTGCTATAGATGTTTCAGTCATCTATAGTATTAACTTCGGGTGACAAAATACGGTAATGCTAATGTTATCCATAATATCAGAAGCACTTGAATATGAACAAAATCACAGCTTTCAAGAACAACATTTTGCTGATTACATTT
This sequence comes from Allium fistulosum, assembly GCA_030737815.1. Classification (NCBI taxonomy): domain Eukaryota; kingdom Viridiplantae; phylum Streptophyta; class Magnoliopsida; order Asparagales; family Amaryllidaceae; genus Allium; species Allium fistulosum. The sequence continues at coordinate 474,958,149 of CM060904.1, forward strand.
AAAAACAATAATTCATAACCAAGTTATAATATCCCAAAATGATTCCTAGGCAATGATCATATATAATATACAATAATACGCAAAGAGTGACATATGACAATGCCTGCATGGTAGATCAAAGCAATATATTCATATCTGACTTAATATTAGCGGAAATAAACAAAATAATATGCACTCCTAGTTAGCTATCCGTCAGCCACATGCTCGTCTTCGGATGATTTATTCGCCAAAATAAAAAAAAATGAAAACCTCAACCCTTAACCCTCAGCTTACTCAAATCAATTTTGAGCACCCGGGAGTTTAAAGGAAAACAAAAACTTCAAGTCAGATATAAAGCCTGGCAAGAATAATGCCGTTCATCTTTCTTATTTTATGTTAAGTGAGACCATGCCGCTTAGCGGAACGGGTTTCCCTTCACTAACATTCCTTTAAAATGTATTTTTTTGCAAATCTTTTCCTACAACCAAAACTGGTTAAAATCTGTAAAGCATTATTATGTAAACATACATATCAGGTAATAAAGGAACTATCTGTTCAAACACTTTAGTTTTATTTGGCTAACTATTAACCTTTGGCTAACTCGGGCCTACCACACAACATATCAAAATTTATCTAACATCTGTTAGATACTCCTCTTCTTTTGGATGTTCTGTCATTATCTATCTGTTAAATACTTCTCTTCTGGACGGTCTATCCTTAACTTATCATCTTCCAAGGTAACCTGATCAAAATGGTTTTGCGGGCTCACCAATAACCTATCTTCATACTAACATATATTCCTTTCTGTATGTATTCACAAATTTAGTCTAACCTGTGACAAAGCCCTACACACTAGAATTTTGGACAAAGTTAGTTGGGCCTAATAGCTAATGTATAGGGCGCGACCCTATACCAGTCCCATCTGGTATTCTAATATCTGAGTCATTTTACTTAGGGATCCCTTCCTAAAAAATTTCTTGAAAACCTTTTCAATATGATTTAAAACCTTTAAATCAAATTCAGACAAGGAAAATATATAATCTCTATGCTTTACTCAAAACCACCTTGCCATGTTATATATACTTTACTCAAATCATAGTTGATGAAAACATTTGACCTTTGAAAGTCCCCCTTCGAATCTATTGAAAGTATCCCTTTCGAAACCATTAAAAGTACCCTTTTCTAAACTAAGTAAAACGCTTCCTTTAATATAGGCCGAAAGGCCAAAACCTTTAAAATGTATCTTTTTGCAAATCTTTTCATGCAACCAAAACTGGTTAAAATCTGTAAAGCATTATTATGTAAGCATACATATAAGGTAATAAATGAACTATCTGTTCAAACACTTCAGTTTTGTTTGGCTAACTATTAACCTTTGGCTGACTCGGGCATACCAGACAACATATCAAAATTTATCTAACATCTGTTAGGCACTCCTCTTCTTCTGGACGTTATGTCCTTAACTATCTGTTAAATACTTCCCTTTTGGACGGTATGTCCTTAACTTATCATCTTCCAGGGTCACCTGATCCTAATGGTTTTACGGGCTCACTAATAACCTATCTGTATACTAAGATATATTCCTTTCTTTATGTATTCATAATTTTAATCTTACCTATGACAAAGCCCTACACACTGGAATTTTGGACAAAATTAGCTGGGGCTAATAGCTAATATATAGGGCACGACCGTATACCAGTCCCATCTGGTATTCTAATATCTGAGTGATTTTACTTAGGGATCCTGTAACGACCCAGAAATTTGAACAAATTAAATTGAGAATATTTAATTAATTTAAATATTTGAACGATGATTTAATTTGAATCCCCAATATATCTATGAATTTGGCGATTAAATTATAAAATTTAATCTATTGAACTGGAAAACAATTTGAATCTTCAGTTTTAAGCTGAAGAAAAATATTTCAAAAGCTTTTAAAATTTATATTGATAACACTGAAGATAATAGAAGCTTCAGAATCGAGTTAGAAAATGATTTGTTCAGTTTTGAAATTAAATCGTTCGAATCGATATTTAAAAATAGCCGTCCGAGGCACAGTCTTGGAATTCGACGAAACCAGTTCCATTGGGTCCGTAATATTGAATTATTACCGGATTTCAAATTTCATATTTTTCGGAGTTGATATGTGAGCACACGACGTGTAAACGTGTTGAAATTAAATTTGAATTCAATTTTAAAATTTAAAATTTATAAACTTGCCGACATCAGAAGTAAGGCACACGATATCTCCTTCATCCATGCCTAGGATAACGCAGGGAATCACGCAAAAGAAATCTTGCAACCCATTCTCTTTCAGTTTTAAATAACCCTCTTCTCTGTATAATTTAAAATCGAACAGAAGATAAAAATCAATGGTTCTCGTTCAAAATAAATGGTCGCATACCCTTCCTCTTGTCCAAAAAATGAAATCACTTCCTCAGTTCCCAAATTCGAAAAATAAAAATGGGACCGTGCCCTTCCTCCTTTAAAATCGAACGAAATTCATTCATTCAAAAAAAAAATCGAATTCGAGCTGTTCGGAGCTTATGGCGACCGACCTCAGGGAAATCGGGATCGAGAATATGCAGTCACGACGTATTTCTTCTATCGCCAGTTCGAGCTCGAGATCTGGAATCAATAAATCAGCATGTTCCTCCTTCCACAATTCTTGAAGCCGATTCTCAGAATAAAAAAAGGCGAGCGAATAATCAAAGTCGACTTGAAACAAATCAAAGACTCGTAGAGTCGCTCGCTGCGATTCATTCGAGGGTTTCGAAGTTTGTTGATCACGATGCCTAGGAGGATGAGCGCGTGGTCAAAAATAGCCGCAAGCATTGTGGGATGGTCGCGAGCAACGCGATTGGGCAAGCACACGCGTGGAGTTGAGCAAGCTTGAAGTTTTGGGCAGTGAGGTATACTGTCTATTTTTAATTTAATTTAATAATATATATATATACACACATACGGATTTGGAAAGAAAATTGTCAGTGAGGTCAAAAATATTTATACTCTAATTTAATATAATATGTATGTATGGGAATAATATTTTGGAAGTTAAATAGGAATTTTAAAATGTTAAGTAGTTATATAAGATCAAAATCAGTATAGTTATTTTTTTTTGAGTATGTATATGTATGGTTTTAAAAGAAAATTTGATTTAAATTAAATTTATAATTAAGTTGTTAAAAAGGAAATTTGTTTGAAATTAAATTGATTAGATAAAGTAAAATTTTAGTTAAACAAATTTATTTAAAGAAACTGGTTTAAAATAAAATCATTGAATAATTAAAATTACCAAACACAAAAATAAAATAAAAATTGGTTATTCAATTACTTCGAATATTAATGAATTGTATAAAATTGTTTATACAAGGTATAAATCAAGAAATCGAGTCAAGATGGAAATTGGATGGCAAATTAAAAAGCTAAGGTGAGATTTTTCTCACTCGAAGGAAAATTTAAATTTGCAGTTATTGATTGATGATTGCTATTGGATGTGATATTAGATATAGTAGGATATATCTATATATATATATAGCAATATATACATATTGGCATATTTATATATTGGATTGATTGATTTCCTGCCTCGTATAGCGGATGAGACCCTATTGCGCCGTTATTAAGCGGATGATATTTTATAAAACCCATATACCGCGATATTCCACCTCGAAGTGGAATTGGTATTGTGCTAACGTCTGTGGATGCAGGAAAACAGGTTGGAGGGATCCAACTGGATCCCTCAACTGTATTTATTTATTTACAAATATTGATGTATATTCTGTTATCATATTGATATATGATAGTGAATGTTGTGATGGACTAAATTGGTGCGTTGCATCATCGGATCCAATTTTGAAAGTTTAAAAATAACGATGTTGACTTTAAAAGAGATTTTAAAAGTGATTATTTGAAAGTATACGTTTTATTAAATTTTTGAATTTATTTATCTTAAATAAATAAACGTTAAAAATTTAAAGTTATGAAAATTATAAATTGTGAAATATAACTGAAAGGTGATTTTGAAATAAATAGTTAAGAAATTTATAAAATAGTTTAAATTTGGATTTTTGAATTATTAAAAATGATGTATATAAAAGATGTATAAAATTGATATCTTTAGAATTAAAATTATTGAAATTTTAAAACGAGTTTTTATAAGTGTTAAAAATGAAATTTATAGATTTATAAATTGTGAAGTTATAAAATGAATGAAATTGTAGAATAAAAGATTTATAAGAAATTTACTTATAAATTAGATTTTTGCACTTAGATGGAATATGAATGGAATTTGCTAATAAAATGATTTTATAAGTTGAAACTGTTAGAAAATATTAATATGATTTATAAACGTCGTTTATAAATCCGAGATCACTTATTTTGATAAGTGAATTATAGAAGTTAATAAAGGAAGATTTATAAATCAAAGTTGTTATAAAATTGAAATAGAATTTATAAACGTTGATTTATAAATTCAAAATAAATTGAATTTGATAAATTAAATATAGAAGGTTATTAAAGAAAATATATTCGCGATTTTGGATAGCGAATTATCCTTGAAATAAAATGAGTAGAGATATTCAAATTTGGTTAAGTGAATTATATTCACGATTTTGGACAGTGAATATATTATTGAATAAAACCGGATATGTTTTTGGGAAAATGATGTTCTAAAAACAAAGTTAACTGTTTTAAAAATACATTTTTAAAATGTATAAAATATCGAATACATAGAGTTCAACATTCATTGTTGAAATAGACGTTTTCGACGAAATAAGGAAATAGTGGACTATAACACTGTTGTTATAGTAAATGATTTCCAAAAGGAGATGTTTTATATAGTATTGGGATTTACATATCTATCTTAATTTCAAATCCCAATACTAGTGATTTTGAGTCGTCGTAACGATGTTTTACGTAACATTCGTTTTGACTCAAATAGATGTTGTTATGGTAAATGACTTCCTTAAAGAATGAAATTTATACTTAATATTGATTTAAGTATATCGAATATTTTCAAATGTTGAAGATAAATAGATTTGTGAATTACTTATTATTAAATAAGTAGGGAAATGTTTTTCCAATATGAAATAAACGTTTGAGAATTATCTTTCTAAAGATAAGTCGAAAGTGAATATTGAAATCGATTGAAAATCGTATATCACTAGATTTTTTTTGAAATACAAATTCACTATGGAATTTAAGAAATGGGAATTCGTTTTTAAAAATAAACGTTAATTTATTTTGAAGTGTGGAAATTATATATCTAGTAAAGATATTTTTGAAGATAAAATAATTTGGGAAAATTATTTGGAATCTGATGATGTTGCGCTTCTTTATTGATAGTTAAATAACCGACTATCAATAATTACCCTGAATTGGTATTTGTTGTGAACTGGATGAATTTGAATGCCACACTTATTTTTGAATAAGCGCTCACTATTCGGGTTAGCCGGGAAAGGACCATGGGGTCGTATAACCCATTCCGAATATGTGATATGTCGTTATGAATCGCATTTGATGACCGGTGTTGAAGACCAGATATTTTTGGAAATAGAAGGATTACCGTCGAGTTACTCTACATCGACTGATCTTCGATTTAGAGGTTTTATCACCCTTAGTGACGGGAAGTCCGGACATGATTGAAAATTATCCGGAATTGCAAGGGCTTCGTGAGAAGTGCCTTCGGTTCTGTTCGATCGCAGAACAGACTTGTATGGATTGTATGTCTGACGTTACAAATTGAGATATAAAGCTGATTTCTTTCAATTACATATCTGTTGGTGGCGGAGAATTTATTCTCTTAGCTTAATACCCTTCTCTGAGACGTACGAGCTCAGAGGTTATGTAGTTGAAATTTATCAGCGATATACTCCCAATTTGGTAACGTGACATGCTGAGTGTTGCTGTGAAATGATCAGTGTTTGATCATTTGTGATATGATCATTTATTTGATCATTTATCTTTGTGATCATAGGTTGATCATTTGTTGACCCAAGGCATGGCTTTGGTGACAAAGCGTAGCTTTATGGACGAGACTTCGTCGGACCTCACACCCCGGAAATGGTCAAAACAGGAAGGATGCGGCAAGGTTCTAGGGAGTAGCGCCCCTTAGTGTATGTCATTCCTTCTGGATAAAGGTGGTATCATGGTATGGAGCCCAGATACTTAACCTCTGTGGTTGCTGCAAATTTATTACTTTGTGGTTGTTGCGAATCGAGGATCCTCGGGAAGATCGGTGAAGATCGGGGGATGGCATACGCGTGTCAGTAGTTACCTATTTTTGCAGAGGTAACCCGGCCTTGTGTTGGCAGAGAACCGGTTTGGTTCTCGGGACGTCATTCCAGAGGCGTTCTATTCGTGGAATAGGAAGTTCCTTAGCCTGACCATTTGTTGGAAATCCAAAGAAACAATACGAGCCTTGTACGGTTTTAGTTGTAGAACCTGCCATCTAATATGGCAGCTATAGTAAGCATACTATAATGGTAACTATGCTGGCTAAGATTTATATTCTACTTTCGAAATGTTTTCTACACTATGCACTAATAATAATATCAAAAAGAATTTGATTTTGCGTAGTAAGCATCTTTGACTATCATAAGAAGAAATCTCCTCCAATTCTGCGTTTGCATTGTGTGTGTGGCGGGAGGTCTTATGGTAGTTTCATTTTTCAAAAGCATTGCGAAATTGACTTTAAAATTTCCTGTTGTTTGTTTTAAAGATAAACTGTTTTACGATCTCACACCAGTCACCATGACTGACTCGGAGTTTATTGTTTCCCTTCTAAACTCTGGGTGCCCACCAATTTCCACACGGGTAGTCTAGAGTTAGGTTATCAGGATATTCTGGAGCTTTGGAAGCAAGCTGGATGGCGAGACGTAGTATTTGTATCTGATATATTTATTCCGCTGTGTATTCTGTATGAGGACAAGTTTATATAACTGTCCATTGTTGTATTGAGTTGTATATTGACTCTGATGATTGATGTGTGTATAAAATGATATAGTTCTTTGTTTAAAGATTATTCATTTATCTATTATATATTGTTCCGCTGTGAATGTGAGATTCTGATATTGTTTTCTGTTGTTGTTCTGTTGTTCTTCTCTTCTTTTTCTTCTATCTTTTTCTTCTTCTACTTTTTCTTTTTCTTAAAACCCCTCAGGGTTCGTATTTCCGTGCATCTTGAGTTAATCAATGGAGATTAGTGTTTAATCAAGGTTACGGATTTGCGGGTCGTGACAGATCCCTTCCTAAAATTTTCCTTGAAAAACTTTTCAAAATGATTTAAAACCTTTAAATCAAATTCGAACAAGGAAAATATATAATCTCTATGCTTTACTCAAAACCACCTTGCCATGTTATATATATTTTACTCAAATCATAGTTGATGAAAACATTTGAACTTTGAATGTCCCCCTTTCGAATCTATTGAAAGTACCCCTTCGGAAACCATTGATAGTACCCCTTTCTAAATCAAGTAAAACCCTTCCTTTAATCTAAGTCGAAAGGCCAAAACCTTCCTTTATAAACCATTCTTACAACCCTTTCGACACCATTGGAAAACCTTCCTTTCGAAAGCTTTAAAAACCTTAGACGTCTTCCTTTTAAAACCTTTAAACATTACCTTTCGAAACCCTTGGAAAACCTTTTCTTTTAATTCTTTCAAAACAACCGGAAAAAACCATACCTTTCGACTCCTGCGAAACCATTGGGGAACCTCCACTTCAAAACCTTTCTTTAAAACCTTTTGAAAACATCAAATCTAAGCCTTTCGAAAGCACTTGGGTTCAATTTAAAACATGTGGAAACCTTTCGATACCATTCAAAGTTTACTCCTTCGAAACCCTTTGAAAACTGTTTCAGTCGAAACTATTTAGATTATGCCTTCAAGTAGAGAAAAAGGATCATAAACCCATTAAAGTCGAAAGCACTTCTTTTCGAAATCATTTAAATCATCTCTTTTGAAACCTTTTGGGTTATACTTCAATTGAGCAAAATGGTCTTTAAAAACATTTAAGTCGAAAGCCAACTTTTCGAAAGCATTCCTAAGTAAAGAAGTGATGGTGTCGAAACCATCCCTTTGAAAGCATTGGAGAAGTGGTCGATTTTAGAAAACAAATTAACACCTTCAAAACCCTCTGGGTCGAAAGGTAAAAAGGCAGCGGCAAAAGGGTTTCAACATAGTCGAAAGCATTCATTTATAAACAAAGGCACAACCCAATCGAAACCATTTCCTTTAAATAATTTGACTTGGTCGAAAGCCAACCTAGTCAAAAGCATCTTAGTCGAAAGCAGGCATGCACATTTTTATTTAAAACAAAGTATTGCCTTAACCCCTTCGGAATCCTGGTTCGATCCTATACCTTCCGCCCACGTCCAATGCACTACATACCAATTCCCTGATACCATGTACATTGGTTTCAACTGGGTCGGAGGCGAAGGCAGAGAGGTAGAACCTGGTACCGAAAGCATTGAAACAGTGAAAAACCTATACATTTGTCCTTTTAAACTATTTCTTTTATACCTAACCTACCTTGTTTGTCTAAATCTGATTGGTTGCCATTTTACTTTTTTTAAAAGTGCTGCCAATTTCCAGAATTAACAAATTTGAATTATTTGCAAAGAGAACCTTCTCCTTTTATAAATATATAAAACATTTAAGTCCCATACCTTAAATAATTTTATATATCCATTAAAACACTTAGGAAAAATCTATAAAAATTCTAGAAAATCTCTTTTAATATATTTTCCAACACATAAAAATTTCAGACCCAAACCTTTTATAATTTAACCATAAATAATTTATAACCCAAAATAACATTTTCTTTACTAGAAAATTCGTATTAATTCCACAAAAATTCAGAAAAATCTAAAAATTGAAACGTATCTCCAAAATATTATTTCCGGTATATATAAAAATTCGCAAGGCATTCAGATGTCATTTAGTAGGGATTTTACCTTAAAACTTATCATAAAATCAATATGAACATGTATAAATCATCAATAAGTATATATAATCATTCCATCAACCAAAAACATGGCAAAACATTGCAAAACATTTTGGATTTTTCCTTAAAACCGAAAACAAAACAAATGATAGATGTAAACATTATTCACTTTAGCTTTAGAGATTAAGGATATGAGATTTGAATGAATTTAATGTTGATTAAGCTTCCCCTTTATCTTTCTTTCTCTTGCTCTTGTTAATGGTGGTCGGCCTTAACTTTTAAAAATTTTAACAAATGAAAATGAATGTGTAGGAGTTTACACGGCTAAGGGATATAAATATAGGAATGACCTCCTTTTGATTTTACCCCTCCTATATTTCATTTTAACTCTTCTTTAATTCATTGGTTAAATGGCACGGCTAACCCTTAATTAAATCAAATCTCAATCCCCCGATCAACACTTAATTTTATTTAGTTTTGCTAATTAAATATCTTAAATAATGTTATTAAAAATATAGGGTGTTACAAACTCCCCTCCTTAAAAAATTTCGTCCTCGAAATTATGATAAGTCATAACAATCACATAAGAAGGTAAAACATACCATCAAACAAATCAGGATAAGCATCTCTAATCCTACTCTCAACATCCCAAGTATAGTCCCTGTCATCGCCACTCCACTAGACCTTGACTAGTCTGACTGTCTTGGTTCTAAGCCTCTTCTCCTCTCTCGCAACAATACGGACTGGCTTTCAAATTATAGTCAAGTTCGGTTCTATCACTAAGTCATCTAGCACAGTTGGTGCAATAGTAGTTTCCGGATCTCTAACACATTTTCTGAGATGAGAAACATGAAAAACATCGTGGAATTCAACCAAACTGCTTGGTAAATCAACTCTATATGCGAGTTTCCCGATCCTCTCCACAATACGAAAAGGTCCAACGAATCTCGGTACTAATTTTCCTGATTTCCCAAATCTGATCACACCCTTCATCGGTGACACCTTAATTAATACCTGATCTCCAACTGATAAATCTAAATATTTCCATCTCTTATCTGCATAACTCTTCTGCCTAGACTGAGCCTTCTTCATTCTAGCCCGAATGACCTCGGTCTTTTTTGCAGCTTCTCTCACTAAATTTGGACCAAGAACCAACCTATCCCTAGTCTCCAACCAACATACGAGAGATTTGCATGGCCTTCCATACAAAGCTTCAAGTGGTGCCATCCCAATACTAGTCTGATAACTGTTGTTATACAAAAACTCGACTAAATGCAGATGGTCTTCCCATGATCCCTCAAAATCTAACACATAAGCTCTTAACAAATCTTCTAAGATTTTGTTAACTTTTTCTGTTTGCCCATCAGTCGGCGGATGGTAAGCGGTACTCATCTTGAGCTTGGTTCCTAAAACTTTTTGTAGACTCTTCAAGAACTCGCTAATGAATAAAGAATCTCTATCACTAACAATACTACTAGGAACTCCATGCAGTCTAACCACATTCTTCATAAACAACTTTGCCAAAACAGGTGTCGTTCTAGTTGACTTAACTGGAATGAAATGGGCACTCTTGGACAATTTGTCCACTATGACCCATATACTTCAATTTCCTCTGTTCAAGCTTGACAACCCATCAATAAAGTCCATAGAAATAGAATCCCACTTCCATACTAGAATACCTAATGGCTGAAGCAATCGACTTGGCTTTTGGTGTTCGGCCTTTGCCTATTGGCAATTCAAGCACTACTTTGCACATAGGCAATATCCCGCTTCATACCTTCCCAGACGAAACTTCTCTTCATATCCTGATACATCTTAGTTCCTCCTAGATGAATAGTGAACTTCGAACGATGGCACTCCACCAAAACTTCTTTCCTTATGTTTCATACACTCGGAACGCATAATCTTCCCTTCTTTCTCAACCATAGATTCTGGTCAAGACTGAAGTCCTCCAAGTCATCGCTCTCGGTTCCATCTCTTAACTTCCTGATCCGCTCAGCTAACACTGGATCCTCCTCCTATTTAGAAGCAATCTTTTCGATCATCACTGGTCGAACTTCCAAACAAGATAACACAACAGTCTCTCCGCTATACCCAGCCTCGAATCTCCGCTGCACCCTGCAATCTGCTAATGCTTCAAAATCCTTCCACTCAGCAATCATTGTTAACACTACATTCTGATGTTTCTTGATAAGTGCATCTGCACCTTGTTGCCTTTCCCTATTGTGTACTCAATCCCAAAATCATAAGCGACTATAAACTCTAACCACCTCTTTTGTCTCATGTTCAGCTCCTTCTGAGAGAATAAATATTTTAGCGACTTATGATCTGTATACAACTCAAACATCTCTCCCAAAAGGTAATGTCTACACATGCAAAAATCATTGCAGCCAACTCCAAATCATGCGTCAGATATTTGACCTCATGCAGTCTAAGCTGTCTAGAAGCATAGGCAATCACTTTACCTCTCTGCATCAGCACTGCTCCTAATCATGTTCCACACGCATCAGTATAAACCATCAAATCCTGATTCCCTTCAGAAACAACCAACACAGGTGTATGGTTCAATAAGTAATTCAAACTATGGAATGCTTCCTCACACTTATCGGTCCACACAAACTTCACACCTTTCTAGTTAACTTGGTCATCAGTGCTGCTATCTGCGAAAAATCCTTAATGAATCTTCGATAATAACCAGCTAATCTAAGGGAACTCTTTATCTCGGTTACTGTCTCGGGTCTCTTCCAACTATTCACTGCTTCTTTCATTGTCAGATCTACTGACAACCCTTTCTCTGAGACTGCATGACCAAGAAACTTCACTTCCTTCTTCCAGAAATGACACTTCGAAAACTTCACCTTTAGCTAATGCTGCCTCAGCGTCTCAAGCACCACTCTAAGATGAACTTCAAGCTCTCTTTCATCCTTAGAGTAAATCAAGATATCATCTATGAAGACCAATACAAACCTATCCAAGTGCTCTTAGAAAACTCGGTTCATCAAACCCACAAAGAAAGCCGGTGCATTCGCAATTCCAAACGGCATAACTAACCATTCGTATGACCCATATCTGGTTCTAAACGCTGTCAAAGGTATACAATCCTCTGCTATCCTGAGTTGATAGAAACCTATTGCCAAATCCAACTGGGAAAATACCTTTGCTCCACTCAACTAGTCGAACAAATCATCAATTCTGGGCAATGGATATCGATTCTTTATCGTTCTCTCCTTTAACTTACGATAATCGATACATAGCCTCAACGATCCGTCCAGCTTCTTAGCAAACACTGGTGCTGCACCCCAAGGAAAACTACTTGGCTTGATAAAAATATTGCCTTCCAAATCCACCAACTGCACCTTCAACTCCCTCATCTTTGTAGGGGTCATCCTTCTTGGCGGCCTACTCACTGGTTCTGCTCCCAAAACCAAATCCATCTGAAAATCAATGGATCATTTCAGTGGCAATCCAACTACAGGCTCAAAAACATCTGTGAATTCTCTAACCATGAAAACTTGACTCAACTCATCTTCCGATTCCATAACACCCAACAAATCACACATCTCACTGCCAGAACCTTCTATGATATAAACAATCATGTCTCTACAATCAGGGTATCTAAGAGATATTTTCCTATCGTGGCAAAATATCCTAGCATCGTACTCACTTAACCAATCCATACCAAGAATAATTTTGAACCCCACAAAATCAAATACATGCAAACTGCAAACAAAAGTGTGACCTAACAGGTCAAACTCTAACTGGTCACATCTTAACCCTAGAGTTGCATACCCTCCTATTGGATTCGCAACCCATAAGGAAGTAACTAAATATGTGGGTTCTAGGTTAAGCTTATCTATCAAACATCTAGATACAAAAGAATGTGATGCACCAGTATCAAATAGAATGCTAACAGACATACCTTGAATTTGAAGCATACCTCCCAATATTGCCTTTCCCATTTCCTGAGCTGTCGGCTTAGAAGTAGCAGGCTCCAATGCATACACCTTGCCCTTTCCATCCTTAGCAGGTTTCTTGCACTGGTTCTTATAGTGGCCTATCTGGTTGTAGTTGAAGCACCTGATGTTCTTCTTCCCGATCACTTCGTTAGCTTTCCCAGTACGACACTCATTGGCGAAATGACCCTTCTTTTCGCACTTAAAACAAACCACCTTAGACTTCCCTTTCTTGGATGCTCCACCCTTCTGAGCACACTTCTTGAGAAAGAACTTCCTCTTCTGACCTTGCCTAACCTGGACTTCTTTTACCTTATTCTTTTCCTGACAAGCGAGCATCTCCTCGTATCTCAAAGCCATCTCCACAACCACATCATAGTGATCTCTAATATGCGGTAAAGTCGCCTAAGCCAACTCAGGCTTCAATCCTCTGATAAACTTCTCGTTCCTCTTCATCACTATATCAACAGCAGCATAACCATATCTGGCTATCTCTTCGAACCTACTAGCATACTCCAGAACAGTCACTTCTCCCTGTTCTAGCTCAACAAACTTCCTAATAAAAACAAACTGCGCCATAACTGACATGAACCTTTCCTGAAACCTCCTCTTAAACTCTGCCCATGTCATAGTCTCCTCATCCAATGCCACAGTCACGCTATTCCACCAAAACAAAGTAGCTCCCTAAAACTGTCTGGATGCTAACCTCCTCTTCTGCTCATTATTGAACCCCAAATCTGCAAAAACCCTTTCATAGTGCAACAACTAGTTTTCCACTTCAATAGCATCCTCGATTCCAATAAATGGCTTTCCTCCAAGCCTAATATAATCTCTACTCAGAGCAGCATAATTGTTGACTACCAAAGCTTCCGGAACCCCTGCACCTGCAGCATTTCCTCCTAACACTCCGGCTGCAACTCCCGCTTGCATCATATTCATGAAAAACTGGTACATAGCTTCCATTTCAACTTGCGGGATTCCAGCACCCACATTCTCTACTTATGCCTGACCTTGGGTTTTATTAAGTCCGGCATTCCCATCGGTGCCTCCCCTTCCTGGGTTAACTCATCCTCTTCTACCATCCATATCTGTATTCAAATCTCATGAGATACAATAGAATAACCTAACAAAGATAGGGGACTAGAGATAAAGCGTATACTTATATATAGCAAATACAAGTACTTTACTATAGCGAAATCCCATACCCTAATCTTACTCTAATTCCTTAGGATTATGTTTTCAAAACCATTTTTAGTTAAAGTTTTTTCATAAACCTATGCTATGATACCAAGTTGTAACATCCCATATCTGGAGGCCAAAACCTAAGCACTACAGATGATGTAGTCATCTATAGTATTAACTTCTGGTGATAAAATACGGTATTGCTAATGGTATCCATAATATCAGAAGCACTTGAATATGAACAAAATCATAGCTTTCAAGAACAACATTTTGCTAATTACATTTCAAAACAATAATTCATATCCAAGTTACAAAACCCCAAAATGCTTCCTAGGCAATGATAAAATATAATTTACAATAATACGCCAAGAGCAACATATAACGATGCCCCCTTGGTAGATCAAAGTAATATAGACATATCTGACTTAATACACAGCGAAAATAGACATAATAATATGCACTCCTAGTTAGCTATCAGGCAGCCACCTACTCATCTCTGGATGCTTTATTCACCAAAACATCAAAAACCTAAAAACCTCAACCCTCAGCCTACTCAAATCAATTTTGAGCACCCGAGAGTTTAAGGGGAAACAAAAACTTCGAGTCAGACATAAAGTCTGGTGTGAATAACACCGTTCAACTCTGTTATTTTATGTTAAGTGAAACCACGCCGCTTAAAGGAACAGGTTTCCCCTCACTAACATTCCTTTAAAATGTATCTTTTTGCAAATCTTTTCATGCAACCAAAACTGGTTAAAATCTGTAAAGCATTATTATGTAAGCATACATATAAGGTAATAAATGAACTATCTGTTCAAACACTTCAGTTTTGTTTGGCTAACTATTAACCTTTGGCTGACTCGGGCATACCGGACAACATATCAAAATTTATCTAACATCTGTTAGGCACTCCTCTTCTACTAGACGTTATGTCCTTAACTATCTGTTAAATACTTCCCTTTTGGATGGTATGTCCTTAACTTATCATCTTCCAGGGTCACCTGATCCTAATGGTTTTACGGGCTCACTAATAACCTATCTATATACTAAGATATATTCCTTTCTTTATGTATTCATAATTTTAATCTTACCTATGACAAAGCCCTACACACTGGAATTTTGGACAAAATTAGCTGGGGCTAATAGCTAATATATAGGGCACGACCGTATACCAGTCCCATCTGGTATTCTAATATCTGAGTGATTTTACTTAGGGATCCCTTCCTAAAATTTTCCTTGAAAAACTTTTCAAAATGATTTAAAACCTTTAAATCAAATTCAAACAAGGAAAATATATAATCTCTATGCTTTACTCAAAACCACCTTGCCATGTTATATATATTTTACTCAAATCATAGTTGATGAAAACATTTGACCTTTGAAAGTCCCCCTTTCGAATCTATTGAAAATACCCCTTCCGAAACCGTTGATAGTACCCCTTTCTATATCAAGTAAAACCCTTCCTTTAATCTAAGTCGAAAGGCCAAAACCTTCCTTTAGAAACCATTCTTACAACCCTTTCGAAACCATTGGAAAACCTTCCTTTTGAAAGCTTTAAAAACCTTAGACGTCTTCCTTTTAAAACCTTTAAACATTACCTTTCGAAACCCTTGGAAAACCTTTCCTTTTAATTCTTTCAAAACAACCAGAAAAAACCATACCTTTCGACTCCTTCGAAACCATTGGGGAACCTCCCCTTCAAAACCTTTCTTTAAAACCTTTCGAAAACATCAAATTTAAGCCTTTCGAAAGCACTTGGGTTCAATTAAACACATGTGGAAACCTTTCGATACCATTCAAAGTTTACTCCTTCGAAACCCTTTGAAAAATGTTTCGGTAGAAACCATTTGGATTATGCCTTCAAGTAGAGCAAAAGGATCATAAACCCATTAAAGTCGAAAGCACTTCTTTCTAAAATCATTTAAATCATCTCTTTCGAAACCTTTTGGGTTATACTTCAATTGAGCAAAAGGGTCATTAAAACCATTTAAGTCGAAAGACTACCTTTCGAAAGCATTCCTAAGTAAAGAAGTGATGGTGTCAAAACCATCCCTTCAAAAGCATTGGAGAAGTGGCCAATTTAAGAAAACAAAGTAACCCCTTTGAAACCCTTTGGGTCAGAAGGTAAAAAAGCGGTAGCAAAATGGTTTCGACATAGTCGAAAGCATTCATTTAAAAACAAAGGCGCAACCCGATCAAAAACATTCCTTTTAAACAATTTGACTTGGTCGAAAGCCAACTTAGTCGAAAGCATCTTAGTCGAAAGCAAGCAGGCGCATTTTCATTTAAAACAAAGTATTGCCTCAACCCCTTCGAAACCCCTGGTTTTGACCCCTATACCTTCTTCCCACGTCCAATTCACTATGTACCAGTTCCCTAATACCATGTGCATTGGTTTCGACTATGTCGGAGGCGAAGGCAGAGAGGCGGAACCTGGTACCGAAAGCATTGAAACAGTGAAAAACCTATTTATTTGTCCTTTCAAACTATTTCTTTTGTACCTAACCTTCCTTGTTTGTCTAAATCTGATTGATTATCATTTTACTTTTTTAAAAGTGCTTCCAATTTCTAGAATTAACAAATTTGAATTATTTGCAAAGAGCCCATTCTCCTTTTATAAATATATAAAACATTTAAGTCCCATACCTTGAATAATTTTATATATCCATTAAAACACTTAGGAAAAATCTACAAAAATTCCAAAAAATCTCTTTTAATATGTTTTCCAACATATAAAAATTTCAAAACCAAACCTTTAGTTATTTAACCATAAATAATTTATAACCGAAAATAACATTTTCTTTACTCAAAAATTCATTTTAATTCCACAAAATTTCAGAAAAATCTAAAAATTGAAAGCTAACTCCAAAATATTATTTTTGGTCTATATTAAAATTTGCAAGGCATTTAGATGCCATTTAATAGGGTTTTTACCTTAAAACTTATCATAAAATCAATATGAACATGTATGAATCATCAACAAGTATATATAATCTTTCCATCAATCAAAAACATGGAAAACATTGCAAAACATTTTGGATTTCTCCTTAAAACCAAAAACAAACAAATGAGAGATGTAAACATTATTCACTTTAGTTTTAGAGATTAAGGATATGAGATTTGAATGAATTTGATGTTGATTAAGCTTCCCCTTTATCTTTCTTTCTCTTGCACTTGTTAATGGTTGCATGCCTTAACTTTTAAAATTTTAAACAAATGAAAATGGACGTGTAGGATTATACACGGCTAAGGTATATAGATATTGGAATGGCCTTTTTTCCTATTTTACCCCTCCTATATTTCATTTTAACTCTTCTTTAATTCATTGGTTAAATGGCATGACTACCCCTTAATTAAATCAAATCTCAATCCCCTAATCAACACATTATTTTATTTAATTTAGCTAATTAAATATCCTAAATAATATTAATATGGGGTGTTACAGAAAATATTAAATATGATTTTTATTAAAAAGATGTATAAGCGACGAATTCTGTCAAATTGTCACACCACTAGCAAAGCAGACATGTGAACTATATTTATGTATTCTTTGAAATATAATTATGTATTAAATATAATTAGGTATTCAATTCTGACTCATGGATAGCCAAATTCACATCCCTAAGCCTTACATCTATATTGTGTATTCTTCAAAACATTACACTATAATTGGTATATAAAGCTTTATAAATTAATTTAATTAGTTAATATTTTATAAATTTTAGTAATTGATATATTTGATGCTTTGCATGTTATTAGTAAGTAGAGTAGCTCCTAGAAATGTGTTGGAAGCTATTAGGAATTATTTGGATGTGTATATAAAAGTTATACATATACGTATCGATACACGATACTGATATATATATTTACACAAGCTTTAAATATATTTAATTACTTAAATAGTCTTTGGTATTTTTTAGTTTACATGGGGAAAAATCATGGTTGGCCAAAAGATTGAAAGAAATGGTCTAAATATTGATATCAATTAAAGAGAAGTGTTTTAAAAGAGAGAATGAGAAAAAATTTCATTCTCTCCATAAAAAATCTTCCACATTAACTCATTCATTCAATCTTTCCTCTTTCTTCCCTTTTAATTGACGCCACCTTTTCTTCCTTTTCTTCCATAGAAAAAAAAAATTCACCACAAAAAACCTAAAATAAAATAAAATAAAAGTGGTTTATTCGATTCTAGCAAAATTAGGTGGTGATTCAAGGAATCTAAGAGTCGATTTACACATCAAGGTGTCATGATGGCTGGATCAGTAGAGATAAATCTATATTTGTTTTATATACTTATATATGTTCACACTTAACCCAAATTAATGTATGTAACACATATTTAAATTCCATTATATATTATTGAAGTTTTGCATGTTAAATGTGTTTTTTATAAATAAAAGTCAAAAGGAAAAAGTAAAAAAATAAATGAAACTTGATCTATTTATTTTGATCCTATGTATTTCTGAATCATCTCTTTTAAGTGTATTTTACAGAATATTTAATGACACACACACACACAATGATCATTTATTTTTGATATAATCAAACATGTGCATTAATGTGAATAAAAAATTGATGTGTAACGACCCAGAATTTCGAACAAATTAAATTGAAAATATTTAATTAATTTTAAATATTTGAACGATGATTTAATTTGAATCCCCGATATAATTTTGAATTTGGCGATTAAATTATAAAATTTAATCGATTGAAAGTTGAATAAAAATTTAAATCTTCAATTTTAAGCTGAAGAAAAATATTTCAAAAGCTTTTAAAATTCGTAATGATAATACTGAAGATAATAGAAACTTTTAGAAGTGAATTTGAAACTGTTCGGTTCAGTTTTGAATTTTATCGTTCAAATTGAATTTAAAAATAGCCGTCTGAGGCACAGTCTCGGAATTCGACGAAACCAGTCCCATTGGGTCCGTAATATTGAATTATTACTGGGTTTCAAATTTTGTATCAATCGGAGTTGTTACGTAAGCATACGACACAGAAACGCGTGGAATTTAAATCAAATTTAATTTAAATTTAAAATTGGTCAACAAACAACACGTTCTTCCCTTAAAACACGCAGAGAATCACGCCCTTTCTTTCAGCCTAAATTCACGCCTGGTATCAAGAAACAAATCGTGCCAACCATCTCCTTTCATTTTCAAATACTCTTCTCCCTTCCCAGTTCAAAAACAAATTCACGCTCGAAATAAAAATGGCCGAGTGTTTTGAAAATAAAAGAAAACGAAATCAAACTATGGCCGATATTCATTTTCGTTTCCCTCCCTTTCCAACCTCGTTCCATCCCTCTTTCTAAAAATCAATTTACAGTCTGGTTTGAAGAAAAAAAGGGGGGCGAAATCAGTTCGCGATTCAACTGCGTAGGAGGCGCGAGGCGTTCTCTCGTCTGAAGGCGGAAGGGCGATCGACGACGTGAAGCTTGGGGAGGTCATTGCAGGGTGCGTTCGAGACTAGGGCTTTGTAGTGGTGATTCACGACTGGGCATGCGCACGTCGTGGTCTCGAGGAGGAGCAAGATCGCTCGCGGCAACATAGGCGTGCGATTCGTTCGAGCAGCAGCAAGAGGATGGAGGCGATTGACAGTGTTCTAGGGTTTCGCGATTGGGGATAGGAGTCGAACGATATCTGTTGGTGGCGATTGAGATCGGGGCAGTTCGACGAGGCGGCTCGACGCTCGCATATGGTCGAGCTCGCGTGCGCATGGGCCGGCGGCGGCTCCTTTGTGGGTCGCGACAAGGGATGCGACAGCGCGAGTAGGCGGCTACTGCAGTTGGGAGTTCGATGGTGGGTGGCGAACTTCAGGCGATGGTCGAGCCTGGGTTTGATCGATACAGTAAGTTAATGCTTCTGTTTTTAATTTAAAAATGCTTATTAGCTACTAAAAATAATTTAAAGAAAGGGAATTTAGTTTTAAAATTTTAAATTGAAGTTAGATGATTATTTTAATTACTAAAGGATTTTTCGAAAGGAAGTTGGTTTGGAATTAAATTAAACGTTAAATTTAAATTATCAACTAGATTAAAGTAAAATAAATTGTAAAACGAAAATTGATTACTCGATTTAATTCGAATATTAATGAATGGTATAAATTGTTTTATACAAGGTCTAACATCGTGAAGAAATAAGCCGGTTTGAATTGGAAAGCAAATAAAAAGCTAAGGTGAGATTTTTCTCACTCAAAATATCATATGATTGCTATTTGGATGTGATATTAGATATAGTAGGATATATCTATATATATAGCAATATATACATATTGGCATATGTATATATTGGATTGATTGATTTCCCGCCTCGTATAGCGGATGAGACCCTATTGCGCCGTTAGTAAGCGGATGATTTTTATAAAACCCATATACCGCGATATTCCACCTCGAAGTGGAATTGGTATTGTGCTAACGTCTTTGGATGTAGGGAAACAGGTTGGAGGGATCCAACTGGACCCCTCATATTGATTGAATTTATTTATACTGTGATATGAATCTGTGATTGATTTTATTGATGTTATTGATCATATTGATGTCTGGAAATTGTTTGAAAGCTAAAATTTAGCTGAATGGATGTTTGATATCATTGGATTCCAAAAATAAACGAAATTGAATTTTTGAAATTCAAGTAGGAATTTTTAAGTGAATTAATTTTAGAAATTGAATAAATTTGAAGAAAGAAGAATTTTAAACCATAAAAAGTTGATTTTATAATCTTATCGAATTTATTTCCAAAATAAAGTGAAAATGTTAAATAAATGGATTCGTAAAATAGTGATTATAAATTGAAGAATTTAATTTAGATTTGGATTTTTAAATAGATTGAAAGAGACAAAGAAATTTATTCTCTTTAAAAGGAATTTATTTAAAATGAAATAAGTTGGAAGTCCAATTAGAAATTAAATTTATAAAATGAAATAAGTTGGAAGTCCAATTAGAAATTAAATTTATGAATTGAGATAACTTGGGAAATCAATGTAAAAATGACTTCAAATTGAAGAATTCTTTTAAAAAAAATAGAATATTGAATAAATTGGAAAGAATAAGGAAATTATTTAGAAATGATAAAATTTTGGAAATCAATCTGTAATTGATGTAGTATTTGGAAATGATGTTAAAATGGGTTTATAAAATGATAGAATTTCCAGTTTGTAAAGTTTTAAAAGAATGATCTTTGTAAATAAATGAAATTATAAGTATTTAACTTATAATATGGATTGTGGTATAAAAAATTGAATTGTTAATTGAATTGGTAAATAAAGAAGATTTATAAATTGAAGTTTTTATAAATAGAAATAGAATTTATAAACGTTGTTTTATAAATTCAAAATCAATTGAATTTGATAAATTAAATATAGAAGATTATCAAAGAAGATATATTCGCGTTTTAGGATAGCGAATTTTTATTGAAATAAAATGTGTAGAGATTATTGAAATTGTGGTTAGTGAAGTATATTCACGATTTTGGACAGTGAATATATTATTAAATAAAATGGATTTATTTTTGAAGAAGTGATATTAAAAATGAAGTTAAACATTTTACAGATGTTTTAAAATGTATTATGAATCGAAAGCATAGATTTCAACATTCATTGTTGAAATAGACGTTTTCGAGAAAGAAGGAAATGGTGGACTATAACACCGTTGTTATAGTAAATGATTTCCGAAAGGAAATATTTTTATATAGTATTGGGATTTATATATCTATCTTAATTCTGAATCCCAATACTAGTGATTTTGAGTCGTCGTAACGATGTTTTACGCAACATTCGTTTTGACCCAAATAAATGTGTTAAAAGAATATTTTCCTTAAAGAATGAAATTTATACTTAATTTTGATTTAAGTATATCGAATATTTTCTAAGTGTTGAAATTAAATGATTTGTGAATTACTTATTATTAAATAAGTACGAAAGCGTTTTTCCAATATGAAATGGAGCGTTTTAGAGAATTTATCTTTGTAGAGATAAATTGAAATTGAATATTTGAAATCGATTGAAAATCGTATATTAGTAGATTTTTGAAATATAAATTCACTATGGAATTTATGAAAGAAATGGAAATTCGTTTCAAAAATAAATATTGATTTATTTTTGAAGTGTGGAAATTTTATATCAAATAAAGATATTTTGGAAGATAAATAATTTGGAAAATTATTTGGAATCTGATGATGTTGCGCATCTTTATTGATAGTTAAATAACCGACTATCAATATTTACCTTGAATGGATATTCGTTGTGATTGGATGAATTTGAATGCCACACTTATTTTTGAATAAGCACTCACTATTCGGGTTAGCCGGGAAAGGACAATGGGGTCGTATAACCCATTCCGAATATGTGATACGTCGTTATGAATCGCATTTGATGACCGGTGTTGAAGACCGGATATTTTTGAAAACGGAAGGATTACCGTCGAGTTACTTTACATCGGCTGATCTCCGATTTAGAGGTTTTTATCACCCTTAGTGATGGGAAGTCCGGACGTGATTGAAAATTATCCGGAATTGCAAGGGCTTCGTGAGAAGTGCCTTCGGTTCTGTTTGATCCCGGAACAGACTTGTATGGATTGTGTGTCTGACGTTACAAATTGAGATATAAAGCTGATTTCTTTCAAATGCATATCTGTTGGTGGCGGAGAATTTATTCTTTTAGCTTAACACCCTTCTCTGAGACGTACGAGCTCGGAGGTTATGTAGTTGAAATTTATCAGCGATATATTCCTAATTTGGTAACGCGACATGCTAAGTGTTGCTGTGAAATGATCAGTGTTTGATCATTTGTGATATGATCATTTGTTTGATCATTTATCTTTGTGATCATAGGTTGATCATTTGTTGACCCAAGGCATGGCTTTGTGAACAAAGCGTAGCTTTGTGGATGAGACTTCGTCGAGCCTCACACCCCGGAAATGGTCAAAACAGGAAGGATGCAGCAAGGTTCTAGGGAGTAGCGCCCCTTAGTGTATGTCATTCCTTCTGGATAAAGGTGGTATCATGGTATGGAGCCTAGATACTTAACCTCTGTGGTTGCTGCAAATTTATTACTTTGTGGTTGTTGCGAATCGAGGATCCTCGGGAAGATCGGTGACGATCGGGGGATGGCATACGCGTGTCAGTAGTTACCTATTTTTGCAGAGGTAACCCGGCCTTGTGTTGGCAGAGAACCGGTTTGGTTCTCGGGACGTCATTCCAGAGGCGTTCTATTCGTGGAATAGGAAGTTCCTTAGCCTGACCATTTGTTGGAAATTCAAAGAAACAATACGTGACGCGTACGGTTTTAGTTGTATTACCTGCTATGGAATGTGGCGGTAACCTGCTATTGAACATAGTAGCTATAGTAGGCATACGATACTGGTCGTATGTTGGCTAAGATTAATATTATACTTTCGAAATGTTTTCTACACTATGC
This sequence comes from Allium fistulosum, assembly GCA_030737815.1. NCBI lineage: Eukaryota > Viridiplantae > Streptophyta > Magnoliopsida > Asparagales > Amaryllidaceae > Allium > Allium fistulosum. Next base: position 474,981,625 of record CM060904.1, read on the forward strand.
ATTAATAATTATATCAAAAATGATTTGATTTTGCGTATCAAGCATCTTTGACTATCATAAGGAGAAATCTCCTCCGATTCTGCATTTGCATTGTGTGTGTGTGCGGGAGGCCTTATGGTAGTCTCATTTTCCAAAAGTACTGCAAATCTATTTTAAAATATTCCTTTGTTGTCTTTTAAAGATAAACTGTTTTACGATCTCACACCAGTCACCATGACTGACTCGGAGTTTATTGTTTCCCTTCTAAACTCTGGGTGCCCACCAATTTCCACACGGGCAGTCTGGAGTTATGTTATCAGGATATTCTGGATATTCTGGAGCTTTGGAAGCAAGCTGGATGGCGAGACGTAGTATTTGTATCTGATATATTTATTCCGCTGGGTATTCTGTATGAGGACAAGTTATACCACTGTCCATTGATTTGCTGTGTTGTATTGAGTTGTATATTGACTCTGTTGATGTATGTCTAAACTGATAAAATTCTTTGTTTAAAAGATTATTCATTTGTCTATTATATGTTGTTCCGCTGCGAATGTGAGATTCTGATGTTGTTCTGTTTCTGATATTGTTCTTCTTTCTTTCTTTTTCTTCTATCTTTTCTTCTACCTCTTCTTTTAAACCCTAAGTATTCGGTTTTTCGGCATTCGTTTGTTCGGCAGTTGATACAGTGGACGTATCGATGTCGATATTCGGAAGTTGAAGAAACGGGTCCTTACAACGTGGTATCAGAGCATATGGTTAAGCGACAACCCTGCTCTGTTGGGTGTTACTCATTAGAGATAGAGTCAGTAGTACTCTAGAATGAGTTGAGTGTAATAATAGATATGAGCGCGTATTTGTTATTAAATATAAAATTGTTTTGTATTGTGATGATTGGTTTATTGAGTGGCATATGAACCTTCGTTGGCACAGTCTGCAAAACTGTATCGAAGGGGTTTCTAAACATTTGAATAGAACAATTCGGCACAGTATTGTTTTTGAATAGGGTGAATGAGATAATTTTGCCCAAAACTATTTTTGTATAGAAAAGAAACGATTTTCTATGAATTACTATAAAATTTGGAAATGAATCCATTTGACGAATGAAATTTATAAATATGAATTGAGAATATAAAGAAATAAATTCATATATGAATAAAAATTGTAAATATAAATTGTAAGTGAATTTATAATTGGAAATGGAATTCCAGGAAGTAACTGAAAATTTAAAATTCATTAAAGGAATGGAATTAGTAATGTGAATGTATAAATGATTTTATAAATTGGAATGTAAATAAGTTGATAACTTATGAAATATTTGAAATCTGATTGGAATGAGAATTTAAATTGAAAATAAATGAATTTGCGAATGAATAAATAGATTTGCAATTGTAAGTGCAAGAATATGAAATTGAATGTTAAAAATTCATTTTGAATTTGTAAGTAAGTAAGACTGAATTGAATTCAGATTTGTGGAAAACAAAGTGAACTATTAAACTAAAATTAGTAAGTGAAGCTAATTGAATGAAGTGAATAAGATTAAAACTGAATGTTAAACTTGTTTTGAATTTGGTAGTAAATGAAATTCAAACTGAATGTTGAAACCGAATGTGAATAAAGAATAGTTGATAGAATTCAATATTCAGAAGCTAAATAGAATCCAAATAGAATTGAAATGGTAAATTGAATTCAAATAAAATTTGAAATGTAAAATTGAATGAAAATAGATATGTAACTTCAATAGTAAATGTATAAGCAGTTTATATTGGAAATTTTGTAATAGAATTTGCAAAACGGTTTGAATGTTGTAACTAGATATATGGTTAGTAGGATATACAGGTGTATAAGGAAATTGGATTTGATTTTCAAAGATAATTTTGAATTGCTTAACACAAAAGGTAAGTATTTAAATTTCAATATGAGATTTGCTGATTTCTTCTCTAGTCGCTTGGCATTTTTCTTTTCTTTTTGAAATCTGAGAGTCCGTAGGGACGTTTTGTAGTCGTACCATATTAGCCGCGCAAAGGAGACGCTGGCGAAATTTTTCGAAAATTTCAAGTGTTAGAAAATTTTGAGAAAATTTTTGAAAGTTTAAATTTTGAAGTAAACAATGTTGTTTGAAACTTATAATTGAAATTGTAGAGTTAGTTAAATTAATAACGAATCTTAAGTAGAAAGATTTGTTTTGAAAAAATTTGATAAAACTATTAGATGTTGAAAAATAGTAGATGAGTTAAGGACTTTTTTTTTCCCTAACTTGTAATTTCGGGACGAAATTCTTTTAAGGAGGGAAGTTTGTAACGACCCAGAATTTCGAACAAATTAAATTGAAAATATTTAATTAATTTTAAATATTTGAACGATGATTTAATTTGAATCCCCGATATAATTTTGAATTTGGCGATTAAATTATAAAATTTAATCGATTGAAAGTTGAATAAAAATTTAAATCTTCAATTTTAAGCTGAAGAAAAATATTTCAAAAGCTTTTAAAATTCGTAATGATAATACTGAAGATAATAGAAACTTTCAGAAGTGAATTTGAAACTGTTCGGTTCAGTTTTGAATTTTATCGTTCAAATTGAATTTAAAAATAACCGTCCGAGACACAGTCTCGGAATTCGACGAAACCAGTCCCATTGGGTCCGTAATATTGAATTATTACTGGGTTTCAAATTTCGTATCAATCGGAGTTGTTACGTAAGCATACGACACAGAAACGCGTGGAATTTAAATCAAATTTAATTTAAATTTAAAATTGGTCAACAAACAACACGTTCTTCCCTTAAAACACGCAGATAATCACGCCCTTTCTTTCAGCCTAAATTCACGCCTGGTATCAAGAAACAAATTGTTCCAACCATCTCCTTTCATTTTCAAATACTCTTCTCCCTTCCCAGTTCAAAAACAAATTCACGCTCGAAACAAAAATGGCCGAGTGTTTTGAAAATAAAAGAAAACGAAATCAAACTATGGCCGATATTCATTTTCGTTTCCCTCCCTTTCCAACCTCGTTCCATCCCTCTTTCTCAAAATCAATTTACAGTCTGGTTTGAAGAAAAAAAGGGGGGCGAAATCAGTTCGCGATTCAACTGCGTAGGAGGCGCGAGGCGTTCTCTCGTCTGAAGGCGGAAGGGCGATCGACGACGTGAAGCTTGGGGAGGTCGCTGCAGGGTGCGTTCGAGACTAGGGATTTGTAGTGGTGATTCGCGACTGGGCATGCGCACGTCGTGGTCTCGAGGAGGAGCAAGATCGCTCGTGGCAACATAGGCATGCGATTTGTTCGAGCAGCGGCAAGAGGATGGAGGCGATCGATAGTGTTCTAGGGTTTCGCGATTGGGGATAGGAGTCGAATGATATCTGTTGGTGGCGATTGAGATCGGGGCAGTTCGACGAGGCGGCTCGACGCTCACATATGGTCGAGCTCGTGTGCGCATAGGCCGGCGGCGGCTCCTTTGTGGGTCGTGACAAGGGATGCGGCAGCGCGAGTAGGTGGCTGCTGCAGTTGGGAGTTCGATGGTGGGTGGCGAACTTCAGGCGATGGTCGAGCCTGGGTTTGATCGATACAGTAAGGTAATGCTTCTGTTTTTAATTTAAAAATGCTTATTAGCTACTAAAAATAATTTAAAGAAAGGGAATTTAGTTTTAAAATTTTAAATTGAAGTTAGATGATTATTTTAATTACTAAAGGATTTTTCGAAAGGAAGTTGGTTTGGAATTAAATTAAACGTTAAATTTAAATTATCAACTAGATTAAAGTAAAATAAATTGTAAAACGAAAATTGATTACTCGATTTAATTCGAATATTAATGAATGGTATAAATTGTTTTATACAAGGTCTAACATCGTGAAGAAATAAGCCGGTTTGAATTGGAAAGCAAATAAAAAGCTAAGGTGAGATTTTTCTCGCTCAAAATATATTTGGTATTGCAGTTATTTATTGATTGATATGATTTCTATTTGGATGTGATATTAGATATAGTAGGATATATCTATATATATATAGCAATATATACATATTGGCATATGTATATATTGGATTGATTGATTTCCCGCCTCGTATAGCGGATGAGACCCTATTGCGCCGTTAGTAAGCGGATGATTTTTATAAAACCCATATACCGCGATATTCCACCTCGAAGTGGAATTGGTATTATGCTAACGTCTTTGGATGCAGGGAAACAGGTTGGAGGGATCCAACTGGACCCCTCATATTGATTGAATTTATTTATACTGTGATATGAATCTGTAAATGATTTTATTGATGTTATTGATCATATTAATGTCTGGAAATTGTTTGAAAGCTAAAATTTAGCTGAATGGATGTTTGATATCATTGGATTCCAAAAATAAACGAAATTGAATTTTTGAAATTCAAGTAGGAATTTTTAAGTGAATTAATTTTAGAATTGAATAAATTTGAAGAAAGAAGAATTTTAAACCATAAAAAGTTGATTTTATAATTTTATCGAATTTATTTCCAGAATAAAGTGAAAATGTTAAATAAATGGATTCGTAAAATAGTGATTATAAATTGAAGAATTTAATTTAGATTTGGATTTTTAAATAAATTGAAAGAGACAAAGAAATTTATTCTCTTTAAAAGGAATTTATTTAAAATGAAATAAGTTGGAAGTCCAATTAGAAATTAAATTTATAAAATGAAATAAGTTGGAAGTCCAATTAGAAATTAAATTTATGAATTGAGATAACTTGGGAAATCAATGTAAAAATGATTTCAAATTGAAGAATTCTTTTAAAAAAAATAGAATATTGAATAAATTGGAAAGAATAAGGAAATTATTTAGAAATGATAAAATTTTGGAAATCAATCTGTAATTGATGTAGTATTTGGAAATGATGTTAAAATGGGTTTATAAAAGGATAGAATTTCCAGTTTGTAAAGTTTTAAAAGAATGATCTTTGTAAATAAATGAAATTATAAGCATTTAACTTATAATATGGATTGTGGTATAAAAAATTGAATTGTTAATTGAATTGGTAAATAAAGAAGATTTATAAATTGAAGTTTTTATAAATAGAAATAGAATTTATAAACGTTGTTTTATAAATTCAAAATCAATTGAATTTGATAAATTAAATATAGAAGATTATCAAAGAAGATATATTCGCGTTTTAGGATAGCGAATTTTTATTGAAATAAAATGTGTAGAGATTATTGAAATTGTGGTTAGTGAAGTATATTCACGATTTTGGACAGTGAATATATTATTAAATAAAATGGATTTATTTTTGAAGAAGTGATATTAAAAATGAAGTTAAACATTTTACAGATGTTTTAAAATGTATTATGAATCGAAAGCATAGATTTCAACATTCATTGTTGAAATAGACGTTTTCGAGGAAGAAGGAAATGGTGGACTATAACACCGTTGTTATAGTAAATGATTTCCGAAAGGAAATATTTTTATATAGTATTGGGATTTATATATCTATCTTAATTCCGAATCCCAATACTAGTGATTTTGGGTCGTCGTAACGATGTTTTACGCAACATTCGTTTTGACCCAAATAAATGTGTTAAAAGAATATTTTCCTTAAAGAATGAAATTTATACTTAATTTTGATTTAAGTTTATCGAATATTTTCTAAGTGTTGAAATTAAATGATTTGTGAATTACTTATTATTAAATAAGTACGAAAGCGTTTTTCCAATATGAAATGGAGCGTTTTAGAGAATTTATCTTTGTAGAGATAAATTGAAATTGAATATTTGAAATCGATTGAAAATCGTATATTAGTAGATTTTTGAAATATAAATTCACTATGGAATTTATGAAAGAAATGGAAATTCGTTTCAAAAATAAATATTGATTTATTTTTGAAGTGTGGAAATTTTATATCAAATAAAGATATTTTGGAAGATAAATAATTTGGAAAATTATTTGGAATCTGATGATGTTGCGCATCTTTATTGATAGTTAAATAACCGACTATCAATATTTACCTTGAATGGATATTCGTTGTGATTGGATGAATTTGAATGCCACACTTATTTTTGAATAAGCGCTCACTATTCGGATTAGCCGGGAAAGGACCATGGGGTCGTATAACCCATTCCGAATATGTGATACGTCGTTATGAATCGCATTTGATGACCGGTGTTGAAGACCGGATATTTTTGAAAACGGAAGGATTACCGTCGAGTTACTCTACATCGGCTGGTCTCCGATTTAGAGGTATTTATCACCCTTAGTGACGGGAAGTCCGGACGTGATTGAAAATTATCCGGAATTGCAAGGGCTTCGTGAGAAGTGCCTTCGGTTCTGTTCGATCCCGGAACAGACTTGTATGGATTGTGTGTCTGACGTTACAAATTGAGATATAAAGCTGATTTCTTTCAAATGCATATCTGTTGGTGGTGGAGAATTTATTCTTTTAGCTTAACACCCTTCTCTGAGACGTACGAGCTCGGAGGTTATGAAGTTGAAATTTACCAGCGATATATTCCTAATTTGGTAACGTGACATGCTAAGTGTTGCTGTGAAATGATCAGTGTTTGATCATTTGTGATATGATCATTTATCTTTGTGATCATAGGTTGATCATTTGTTGACCCAAGGCATGGCTTTGTGAACAAAGCGTAGCTTTGTGGACGAGACTTCGTCGAGCCTCACACCCCGGAAATGGTCAAAACAGGAAGGATGCAGCAAGGTTCTAGGGAGTAGCGCCCCTTAGTGTATGTCATTCCTTCTGGATAAAGGTGGTATCATGGTATGGAGCCCAGATACTTAACCTCTGTGGTTGCTGCAAATTTATTACTTTGTGGTTGTTGCGAATCGAGGATCCTCGGGAAGATCGGTGACGATCGGGGGATGGCATACGTGTGTCAGTAGTTACCTATGTTTGCAGAGGTAACTCGGCCTTGTGTTGGCAGAGAACCGGTTTGGTTCTCGAAATGTCATTCCAGAGGCGTTCTATTCGTGGAATAGGAAGTTCCTTAGCCTGACCATTTGTTGGAAATCCAAAGAAACAATACATGACGCGTACGGTTTTAGTTGTATTACCTGCTATGGAATGTGGCGGTAACCTGCTATTGAACATAGTAGCTATAGTAGGCATACGATACTGGTCGTATGTTGGCTAAGATTAATATTATACTTTCGAAATGTTTTCTACACTATGCATTAATAATAATATCAAAAATGATTTGATTTTGCGTATCAATCATCTTTGACTATCATAAGGAGAAATCTCCTCCGATTCTACGTTTGCATTGTGTGCGGGAGGCCTTATGGTAGTCTCATTTTCCAAAAGCATTGCGAATCTATTTTAAAATATTCCTTTGTTGTCTTTTAAAGATAAACTGTTTTACGATCTCACACCAGTCACCATGACTGACTCGGAGTTTATTGTTTCCCTTCTAAACTCTGGGTGCCCACCAATTTCCACACGGGCAGTCTGGAGTTATGTTATCAGGATATTCTGGATATTCTGGAGCTTTGGAAGCAAGCTGGATGGCGAGACGTAGTATTTGTATCTGATATATTTATTCCACTGGGTATTCTGCATGAGGACAAGTTATACCACTGTCCATTGATTTGTTGTGTTGTATTGAGTTGTATATTGACTCTGTTGATGTATGTCTAAACTGATAAAATTCTTTGTTTAAAAGATTATTCATTTGTCTATTATATGTTGTTCCGCTGCGAATGTGAGATTCTGATGTTGTTCTGTTTCTGATATTGTTCTTCTTTCTTTCTTTTTCTTCTATCTTTTCTTCTACCTCTTCTTTTAAACCCTAAGTATTCGGTTTTTCGGCATTCGTTTGTTCGGCAGTTGATACAGTGGACGTATCGATGTCGATATTCGGAAGTTGAAGAAACGGGTCCTTACATGATGTCTTGAATTTTGTTTATGTATCATGATTTTTTGTTTCCACTTAGTCAAAGAAATACAATTTGATTTTTTTTAAATAAGGTTGATTATTATATACAAATATAATTTATAATTATATAGAAGATTGTTTAAGTCGCATGCATATATATATATACACATTGTTTTGTACATAAATCAGACATATATGTATACAATAATATGTTGAACTATTTAGCTTTCCATATATGTCTTTGTTGATCATTTATGTAAGTTGCAATTTATGTAATTTCGTAAATCCTATCACCTTTCTAGGCTATGAACAATTGTGGAATTTTAAAGTTACTATATATGATTTAGATTTAAATTTAATTTATATTTTACAATAGATGAAGGTCGAAAGACTTTCCATGTTTCTTAGATTCCAATTCGATATTTCCTTAATCAAAATTTAAACTTGAAATTTATTTTATTGATTGTACTTCGATTATTATTTACATAAACTTAATTTTATGGAAATACACGCACACGCATATATTACATACATACATACATATATAGTCTAAACTATATGTATATATAGTACTATTAATATGTGTATATAAACCATATACATCTATTATAGAATATTCAAACATACATATACATTCAAGCATTTATATCCTCGATATACATATGAACTTGACATATGTATATGTAAGTATAATCTATATGTATATACAATAGATATAATCCTAATAACTATGTATGTGTGTGTATATCATTTTGTTACAATGTCATAATATGAAAACACACACACACACATATATTATATTCAAATAAACATTAAATTAAATTAATTAATTAAAATAAAATGTCATGAAGTAAAATATGATTTTTGTTAATAGATGGATTGGATCTAATGCTGGTTAATAGATTACATAGGTAAGATCTAAATAGGGAATTTTTCTTGAAATTTGTTCATTACTCCCGCTACCAACATGGGCTAGACCAACACATTATACTTAGGTTGTCACAAAATAATAGGTATGAGTGAATAATCTTTTTTGATTGTTGAGCAAACTCAAGATCAAGATCGAAATTGTGGAAAAGATCATGATTAGGAGTTGTATATGACATAACCAATAAAAAGTTATCTATCACTTATGGGCCTATGGTTTGTTGAGCAAACTCGAGGTCAGAATCCCAAAGCAAGCGAGTCCTAACACTCACTAAAGAAACCGAAATATTTCTATATTTCTCTTAGGGTTTTGAGAAATATAAAAAATCATAAGAGAGCCTTATTAGAAAAATGAAATGACATCATTTAAGCATTCTAATATCGTAAGACATATGCTAAATAAAGTTAAAATAATCTACTTCGATTAATTTATGGAACTAATATAACTAATAAATTGTTTATTGGTTAAAAATATACAAGTTAACCGTGAAAGGATTAACATAGAAATATGAATATACTTACCATTAAACCCTTTGGCATGATGTTACTTCAAGATCTATGCAAGATACAAATAATACAATTACTAATCGTTCACACCTTAGTCACTTAAGTGTTCATTTGCCCAAGACTATTATCTTCTTCTATGAGTTTTGAGCTCAAAAGCAAATCAAGAATATGAATATTGTATATGTATTCGGCAAGGCAGTAAAAATCGCTTGACGGATGTTAGGCGGCAAGCATGGACTAGAGATTAACCGCTTAGGCAAGGATCAATTAAAGATAAATCGAAGCTAGGTGTTTTTGATAAATTTATGTATTTTTAAAATTTTAGTATTTTAAGTAATAACTGATCCAAAATGAAATCTAGGAGTTTTGATGGGCTCGGGAGCTGCCAATGAGGTAAAACTGCTTGTATCTAACCTGTAAATGCTTAAACGAGATATTTAGCCTCAACTAGTGCCTAAAAGTTCTTATCTACCCATTTAGATGTTTAGTTAATGTGGTAAGCCTCATCTAGGATGGCATGGGCTAATGGACAGGCGACAAGGCTTGCCTATGCCTAAGCGGTGGCCTAGAAGGATTTTTACAACAGAGGCATTCAATCATATACAAAAGTTGTATGGTAAGAAGTCACATTTTTGTAATAAAAAAATCTCAATGAAATTTGTTCATGCAAAATAAGCAATAAACCATAGCACAACGCTGTGTGTAACACCCCAAAAATTTAATAGAAATATAATAAAAAATTAAATTTAAATAAATCAAGGACTAAAAAGAAAATTTGCATAGACGTTCAAATTTTGCTACAAAACTTTCATCATTATGTTCGTAAGGATTTTCTGGATGATTTTCATATATAATACTTTGAAATTGGAGTTAGTACGCAGAAGTTATGGGCATTGGAGGAATTGAAAATATAATAGAAGATTAAAAATGAAAATTCCCAAATTAACAAGGGGACCAGTCAACCCAAGAGGGTCGATGTTCAACCGATAGCAGTCAACCCATGAGGGTTAGCGGTCGACCGTGGCCTATGTTAAATCGAGGATAATTAGCCGCATTATGACATGTTTGAACGGTCGTGATTAATTACTTCATGGACGAGCATGAGATATGCGTGTGTGATGACTCTAAAGGTTCTCTTGGCTAGATCCAACGTCCCAAATAGATTGCTAATCCCAATAAATTCAAGCCTAATCTAACCTAAATCTCACATAACAATTCATAGTAATGAAACTCTACCCAATTCTAGTCTCCATCTAAACCTAAAATTCTTCAAAAATGAAAATAAAATCAACCTCGAAAAACAAGCAATTCAACGGAGAAAGCAGAGCTAGCATACAAAGGGGCGATTATCAAGTAAGGCAAATAGGGAGAGCTTAGGCTTGAGGTGGTGGGAACAATTTTAATTAGGTGATTATTTACAGTTAAAATTGATTTATTCTCTATGATCTAAGATGATTAGAAACCCTAAATTTAAACTTATAGCCTAGGATAGGAATTGGAACCACTATAAACTATTAAACCTATTATTTTGTTATTAGCCTATAGACACTAAATTAGTAAACCCTAAGTTTATAGACCCTAACAAATTTGTATTGAAATTGAAAACATGGACTGGTCAACTTAGTAATTAGGGTTCAGTGTAAATGATGAATGACACGAATTAAATTAGATTCATTGGTCGACATTAAAAATTAGAAAAACCCTTAATTTTTGCCTACAACTGGTCGACCGATTAGTAACAGTCTATCGGTTATGATTAGCAGCTGACCGATAGACGTGTAAATTGCAGAATTTGAATCTTGGCATAAGGACCAAATTTAATAATAAAAATTAACATAAATGATGATTGTTTGCGGGCCTATTTAAAGGAAGCTGGATGTATGTTAGAAGTAGTAAGTAGCTAATTCCCTATGAGAGGATACTAAGTTTTGTGGTATTGGATAAATGTTCTTTACCTAATTTGGGATCGGGTATTCAATTAGGGGCTATGTATTTTCATAAACGGCACTCACAGGAGATTCCACGGTGGACGCACAGGACTGACGAGTATGCCTTATGAGGGGCCCGTGTAATGACCCTAATTTTGATTAACATTATTTTGGACATTTAATTAGTTAAATTAAATGAAATAATGTAAATGGTAAAGGATAGAGGTTTGTGTTAACAGAGGGCAGGCGGGCCAATTTAAAACAATGAACTAAAGGAAAATAAAATGGAATAAGTAAGGGTAGTTGATAAGGGCAAGATAGGAATAAGTCGTATTCTAATACCCTAAACCCTCATGCACTTTCATTTTACACGTTCATAAGCAAAACGAAAACTAAAACAAGAGGTCGGCCAACATTAGAAGAAATAAGGGGAAGATAAGCAAGAATTTAAAAGAAGGAAGCTTAATCAAATTCATTCTAGATCAAATCTCAATGCCTTAACAACAAAGCTAAAGCTGAATAATAGGTTACATCTCATGTTTATCTCATTTTCAGTTTCAGTTGAGATTCGAATAAATTTTGCAAATAATTTGCCATGTTTTGATTGTTTAAATGGATCTATATGCTTGTTGATGATATATGCTATTTCATATAGATTTTATGATAAGGTTTAACCTGAAAAACCAATTAAATGACATCCAAATGCCTTCTGATTTGGTATAGTCAGAAATAATATTTTAGAGATGGGTTTCAAATTTCATAATTTTCTGAATTAGTGTGGATTTACTATGAATTTTATATTGAAGAAATTGGTTAATTGGGTTTAAAATTAATTACGGCTATTATATGTTAGCTTTGGGTCAGAAATTTATATATGTTAAAAAACATATTAAAAGGTGATTTATGGGAATTTTCGTAAATTTTTCCTAAGTGTTTTAATAAGTATATAAAATTATTTAAGGTATGGGACTTAAATGTTTTATATGTTTATAAAAGGAGAAGGGGCAATTTGTAAATGTTTTAAATTGTTTAATTCTGAACTTCGGCAGCACTTTTAGTAAAGATTTTGGAAAAGGAATTGGCAACCAATCATATGTTGACAAAAAAAGCAGGTTAGTTGAAAAGAAATTATTTTTTAAAGTCAAAAATTAGTTTTTATAAGGATTTGTTGTTTCGCCACTTTCGGCAACTACTGTAACGACCCGATATTTTCAACCATTCGCATCCATTATAAGTGTATAGGTAGACACTCATGCCGAAGTTGAATTGCTCAAAATACCGCGTTGTAAATAAAATTTGGCAAATCTCAGAATATGCAGTAAATAAATATAATCACATAACACAGACACAGAGTAAAATAATGTAGCGGAAGTAAAAGAGATAGTAGTTCATGAAGCTACTATATAAATATATCAGAGTACATAAGATACAATAGAAGAAATATAGTACAACAGAAGTATCAATAAGATAACCAAGTACAAGCTGAACAGAGCAACGTAACTGAAGTAGATAGAACAAGACTAGCAGATAATCTCCAGCGATTCAAATCTCCAGAAGGTGGAAATCCAAATCTGTGAATAACTCAGGCTGACCCGAGCGTAAAGCAAAACACAAAACACTCGAGTCAGGACAATATATACTTATACAATGTAAACCAACTCAAGTGATCTGTAGTAAAGATACAAGTAACTTAGAAGATGCTTGGGACCGCCCATCCTCTAAGGATCCGTTAAAATATCTACTATGTAGTAATATTCGCTATTATAATAGTGTCTAAATAAGTAAAGTATAATCATATAGGAAAATAGCGTTAAGGGGATGGAGAACCTTAACGCGGTCGGATCTTAAAATCATAATCGTAGTAAAGCTCGATATGGTAGGTGACACGGCACAACTAGGCAATGCCAGGGTAGATATACCAATTACGCACACGGATTGATGGATACGCATAGCAGCCACTACCGTTCCACCTCGAACAACACTCCCAAATCGGAGGATGGCCATCTAATAAATCACAAGTAAGAGTATAATATCGAAGAAATGTGTCCGAGAAGAGGTGCTACCTCACTGGTCCGAGATCGCTCCTGTTTTAGCCACCTTATGCCAACTCATGGGAGTTGGGTCCACGTAACATACCTTATGTAACGACCCGTAAATTTCAACTGTTTTAATAACGTAATTAGTTGAAATTTTGTGAAATTTTAAACGATAAAATTTTGAATTAAAAATTTAATATTTGGAATACGTCCAGTTAAACATAGCAACTGGTAATTTTTCGTCCGAAAACATGGAAATTTATTTCGCGCGTAAATTCACTTCAATTTAATCAGTTAAAAAGCGATGAAAATAAAATGTTTCCGAACCTAAATATTTTTACATAGAAAAATTCTAAACCATCTTCTGAGCAAGATGTCAGTTTGTCGTTTTTCCAAATTCGGACATCTTGGGCTCCGTCGGTCTTATTTTCTTGCGTTTTTCTTGCATTTTCCGCCAGTAGAAAATTTCAAATTTTTATAATTCAATCATACCACTGATATATGTATACCATTTTGATCGTTTCGTCATGCTGATCTCAACAGTTTATTCATTTCTGTGTTTCGGTGTCCAGTACTGAGCGAAATCAATATAACGATTATGTATCGGTTCCGTATTGGAACTCTTGTATCCTTTGTCCTTTCAATTGCCTACCGTATAACTCAATCAACCACTATCCATTAATATCCTTGAATTCAACATACGACTTTTGTGATTCCAACTGTTCAATATAGGGTGTCCTTTCACATATTTCTGGTTGGTATCACTATTGCTTCAGAGAAGAAATTAATACGTATAAAAATTGAAAGAGTGCATGGCCGTGTCAGTTCTTCTTCTTTTTTGCCTGGCCCCTACCTTTTCAAATCTCCTTTCTGCATTTTCATTTGGAAGAGATATGTAAAATAAAGTATGGACGTTTGTTTTCTCCTCCTACAGGCTTCTTACCACTCCTTCTTCCTCTCGCCCACCGAACGTCACCCACCACCTGTTGCTCCACATCCCCGACCCTCTGCCTTATGCCTCGCCCAGATCCAGCCGTGAACCGAGAGCAGTCAAACCCCATCACCATTAGCCTATCCCCTTCCACCTCTCGACCTAAATCTTCCACTATGACTGCCTTGTTTTCCTCCAACACGTGACAGCAAACAACCCCTACTCCAGCGTGGCCTTCCTCACGTAAGCCTCAACTTCCCCTCGAGCTCGCTTAGTCTCGCCAACAGCCAAGCTTCCATCTGTCCTTTATAGGTAATATATATATTTAATCTATGTCAGTTAGTATATATGTTTTGGTTTATATATAGTTTATGTTATTATTAAAATAGTGCTCGACCTGATTTTTATATCTTTATAGATTTATATATATATTAGTTTATATGTGTAAGTTTATAAAATTTATACACTTCCTACCCACAGCTGATAAAGTGATAACCAATGTATACTTATATTTATTTACGGTTTAACTTGTTTGGTTGTGATAACTTATATACATATATTTTAACCTACCTTCTTGTTATTTTGTTTACCATTCCAATTCTTTGTTTAACAGTTATATATATATATAATAATATGCCACCTGCTCGTTTTTAATAGATAGGTTATGTCTTTGAAATCTTATATATTGTTAGTTATATATATTATATATGCATGGTTTATAAGTTGCATCTTATATATATGTTATACGGTAGGTGTCAGTATATGATTTTTTAATATAAGTATTAGTTATATCAAGGGTATACAATGTATGCTTGATAGATATGCCAGTTGCATGTATAGTTATAGTTTTGATTTGTTAAGTTTCATGTATAAGCTTTATATATATTTTGTAATACATAACCTGTAGGATCGTTATGCTAGAATATATATTGTTAGCGCATACGTTTACCTCAGTGTATATATGTGTGTTGAATATTATTTTATAATATGGTACATAATATAATACGTTAAACTGTTATATGAAGACAAGAATTGTTTGTCCAAATCAAACTTTATGCATTGTTTAAAATATACGTCTGCATGTTTCCATAGCCGCTGGTATATATAACTTATAATTTATATATGTAAAGTTACATGTGATCTTATATAATAAGTTATGTTATGGCTGAGTGTGTGTGTGTGTATATATATAAGTAGTTATTTCAAAATATGTTTTTTTAGAGTTATATATAGTTATATATATAAGTTCTATCATACCATCTATCTTTATTCATCCGGTTCTGATTCGTTCTATTTATTCCTATCTATCAGCTTGCCATCCAACTTCGCGTCAATCTAGCTTTGTTTGGAACTTGTGTTTGAATATTTCAGTGTCCGAATTAGTATGCGTATTTGTGTCATCGTCCGTCCTCTCTAGCCTCGAAAGGTGAGCACTCACTCACGATTAACGTTCTTTTATTTATTAAATTTGATTTCAATTGAAACGACAATTGAAATATTGCTGCTGTTTGATATTTACACTGTTATTACCTGTATCAGTTCACTTGTGACATCTGACACCATTATCTGTTAATTATTTACGCGATGATAATACAGTTTAACTGATAATTGATTGATTGTTGATGTTTATATTGGATGTTAAATTGTTAATGTTAAAATGATAAATAGTATGCAATTGAACTTGATATAGGATAGTTAAATGTTAAATTTGATTAACTGACATTTGTATAATATGACCCCTTTAACTGTTGAATTTATTGACACGTAGGATTTGTTTAATTACATTTTGAACCACTGAATGTATGTTGTTAAATTGATGATGTATGAAATTGTAAATAAATGACAAGTGAAAAACCGTAATGTAATAATCTTTAATCTACATGAAATGATAGTGTAGATTCTAGAAATAATTATATTAATTCGTACAAATAACAATGCGAATTAATACGGTTATTTCGGGATTATTTGAATTGATTTTTGGATTGTTATTGATTGTTGTTATTGCTTGTTTATTTACTTTGACACCATCCCAACTATCACACTGCAAGTTCCCTTTGTTATGCTTTGATTTTGAATTGAATTGGAATCGGGTTGAAATGATAAATACCCAAATTGAACTTTGACCTAGGACAGAAAATTAAATAAAACCCGATTGGTCAATAATTTGATTTAAAAATAAAAAGAAGATTTTATTTGAATAAAAATACGGTTTTGAAATGAAGTTGAAATTTGAATTTTAATGAAAGGAAAATGTTAATATTAAATAATCTGAAACAAAATATTAACAATGTAATTTATGAAAGAATGATGTTTAATTTGAGAAATGATTGAATTCAGTTTGAAATTATTAAACTCTGAAATTATTTAATAATTAAATAAGATTGAATTATTTAGTGATTAAATTGAATTGAACTCTTTAATAAGTAAAATTGAATTTTTTGAATAAGTGAATTTTACTTCGTGAATAATTGAAATTGAGTTTCTTTATAAATTAAGTTCGGGAAAAATCATTTAAGTAAGTAAATCAGTGAAATTGAATTTCTTTAACAAGAAATAAAATGTGATATTTTTGAAATTAAGGTAAGGCTTGTAATTGAAAGAATTTATTTGACGAATTTAGTTTAATTCAAAATTGTAAGTTTTGATTTGATAAAGTTGAACTTAAGAATTGATTTAATGAATTGGAAATTTAATAGAAATTGTTTTGAATGATAAAGTAACTTAACGAAAATTGAATGAAATCGATAAATGAGTTTAAATTGATTTGAATGTTAAATAAAATTTATTTAAATGATTTCGGAATGAAACTTATATATGAACTTGAATCAATATTTGAATTGTTTTAAATAGAGATTGAAATTGTACTATAAGATTTTGAAATGGTAATTTGGAAGTTTTGAAACGTAAATTTTGGAAATTGGTTTAGAAAGACAAATGAAATGTTGATTTACGAATTCTATTTGAAATTGAATTTGATTTGGTTTTTGAAATATATAAACAACCAATCGGTGTAATAATTACGAAAGTTATTAAAGAGACCGGAATTCGGTTATGGATATACTCTCTATCTAAACCGAAAACCACTTTAATAACTATACGCGGAGTGATGATCCAGAATGAAGTGGTTGGAATGATGTTCGTGATGACTGAAGAAAGAGAACGATGATGGATAGCCTTGACACTTGTGTCAAATTGGAAATGACTAAAACAGGAGCTGTGCCGGGCCAATGGAGGATTAGCTACCTCAAGTGGACACACTTCTTCGAACTACTTATACTTGTTGTCGATTGGTGCACCCTTGATTTTGGGAGTGTTGTTTCACGGTGTTGCGGGCGCTGCGGCGTTGCGTTCTCACCAGTCCGGATCAGGCGAACGGTAGTATCACTACCTTGGGTATTGCCTCATGTGCCTTGTCATACTTGCATTCCATTTATGCGCGACCACTACGATTTTGATTTGTACCTTTAGTATATGGATTGCCCTCTGGTGACTTCCGATTTTGGGGAAACTACGGTCTTGTATATGCTTTTGGGAATAAAAATGTGTTAAGGGTGGAATGGGCCATGACTTAACGCTATTTTGATATCTTATTATTACTGATAGACATTATCTACTTAGTGTATATTACTACATAGTAGATAGTTTAACGGATCCTTAAAGGATGGTTATTCCAAACATCCTTTGAGTTACTTGTATTTCAATTGCTATTTCACTTGAGTTGGATTTATTAATATAAGAATGTTAATCCTGACTCGAGTGTCTTGTGTTTTTGCTTTACGCTCGGGTCAGACTGAGTAGTCCAGCTTTCGAGACTCACCTTTGGAGTTGGAGCTTTGCTTGAAGATCCAGCCATCTATTCTGCTTTCAGTATACGATGATTCCAGTGATGTATTTTGTTTTGTATCTGATGTATCGTATTACTCTTCCGTTGTATTTGTTCTAACTCTGATGTAACTTATACATTTATATAGTAGCTTCATGAACTACTATCTCTTTTATTTCCGCTGCATTTATTACTCTGTGTCTGTGATCTGTGATTATTTATTTACTGTATATGTTCAGTTTTTCCAAATTTAAATTAACAACGCGGTATTTTGAGCAATTCAATTCCGGCATGAGTGTCTACCTATACACTTATAATGGATGCGAATGGTCCAAAATATCGGGTTCGTTACAGTTGGTATCAGAGCTTTGGTAGCTCTAGGCAAAACTTAACATATAGGGTAAATGTATTTACAGAATCACTCTCATTCGAGTTTCAATCTCTTCCTTTGACTCAATTCCTTTGAATTTTGGAACGTTCCCCTCGGTTCCGAAATTCATTCGTGTCCTTTACTATTCATCTTCTTTCAATTCTGGAGCACCCCATAACTCCATTTTGAATGATATCTATAATAGATCGGCGGTCTCGCCAATCTTCGAATGATTCGTAAAGGAGCAAAACTCCTTTATAATAGGCATCGATTTACGGGAGATTTCTGTACCCTCGGTTTACGATGCTATCTATTCCCTGCTATACCTGAATTCCATCTCTTGAGATCGAGTGTTGATTTACCTCGGAATTCAGCATTCTTGAAGTTACGGACGCCCCGGTTAAGGTTGCCCGTGAATTAAATAAACTCATCCATCTCCCGATTGTGGTAATTGCATTATCTTTTCTTCTGTTTCGAATTTATTTTCGAATCAAAATGTTCTTCGATTTGAGTCAACAAAATTTGAATCCCTATCCTTATTTTGAAAACCCATTCCTGTATCGTCGAGCAAAGAAATGTATTTCTAAATTTATATTAAAATGTTGTTTCCAAATTTGATAAACAAAATAGTTTGAATGATTATATTATATATAAATATAAGTTTTCTGAAATAAAATTATTAATGAATTTGTTGTTTGAAATAATAATATTTGATTTTCATTTATTGTTTTGTAAACCATTGACTATTGCATAATATAAATGAATTCATAAACTTGGTTATAAATTGATTTGAAATTTGAAATGAATTTAATTCAGAAATTTAAGAATTTAGTTTCCGGTGAATTCGAACTTTGATTTTATAATTTTAAAGTATATATTATTGGAAGTATTTTTCGAATAGAAATCGTTTTCAAAGAATTTTTAAAATGTTGAAATCAGTGCTCTTCTCTTTGTCGCTGGGAAATAATTTCAGTGATGGCGGCCGCATCATCGACATTCATTTTCGAGTTTCGAAGTGGAGAAACCATTCTGTAGCTTTGCTACGGTTTTGTTTTGAAAAATATTTCGATTTGAATTTCTTCAGTATATTTTGATTTACATATATATAGGTGTCTTATTTTAAAATTTAATTTGATTTGATATAAATATATTAGATAAATCTCTAAGTTGTTTAAAGTTAATCGGAAATCTAATTCTTAAATTTTGTTAAAGGATGATTTTAATTATAAATAAAACCAAAATTTGGAATAAATATTTAAACTTGAATAATTGAATTGGGAAAATTTTATTTGTATATTGTTCAACTGCATTCTAATACAACTTACCTAAATCATTCAGAAGTTGAATATGTAATTGGATAATATATAATATAAATTGAATTTATAAATAAATTTGAGTGGTTATAACAATTGTTATACACTTGAATTTTAATTATGCTAATAGAGATGAATAGAACAATAAGATAATTGAAAATAAATTTTGTTTTGAAGGCTAATTAATAAATTGAAATTAAATCAACTTATGGAAATACCTTGAATTTGAAATCAATTAATGAATATAAATTAATTTAAATTGAAATTTATATGTTTAAATTAATTTATATGGTTTAAATATATGTGATAAGATATAGTAAGTAGAATAAATTTAACAGTAATTTGGAATAAAGAAGAATTTAAAATTGTTGAAGAAAATATGATTATAATAAAAGACTATTCAAATTTATGGTTTTAGAAATTGTAAATTTGAGAAATGGGATAATAAGATAATGAATTTAGAAATAGTTGAGATTGATTTTAGTGAAATCAAATGGATTAAATCAATTATTGAATATCAATTAATTTAAATTTGAATTTATATGGTTTAAATTAATTGTTATTTTGTATTTCAAATCTGTTTTCTTTCTGGTGGTTTCTATTCTCCTACCTCGTTCCTTTTCGGGGACGAAAAGTTTTGAGTGGGGGAGTGTGTAACGACCCGTAAATTTCAACTGTTTTAATAACGTAATTAGTTGAAATTTTGTGAAATTTTAAACGATAAAATTTTGAATTAAAAATTCAATATTTGGAATACGTCCAGTTAAACATAGCAACTGGTAATTTTTCGTCCGAAAATATGGAAATTTATTTCGCGCGTAAATTCACTTCAATTTAATCAGTTAAAAAGCGATGAAAATAAAATGTTTCCGAACCTAAATATTTTTACATAGAAAAATTCTAAACCATCTTCTGAGCAAGATGTCAGTTTGTCGTTTTTCCAAATTCGGACATCTTGGGATCCGTCGGTCTTATTTTCTTGCGTTTTTCTTGCATTTTCCGCCAGTAGAAAATTTCGAATTTTTATAATTCAATCATACCGCTGATATATGTATACCATTTTGATCGTTTCGTCATGCTGATCTCAACAGTTTATTCATTTCTGTGTTTTGGTGTCCAGTACTGAGCGAAATCAATATAACGATTCTGTATCGGTTCCGTATTGGAACTCTTGTATCCTTTGTCCTTTCAATTGCCTACCGTATAACTCAATCAACCACTATCCATTAATATCCTTGAATTCAACATACGACTTTTGTGATTCCAACTGTTCAATATAGGGTGTCCTTTCACATATTTCTGGTTGGTATCACTATTGCTTCAGAGAAGAAATTAATACGTATAAAAATTGAAAGAGTGCATGGCCATCAGTTCTTCTTCTTTTTTGCCTGGCCCCTACCTTTTCAAATCTCCTTTCTGCATTTTCATTTGGAAGAGATATGTAAAATAAAGTATGGACGTTTGTTTTCTCCTCCTACAGGCTTCTTACCACTCCTTCTTCCTCTCGCCCACCGAACGTCACCCACCACCTGTTGCTCCACATCCCCGACCCTCTGCCTTATGCCTCGCCCAGATCCAGCCGTGAACCGAGAGCAGTCAAACCCCATCACCATTAGCCTATCCCCTTCCACCTCTCGACCTAAATCTTCCACTATGACTGCCTTGTTTTCCTCCAACACGTGACAGCAAACAACCCCTACTCCAGCGTGGCCTTCCTCACGTAAGCCTCAACTTCCCCTCGAGCTCGCTTAGTCTCGCCAACAGCCAAGCTTCCATATGTCCTTTATAGGTAATATATATATTTAATCTATGTCAGTTAGTATATATGTTTTGGTTTATATATAGTTTATGTTATTATTAAAATAGTGCTCGACCTGATTTTTATATCTTTATAGATTTATATATATATTAGTTTATATGTGTAAGTTTATAAAATTTATACACTTCCTACCCGCAGCTGATAAAGTGATAACCAATGTATACTTATATTTATTTACGGTTTAAAATGTTTGGTTGTGATAACTTATATACATATATTTTAACCTACCTGCTTGTTATTTTGTTTACCATTCCAATTCTTTGTTTAACAGTTATATATATATATATAATAATATGCCACCTGCTCGTTTTTAATAGATAGGTTATGTCTTTGAAATCTTATATATTGTTAGTTATATATATTATATATGCATGGTTTATAAGTTGCATCTTATATATATGTTATACGGTAGGTGTCAGTATATGATTTTTTAATATAAGTATTAGTTATATCAAGGGTATACAATGTATGCTTGATAGATATGCCAGTTGCATGTATAGTTATAGTTTTGATTTGTTAAGTTTCATGTATAAGCTTTATATATATATATTTTGTAATACATAACCTGTAGGATCGTTATGCTAGAATATATATTGTTAGCGCATACGTTTACCTCAGTGTATATATGTGTGTTGAATATTATTTTATAATATGGTACATAATATAATACGTTAAACTGTTATATGAAGACAAGAATTGTTTGTCCAAATCAAACTTTATGCATTGTTTAAAATATACGTCTGCATGTTTCCATAGCCGCTGGTATATATAACTTATAATTTATATATGTAAAGTTACATGTGATCTTATATAATAAGTTATGTTATGGCTGAGTGTGTGTGTATATATATATAAGTAGTTATTTCAAAATATGTTTTTTTAGAGTTATATATAGTTATATATATAAGTTCTATCATACCATCTATCTTTATTCATCCGGTTCTGATTCATTCTATTTATTCCTATCTATCAGCTTGCCATCCAACTTCGCGTCAATCTAGCTTTGTTTGGAACTCGTGTTTGAATATTTCAGTGTTCGAATCAGTATGCGTATTTGTGTCATCGTCCGTCCTCTCTAGCCTCGAAAGGTGAGCACTCACTCACGATTAACGTTCTTTTATTTATTAAATTTGATTTCAATTGAAACGACAATTGAAATATTGCTGCTGTTTGATATTTACACTGTTATTACCTGTATCAGTTCACCTGTGACATCTGACACCATTATCTGTTAATTATTTACGCGATGATAATACAGTTTAACTGATAATTGATTGATTGTTGATGTTTATATTGGATGTTAAATTGTTAATGTTAAAATGATAAATAGTATGCAATTGAACTTGATATAGGATAGTTAAATGTTAAATTTGATTAACTGACATTTGTATAATATGACCCCTTTAACTGTTGAATTTATTGACACGTAGGATTTGTTTAATTACATTTTGAACCACTGAATGTATGTTGTTAAATTGATGATGTATGAAATTGTAAATAAATGACAAGTGAAAAACCGTAATGTAATAATCTTTAATCTACATGAAATGATAGTGTAGATTCTAGAAATAATTATATTAATTCGTACAAATAACAATGCGAATTAATACGGTTATTTCGGGATTATTTGAATTGATTTTTGGATTGTTATTGATTGTTGTTATTGCTTGTTTATTTAATTTGACACCATCCCAGCTATCACACTGCAAGTTCCCTTTGTTATGCTTTGATTTTGAATTGAATTGGAATCGGGTTGAAATGATAAATACCCAAATTGAACTTTGACCTAGGACAGAAAATTAAATAAAACCCGATTGGTCAATAATTTGATTTAAAAATAAAACGAAGATTTTATTTGAATAAAAATACGGTTTTGAAATGAAGTTGAAATTTGAATTTTAATGAAAGGAAAATGTTAATATTAAATAATCTGAAACAAAATATTAACAATGTAATTTATGAAAGAATGATGTTTAATTTGAGAAATGATTGAATTCAGTTTGAAATTATTAAACTCTGAAATTATTTAATAATTAAATAAGATTGAATTATTTAGTGATTAAATTGAATTGAACTCTTTAATAAGTAAAATTGAATTTTTTGAATAAGTGAATTTTACTTCGTGAATAATTGAAATTGAGTTTCTTTATAAATTAAGTTCGGGAAAAATCATTTAAGTAAGTAAATCAGTGAAATTGAATTTCTTTAACAAGAAATAAAATGTGATATTTTTGAAATTAAGGTAAGGCTTGTAATTGAAAGAATTTATTTGACGAATTTAGTTTAATTCAAAATTATAAGTTTTGATTTGATAAAGTTGAACTTAAGAATTGATTTAATGAATTGGAAATTTAATAGAAATTGTTTTGAATGATAAAGTAACTTAACGAAAATTGAATGAAATCGATAAATGAGTTTAAATTGATTTGAATGTTAAATAAAATTTATTTAAATGATTTCGGAATGAAACTTATATACGAACTTGAATCAATATTTGAATTGTTTTAAATAGAGATTGAAATTGTACTATAAGATTTTGAAATGGTAATTTGGAAGTTTTGAAACGTAAATTTTGGAAATTGGTTTAGAAAGACAAATGAAATGTTGATTTACGAATTCTATTTGAAATTGAATTTGATTTGGTTTTTGAAATATATAAACAACCAATCGGTGTAATAATTACGAAAGTTATTAAAGAGACCGGAATTCGGTTATGGATATACTCTCTATCTAAACCGAAAACCACTTTAATAACTATACGCGGAGTGATGATCCAGAATGAAGTGGTTGGAATGATGTTCGTGATGACTGAAGAAAGAGAACGATGATGGATAGCCTTGACACTTGTGTCAAATTGGAAATGACTAAAACAGGAGCTGTGCCGGGCCAATGGAGGATTAGCTACCTCAAGTGGACACACTTCTTCGAACTACTTATACTTGTTGTCGATTGGTGCACCCTTGATTTTGGGAGTGTTGTTTCACGGTGTTGCGGGCGCTGCGGCGTTGCGTTCTCACCAGTCCGGATCAGGCGAACGGTAGTATCACTACCTTGGGTATTGCCTCATGTGCCTTGTCATACTTGTATTCCATTTATG
Organism: Allium fistulosum; assembly: GCA_030737815.1. Taxonomy (NCBI): domain Eukaryota; kingdom Viridiplantae; phylum Streptophyta; class Magnoliopsida; order Asparagales; family Amaryllidaceae; genus Allium; species Allium fistulosum. The sequence continues at coordinate 475,006,205 of CM060904.1, forward strand.
CGCGACCACTACGATTTTGATTTGTACCTTTAGTATATGGATTGCCCTCTGGTGACTTTCGGTTTTGGGGAAACTACGGTCTTGTATATGCTTTTGGGAATAAAAATGTGTTAAGGGTGGAATGGGCCATGACTTAACGCTATTTTGATATCTTATTATTACTGATAGACATTATCTACTTAGCGTATATTACTACATAGTAGATAGTTTAACGGATCCTTAAAGGATGGTTATTCCAAACATCCTTTGAGTTACTTGTATTTCAATTGCTATTTCACTTGAGTTGGATTTATTAATATAAGAATGTAAATCCTGACTCGAGTGTCTTGTGTTTTTGCTTTACGCTCGGGTCGGACTGAGTAGTCCAGCTTTCGAGACTCACCTTTGGAGTTGGAGCTTTGCTTGAAGATCCAGCCATCTATTCTGCTTTCAGTATTCGATGATTCTAGTGATGTATTCTGTTTTGTATCTGATGTATCGTATTACTCTTCCGTTGTATTTGTTCTAACTCTGATGTAACTTATACATTTATATAGTAGCTTCATGAACTACTATCTCTTTTATTTCCGCTGCATTTATTACTCTGTGTCTGTGATCTGTGATTTTTTATTTACTGTATATGTTCAGTTTTGCCAAATTTAAATTAACAACGCGGTATTTTGAGCAATTCAATTCCGACATGAGTGTCTACCTATACACTTATAATGGATGCGAATGGTCCAAAATATCGGGTTCGTTACACCTTAAGAACGTCGCCACCATCCTACTTCATTCTGGAATCTCCACCGCATACACGGTTGTCAAAGTGGTTTTCGATATCGATAGAGAGTATGTCCATATCTGATCCCAGTCTCTTTGCCAACCAATCGTTATTATAACCCATGGTTATAACTTTTAAAAACAATACTTTACTTCAAAATAAAATATCATTTCAAACCATATCGTTATCAAAATAAAGATTAAATCAATTCCAAACCATTTCCATATATTTAAATTTTCATATCATTTCAAAACTTCATTTCAAATCATTTTAATATAATAAAATATCATATCCTTACAAAACTTCATTTCAAATCATTTTAATATAATAAAATATCATATCCTTACAAAACTTCATTTCAAATCAATTTAATATAATATAATATCATATCCTTACAAAACTTCATTTCAAATCATTTTAAAAAAATATCCTATCAGTTCAAATCCAAATATTCAACTTTAAATACCTTTTAAATTCAAAGATATCGTTCATTTACTATCATTTCAAATCACCTTTAAATAGTTTATATTCCAATCAAAATAATTCATTTAAACCTTTTAAAAGTGTAATTATTATATTTTCATATCAAGTATTCAATTTCCAAAGTTTCAAACCATTCTGAGTTCGTTTACTAAGTCAAAAACCCTAATTATTAAAATTTCAGCATTTCACAACATTTAAAAACAACTGCTATAAGTTATATTTGAAAACATTTTTAATTCAGCAAAGACAGCACTTAAAACTGCTGTTAAAACTCAGTTTTAGTTGAATTATCGTTCAAAACAGAAAAGACAGCATTTCAGAAGTGTTGCGGTAGTTCAGATTTCAAAACAAGGGTTAAATTTGGTTTCAGCAAAGACTGCAGACCATTATAGCATTTCCAGAGAATGCTATAATAGGCCTGAGTTCAATATTAGCCTATAAGTTCCACTACAGCAACTACAGCTTTTCAGAAATGCTGTAATAGCTCTTTTTACACAATTTTAGTTCAAAACAGAATCTATAGCATTTCTGAATGCTATTAAAAGTAGATTTTAGGTGTTAGTGTATTTCCAGCAATTAAATAACTTCAATTTAAAACACATAAACATTTTAAAAATCATATTTTAACGTTAAAAATGTTCATTTACATATCATTAAACATATATCTTTTTCACAATAAATTTCTTATAATTAAATCCAATTTTCAACAATTTACTTAATAAATTTAAGTGTAAAAGTTTCCAATTCTTCACATTTCAACCAATAAACTTAACACTTCAAATTTAAATTACCATTTCACAATTTAACAAAATTTCCAATTTTATTTAATTAACTTAAACCTTTAATTAAAACCAAATTTCACATTTCCAAGTCAAGTTATATTTTAAAAGATCACTTTTAAACATTCATTTATTTAACCACTTAAATTCATAGAAAAATCAATAATACTTTAATAAATCACTTAAATTCAAATTTAATCAAATTATCATATTTACCATTTCCAAATAAAATTTAATATCCATTTTATTTATATAACTTAAATATCACTTTTAACCAAAATTCCAAATTTCCGACTTAAGTTATATTTCAAAAATCCAGTTAAACCATTCATTAATTACATTTTTAACACATAGAAAAATCATAATTTCTTTATTTCAAAACATTTCAAAATCTATTTAAATCAAATTTCATAAATTTATAATTTTTAAAATACTTAAAAAATATCCAAAACTCTTTATAAAATAACCACGGGTCTGTATATAATTTTCTAACCTAGGTCAAGTGATACGGATATGTATCATTTCAATCCGCAGTTAAAAAGAAAATCTGGGTTCTATCATTTCAAACCCGCAATCCCAAGTTAAAATAAATTAAATAAAAATCGTTCAGGCCTATCATTTCATCCCATAACAATTTTTTTCCCTATTCTAAAGTCCGTTCGGGTATGTATCATTTCAACCCATAGTGATTCTAATCTACAGGGAACTTGCAATGGTGATAACAGATATAAATAACAGAATAACATTAAATAACAGTAACATATGATATAACAGGTGTAATAACAGGTGTGAACATCATATGATAATAATATAAGCATATATAACATGATAATATACATTACAGATTCGAATGGTGTCGGTTTATCAGTTATATAGGTACATATTGTCTGGTGAGAATAACTCACCTGTTTGTGCTGGAGATATCAAAACCAATGACACAATGGAAACAAAAGCACGATGACAAGACTACGGACTTGAGTGGAGAGCAAGATCCAAAGCTACAACTCTTGTATTACAACCCAAAACATACATCAAAACAAACACAATTTCAACGCACTTGAAATGGAATAACTTTTAAATGAAAAGAGATTTGAATGTCAAATCTTTTGCCTTGTTTTCTACAATGCTTTGCATGGCCTAGGGGTTTATTTAGGTCAGGTTTGACATGACTTTGGCTCAGGTTTGATCATAGGAATGAATGGCATAAAGGCTAGGACATGTGGAGGAAGTTACAACACAAGAATATCAAGAGTCTAGGCAATATAGTGGAGTTTGGTTCAACTTTTGGCTCGGTCTATGGGTCAAATGGCTGGGCCATCATCTGGTACAGGTCTGGACAGAGGTTTGGGTGATGAGTAGCAGCAGCCAAAGGTCATGTAGCAAGTGGTGGTGGCTAAGGGGGTGGCCAAAGCAAGATATGGAGGGTAGGTGATGATATGTGTGGTCTAGGCAATGTTTTGTGGAGTTTTGTGGTGATGGCTTCAAGTGGAAGGTCATGGCCTGTCTTGGTCAGAGGGAAGGAAGTGTTTTCTGTAGTAGATGGAGGAGGAGATGATGGGGATGAAGGTGGTAGAGGCTAGGCCAAACAAACATGTGAAGAGATCAAGGTAAAATTGCATAGAAAAGTAAGAAAAAAGTAGAAAGAAAAGAGGGAGATTACCAAATTTTTTTGCAAGATGGAGGCCATGATTTTTTTAGGGTTTTGGAGATTTGAAAATTCGTGAATAAGATGAGGGAGTCGGCTGAAAATGAATGAGGAAAAGAACGGCAAAAATAAAATAAAAGATGTATTGATTGAAAAGAAACGGTAGAATTCAAAAGGGCTAAGCACACAAAAGGTATCAAACTCTTCATATATCTTTAATTCTTTTTTTATAACTTTATATTTCTGGAAAAAATAATAATCCTAGATAAAATTTCGAAATTTTATCAAAATATAATAATTTATATAAATATTTATCAATTATATAAAGTTAAATTAAGAAAAATAGTTAAAACAGTGAACTAGACTAGAAAATTTGAAACTGAATGAAATTTTTTTGGAAAATTCATATGAGCTTGTAATATATTTTTAAACATAAATAATAAAATAAAATAAAAATATATTCACAAAATAAATATTAAAATTTTAATTTACATATAATTTTTAATGAAGAAAATAGCAGAAAATAGGAAAACGACCTTTAAAAATGAAAAATAAATACAGTAAATTTTGGAAAAATTTTATTTTCATTTTAAAAATATAAAAAGACAAAAATATACATAAAACATATTGACACATATTAAAATAAAATATAACAAAGAAAAAGTAATTTATACAATTTTAAAATAGACAAAATTGTTAAATAAACAGTTTATACTCAAAATTGGAATGTACATAACTTTTGCAGTTTAACTCCGTTTTCAACGATACGAAAAGCAGTATTCAAGTTATTAAATCTATTTTTATAATAAAAGATAAAATTTATAATTTCAAACTTTTAAATTTTTAAGTTTAAAAGTCAAAGTTTGACTATTTTAACCAAAATTCACATTTTCTGGAAATATTAAATTTAGTCATATTTGGAATTCTAATCCACATACAAAATCAAAGTTTTTATATTTACAATAACAAAATTTATTCTTTTCATAAATAAAGCTTTTAAATCTGGAAATCAATTTAAAAATAATTCTAAAATACAGGGTTGTTACACTCTCCCCCACTCAAAACTTTTCGTCCCCGAAAAGGAACGAGGTACGGGAAAGCACAGAAAAAGATAGAATGAATAGAATTATGACAAGATGATAAGAAAATTGGAATTACACCTGATAACTATTGTTATAGGTAAGTTTAACAAGATGGAGGTGATTAAATCAAGAATATAAGCACGAAAAAGATTCTCTAGAGTCTGAATCACCCTTTTCACTTGAGCGACGGTCCATGGGTGGAAAACAGTGTTCAGATTCCAAAATGAGTAACAAAGATTTCAAAGATTATAAAAAGATTTCTAAACAGACTGGTATAAGCAATAGCCTTCCCATTCTGTAACAAGATAAGAGAAATAAGGACAAACAAAAGATAGTTTGGAAAAACAAAATAAGAAAATAAATTTGAAACCATAATGCTTTGAAATCATAACAATTTAGGGATGTTTATAATTTGGAAATCATAATACTAAAATCATAACACTTTGGAAATGTTATTCTTTTAAAAAAAAGAACATAATACTTAGAAAATCATAACACCTTTTAAAAATAATCTTTATTTAAACCATTTTAATTCAAGGTCAAATAATATTCATTTTAAAGTTGTAACATTTCTAAGTTCATTCAATTATAAAAATTTCCAAAACATTGTATTTCAAATTAGCAGCACTTATAAAATGCTAAGTAGATATATTAATATTTCAAATCAGTTTAATTCCAGAAATATTTATTTGGATATCATTTAACTTATGACTTATTAAAACAAACTTTTATGAATGGAATATCCAAATTAAACTATACTTCATTTATTAAGTCAAAATTTCACTATTTTACTTAACTCTTAATTTAACACATAGCCTAACTCTTTATTTAAAATACCCATTTCATAAATAGATATTCCTTTAATAAGTTACACTTAAAATTCCATTTGAAAACCAAATTCTCAATTATCAATTTTTAGTGATGTTACAATACATTTTAACTATTTAAATCATAATCATTCATTTTTCAAGACATATCTATTTCATAAATAAAATATTTATATAGAAAATATAACAATCAAATTTCTTTACACATTTATTCATTTAGACATCAATTAAACTATGAATTCAAGTTAAATAAACTTTATTACCAAAAGTCCAATTCAAATGTATTTTATTTTATCTATTCAAAGATACATTATTTATTATACAACATATTCATTTCAGGAAATAACCTTTATTAAAATTCCTAGGTTAGACTTAAGGTTCCATATTAAATCAAATTTGATTATTAAGTTATTTAAATAAAATCTCTTTAGATTCCTTTTTCAATATTTACCTCTGTTAATCTTTTATAACTAAAATTTAAGTGTATAACATGTATTATAACCACTCAAATTTTATTTATAAAAATCCCTTTTTATATTGTATATTATCCAACTCCATATTCAACTTCTGTGTAATTTAGGTAAGTTATATTGGAATTAAATTGTGTGTTATAGAAGTAAAACTTTCCAATTAAATTATCTCAAGTTTGAATCATTTATCCAAATTTTTGATTTTTCTTCTTATAACTGAAATTATTCTTTAAAATAAAATTTAAGAATTAAACTTTCTAATATCTTCAAACCTTTTGGAGATAAGTAATTATATATACATAATATGTCAAATCAAGTTTAAATCATATATCTATATATATATATTATAAATCAAGTCATATTTTAGAAATTCAAACTAATTAAATTCCCCAAAACAAAGCTGTAGCAAGACTACAAAACAGTCTCTTCACTTCGAAACTCGAAAATGAACGTCGATGATGCTGCAGTCATCACCGAAATTATTTTCCAGCGACAAAGAGAAGAGCACTAAATTTTAAACCTTAAAATCCTTTAGAAACATATTTCTACTTAGAAATACTTTAAATAATATCCCTTTTAAAAAATTTAAACACAAGGTTTGAAACCATCGGAAATTAAATTCTCTAAATTTCTTGTTTTAAATTCATTTTAGTTTCCAAATAAATTTATAAACAACTATTTATAAATTCATTTGTAGAACAATAAATGATAAATCAAGTATTATAATTTCAAATTATCAATTCAAATCAATTTATCAAGTTCCATAAAATTTACTTATATTTCAAAATTATTTCATTAACATTTTTAAAATAATATTGTGTTAGTTAGTTCTGTCAATGTGTTTTAGAAATCCTATCGATAGCGTTGATCGGACGAATCGATCGGAAACCTAATTCAACATCAACAACTCAAACAACACAATATTTAAACATTTTAATTCTAAATATTAGTTTACAAATACACTATACAGGAAGTGATTTTCAAAGAAGGATAGAGATTCAAATTTGGTTAACTCAAATCAAATGAAATTCTGATTTGAAAATAAGTTGGAACAAGGATGAGATGATTAAATAACAGAATAGGAAGATGGATAAGCTTATATAAATCACGGGCAACCTTAACCGGGTCAACCGTGACTTAAAGAATAAGATCGATGTGGATTTCTAGGGTAAATTTACATTCGACCTCAAGAGATAGAGTTTGGAATAATAAAAGAAATTAGCATCTAAACCAAGGATAAATATAAATCTCTGGTGAATCGATGCTGATTATAAAGGATTTTCACCCTTTTATAAGAAAATTAGAATATTGGCGAGACCGCCAATTCATTATAAAGATCATTCGAAGTGGAGTCATGGGATACTCTAGAATCAAAAGATGATGAATAGTGAGGGACACGAATGAAATTTGGAACCGCAGGAAACGTTCCAAAATTCAAAGGAAATCGAATCAAAAGGAAGAGATTCAAACTCGAACGAAAGTGATTCTGTAAATAAATTTACCATACATTCTAAGTTTTGCCTCAAAGCCAAAGCTCTGATACCAACTGTAACGACCCAATATTTTCAACCATTCGCATCCATTATAAGTGTATAGGTAGACACTCATGCCGAAGTTGAATTGCTCAAAATACCGCGTTGTAAATAAAATTTGGCAAATCTCAGAATATGCAGTAAATAAATATAATCACAGAACACAGACACAGAGTAAAGTAATGCAGCGGAAGTAAAAGAGATAGTAGTTCATGAAGCTACTATATAAATATATCAGAGTACATAAGATACAATAGAAGAAATAGAGTACAACAGAAGTATCAATAAGATAACCAAGTACAAGCTGAACAGAGCAACGTAACTGAAGTAGATAGAACAAGACTAGCAGATAATCTCCAGCGATTCAAATCTCCAGAAGGTGGAAATCTAAATCTGTGAATAACTCAGGCTGACCCGAGCGTAAAGCAAAACACAAAAAACTCGAGTTAGGACAATATATACTTATACAATGTAAACCAACTCAAGTGAACTGTAGTAAAGATACAAGTAACTTAGAAGATGCTTGGGACCGCCCATCCTCTAAGGATCCGTTAAAATATCTACTATGTAGTAATATTCGCTATTATAATAGTGTCTAAATAAGTAAAGTATAATCATATAGGAAAATAGCGTTAAGGGGATGGAGAACCTTAACGCGGTCGGATCTGTAACGGCCCGTATTTTCACGGATCGAAACATTGTAAAACAGTTGACATTTGGTCGCAGTTGTGATAAGTCGTCTTGAGTTTAAGTCCTAGGTCGTATAGGAGTTAAGTCATAGGGTGTTGGAGCGACCTAAGATAGTGGACGACCTAAGGGGTAGGTCGGCAATGACCTAAGGAAGCTGGGTGTAACGACCCGCCCTTCTATCCACTGAAGGACGCATCGACAATAAGAAAGAAAGGGGTAGGAAATAGAAAAGAAGAGAAGAAAGAAAGAAACAACAACAACGATCTCACAACGGAACGAATAATTTATATTAATAACATAAACTATTACATAGTATACAACAATTTACAGAGTTACACAGCATATACATCACTTACTAGACAGTTATAAACATCTGTCTAGACATTACAACCCGATACACTACAGAGATACAGACACAGCGGAACTACTATATATATCTACAACGCTGAAGCCTCCTGCTCCATTGCTCCTCCACAATTCGTCAAAGCTAAACCTGAATCCCTTGGCTACTCGTAAAAATTTGAGTACCCAAGAGTTTATAAAACAGAAATAAACAACTTGGGTCAGACATGGGTCTGGTGTGAGTAACAGGTTAAACTTGTTTAACTTCAAAACCTTTTGAAAGAAAAGGTATCACGTAAGACTCCCCACAAATAAACATGGGTAAGTTTTTACCTTACGCTAACCAAAACATTTGATAGGAAATTCGATTGTATTATAATAGGGTCTAGGGTTTTCAAATAAATATGAAATAGCCGAAATTGTTACATTATTAAATTCCAGCATACATAAGTATACAATCAAATCCGTTATCACTTATTGGAATTTGGATTTCCATACAATGGCAGAGCTACCGGGGTACCGCTCATCACAGTACGGGGCCTAGATCACCGTACCGAGGATCACTCCCAATCCCCTGCAACACAAAGCCGGAACCATCCCTTACTGGATAATTCCGAATAAAATCACCCCACAGATGGCCGTCGCCAACTGCACCACTAAGCCGAAATAAAAGAAGGAACTCTCTAGACAGGGATGACCTTACTCTCAGTGGGTGCTACCCACGAAGCCTTGCTGCACCTCCCCTGTTTTAGCCATTCCCGGTTGATGAGGCTTGAGGTCACGATTACCTTTAATCAGAACACATCACTTAGAATGCTCATCGTCCACCTGACGATGTTCTGAAAGCATTCAATCCATACAAGTTCGTTCCGGGTTCGAACGAAACCGAAGGCATTATCTCATTACACTCGTGTTGGAATCACCCTCAGAGTTAACGACAATAACCCTTGCACTCTGAATCTTCATCTTTACTTGAGATTCACGACCTATCGTTAATTTGGATCGATGTGGTATTCGGGTCTCCAGACCTGGAATCCTGGTATACGGAAACCCGATCCCGGTCTCATCGAAATCCAAAACGTATCTTTTAAGGGCCAAGTTGTTTTAAGGTTAAAACAATTCAATTCTTATCTACTACACACAGATAGATAATTCACAACAGATAATCTACATTATCCCAAACAGATAATTCATATTATCATTTCAATTCAACCAAACATCCATATCATATATCAATCATATCTCATCAGAGATATCAAACAATGAAATACATTCAATCTCATTCATCCATCCTTAAGCAATGATTTATATCATCTAATTAATTTAAAGTGAATTAAATTAATTACTTCATTTTATAAATCCTTCTTACTTAATTATTAATTAAACCAATTAATTAATCATTACTCTAAGTATCCATCTTAATTAATCATTCCTGATTAATTGCCCTTTAATTACTTTAAGTAATTAATACCTAATTAATTTCTCAATTTAATTATCTTAAACCATTCAGTAATTAATCTTTAATTACTGCATTAATTAATTAACTATATTTAATTACATTAATTCTTAATTAATTTCAATTAATTAATTACTTTAATCCTTTATTATTGATAAATAAATTTTAATTCACCAATCCTTAATTACATCATTAATCAATTCTTAATTACATCATTAATTATATTAATTAATGATCCTTAATTATTCTTAATTAATTATCTTATTTAAATTAATAATTAATTAGTCACATTTATTAATCACCTTTGATTAATCCCATTTAGTAATTAACTACTCTTAATTACTACACTTCATAAATTAATTACTCATTAATTAATTAACTATTAATTAATCCCTTGATTAATTATTAAAAGTACTAAACTCAAATTACTTTTATTAAACCACCTTTAGTTAATTATATCCACTAATTAACTTTAATTACTTTTCTAAGTAATTTATACTTTCACTAATTACTTTTAAGTAATTATCTAATCACCCAGTGATTTTCTTAAATTAATTAAATAAATAAATTTAAACTTATCAAATTTATTTAATTAATTACCTTAAGTACTTTATTTCTTTAATTACTTTTATTAAGTAATTTATACTTAACCAATTTTACAAATGATTATCATTTGTTAATAATCTACACTTATCTAATCTCATTAAGTAATTTGTACTTAAACAATTACCAAGTGGCTATCGTTAATTAATTAACAAATTAATTAACTTAAATTAATCACCTTCATTTTATAAATTAAAGCTGAGTAATTTATCCTTTAATTACTCCTTAAACCAAATTAATTAATCTTTAATTACAGATTAATTATTCTTTAATTATTAATTAATAAACCTTAATTATCAATTAATAAAACTTAATAACAAATTAATTAATCTTTAATTACAAATTAATTTATCTTTAATTACCTAATTAATTAGTCACTAATTAATTAATTAATCACTAATCATTAATTAATCAATCTTAATTTAAAAATCCTTAATTTCAATTAATTACCTTTAAGATAAATCATCATCTTTATTAATTACCTAATCACATTATTTAAAAACTTTTAACCTTTAATTAACATTTAATTATATTTAAAAAAATTTAAGTTTAAAATATCTTAAATTTTAACTTAACAAACATAAGTTAAACAATCATATCATTTTCTTAATTATAGGTTAAAGAAACATTTATAATAGGGAGGAATTATTTAAGAAAAGTTTTAAAACAATCCATTTTTATTTAAACCTGCTGTTAAACTCTCACGTGAACACGAGTTCATCCCGAGCCAAACCTTTTCCCACTCGAGTACCACTTCGAGTTATCCCACGCCTCACTCACTTCGAGTAAACCCAAAAATACCCCGAGTCGAACCCGTGACCTTTCCGAGTCCTTCTTCGATCCCACTTCTTCTCCTTCCTGAAGCATTCACCAGACACAAAAATACACTCGTTCACGTGTACATGTCGACGGCGACCCTCTGGTCATCGTCGCCACCACCCTCACATCAGCGAAATCACCATCGACAATTTCCCCAACCCAGAATACGGAAAACATCACCAAATCAAAATCGAACAATTTTGATCGAACACTGGAACCAACATGCTCGAAACAACCCATCATCGCCGATGACTATGCTTCGAGAAACCTCACCGAAGTATCACCTCGACTTCCAGCACCATTCCCCCTCATCGCGATCAGGTCCGGTGTACCACCGTCCCCACATTCGTCTCGAATATACGATCTACCCAAAACGATGACAAAACCCTACATCACCACCTTCCGATCCCTACAACCAAAGATAAATTCATTCATCATTTTTCCAGTAATCCCTGACCATCCACCATCCTCCAGCCACGATCTCGATGATCAACACCGTGCCTATCGTCAAAATTTGATGATAAAGCAAAATCTGATCAACTTACGAATTCCCAACATCCTTGACCTTAAAAATCATGATTTCTGTTTCTAAATTTCTCATTCTACCATGCGATCTTGTTTAGATAATCAAAGCATGGAATTATGGATATTGATTTTCGACATATGTTAAGCTACTGTCCTTATGGTTTCCAGAGAAATTCCAGACTTGATTTTTACTTAAATAAACTTCAAGTTCTAATCTATGATGATATAAAAAAATTTTGTTTGCACTTAAATTCTAACAAAGATTTATTCAAGAGATTTTGATTTCTTGTTTAAATCAGAAATCTGGAAACAGAATACAACACATGCATATACTAACATACATTCTCACATATATATACAGGAAAAATGAACTGGTATACATTCACATAACATATTTATATGCAATCATCTCTAAACAAACATGCAAAGCATACTACACATCATAACTTTCAAGGATTATCACATTCAATCACATGTATAAACATATTAAGTTTTAAAATAGAAGTTTACTCACTTCAGATATCACCCAAGCAACCAGATTTTTTTTTTATAATTTAGATTTTTAAACAGATGTTACTCACAAACAAAACATATAACAGAAACAAGCAGGCAACCAGAATCTTATATTAAAGTTTTAGAAATATTGTTACTCACAATTTAAAAGCAGAGAATCAGAGCTCCCTTTGAAACAGTTTTTGGTCATTTTGAAAACTGAAATCCTTTTTGCTTTAAAACTTTAATGCTTGATTTGGTCTGAAAACTGGAATGCTTGCTTTAAAACTTTATAACTGTATGCCCCCAGATTGAAGAAAATATAATGCACCGACTTGCATGCTTGAAATAGTTACAGGTTACTTAGATTCCAGATTTGAAAAGAAAACAGGCTTTGATTCCAGGTTTTCTTGCTTCCAAAGTTTGAAGAAAATGAACAGGCTTTGTTTTGAGAATAGGCTGAAGACTTGATTTGAAAATGAGTTACAGGGATTTGAAATTTGATAAATTTTGGTTTATGGAATTTCTGATCTGAAAACTATATTGATTTTCAGATTTGCATTATGAAAATGTCACAGGCCTTTGAATTTCTGGTTGAAGAATTTGATTTTCTTGTTTTCAGATTTTGAAGAAATGTTGATTCCGGTTTGAGGAGTTGATTACATATTTGTTTTGAGAAATTGTTTTTGAGTATACTTCAAGCTGAAGCTTCTTATCTTTTGAAAAGAACAGCCAAGAAAAAGAAATTGAGAAGTAGGCAAAAGTTTATATAAGTTAATTTTGTAGTTTATTAAAAATAAAAGAAAACAAAAATTTAAAAACTTGACATTTGGCACTTACATAGTATTATTAGTGTACACTTGTTTAAACAAGCCTTAATATGATAACACTTGTATTTTTAAGTAATTTGTATTTATTTAAATGTAAATAAAATGCCTTTCTTTATTAACTAAATACTTATGTATATATATATAAAGTATTTAAAAGAAAATAAAACCAATTATGTTTATAAGTAAAAGTTTATACATATACTTTAAAATCCAAATATTTTAAATATCTATCTTTGAATTTCAAAACTAATGTACATTCAAATTCAAATTATATTTTAAAAATCCAATTTAAAGTCAATTTTAAAACAACACATTCAATTTGAAAATAACAATTCTATTTACATCAAAGTTTATTTATCTCTATATATAAAACAATACATTATAATTATTATTGAAATAACAAATTTATCAATTATGAAATAATTTATAAAAGAGATTATAAATTACTATTATTATTAAATGAATTAATCATATCATATATGAATTGTATTCTAAGCTTATATATATTTATATACTTCTTAAATCATATTTATTAAGCAATATTCAAAAATAAAATAAATCTTATTATTAATCTCATTTTAAACCATATAGTTATTTTGTTTAAATAACTTTGAAAAGCTAATATTAAATAAATCCAAATCTCCAAACTATCAATATATATACATATTAGAAAAACAGGAATTTATTTATTATTTAAATTACAAACCCAAGCTTATCTATTTACAATATATACACTTATATATATATTATAAATAGAAATCATTTTATTAGTCAAATTCACTAATTAAATATTTATTTAATTAGATTATTAAACCAATTCAGATTTAATTATCAAAGATCATCAAATCAATTTAATTATTTAAACAGATTATTAAATTGATATTGCCCCAAATTTCCGGGATATTACATTCCTCCCCCCTTAAAATAATTTCGTCCCCGAAATTTAAGACAAAGGTAATTTAATAATCTATTTAAATCACAAGCATATATTATCATCCATATGCTAACAACCATATCAAACAATTCACCTAATCAAACAATTTTAATTATCCAAACAAAATTCTGGATAGAATTTCCCCGAGTTTCCCCAAGTATATATATACCGGGATACTCCCTCTACAGAATCCAAACAATCAATACTACTAAACTATAAAGCTTTAACTCATCTGGATCTACAAAACTAAACAAGATATCAGACTACAGACGAGTCTGACTCAACAACCAAATCTTCCAGAACTGCCGGTTCCAAAACCAGAGATAGATCAAATACGTACTCCCTTAGAGATACGTAAAATACATTGAATTCCAGTTATCCAAACTGACAATTCAATCCAGTAGATCAAAGCACTTATCCAAATTAGATCACAGAAAAGATCCAAAATAACTCGGAGCTAACTTCCCAGACTTACCCAATCTTATAGCTCCCTTTTACCAGAGAAACTTCAATAACAACGAAGTCTCCAACTTCGAATTCCAAAATTCCTCCGTCTCTTATCCACAAAATTCTTCAGTTGATCTTGGGCTGTTTACAGATCCTTCCTGATCAACTCAACCTTCGTTGATGCTTCTAGAAACAAACTAGACTAAGAATAACTCCACACAATGATCTCCTCAAGATCAACCCAATCCAAAACAAAACTCTACTTCTCAAACATCAGAAGATTCCAAACTAACTTCTCCTATCTGGAAAAGACAACAAGAGCACTCGCCAAACTGCTTCTGCTGCACCATTCTGATCTGAAGTAGAATGAAAATGCTGATGAAGAACACAAGCACAGACGGGACAACACATCCCAGAAAATCTCAGATAACTCAAGAGAATACTCAGCAATCGCAAGTCACCTTTGCGGTCCACTCAGCCAAAATCCAAATAAAACTGTTCTCTCTTTACCAATCAGAACAGCTCACACTTGACTATCCAATCCATCGAAGAAATGGATCCTCTCTGCTGCTTCTGAACTTCACCTTCAGAAAAAACTGCTCAGCCAGAAAAACTTCTGCCGAAAACAGAACACTCCGAGCTGCACTACTGCCACAGATGCCAAAGACTTCTCAATCCAAAGCTCTTCGAGAAACTCGGACTTCAAACAGAACAAAAACATCTTCGGGAACATTCATATTCACTGCATTTCATCACACGGCTACTATCACCTGAGGTATCAAGATACCATTACTCGCTTCTGTCCAACCGACAGATCCAACTCTACTCATCCAACTTCAAAGATAAACTCCGAACCATAACAGGTTTTCTTCAGAGATTGAAAAATCCTCATATCACAGCAAAACTTACTCGAGACGGTATTAGGTTTACAGTCTCGACAAATACACTTCCAACCTCAACACTCAGACTCCTAATCTTAGATGATAAATTATTATCATCTCAACCAATCATTACAAATACCATATACATTTAAAATGATACTTTTTTTTATATAGAAATTATATCTGGGTAAATTATTTCATCTACCTTTTTAAAACAATATTGTGTCCGTTGGCCTGGTCTAAGTGTTTAGAGATCCCTATCAATAACGTTAGCTACTCGTATTGACCAGAATCCATATACCACTCAACCGATCAATTAACACAATATAAAACCATTTTATATAACTAACAAATACGCGCTCTCGTATATATATATACACTCAGACTCAAACAGGTTGCTACAGATCCTATCTCTAATGAACAACCCTTCCGAACCTAGGTATTCACTCAACCTAGTGCTTTGATATTCACTTAACCAATAGCTTAGGTATTCGCTCAACCTATGCTCTGATACCACTGTAACGACCCGCCCTTCTATCCACTGAAGGACGCATCGACAATAAGAAAGAAAGGGGTAGGAAATAGAAAAGAAGAGAAGAAAGAAAGAAACAACAACAACGATCTCACAACGGAACGAATAATTTATATTAATAACATAAACTATTACATAGTATACAACAATTTACAGAGTTACACAGCATATACATCACTTACTAGACAGTTATAAACATCTGTCTAGACATTACAACCCGATACACTATAGAGATACAGACACAGCGGAACTACTATATATATCTACAACGCTGAAGCCTCCTGCTCCATTGCTCCTCCACAATTCGTCAAAGCTAAACCTGAATCCCTTGGCTACTCGTAAAAATTTGAGTACCCAAGAGTTTATAAAACAGAAATAAACAACTTGGGTCAGACATGGGTCTGGTGTGAGTAACAGGTTAAACTTGTTTAACTTCAAAACCTTTTGAAAGAAAAGGTATCACGTAAGACTCCCCACAAATAAACATGGGTAAGTTTTTACCTTACGCTAACCAAAACATTTGATAGGAAATTCGATTGTATTATAATAGGGTCTAGGGTTTTCAAATAAATATGAAATAGCCGAAATTGTTACATTATTAAATTCCAGCATACATAAGTATACAATCAAATCCGTTATCACTTATTGGAATTTGGATTTCCATACAATGGCAGAGCTACCGGGGTACCGCTCATCACAGTACGGGGCCTAGATCACCGTACCGAGGATCACTCCCAATCCCCTGCAACACAAAGCCGGAACCATCCCTTACTGGATAATTCCGAAAAAAATCACCCCACAGATGGCCGTCGCCAACTGCACCACTAAGCCGAAATAAAAGAAGGAACTCTCTAGACAGGGATGACCTTACTCTCAGTGGGTGCTACCCACGAAGCCTTGCTGCACCTCCCCTGTTTTAGCCATTCCCGGTTGATGAGGCTTGAGGTCACGATTACCTTTAATCAGAACACATCACTTAGAATGCTCATCGTCCACCTGACGATGTTCTGAAAGCATTCAATCCATACAAGTTCGTTCCTGGTTCGAACGAAACCGAAGGCATTATCTCGTTACACTCGTGTTGGAATCACACTCAGAGTTAACGACAATAACCCTTGCACTCTGAATCTTCATCTTTACTTGAGATTCACGACCTATCGTTAATTTGGATCGATGTGGTATTCGGGTCTCCAGACCTGGAATCCCGGTATACGGAAACCCGATCCCGGTCTCATCGAAATCCAAAACGTATCTTTTAAGGGCCAAGTTGTTTTAAGGTTAAAACAATTCAATTCTTATCTACTACACACAGATAGATAATTCACAACAGATAATCTACATTATCCCAAACAGATAATTCATATTATCATTTCAATTCAACCAAACATCCATATCATATATCAATCATATCTCATCAGAGATATCAAACAATGAAATACATTCAATCTCATTCATCCATCCTTAAGCAATGATTTATATCATCTAATTAATTTAAAGTGAATTAAATTAATTACTTCATTTTATAAATCCTTCTTACTTAATTATTAATTAAACCAATTAATTAATCATTACTCTAAGTATCCATCTTAATTAATCATTCCTGATTAATTGCCCTTTAATTACTTTAAGTAATTAATACCTAATTAATTTCTCAATTTAATTATCTTAAACCATTCAGTAATTAATCTTTAATTACTGCATTAATTAATTAACTATATTTAATTACATTAATTCTTAATTAATTTCAATTAATTAATTACTTTAATCCTTTATTATTGATAAATAAATTTTAATTCACCAATCCTTAATTACATCATTAATCAATTCTTAATTACATCATTAATTATATTAATTAATGATCCTTAATTATTCTTAATTAATTATCTTATTTAAATTAATAATTAATTAGTCACATTTATTAATCACCTTTGATTAATCCCATTTAGTAATTAACTACTCTTAATTACTACACTTCATAAATTAATTACTCATTAATTAATTAACTATTAATTAATCCCTTGATTAATTATTAAAAGTACTAAACTCAAATTACTTTTATTAAACCACCTTTAGTTAATTATATCCACTAATTAACTTTAATTACTTTTCTAAGTAATTTATACTTTCACTAATTACTTTTAAGTAATTATCTAATCACCCAGTGATTTTCTTAAATTAATTAAATAAATAAATTTAAACTTATCAAATTTATTTAATTAATTACCTTAAGTACTTTATTTCTTTAATTACTTTTATTAAGTAATTTATACTTAACCAATTTTACAAATGATTATCATTTGTTAATAATCTACACTTATCTAATCTCATTAAGTAATTTGTACTTAAACAATTACCAAGTGGCTATCGTTAATTAATTAACAAATTAATTAACTTAAATTAATCACCTTCATTTTATAAATTAAAGCTGAGTAATTTATCCTTTAATTACTCCTTAAACCAAATTAATTAATCTTTAATTACAGATTAATTATTCTTTAATTATTAATTAATAAACCTTAATTATCAATTAATAAAACTTAATAACAAATTAATTAATCTTTAATTACAAATTAATTTATCTTTAATTACCTAATTAATTAGTCACTAATTAATTAATTAATCACTAATCATTAATTAATCAATCTTAATTTAAAAATCCTTAATTTCAATTAATTACCTTTAAGATAAATCATCATCTTTATTAATTACCTAATCACATTATTTAAAAACTTTTAACCTTTAATTAACATTTAATTATATTTAAAAAAATTTAAGTTTAAAATATCTTAAATTTTAACTTAACAAACATAAGTTAAACAATCATATCATTTTCTTAATTATAGGTTAAAGAAACATTTATAATAGGGAGGAATTATTTAAGAAAAGTTTTAAAACAATCCATTTTTATTTAAACCTGCTGTTAAACTCTCACGTGAACACGAGTTCATCCCGAGCCAAACCTTTTCCCACTCGAGTACCACTTCGAGTTATCCCACGCCTCACTCACTTCGAGTAAACCCAAAAATACCCCGAGTCGAACCCGTGACCTTTCCGAGTCCTTCTTCGATCCCACTTCTTCTCCTTCCTGAAGCATTCACCAGACACAAAAATACACTCGTTCACGTGTACATGTCGACGGCGACCCTCTGGTCATCGTCGCCACCACCCTCACATCAGCGAAATCACCATCGATAATTTCCCCAACCCAGAATACGGAAAACATCACCAAATCAAAATCGAACAATTTTGATCGAACACTGGAACCAACATGCTCGAAACAACCCATCATCGCCGATGACTATGCTTCGAGAAACCTCACCGAAGTATCACCTCGACTTCCAGCACCATTCCCCCTCATCGCGATCAGGTCCGGTGTACCACCGTCCCCACATTCGTCTCGAATATACGATCTACCCAAAACGATGACAAAACCCTACATCACCACCTTCCGATCCCTACAACCAAAGATAAATTCATTCATCATTTTTCCAGTAATCCCTGACCATCCACCATCCTCCAGCCACGATCTCGATGATCAACACCGTGCCTATCGTCAGAATTTGATGATAAAGCAAAATCTGATCAACTTACGAATTCCCAACATCCTTGACCTTAAAAATCATGATTTCTGTTTCTAAATTTCTCATTCTACCATGCGATCTTGTTTAGATAATCAAAGCATGGAATTATGGATATTGATTTTCGACATATGTTAAGCTACTGTCCTTATGGTTTCCAGAGAAATTCCAGACTTGATTTTTACTTAAATAAACTTCAAGTTCTAATCTATGATGATATAAACAAATTTTGTTTGCACTTAAATTCTAACAAAGATTTATTCAAGAGATTTTGATTTCTTGTTTAAATCAGAAATCTGGAAACAGAATACAACACATGCATATACTAACATACATTCTCACATATATATACAGGAAAAATGAACTGGTATACATTCACATAACATATTTATATGCAATCATCTCTAAACAAACATGCAAAGCATACTACACATCATAACTTTCAAGGATTATCACATTCAATCACATGTATAAACATATTAAGTTTTAAAATAGAAGTTTACTCACTTCAGATATCACCCAAGCAACCAGATTTTTTTTTATAATTTAGATTTTTAAACAGATGTTACTCACAAACAAAACATATAACAGAAACAAGCAGGCAACCAGAATCTTATATTAAAGTTTTAGAAATATTGTTACTCACAATTTAAAAGCAGAGAATCAGAGCTCCCTTTGAAACAGTTTTTGGTCATTTTGAAAACTGAAATCCTTTTTGCTTTAAAACTTTAATGCTTGATTTGGTCTGAAAACTGGAATGCTTGCTTTAAAACTTTATAACTGTATGCCCCCAGATTGAAGAAAATATAATGCACCGACTTGCATGCTTGAAATAGTTACAGGTTACTTAGATTCCAGATTTGAAAAGAAAACAGGCTTTGATTCCAGGTTTTCTTGCTTCCAGAGTTTGAAGAAAATGAACAGGCTTTGTTTTGAGAATAGGCTGAAGACTTGATTTGAAAATGAGTTACAGGGATTTGAAATTTGATAAATTTTGGTTTATGGAATTTCTGATCTGAAAACTATATTGATTTTCAGATTTGCATTATGAAAATGTCACAGGCCTTTGAATTTCTGGTTGAAGAATTTGATTTTCTTGTTTTCAGATTTTGAAGAAATGTTGATTCCGGTTTGAGGAGTTGATTACATATTTGTTTTGAGAAATTGTTTTTGAGTATACTTTAGGCTGAAGCTTCTTATCTTTTGAAAAGAACAGCCAAGAAAAAGAAATTGAGAAGTAGGCAAAAGTTTATATAAGTTAATTTTGTAGTTTATTAAAAATAAAAGAAAACAAAAATTTAAAAACTTGACATTTGGCACTTACATAGTATTATTAGTGTACACTTGTTTAAACAAGCCTTAATATGATAACACTTGTATTTTTAAGTAATTTGTATTTATTTAAATGTAAATAAAATGCCTTTCTTTATTAACTAAATACTTATGTATATATATATAAAGTATTTAAAAGAAAATAAAACCAATTATGTTTATAAGTAAAAGTTTATACATATACTTTAAAATCCAAATATTTTAAATATCTATCTTTGAATTTCAAAACTAATTTACATTCAAATTCAAATTGTATTTTAAAAATCCAATTTAAAGTCAATTTTAAAACAACACATTCAATTTGAAAATAACAATTCTATTTACATCAAAGTTTATTTATCTCTATATATAAAACAATACATTATAATTATTATTGAAATAATAAATTTATCAATTATGAAATAATTTATAAAAGAGATTATAAATTACTATTATTATTAAATGAATTAATCATATCATATATGAATTGTATTCTAAGCTTATATATATTTATATACTTCTTAAATCATATTTATTAAGCAATATTCAAAAATAAAATAAATCTTATTATTAATCTCATTTTAAACCATATAGTTATTTTGTTTAAATAACTTTGAAAAGCTAATATTAAATAAATCCAAATCTCCAAACTATCAATATATATACATATTAGAAAAACAAGAATTTATTTATTATTTAAATTACAAACCCAAGCTTATCTATTTTCAATATATACACTTATATATATATTATAAATAGAAATCATTTTATTAGTCAAATTCACTAATTAAATATTTATTTAATTAGATTATTAAACCAATTCAGATTTAATTATCAAAGATCATCAAATCAATTTAATTATTTAAACAGATTATTAAATTGATATTGCCCCAAATTTCCGGGATATTACACTGGGTTAGCAGTTTGTGGCGACCTAAGAAGACTAACCGACTTAAGAAGGATAGGTGACCTAAGGTTTTGAGCGACCTAAGGAGAATTAGTAGTTAGCGACCTATAGTAGTTCGCGACCTTCAGGGGTTAGCGACCTAATTGTTAGCGACCCAAGGGTTAGCACAGTAGTTAGGGAGTTAGTGAAGTTAGGTCGTATCCTAGCTAAGAGTTAGGTCGTGAGTTCTGTGTTGGGTTAGGTAGTAGGCGACCTAAGACAGTTAGGTCGCATGAGTGTTAGGTCGCGTGCATTCGTATGTTAGGTCGGAGCTGTTGCTAAGACGTAGGTCGTAACCTCGTTAAGTCGTAGGATGGGTTGTCTCACTAAGTCGTAGACGACTTAGGTATTAGGTCGTAAGGGGTTAGGTCGTAACCCAGTTATGTCGCGTGGTTATTTAGACAGTTAGGTCGTAGCCTATCTGTTAAGTCGTAAGTCGCGCATAGTTAGGTCGCGCGCATATGCTATGTGTTAAGTCGCGAGCGACTTAGGAGTTATGCTTCTAGGTCGTGAGTCGTATGGTCTGTTAGGTCGGCAACGACCTAAGGGGGCGGACGAGTTAAGGTGGAATCAGCCTATAAATACTCGTCCATTTCTCACTTTTTGGGATCCGGATTTCGAAGCGACGAAGTGCTGCCATTTTGAGAGCTCGACTTCTACACTTCTTCACTTCTTTTCTCCACTCTAATCTAGTGATTCCTTCCATCCATATCGAAGATCAAATCGAAGATCGAAGAGCTTAGATTGAAGATCTACATTCTTCGAAGAGAGATTTCATCGTTTGAAGCGGATTGGTGATAGATCAAGTTAGATCCTTCGCTGTCCAGATCTGAAGTGTGTTGCTTTTGGGTTGTTTTGGTGATTTGGTGAGTGGTGATTATCTCTCACACGGATCCAAAGGAGTATATCGGATCGTTGGCTTGATTTGGTGTTAAAGTAGTGATTTCCATGCATTTTTGTAAATCTAAGTGTAGATCCATATAGATCCATTGTTCATGATGATTTGACAACCATTTTTCTACATGTTAACCTATGCAAGTTCATACATCAAGTTGTAGAGATATTTCTCATGTTTTCATGCTTGTTAGACTTTCGACTCTTTAATTATGAAATTGCCATTATTGTTATAATTGTCCATTTAGCTTATATTTGAATGCTTGTTTACTTGGATTAATGTTTGACTTGATTGATTGCTATGAATTAGATGATTGATGATTTGTTTTAGATAAGATGGTCGAAGATGATTCAAAAGCTAAGGGAAAGGCTCTTGAATTGGAGAAGCTGCTCGTGGCATATGTAGCGAATGATGAAGCTCATATGGATAGATTTGATGATGATGTTGAGATGAGACTTTGCTATGATGATGATGAGGCGAAGTATGATGTGAGATAGCCTTGGTCTAATCCAGACGGGATCATTCCAAGCATGTTGATTACTCGGTGAAATGGTTCGAGTTGAGGATAATGGTTTGCTCGAGAGGCGCTTGAGCTCGTATGGAAATAGTCGTCGAGGAGGATGACTAGAAGGCTGAGATCTCATCATTGTTGAAGGTTCTAGCATGCTCAAAGCAAGAGTACGTTGGGAAGATTCGATAGTCCCTGAAGGCTAATGATTGATAGTCAAGTACTCTGGGCAGATTCGATAGTCCTAGGCACGGGTCACGATGACGTGCAGAGTTATGTCTAGAACCGGGGTTTTCCATTAGCCCTTGACGGACGGCTGAAAGAATGTGCCGGTCATTCAATTAACGGTGATATTGAAGCAATGATAACAGTGATAGCCAGATTCATGGATGTTTGGTTGTATCATCATTCGGTCTCAAGAGCGGTATTTTCTGGGTGCTTATCTGATCTTGGTTTAGGCCTTGGGGGTTTGTACTTGGAAAACATCACCCTTGACTCGAGTGATAATTGCTTTACTTTAAATTGTATGCTTTGCTATGCTTGCTTCTGCTTAGTGTGTGTCTGGGGGCTATCACCGTAGAAAGAGGTGGAGTGGGAGGGTTGTATTCCTATTCCTTTTCCTTTATGCTCTTTTGGTATGTTGTTAGTTAATTTACTGCTCACTAA
The DNA here is from genome assembly GCA_030737815.1 of Allium fistulosum. NCBI lineage: Eukaryota > Viridiplantae > Streptophyta > Magnoliopsida > Asparagales > Amaryllidaceae > Allium > Allium fistulosum. The sequence continues at coordinate 475,030,238 of CM060904.1, forward strand.
GACTGTTGTCTGACTCAAGGCTTTATGTTTTAATTCTTATTGCCTTGGACTGTTCGTCCATTTTGAGACGGGCAGACTAGGTAGCAGGTGACAGGTGTTGTTCTTGCTTTCCACGTTGCTGATGACGAAGACGAGCTGGAGTATTGCATATTATCTTCTTACTATATGTACTGGGTGTTCCGCTGTTTGTATTCTCTGAGTGTTATGTAGTGAGGCTTGATGTATTGACTGTTCAGATGTTTGTACATAACTATTATGAAGTTTTATTGACGAGATTCTATTCTGTGAAGCTTCACTATATATATGTTCTATTGTATTTTGTCCATGCGCTGTGAGTAATACGATAGATTCTGTTGTTTTAATTTACCCTGGCAATCGTCCATTGTCGCCTAGCACACTTTACAGCGCACTGTCTATAGACTCGGTGCAGGGGTCATGGGCGGTCGTCACATTTGGTACCAGAGCATTGGTTAATCGATTTTACCCAACGCTCGCTGACGTAACTACGTATGAGAGACGTAATTGTATTTTGATGGATGATTACTATATATAATATAGTAGCTTAGTAGAGTTTGAGTCCTTTATGCAGTTGTTTCTCTAGGTGTGCTAATCATTCCTTTTTATAGATATTGAGAATGAGTCGAAGAGGGAGACCAGCTGCTAGGGAAGGCCATGCTATTGAAGGGGCTGCTGATTATGCTGCTATGTTCGAAGCTATGATGACTTCGATCATGAGAAGAATGCCAGCTCCGAGGCCATCGGTGGATGTTGGAGTTCAGGTTCAAACTCCAAAACCGGTGGATTTTGCTAAGTTGTGTAAGGACTATACTACTCTTGGAGGGAAGGTTTTCTTGGGAATAGAATCAACCATTGAAGTCCAAAGGTGGATAGATGCTTGTAGAAGGATCTTTGGTGACTTGGGAATTGAGGATGCAACTAAGAGGAAGTTAGCATCAAGACAGCTTCAAGGAAGAGCTTCTGATTGGTGGAACTCTATCACTATTGATACTCCGGAGGAAGAGATCACTTGGGAGCAATTCCAAGTCAGATTTGAAGTTAAGTTCATTTCTACAGCTCAGAAGTCTGTTCTGTTCAAGCAGTTTGTGGAGCTCAAGCAAGGAGGAAGACCAGTTCTTGAGTATGTTTCTGAGTTTGAAGCTTTGTCCAAGTATGCCCAGTCGTATATTGAATCTGCTTATCAGAAGAATGAGAAGTTTGTGACAGGCTTGGACAGTTATCTTGGGAGGCAGTTGGTGGATCATTTGGACGATTCATTTGAGAAGCTTGTGGAGAAAGCTCTCAGGCATGAGAGTCTGTTTCCTAAGGAAGGATCTGTTGTTGCTGTGACTAGGGAAGAGTCTAAACCACAGCAGGGTGGAAACAAGAAGAGGAAGCAGCAGCAGCAGAAGGGTAAGGATGGCCAGAAGAAGCCGAAGGGCGAAGTGACTTGCTACAATTGTCAGCAGAAGGGCCATTTCTCTAGGGATTGTAAGAATTCGAAGGTACCGATGAAGTGTCACAACTGTGACAAGCCGGGGCATTTCAGGAAGAATTGTCTAGAACCGCGGAAGGACAAACAGATTGTGCAAGCTTATGCTTTAGGAGCTGTTCCATCGTCTTCGAAAGCTCCTACCGCTGAAGAGAAAGGAAAGAGTGTGGTGGTTCAAGGTACTCTTTTCCTATGTGGTGTTCCAGTTAGAGTTCTGTTTGATACTGGGGCGTCGCATTCATTTGTTTGTAGTGAACTTGTAGGCCGGTTGGGTTTAGAACCGGATATTGTTGATAGGCCATTGGTTGTGACTAATCCAGTTGGGGGTTCGTCTTGTTTGTGTATGTTATGCCGTGGTCTGATTGTATCGAGTCATGATTGCTCTTTTGTTTGTGATTGCTTTGTTCTGAACTTTGCGGGGTTTGGAATTATTTTGGGTATGGACTGGCTTAGGAAGTATGCGGCAATGGTTGATTGTGAGAGGTTGGAGGTGACAATCGAGAATGTGGAGGGGCGAAGGATTGTGATACGATGCAAGCATGAAGAAGGCATCTTCATGAGCTTCATGTATTCGCTGGTTGTTCCACGGGATGGACTGTCATCGTTGCTAATTGTTAATGGATTTGAGGATGTCTTTGACGAGGTCAAAGGGTTACCGCCGCATAGAGAGATCGAGTTTCGTATAGATCTAGTTGAAGGAGCCAGACCTATTGTGATGCCTCTTAGGCGGATGGCGCCTAGGGAACAGCAGGAGTTGAGGGTGCAGGTGGATGATCTTTTGCAGAAAGGATTCATTCAGCGTAGTGTGTCTGAATGGGGTGCACCAGTTGTGTTTGTAACCAAAGCAGATGGATCGCTGAGGTTGTGTGTGGATTATCGTGAGCTGAATAAGGTGACTAAGAAGAACAAGTATCCATTGCCGAGAATAGATGACTTGTTTGATCAACTTCACGAAGCTAAGGTGTTCTCTCAGATGGATTTGACAACGGGATTTCACCAGTTGAGAGTTGCTAAGGATAGTGTGCCGAATACTGCTTTCAGGACACCATCCGGTTTCTTTGAGTAGCTGGTAATGCCGTTTGGATTGACTAATGCGCCAGCATATTTTGTGGATCTTATGAATAGAGTGTTCAGAGATCAGTTGAACAAGTTCGTACTTGTGTTCGTGGATGATATTCTGATTTATTCCAGAACTGAAGAAGAGCACAAGACGCACTTGCGTGTTGTTTTGGAAATCTTGCGGAAACATCAGTTGAAGGCTAAGTTTTCGAAGTGTCACTTCTGGAAGAGTGAAGTAAGGTTCTTAGGCCATGTTATCTCTGGAAATGGAATAGCGGTTGATCCCGCTAAGGTGGCAGCAATCCAGGATTGGGTTAGACCTAAGAATGCATCTGATGTGAGAAGTTTTCTTGGATTAGCAGGATATTATCGACGGTTTATCAAAGACTTCTCCAAGGTAGCTGCACCGTTAACAGGATTGACGAAAAAGAACCAAGTGTTCAGATGGGAAGATAAGTGTGAGCAAGCTTTCAGAATCCTAAAAGAGCGATTGACAAGTGCTCCTGTTTTGACTATTCCAAGTGGGAATGATGAGATGGTGGTTTACACCGACGCATGTGGTACTGGACTTGGAGCAGTGCTGATGCAGAGGGATAAAGTTGTTGCGTATGCAAGTCGACAACTGAAGCCGCATGAAAGGAATTACCCGACTCATGATTTGGAGTTAGCGGCGATTGTTTTTGCTCTGAAGATGTGGAGACATTATCTATTGGGAGTTCGATTCGAGTTGTTTACAGATCATAAGTCATTGAAGTATCTTTTCTCCCAAAAGGATTTGAATCTTCGGCAGCAACGTTGGCTAGAGTTTTTGGCATCATATGATTTCGGTATAGCTTATACTCCGGGAAAAGGTAACGCAGTGGCAGATGCGTTAAGTCGAAGACATGCAGGATTGGGAACCATGTTTTCAGAATGGAAGAATCTCTAGTATTTAGCTGGATTTGACTTCAGGCCCAGATGCGAATTGGAACCTGAGATGTTGGTAAACTTATCGATACGACCGACTCTTGTGGAAAGAATTGGCGAGAGCCAAAAGCAAGACGATAAGCTTGTCAAGATTATCCGTGATTTGGAATCTGGATTAGACCCAGAAAAGGATAAAGGATTTGAGGTCGATCGAGAGGGTTGGCTTCGAAAGCAAGGACTACTGGTAGTTCCCGATATAGATGAATTGAGGAGTGAAGTTCTGAGGGAAAGTCACCACTCGAAGTTGACAATTCATCCAGGTGGAAATAAGATATCGGGATATGAAGAGAACCTACTACTGGGAAGGTATGAAGAAGGATGTTGGAAATTTTATTTCCAAGTGCATGAACTGCCAATTGGTAAAGGCCGAACAGAAGAAGCCAAGTGGATTGCTTCAGCCATTAGAAGTTCCTACATGGAAGTGGGAGCAAGTGTCGATGGATTTTATCGATGGATTACCTAGAACCAGAACGGGAAATGAAGGGATTTGGGTCATTGTAGATCGTCTGACTAAGAGTGCAAGATTCATTCCTGTTCGACCGACTAGGACCGCATCAAAGTTGGCTGAGTTGTATGTTAAGTGGATAGTTTGATTCCATGGTATTCCGAAGAGTATAGTGAGCGATCGAGACCCATTGTTCACTAGTAGATTTTGGAAGAGTTTCCAGGAAGTTTTGGGAACCGAGTTGTGTTTGAGTACAACTTATCATCCTCAAACAGATGGTCAGACCGAGAGAGTCAACCGAGTTTTGGAAGATCTTCTTAGAGCTTGTGTTTTGGATTTCGGAGGATCATGGGAAGATCATCTTCATTTGGTGGAATTTCGTATAACAACAGTTACCAGTCAAGTATTGGTATGGCACCGTATGAGGCATTGTATGGAAGACCGTGTAACTCTCCGACATGTTGGTTAGAAACTGGAGAAAAGCTGATGCTTGGGCCAGAGATGATTCGACAGACTTCAGATTGTATAGAGATCATTCGGCAACGGATGAAGGCAGCCCAAGACCGTCAGAAAAATTATGCCGATAAGCGTCGTAAGGATTTGGAATTCGACGTAGGTGATATGGTTTTTGTGAAGATTTCTCCACTGAAGAATGTTATTCGATTCGGGAAGAAAGGAAAATTGACTCCGAGATTTGTTGGACCATTCCCGATCATCGAGCGAATTGGAAAGCTCGCCTACATATTGGAGTTACCAGAGAAGATGTCGAGTGTGCACAATGTTTTTCATGTATCGTATCTACGGAAGTATGTGCACGACTCGAATACAGTGGTTCCTGCTGATAGCTGTGAAGATTTTGAAGTTGATCCAGTCGATAAGAGACCTCGTAAGCCGCTTCGTGTTGTGGAAACCGACACGAAACATCTTAGGAGGAAGGTAGTTAAGTTGCTCAAGGTACAATGGAGTGATGATGATAACGACTGTACGTGGGAGGTGGAAGAGAGGATGAAAGCAGCTCATCCTGAACTCTTCAAGGTATGGCCCTAAGGTGTCGTGTCATCTCACGATATTGTAACTTGTTCTAGTATTAGAATTCTGTACGCTAAGCTAGAATTGGATGCATGGTTTGTTGATTGCTATGGATGGTAGGCGTGCAGAATAGTCTTTGATTGCTCTGTTTGTTTGGAATTTCGGGGGAGAAATTCCTAAGGGGGAGAGAATGTAACGACCCGTATTTTCACGGATCGAAACATTGTAAAACAGTTGACATTTGGTCGCAGTTGTGATAAGTCGTCTTGAGTTTAAGTCCTAGGTCGTATAGGAGTTAAGTCATAGGGTGTTGGAGCGACCTAAGATAGTGGACGACCTAAGGGGTAGGTCGGCAACGACCTAAGGAAGCTGGGTTAGCAGTTTGTGGCGACCTAAGAAGACTGACCGACTTAAGAAGGATAGGCGACCTAAGGTTTTGAGCGACCTAAGGAGAATTAGTAGTTAGCGACCTATAGTAGTTCGCGACCTTCAGGGGTTAGCGACCTAATTGTTAGCGACCTAAGGGTTAGCACAGTAGTTAGCGAGTTAGTGAAGTTAGGTCGTATCCTAGCTAAGAGTTAGGTCGTGAGTTCTGTGTTGGGTTAGGTCGTAGGCGACCTAAGACAGTTAGGTCGCATGAGTGTTAGGTTGCGTGCATTCGTGTGTTAGGTCGGAGCTGTTGCTAAGTCGTAGGTCGTAACCTCGTTAAGTCGTAGGATGGGTTGTCTCACTAAGTCGTAGACGACTTAGGTATTAGGTCGTAAGGGGTTAGGTCGTAACCCAGTTATGTCGCGTGGTTATTTAGACAGTTAGGTCGTAGCCTATCTGTTAAGTCGTAAGTCGCGCATAGTTAGGTCGCGCGCATATGCTATGTGTTAAGTCGCGAGCGACTTAGGAGTTATGCTGCTAGGTCGTGAGTCGTATGGTCTGTTAGGTCGGCAACGACCTAAGGGGGCGGACGAGTTAAGGTGGAATCAGCCTATAAATACTCGTCCATTTCTCACTTTTTGGGATCCGGATTTCGAAGCAACGAAGTGCTGCCATTTTGAGAGCTCGACTTCTACACTTCTTCACTTCTTTTCTCCACTCTAATCTAGTGATTTCTTCCATCCATATCGAAGATCAAATCGAAGATCGAAGAGCTTAGATTGAAGATCTACATTCTTCGAAGAGAGATTTCATCGTTTGAAGCGGATTGGTGATAGATCAAGTTAGATCCTTCGCTGTCCAGATCTGAAGTGTGTTGCTTTTGGGTTGTTTTGGTGATTTGGTGAGTGGTGATTATCTCTCACACGGATCCAAAGGAGTATATCGGATCGTTGGCTTGATTTGGTGTTAAAGTAGTGATTTCCATGCATTTTTGTAAATCTAAGTGTAGATCCATATAGATCCATTGTTCATGATGATTTGACAACCATTTTTCTACATGTTAACCTATGCAAGTTCATACATCAAGTTGTAGAGATATTTCTCATGTTTTCATGCTTGTTAGACTTTCGACTCTTTAATTATGAAATTGCCATTATTGTTATAATTGTCCATTTAGCTTATATTTGAATGCTTGTTTACTTGGATTAATGTTTGACTTGATTGATTTCTATGAATTAGATGATTGATGATTTGTTTTAGACAAGATGGTCGAAGATGATTCAAAAGCTAAGGGAAAGGCTCTTGAATTGGAGAAGCTGCTCGTGGCATATGTAGCGAATGATGAAGCTCATATGGATAGATTTGATGATGATGTTGAGATGAGACTTTGCTATGATGATGATGAGGCGAAGTATGATGTGATATAGCCTTGGTCTAATCCAGACGGGATCATTCCAAGCATGTTGATTACTCGGTGAAATGGTTCGAGTTGAGGATAATGGTTTGCTCGAGAGGCGCTTGAGCTCGTATGGAAATAGTCGTCGAGGAGGATGATTAGAAGGCTGAGATCTCATCATTGTTGAAGGTTCTAGCATGCTCAAAGCAAGAGTACGTTGGGAAGATTCGATAGTCCCTGAAGGCTAATGATTGATAGTCAAGTACTCTGGGCAGATTCGATAGTCCTAGGCACGGGTCACGATGACGTGCAGAGTTATGTCTAGAACCGGGGTTTTCCATTAGCCCTTGACGGACGGCTTAAAGAATGTGCCGGTCATTCAATTAACGGTGATATTGAAGCAATGATAACAGTGATAGCCAGAGTCATGGATGTTTGGTTGTATCATCATTCGGTCTCAAGAGCGGTATTTTCTGGGTGCTTATCTGATCTTGGTTTAGGCCTTGGGGGTTTGTACTTGGAAAACATCACCCTTGACTCGAGTGATAATTGCTTTACTTTAAATTGTATGCTTTGCTATGCTTGCTTCTGCTTAGTGTGTGTCTGGGGGCTATCACCGTAGAAAGAGGTGGAGTGGGAGGGTTGTATTCCTATTCCTTTTCCTTTATGCTCTTTTGGTATGTTGTTAGTTAATTTACTGCTCACTAAGACTGTTGTCTGACTCAAGGCTTTATGTTTTAATTCTTATTGCCTTGGGTTGTTCGTCCATTTTGAGATGGGCAGACTAGGTAGCAGGTGACAGGTGCTGTTCTTGCTTTCCACGTTGCTGATGACGAAGACGAGCTGGAGTATTGCATATTATCTTCTTACTATATGTACTGGGTGTTCCGCTGTTTGTATTCTCTGAGTGTTATGTAGTGAGGCTTGATGTATTGACTGTTCAGATGTTTGTACTCAACTATTATGAAGTTTTATTGACGAGATTCTATTCTGTGAAGCTTCACTATATATATGTTCTATTGTATTTTGTCCATGCGCTGTGAGTAATACGATAGATTCTGTTGTTTTAATTTACCCTGGCAATCGTCCATTGTCGCCTGGCACACTTTACATCGCATTATCTATAGACTCGGTGCAGGGGTCATGGGCGGTCGTCACAGGATCTTAAAATCATAATCGTAGTAAAGCTCGATATGGTAGGTGACATGGCACAACTAGGCAATGCCAGGGTAGATATACCAATTACGCACACGGACTGATGGATACGCATAGCAACCACTACCGTTCCACCTCGAACAACACTCCCAAATCGGAGGATGGCCATCTAATCAATCACAAGTAAGAGTATAATATCGAAGAAATGTGTCCGAGAAGATGTGCTACCTCACTGGTCCAAGATCGCTCCTGTTTTAGCCACCTTATGCCAACTCACGGGAGTTGGGTCCACGTAACATACCTTAAGAACGTCGCCACCATCCTACTTCATTCTGGAATCTCCACCGCGTACACGGTTGTCAAAGTGGTTTTCGGTATCGATAGAGAGTATGTCCATATCCGATCCCGGTCTCTTTGCCAACCAATCATTATTATAACCCGTGGTTATAACTTTTAAAAACAATACTTTACTTCAAAATAAAATATCATTTCAAACCATATCGTTATCAAAATAAAGATTAAATCAATTCCAAACCATTTCCATATATTTAAATTTTCATATCATTTCAAAACTTCATTTCAAATCATTTTAATATAATAAAATATCATATCCTTACAAAACTTCATTTCAAATCAATTTAATATAATAAAATATCATATCCTTACAAAACTTCATTTCAAATCATTTAAAAAAAATATCCTATCAGTTCAAATCCAAATATTCAACTTTAAATACCTTTTAAATTCAAAGATATCGTTCATTTACTATCATTTCAAATCACCTTTAAATAGTTTATATTCCAATCAAAATAATTCATTTAAACCTTTTAAAAGTGTAATTATTATATTTTCATATCAAGTATTCAATTTCCAAAGTTTCAAACCATTCTGAGTTCGTTTACTAAGTCAAAAACCCTAATTATTAAAATTTCAGCATTTCACAGCATTTAAAAACAACTGCTATAAGTTATATTTGAAAACATTTTTAATTCAGCAAAGACAGCACTTAAAACTGCTGTTAAAACTCAGTTTTAGTTGAATTATAGTTCAAAACAGAAAAGACAGCATTTCAGAAGTGCTGCGGTAGTTCAGATTTCAAAACAAGGGTTAAATTTGGTTTCAGCAAAGATTGCAGACCATTATAGCATTTCCAGAGAATGCTATAATAGGCCTGAGTTCAATATTAGCCTATAAGTTCCACTACAGCAACTACAGCATTTCAGAAATGCTGTAATAGCTCTTTTTACACAATTTTAGTTCAAAACAGAATCTATAGCATTTCTGAATGCTATTAAAAGTAGATTTCAGGTGTTAGTGTATTTCAGCAATTAAATAACTTCAATTTAAAACACATAAACATTTTAAAAATCATATTTTAACGTTAAAAATGTTCATTTACATATCATTTAACATATATCTTTTTCATAATAAATTTCTTATAATTAAATCCAATTTTCAACAATTTACTTAATAAATTTAAGTGTAAAAGTTTCCAATTCTTCACATTTCAACAAATAAACTCAACACTTCAAATTTAAATTACCATTTCACAATTTAACAAAATTTCCAATTTTATTTAATTAACTTAAACCTTTAATTAAAACCAAATTTCACATTTCCAAGTCAAGTTATATTTTAAAAGACCACTTTTAAACATTCATTTATTTAACCACTTAAATTCATAGAAAAATCAATAATACTTTAATAAATCACTTAAATTCAAATTTAATCAAATTATCATATTTACCATTTCCAAATAAAATTTAATATCCATTTTATTTATATAACTTAAATATCACTTTGGGTACTTTTGGCACAGGTCCTTATTAAGTTTCAAAATTCACGAAAAGTCCTTCACTAAATTTCAGTGTAAATTAGGTCCCTGTTTTTTATTCACGATTATTGCAGAGCATGATGCAACATTTCATAAAAGTTGCTGACATTTCCACAACATTTCTGTACACTGTGAACATAGTATATGAAAGTTGCTGAAATATCAACACTTATTTATAAAAGTTGCTGATATTTCAGCAACATTTATGTACACCGTGAACACAGTTTATGAAAGTTGCTGAAATATCAGCACTTATTTATAAAAGTTGCTGACATTTCAGCAATAATTTTTCTTTGTTTTTATAATAAAACTTTGACACAGATAGTTGCTGAAATATCAGCACTTATTTATAAAAGTTGCTGACATTTCAGCAATAATTTTTCTTCGTTTCCAGAAACAGGGACCCGCTTTACAATGAAACTTTGACAGGGACCCGCTTTACAATATGAAAGTATGATAGGGATGCCTCCCTAATTTCCACTATCACTTTTAACCAAAATTCCAAATTTCCAACTTAAGTTATATTTCAAAAATCCAGTTAAACCATTCATTAATTACATTTTTAACACATAGAAAAATCATAATTTCTTTATTTCAAAACATTTCAAAATCTATTTAAATCAAATTTCATAAATTTATAATTTTTAAAATACTTAAAAAATATCCAAAACTCTTTTTAAAATAACCACGGGTCTGTATATAATTTTCTAACCTAGGTCAAGTGATACGGATATGTATCATTTCAATCCGCAGTTAAAAAGAAAATTCGGGTTCTATCATTTCAAACCCGCAATCCCAAGTTAAAATAAATTAAATAAAAATCGTTCAGGCCAATCATTTCAGCCCATAACAATTTTTTTCCCTATTCTAAAGTCCGTTCGGGTATGTATCATTTCAACCCATAGTGATTCTAATCTACAGGGAACTTGCAATGGTGATAACAGATATAAATAACAGAATAACATTAAATAACAGTAACATATGATATAACAGGTGTAATAACAGGTGTGAACATCATATGATAATAATATAAGCATATATAACATGATAATATACATTACAGATTCGAATGGTGTCGGTTTATCAGTTATATAGGTACATATTGTCTGGTGATAATAACTCACCTGTTTGTGCTAGAGATATCAAAACCAATGACACAATGGAAACAAAAGCACGATGACAAGACTACGGACTTGAGTGGAGAGCAAGATCCAAAGCTACAACTCTTGTATTACAACCCAAAACATACATCAAAACAAACACAATTTCAACGCACTTGAAATGGAATAACTTTTAAACGAAAAGAGATTTGAATGTCAAATCTTTTGCCTTGTTTTCCACAATGCTTTGCATGGCCTAGGGGTTTATTTAGGTCAGGTTTGACATGACTTTGGCTCAGGTTTGATCATAGGAATGAATGGCATAAAGGCTAGGACATGTGGAGGAAGTTACAACACAAGAATATCAAGAGTCTAGGCAATATAGTGGAGTTTGGTTCAACTTTTGGCTCGGTCTATGGGTCAAATGGCTCGGCCATCATCTGGTACAGGTCTGGACAGAGGTTTGGGTGATGAGTAGCAGCAGCCAAAGGTCATGTAGCAAGTGGTGGTGGCTAAGGGGGTGGCCAAAGCAAGATATGGAGGGTAGGTGATGATATGTGTGGTCTAGGCAATGTTTTGTGGAGTTTTGTGGTGATGGCTTCAAGTGGAAGGTCATGGCCTGTCTTGGTCAGAGGGAAGGAAGTGTTTTCTATAGTAGATGGAGGAGGAGATGATGGGGATGAAGGTGGTAGAGGCTAGGCCAAACAAACATGTGAAGAGATCAAGGTAAAATTGCATAGAAAAGTAAGAAAAAAGTAGAAAGAAAAGAGGGAGATTACCAAATTTTTTTGCAAGATGGAGGCCATGATTTTTTTAGGGTTTTGGAGATTTGAAAATTCGTGAATAAGATGAGGGAGTCGGCTGAAAATGAATGAGGAAAAGAACGGCAAAAATAAAATAAAAGATGTATTGATTGAAAAGAAACGGTAGAATTCAAAAGGGCTAAGCACACAAAAGGTATCAAACTCTTCATATATCTTTAATTCTTTTTTTATAACTTTATATTTCTGGAAAAAATAATAATCCGAGATAAAATTTCGAAATTTTATCAAAATATAATAATTTATATAAATATTTATCAATTATATAAAGTTAAATTAAGAAAAATAGTTAAAACAGTGAACTAGACTAGAAAATTTGAAACTGAATGAAATTTTTTTGGAAAATTCATATGAGCTTGTAATATATTTTTAAACATAAATAATAAAATAAAATAAAAATATATTCACAAAATAAATATTAAAATTTTAATTTACATATAATTTTTAATGAAGAAAATAGCAGAAAATAGGAAAACAGCCTTTAAAAATGAAAAATAAATACAGTAAATTTTGGAAAAATTCTATTATCATTTTAAAAATATAAAAAGACAAAAATATACATAAAAAATATTGACACATATTAAAATAAAATATAACAAAGAAAAAGTAATTTATACAATTTTAAAATAGACAAAATTGTTAAATAAACAGTTTATACTCAAAATTGAAATGTACATAACTTTTGCAGTTTAACTCCATTTTCGACGATACGAAAAGCAGTATTCAAGTTATTAAATCTATTTTTATAATAAAAGATAAAATTTATAATTTCAAACTTTTAAATTTTTAAGTTTAAAAGTCAAAGTTTGACTATTTTAACCAAAATTCACATTCTGTGGAAATATTAAATTTAGTCATATTTGGAATTCTAATCCACATACAAAATCAAAGTTTTTATATTTACAATAACAAAATTTATTCTTTTCATAAATAAAGCTTTTAAATCTGGAAATCAATTTAAAAATAATTGTAAAATACAAGGTTGTTACACTCTCCCCCACTCAAAACTTTTCGTCCCTGAAAAGGAACGAGGTACGGGAAAGCACAGAAAAAGATAGAATGAATAGAATTAAGACAAAATGATAAGAAAATTGGAATTACACCTGATAACTATTGTTATAGGTAAGTTTAACAAGATGGAGGTGATCAAATCAAGAATATAAGCACGAAAAAGATTCTCTAGAGTCTGAATCACCCTTTTCACTTGAGCGACGGTCCATGGGTGGAAAACAGTGTTCAGATTCCAAAATGAGTAACAAAGATTTCAAAGATTATAAAAAGATTTCTAAACAGACTGGTATAAGAATTAGCCTTCCCATTCTGTAACAAGATAAGAGAAATAAGGACAAACAAAAGTTAGTTTGGAAAAACAAAATAAGAAAATAAATTTGAAACCATAATGCTTTGAAATCATAACAATTTAGGGATGTTTATCATTTGGAAATCATACTACTAAAATCATAACACTTTGGAAATGTTATTCTTTTAAAAAAAAGAACATAATACTTAGAAAATCATAACACCTTTTAAAAATAATCTTTATTTAAACCATTTTAATTCAAGGTAAAATAATATTCATTTTAAAGTTGTAACATTTCTAAGTTCATTCAATTACAAAAATTTCCAAAACATTGTATTTTCAAATTAGCAGCACTTATAAAATGCTAAGTAGATATATGTAACGACCCTGAAATTTTGATATTGGAAATCAGAATATTTAATTGATTTTAAATATCTGGAATTCAATTTAATTTGCAATTCAAATATCAAAGTGAATTTGGTAATTTAATTATTGAATTTAATCGTGAAATCTGGATAAAAATTTGAATCTTCAGTTTTGAGCTGATTAAAATAATATGAAGTCTTAGAAAATTCATATTGATAATTCTGAAGGTACTGGAACTTTCAGAATTGAATTTGAAACTGTTTTGTTCAATTTTGAATTTATATCGTTTAAATTGAAATTAAAAATAGTGGTCTGGGGCACAGTCTCGGAATTCGATGAAACCAGTTCCATTGGATTCGTAATATTATATTATTATTGGATTTCAATTTTCGTAATATTTGGAGTTGTTGTGTGAGCGTACGATATATAAACGCATTGGAAATTAGATCGAATTTTTAATTGTGAAACCAAGGCAATTTGAATTTTTGTTACGTAACTTGAACACGTTGCTTCTATCTTCAAACACATGGCAAAAAATTTGAAGACACGCGTCCTTCCAATTCAATACGTGTCCTCTCCTCATCTGATATCACGCAACCATCCCCTTTCCTCTTTCCCTCTCCTGTTCTTTAAAATTCACAAACTGCTATACTCCTTCAAAATGAAATCATATTTCCCTCTTTTCATCGTAAATCAGAACCAACCTCTCCCTAAATCGAATTTCAAACCCTCTACCCAGTTTAAATTGCGCGCTCCTCTTCCCTGTTTTCCCCGAGCTTCACGCTAGCGAAAACCCATTCAGTTCGCTCCCCTTCAAATAATATATATATATATATATATATATATATATATATTATCGCGACCGAAATCGATCGCGATTTCTAGAAAGCGTGGCGGCGACAAGGCAGGAGGCGGCGTGCGATGTTGGTGGCGTCGCGAACAGAAGCTAGGGCACGACGTCGGTAATCGATGGTGATGCTGGAAGCTAGGGTTCGATCGGCGTCGAGCTTCGCGATCGAGGAGATAGCGACGTGGAACTCAGTGGACTCGCGATAGAAACAGCAGTGGCAAGGCTCGAGCGCGAGCAATCTGGAGGGGGAAGCCTTCGAGCAAACGAGCCTGGGTTGCTCAAAAAAATTACAGTGAGGTATTTACAAAATGTTTATTCAATTTAAATTTGAAAATAAATTTAAAATATTTGTATTTTTGCAGAGGAAAAATACTGTGATTTTATGGGAACAGAAAATTTATTACAGAAAATTATAAGAGTTGGAAAACAGTAAATATGTATATGACAGATTTTAAGAGAAAAATATAAGGGTTGAATTGGTATAAATGATTTAATTAATTATTGTCATAAAAAATGATTTATTAAAGGAAATTTAGTTTAAATCTAATTTTTAGTTAAATAAATCGTTAAACAGAATTGGTTAATCAAGAAATAATCACGGGTTAATAAATCTGTTAGAATGAAAATTTATTATTCGATCTGTTCAAATATTAATGAAAATTTATAAAAATTGTTTATACTAGGTCTGAAATGGAGAAATAAACCGGCAATGAAAATGGATTGCAAAATAAAAGCTAAGGTGAGATCTTCTCACTCAGATTTAAATTTGAATTGCAGTTATTGATTGTGTTGATTGTTATTTGGATGTGCTATTAGATATAGTAGGATATATCTATATATATAGCAATATAGCAATATATACATATTGGCATATGTATATATTGGATTGATTGATTTCCCGCCTTGTATAGCGGATGAGACCCTATTGCGCCATTAGTAAGCGGATGATATTTTATAAAATTCCATATACCTCGATATTCCACCTTGAAGTGGAATTGGTATTGTGCTAACATCTGTGGATGCAGGGAAATAGGTTGGAGGGATCCAACTGATTCCTCAAATTGTTTGAATATTATTTCATATGTGAATGATGTGATTATTGATAATCTATGGATGATGTATTGATAATTAAAATTGTGAAGGCTATAATTTAGCCGAATGTATTTTTGGTATCGTTGGATACCAGAAATGAATATAAATTGGATTTTGAAATTAAAGTGGAAAATTTTAAGTGAATTTATTGTTAAGAATTGAATTTATTGAAAGAAGAAATTTTAAAGTATTAAAATTTAATTTTCGAAATCTTACCGAATAAATTCCAAAATATGGAAAAAAATGAGTTTTGAATAATATAGTTTAAAAGCTGAAGAATTCATTTAAAAAATGGAATTTTGAATAATTTGGAAAGAACAAAGAAATTTATTTAAAAGTGATAAACTTTTAGAAATCAATTTGTAAATGATTTGGTATTTGAAAATGAATCTTTGGGAAATCGATTTGGAAAATTTATTTGGAGTTGAAAAATGAATTTGGAAGTCAAATTTGTAATTAATTTGGTAATGAAAAATAAATCATTGGAAAATTTATTTGAAATTGATTTAGTGTTTGAAAAATGAATTTGGAAGTCGATTTACAAATGATTTGTTATTTGGAGATAAACTTAGTAATAAATTGCAGTGTTCTGTTCTATTGAAATAAAATTTAGAAATCAATTTGAAATTGATTTGGTATTGAAATAAAACTTAGAAATAAATTTGGAATTTGATTTTGGGATTAAAAGTGAAGATTTGAAAATGTAGATTCAAGTGGAATTTATGAAAGGAAAAGGGAAATTTGTTTTAAAAATAAACGCTGATTTATTTTTAAGTATGAAAGTAAATTTACGAATTTTGAACGTAAATTTGTAATAAATCGATAAGGATTTATTAAATTGGTTTAAATGGACCATTTTGAAGTGAAATTGTATTTATCTATAAAGCTGAGTATTTTTTCCAAAGTAGCTTTTTAAAATAAAATTTAAAGGTTCTAAAGCTGGTTTTTGAAAAGATATATTTGGAAATATATTCCGTGTAAGGAAAAGTGATTTGAAATTTATTTTCAAAGTGATGAAGTGTGGAAATAAATTTACTGATTGGGATGTAAATTTAAAATAAATCGATAAGGATTTATTTAAGTGATTTAAATGAATGTGATTTGGAAATTGTTTTCAAATGGTTGAAGTATAAACCATATATCGGGAAGATATTTTGAAAATAAATAATTTGGGAAAATTATTTGCATCTGATGATTGTTGTGAATATTATTGATAGTTAAATCACCAACTATCAATATTGCCTTTGAAATGGCACTTGAATTGTTTTTAAAAACAAACGCTTATTATTCGGTTTAGCCGGGAAAGGACCTTTGTGTCAGATAACCCATTCCGAATAATAATACGACGATATGGATCGTATTGAAGACCGGTGGTGAAGACCGGGTATTTGTGAAAACGGTAGGATGACCTATCGATTGTCTCTGCACTGTTAGCTACGGTATTGAGATTTCCTTTGTGATGGGAAGTTTTATCGGGATTGTGAATATCCGGATTTGCAAGGGCTTCTTTGGAAGTTCCTTCGGTTCTGTTCGAACCCGGAACAGACTTGTATGGTTACGTGTCTGACATTACAATTTGAGATGTAAAGCTGATTTCTTTCAAATACATTTCTGTTGGTGGCGGAGAATTTATTCTCTTAGCTTAACACCCTTCTCTGAGACGTACGAGCTCAGAGGTTATGTAGTTGAAATTTATCAACGATACATTCCCAATTTGGTAATGTGGCATGCTGAGTGTTGCTGTGACGATGATCATTTATTTGATCATTTGTGATCAAAGCGTGGATTTGTGAAATAGCGTAGCTTTGTGGACGAGACTTCGTCAGGCCTCACAACCCGGAAATGGTCGAAACAGGAATGTTGCGGCAAGGTTATGAGGGTCGCGCCATTTAGGGTATGTCATTTCCTTCTGGAAAGGGGTGGTATCATGGTATGGAGCCCAGATACTTACTCATGTGGATACACTTATTTATTATGTGTGATGATGCTACCGAGCGCTCAGATAAAGGTCCCAAAGGACCGGGTGATGACATATTCATGAGTTACCTGTTACAGGGGTAACCCGGCCTTGTTTGGCAGAGAGCAGTTTGTCTCTCGGGACGTCCAGCCAGAGGCGATCCCATTCGGCAGGAGGAAAGGAAGTTCCTTAGCCTGACCATTTGTTGGAAATCCATTTCCCAATTCGAAACTTGTACGGTTTTAGTTGTAGAACCTGCCATTTACTTATGGTGGCGCCCCACTGTTTAGATGGTAGCTATAGTAGGCATAGTTCGAAATGTCTATGCTGGCTAAGATTAATATTATACTTTCGAAATGTTTTCTACACTTGACATTAATAATAATATCCAATGATTGGCGTAGTAAGCATCTTTGACTATCATAAGAAGAAATCTCCTCCAATTCTGCGTTTGCATTGTGTGTGTGGTGGGAGGTCTTATGGTAGTTTCATTTTCCAAAAGCATTGCGAAATTATTTTATCTTTATTTGTGAAAATAACTGTTTTACGATCTCACACCAGTCACCATGACTGACTCGGAGTTTATTATTCCCTTCTAAACTCTGGGTGCCCAAATTTTTCCACACGGGCAGCCTAGAGTTATTTTTATCAGGATATTCTGGATATTCTGGAGCTTTGGGGATAAGCTGGATGGCGAGACGTACTCTCGTACTTGTTTATTATTTCCGCTGTGTATTCTGTATGAGGACAGATTTATATAATTGTCCATTGTTGTATTGAGTTGTATATTGACTCTGATGATGTATTGTATAACTGATATAATTCTTTGTTTAAAAGACTAGTGATTATTTATTATATATTGTTCCGCTGCGAATGTGAGATTCTGTTGTTGTTTCTGTTTTTTTGTTCTTTCTTTTCTTCTGTCTTCTTCTACCTCTTCTTTTAAACATTAAAGTTCGCGTTTCCGCCATCCGATTGTTCGACGGTTGCTACAGTGGACGTATCAGTGTCTGGTTTTCGGAAGACGGATTTGCGGGTCTTTACAATATATTAATATTTCAAATCAGTTTAGTTCCAGAAATATTTATTTGGATATCATTTAACTTATGACTTATTAAAACAAACTTTTATGAATGGAATATCCAAATTAAACTATACTTCGTTTATTAAGTCAAAATTTCACTATTTTACTTAACTCTTAATTTAACACATAGCCTAACTCTTTATTTAAAATACCCATTTCATAAATAGATATTCCTTTAATAACATGGCAAGTTGATTTGAGTAAAGCATAGAGTATATTTTTCTTGTTTAAGTATGATTTAAAGGGTTAAATCAATTTGAAAGAAATGTTTTCAAGGAAAATTTGATGGGGTAGTTCACCCTAAGTAAATGACTCAGATATTAGAATACCAGATGAGACTGGTATGGGGTCGCGCCCTATACTTCAGCTAGTAGCCCTTAGTAAAATAAGCCCAAAATTCCAGTGTGTAGGGTTTTGTCACAAGTAAGACTAAAATGATATTACACAAAAGGAATACACGCACTAGAGATAGGTTATTGGTGAGCCCGCAAAACCATTAGGATTAGTTGACCCTGGAAGAAGTAAGCTAGGGATAGACCGTCCAAAAGTATATCTAACAGAAGTTAGATTATTTGTTTATTTTGTCTAGTAGGCCCAAGTCAGCCAAAGGTTAGTAGTTAGCTAAACAAAACTATAGTGTTCAGACAAATAGTCCATTGATTACCTGATTTGTATGCATACATGATATTGCTATTATTGTTTTAACCAGTTTGGTTGCAGGATTTTCATTTGCAGAAGATATGTTTTTAAAAGGATATTAGTGAGTGGAAACCCGTTCCCCTAACCGGCGTGGTCTCACTTAATATCAGATAACCGAGATGTATAGTATTATTGTTCACACTAGGCTTTATGTCTGACTCGAAGTTTATGTTTTTCCTTAAACTCTCGGGTGCTCAAAATTAATTTGAGTAGTTTGAGAGTTAAGGATTTACAGGTTTTAGTAAGCGGACGAATAAAGCTTCAGAAGACATGCAGGAGGCATGGATAACTATTTAGGAGTTATTTCGTTTTATTCCGTTGTGATGTATTAACACAATTTTTGTCAATCTAGTACTCTGGTCATCCAATGGGGCATCTTTATATCTAGCTCTTGGCGTATTTTATAATAATTATATTTAATCAAAAACTGGGAAGCATTTTTGGATTATGTATTAGAATATGAAACATGTTTTTGAAATGTAATCGGTAAAGCTGTTGTTTTTCGAATGTGGGATTTTGTTTCATATCTATGTGCTTTTGATATTATGGATAACATTAACATTACCATATTTTGTCGTTGAAAGTTAATATTGTAGATGACTGCAACATCTGTAGCACTTAGCCTTAGGCCTCAAGATAGGGGGTGTTACAACTTGGTATCAAAGTATAGGTTTGTGAAAAACTTTAAACTAAAATGATTTTGAAAACATAATCCTAAGGAATTAGAGATAAGATCGGGGTATGGGATAACGTTATAGTAACGTGCTTGTATTTGCTATATATAAGTATACGCTATGTCTCTATTCTCCTATCTCTCTTAGGCTATACTTATGTATCTTACGAAGGCTCAAATGCAGATATGGATGTTAGAAGTGGAAGAGTTAACATTGGTGGGCGAAGCACCACAACTAATGTAAATGCCCGACCAAACACCAGGAGAAATCAAGGTCAGGCACAAGCTGCAAATGTGGGTGCCGGAGTCCCACAAGTCGACATAGGAGCAATGTATCAGTTCTTTGTAAACATGATGCAAGATGGAGTTGCTACTGGAGTGGTCGGAGGAAATGCTGGAGGAGGAAATCATGGAGCTCCAATGGTCAACAACTGTGCTGTTTTTATTAGAAATTACGCTCGGCTGGGAGGAAGCTGTTTACTGGTACTGAAGACACAATTGAAGTGGAGAACTGGTTACTTCATCACGAGAGAATTTTCGCTGATTTGGGGCCCAATGATGAGAAAAATAGAAGGCTTGCTTCTAGACAATTACAAGGAGCAGCACTGTACTAGTGGAACGGTGTTATGATCGGAGTCAATGAGGAGACAATGACTTGGGCTGTGTTCAAAAGGAGATTTGAGGAGAGGTTTATGTCAGAGATTGCGAAGTCTACTATGCTCAGAAAGCTTTTTGATTTGGAACAGGGAGACATGACTGTGCTTGAGTACGCAACAAGGTTTGCGGAGCTAGCGAGATATGGCTATGCTATAGTTGATACTGTGATTAAGAGGAATGAGAAGTTCACTTGTAGGTTAAAGCCTGAGCTTGCGAAGGCCACATCACCGCATATTAGGGATCCATGTGATGTTGTTGTTATGATAGCCTTGAAGCATGAAGAAATGCTTGCTTTTCTTGAAAAAAAAAGGCAAAGGAAGTTCAAGGAGGGCAGAGTCAGAAGAGAAAGTTTTTCCATAAGAAAGGAGCTCAGAAGGGTGGAGCTGCCAAGAAAGGAAAGGCGGAGGCTGACTGGTATTAATGTGACAAGAAAGGGAATTTTGCAAATGAATGTCGCTCGGAAGATGGAAAGAAAGTGATCAGGAAGAAGAATATTAGATGCTTCAACTGCGATCAAATTGGACATTATAAGAACCAGTGCAAGGAGCCAACCAAGGATGGAAAGGGAAAAGAGTTTGCATTGGAGCCAGTTACCTCTAGGCCAACAGCAGAGGAAAAAGGAAAAGCTGTGTTAGGAGGTATGCTTTTGATTCATGGTATATCAATTATAGTTCTATTTGATTTTGGTGCATCACATTCTTTTATATCTCATTGCTTGGTAGATAAACTTAATCTAGAACCCTCATGCCTATTTATTTCCTTAAGGGTTGCAAATTCGATAGAAGGTTATGCGACTCTTGGGATGAGATGTGACCACCTAGATTTTGATTTGTTAGGTCATGCCTTTATTTGCAGTTGCATGTGTTTGATTTAGTAGGGTTTGGAATTATTTTGGGTATGGATTGGTTAAGTAAATACGATGCTTGGATATTTTGCCATGATGGGAAAATATCGCTTGGATACCCTGATTATAGTGACCGGATTATAAACTCCGTAAAAAACCTTAGTTTTGAGGTAAATACTTTGTTGGGTGTTGTGGAGTTAGAAGACGAGTTGAATAAAGTTTTCATTGTTAGAGAATTCATAGATGTCGTGAACCCATTGTAGGTTTGCAACCGAAACGAGCTATTAAGTTTTGGATAGATTTGGTACCAGGAGCAGAATAAGTGAGTAGACCGTCAAGTATAATGATACCTACCGAGATGAGGGAGTTAAAGGTGCAGTTGGTGGATTTGGAAGGCAAGAATTTTATCAGACCAAGCAGTTCGCCTTGGGGATCAGCAGTAGTGTTTTCCAAGAAGCTGGACGGATCATTAAGGTTATGTATCAATTATCGTAAGTTGAACGAGAAGACGATAAAGAATCGATATCTGTTACCTAGAATTGTCGATTTGTTCGAGTAGTTGAGTGGAGCCACGGTGTTTTCCCAATTGGATTTAGCAACAGGGTTCCATTAGCTTAGAGTGGCAGAGGATAGTATTCCTTTGACAGCATTTAGAACCAGATATGGATCGTATGAATGGTTAGTAATTCCATTCGAACTGACTAATGCACCAGCATTGTTTGTAGATTTGATGAACCTAGTTTTCCAAGAGCACTTGGATAGGTTCGTGTTGGTATTCATAGATGATATATTGATATACTCTAAATATGAAAGGGAGCATGAAGTTCATCTTAAAGTGGTGCATGAGACATTAAGGCAGCATCAACTGAAAGCAAAATTTTTGAAGTGTCATTTCTGGAAGAAGGTAGTGAAGTTTCTTGATCATATAGTCTCAGAGAAAGGGTTGTCTGTAGATCAGACTAAGGTCGAAGAGGTGAATAATTGGAAGAGACCCGAGACAGTGACTAAGATAAAGAGTTTTTTCTTGGATTAGCTGGGTATTATCGGAGATTCATAAAGGATTTTTCGTGGATAGCGGCACTGATGACCAAGCTAACACGAAAGGATGTGAAGTTCGTTTGGACAGATAAGCGCGAGGAAGCATTCCAGAGATTAAAAAACTTATTAACTAATGCACCTGTGTTAGTGTTCTAGAAGGGAACCAACATTTAGTAGTGTATACAGATGCATGTGTAACAGGGTTAGGAGCTATGTTAATGCAAAGAGGTAAAGTGATTGCATATGCTTCTCGATAGCTTAGACCGCATGAGGTAGATATCCAACACATGATTTGGAATTAGCTGCATTAATTTTTGCGTTAAAGGTGTGGAGACGTTACATTTTGGGAGAGAGATTTGAGCTATATACGGATCATAAGACGCCGAAGTATTTATTCTCTCAGAAGGAGTGAATATGAGACAACGGAGGTGGTTAGAGTTTATAGCCACTTATGACTTTGGAATTAAGTACACACCAGGAAAAGGCAACAAGGTTGCGGATGCACTTAGCAGAAAACACCAAAATGCAGTGTTAGCCAAAGGTTAATAGTTAGCCTTGAGAGAAGTAAGTTAGGGATAGACCGTCCAAGAGTATATCTAATAGAAGTTAGATTCTTTGTTTATTTTGTCTGGTAGGCCCGAGTCAGCCAAAGGTTAGTAGTTAGCCAAACAAAAATATAGTGTTTGGACAGATAGTCCATTGATTACCTGATTTGTATGCATACATGATATTGCTATTATTGATTTAACCAGTTTTGTTGTAGGATTTTGATTTGCAAAAGATATGTCTTTAAAAGGATATTAGTAAGGGAAAACCTGTTCCGCTAAGCAACTTGGTCTCACTTAATATCTGATAACCGATATGTATAATATTATTCACACCAGGCTTTATGTCTGACTCGAAGTTTATGTTTTGTAACAACCTGAGATTCCACGATCATTTTGTTATCGTCTAATGACGAGTGAATTGTTGGTTAATTGCTGTTGGAAAATTTATTATCATCATTAAACAATTATTGTCGCTAGCTGGTTGTCATTTGAAGATGTGAGTCGGTATAAAATCTCTTTTAATAAAATTGATAAATTGTGGACTTTAAAAATTAGTGTAGCCCATGGTTGTATTGGGTTGTGTTACCTATCTAGGTAGATGCCTTTCCCTATGAAAATCAGTTCGACCTGTTTTTCCCCTGGTTCATTTTGCTCGACCATAACCCTAAAAACAAAGAAACGAAAAATGGCGGCCTTATAATTCTTCGTTCCCAAATCCAGCTAGGGCTTCACGAATTCGATGGCGCCGCTGCCTGCTCGATCGAAGTGGTTGCATCGGCGGCGACTGGTCTTGGGATCTTCAAACCTAAGGTGAGTGAACATTCACTCACATCTAGTTCTTCTTGGTTGCTGAACGTCGACTGTTCGTTTTGGTTTGAAAAGCTAGTATTTTCTCTGACTTAATCAGATTCGTATATATTGATGCTTGTTCTCGTGGGTTTTGGTACTGTCGTTTTGGGTGATTTTCTTCACTCATATCTTTTTCAACCTCGAGTGTATTAGGGTTGAATTCCTATGTTTTGTTCGTTTAATTTTGTGATTTAATTCAATTCAGCTGTTTGACTTTGCTTTGAGGTTGATGATTTTACTCGATTTAGTCGATTCCTCGATTTCTTAGTTTAATGATAGTTTCCATGGCCACCACGGCTTCATGTGACCTCGGTCGTATGAATGTTGTGTGTGCCGATTTGAGTTAATTTCGTGGTTGTCACGATTTTGTTGTCTGTTGCATTTGGCATCTTCACTTGATTGTGGAACTGTAATGTTCACTGGTTTATTTGCTTCGAGCCTGGAATTGTGTTCTTTATTGATGTACACTAGTGTGCACTTCATACGTTATTCTAGTTTGTATGCGTTGTTTTCTCTGTCATAACTAAGTCTGCCCTTTTGCTGTGTGTAGCCAGTCTGGTTCGTTTGAGTATATTTGATGTTGGTAATTCAGTCTTGGTAGTGTTGATTTCAGTCATCGTTTCGTTGGTTGATTTCGACTTTTTGTTTTGATTTGGTTTTGTTGAGTTGCTTCTTTATGTAACTTGTCTGGTTTATTAAAATTCATGGTCATCTGGATATATTCACTATATTCGAATGTGAATTGTATTGAGGGTATTTTCGATGCCAGGACTGTGTTTTATCACTTCAGTTGGTTCAAACATGGTGATCGGGTATCAAGTTGTTTTGGGTATTATATCGAACCCTGTAACTTGACAGTTTTGGGCATTTGCTGTTGTCGAGTCAATTGTTATACTTGAGTCTGGTATCCATTGGTACACTAGTTCGAAGTCTAGTACTTCACTAAATTGTTTCAGTGTACATTTGGAATTTGAGTTCAATTTTTGATTTCATGGCATTGGTATTAAATTGCAGTAGCTTTACTTGGGTTTTTGGATTCCTTGCTACAGATAGGAAGTGTGGCCTGTTTCACATGTAGCCTTCACTTTTGTCTCTTGACTTCATGTAGCATTTTCTGTTAATTGTCGCAGTCGTTTTACTGCATCTATTGAGGACTATATTCGGTACTACTTGGGTTTTGTTGCAGTCATTTTACTGCATATATTGGAGATCTTACATGTTGCAGCAGAGGTTACATGCCTATTGGTTGCATACATCTTGCAGCCTATTTTGATCACTGCATAACTTTTAATGCAAGTTGCTTAGATGCTATTTTGATTTGTTGAAGCTTTGTAATTGAGTTGAGTCATGACGACCATGGCTTGACCTTAGCATTCAGTTTCTTGTTTACAGTTGCCCTTGAACACTTGGGGTGACTGCAGTTTGGTTTTATATGCCGTTTTGGGCTTTGTTGTTTTGCATTGCATTAATGCATTTGGATCTGTTTTCAAATTCACTTGAGTTGAACCCGATTTCGGGGTTTGACCTTGCGATCATTGTGACTTTCACTGAGCTTTTGTGTATCTCCTGCGATAGTGGCGAGGCAGTACACGCGTGCGTGTACTGCAGCCCTATCAGATTTGTCAGTTTTAAATTGATGTTTCGAATTGTTGAATTGTTTCGTTGGTTAATTTCAAATGGTTTGGAGTTGTATTCTGATTAGGTTTGTTGATTTGTCGTTTCACACTGCTTAGTGTTATATCTGCCGTTATTCAATTCTCGTATCGAGAGTTGGATATACGAGATTTCTGTGACTGTCGTCTATTTGATATTTAATTATTACTGCTACTGTGCATTAATAACTGAGTTTGAATTAGACTGACCCGTGTATTATTTTCTTTTGAATGTAATACTCGGGTCAGACCCGAGTTATTTCAGGTTGTAGATTTCCTTCTTTGAGTTGCTGTTCGGGATTTGAAGACTTTTCACATCTTCTGAAGTTGTCAGTGTCATTTTGTAGTAGTCGTGTCATTGTATAGAACGATATGTATTCATGTATATTAGTCGATAATGTACTTGTATATATAACTTCTAGAGTCGACAGTTGTAGTTGTATCATATGTATTGTGTCAACTATGTATTAACTGACATCAGTTATATATATATGAGACTTTTGTTTTTATCTGTGTTCCGCATTTATATTATCTGTGTTATTGTTATATCTAATGTCCTAAACTATTATGAACCGTCGTAGTTAGTTTTATACTAAGTATTAGGTGTGTCGATGGGAGTAAATAAATAATAGAAGAAAAATAAAAAGTATGTACCACTCCTATCGAGATAACCAATATTAGTGTAAGGCCAATTACGGATGGTCGCTTCTATCCAGCCTTATTCTTCGTAATAATAGACAGTATTTCCTTTAATACTCTTTGTTATTATGAGCATAGAGGTGGGGCGTCACAGTTGGTATCAGAGCTTGGGGTTTATGGACATAATATAAAACTTAACTCGGAAGGAACATATGTTACAACTATTGGTCGATGTTTTATTTGTGCTGGAGTCAAAACTAAAGTTTTGAAATTTGGATGAAATTTTTAAATAACTTTATTTAAAAATAATAGTGAAATTGTGTTTTGATGATTTGATTGATTTGTGTTCTGTTTATCAGAGTGCGCAGCGGAAACAGTGAAACTGTCTTCGCTGAGTACAACTGATAATCTTTTTGATTTAAAAATCAAAATACGAAATTGATATGAATTTCATTTGTTGTTTACATAGCTGTAATTATTTTATTTCTTTGAGAACTTCGAATCCGAATTGAGGATTCGAAGAAATTGCAGATATGTGATTTTTGTTGAAATTTCCGCTGGCTTTCTTTTGTATTAATCATCTATTGATTAGATTTTTGCTGTTTTGGATTATCTTCATTGAAGATACATTTGAATGATTTCTTTGTTCATTCCGTAGTACGTGCAAAAAAAAAATATAATAATTTTGCTCGTTACTGCATTTATTTACGTTGAACCGATGCTTGGTTATGAGACGTATTTTGTTGCCGTTATTTTTGTAACGGGATTTTTACACCAATGCTAGATTTTTGAAGCACGGCGTTTTGCTGACAATTTTAATGAATGAAAATTCACTGATGTCACATTTAGATGTGAATTATTTTGATGAGATAATTGATGTTTTAAAATTACTGTTGCTTTGACTTCAGTAACAGTCAAACTTTTAAAAGTGGATTTTCAAGCGGTTATACCGCAATGCTGATTTGTAACCGTTTTTACGGTATTTTGAGAAGTACAATTTCCTTATCGAAATTGTTACTGATTTGCTGCTTTAATCCCGTGATTGGAAACTCGTTTTAAAAATGAAAACTGTTTTATAAATTTTAACGGTTTGCGTTTTCAAAAGGATGAGAAAGCGACTTAAACGATTCAGCAAAATCGAGGATTATGACCCCTTTCTTTTACTGTTTCGCTTAACTCCGGACTTGTCCAGTTGAGAAGGTGAATTGTTATTTTTACAAAATAAAATTGTTTTCAGAAATTTAACAGTTTACGCTTTCAAAAGAATGAGGAAGCGATTTAAACGTTTCAGCAAAATCGAGGACTATGACCCCTTTCTTTTACTGATTCGCTTAATTCCGGACTTGTCCGTTTGAGAATGTAAAGTGTATTTTTACAAAATACACAATTTTGCACTTTCAAGGAAACGATGAAGAGAATCAAACGATTTAGTAAAACACGTGGTATGGGACATGTGCGTTTGCTATTTCGGTTAATTACGGACTCGTTAATTGAAACATTTTGATGCTTTCGTGTGCTTTCGAGCCACTATGAGGACCTTCGGGTCATTTGTTGGACCTTCGGGTCATTTGTTGGACCTTCGGGTCATTTGTTGGGCTTTCGGGCCACTCTGCGGACCTTCGGGTCAAATACCAGTACTAGACCTTCGGGTCACTCTGCGGACCTTCGGGTCAATCTGATGGGCGCCAAAAATTATGTTGAGTACTTGGTAGGCTTCGGCCACTCTGAGATGCACGTGCGGCGAATTAAAAACTCGCCATCTGATGGGATCGATCCAAGCTTTTATGTTGATTTTCTAGTCTTCTTAATTGATTTCTAGATATTTGTTGCTTCCAATTATCTGTAGGTAATTGGATATTTGTTGATATGAGTTCTGATTATCGTTTTTGATAATCAGATATTTGTTGTTTCTAATTATCGCTTGTGATAATTAGATATTTGTTGATATGAGTTCTGATTATCGTTTTTGATAATCAGATATTTGTTGTTTCTAATTATCGCTTGTGATAATTAGATATTTGTTGATATGAGTTCTGATTATCGTTTTTGATAATCAGATATTTGTTGTTTCTAATTATCGCTTGTGATAATTAGATATTTGTTGATATGAGTTCTGATTATCGTTTTTGATAATCAGATATTTGTTGTTTCTAATTATCGCTTGTGATAATTAGATATTTGTTGATATGAGTTCTGATTATCGTTTTTGATAATCAGATATTTGTTGTTTTTAATTATCGCTTTAGATAATTAAATATTTGCTGATTTGAGATTTAATTATCGCTTTTGATAATTAAATATTTGCTGATTTGAGATTTAATTATCGCTTTAGATAATTAAATATTTGCTGGTTTGAGATTTAATTATCGCTTTAGATAATTAAATATTTGCTGATTTGAGATTTAATTATCGCTTTAGATAATTAAATATTTGAGATTTAATTATCGCTTTTGATAATTAAATATTTGCTGATTTGAGATTTAATTATCGCTTTTGATAATTAAATATTTGCTGATTTGAGATTTAATTATCGCTTTTGATAATTAAATATTTGCTGATTTGAGATTTAATTATCGCTTTAGATAATTAAATATTTGCTGGTTTGAGATTTAATTATCGCTTTAGATAATTAAATATTTGCTGATTTGAGATTTAATTATCGCTTTAGATAATTAAATATTTGCTGATTTGAGATTTAATTATCGCTTTTGATAATTAAATATTTGCTGATTTGAGATTTAATTATCGCTTTTGATAATTAAATATTTGCTGATTTGAGATTTAATTATCGCTTTTGATAATTAAATATTTGCTGATTTGAGATTTAATTATCGCTTTTGATAATTAAATATTTGCTGATTTGAGATTTAATTATCGCTTTAGATAATTAAATATTTGCTGGTTTGAGATTTAATTATCGCTTTAGATAATTAAATATTTGCTGATTTGAGATTTAATTATCGCTTTAGATAATTAAATATTTGCTGATTTGAGATTTAATTATCGCTTTAGATAATTAAATATTTGCTGATTTGAGATTTAATTATCGCTTTAGATAATTAAATATTTGCTGATTTGAGATTTAATTATCGCTTTAGATAATTAAATATTTGCTGATCTGAGATTTAATTATCGCTTCAGATGATTAAATAATTGTTGATTTGGAATTTGATTATCGCTTGGGATAATCAAATATTTGTTAAATTTAAAATTTGATTATCGTTTTGATAATTGAATATTTGTTGATTTGAGAAATTCAATTATCGTTTTGATGATTGAATATTTGCGATTCTTGAGATTTGAGCTTCGTCTTTTTCTCTGGCGATTCAGGTGAGTAATTTGATTTACTCGCATTCAATTCGTGCTCTGTAGGGGATTTCTGCTCTGTTTTTCCTTCTCTTTTAGTTGCTGGAACTCGATTGTTCTTGCTTTTGTCAGTCGTCTGATTTTGATTCCTTGATCCCCACGATGTTGATTCTTTTGATTTGAAGCAGTCGAACCTTTCGATTTCTTATCTAATACTTCCCCGCTGACACTTGTTTTGCTTATACATTCGTCATTGCCATGCTCTTTTGGTTGTTACCTTTTATCCATTTATTCCCTAAGATTGCGTGGACGCAATTTTTATAAGGAGGGGAGTCTGTAACAACCTGAGATTCCGCGATCATTTTGTTATCGTCTAATGACGAGTGAATTGTTGGTTAATTGCTGTTGGAAAATTTATTATCATCATTAAACAATTATTGTCGCTAGCTGGTTGTCATTTGAAGATGTGAGTCGGTATAAAATCTCTTTTAATAAAATTGATAAATTGTGGACTTTAAAAATTAGTGTAGCCCATGGTTGTATTGGGTTGTGTTACCTATCTAGGTAGATGCCTTTCCCTATGAAAATCAGTTCGACCTGTTTTTCCCCTGGTTCATTTTGCTCGACCATAACCCTAAAAACAAAGAAACGAAAAATGGCGGCCTTATAATTCTTCGTTCCCAAATCCAGCTAGGGCTTCACGAATTCGATGGCGCCGCTGCCTGCTCGATCGAAGTGGTTGCATCGGCGGCGACTGGTCTTGGGATCTTCGAACCTAAGGTGAGTGAACATTCACTCACATCTAGTTCTTCTTGGTTGCTGAACGTCGACTGTTCGTTTTGGTTTGAAAAGCTAGTATTTTCTCTGACTTAATCAGATTCGTATATATTGATGCTTGTTCTCGTGGGTTTTGGTACTGTCGTTTTGGGTGATTTTCTTCACTCATATCTTTTTCAACCTCGAGTGTATTAGGGTTGAATTCCTATGTTTTGTTCGTTTAATTTTGTGATTTAATTCAATTCAGCTGTTTGACTTTGCTTTGAGGTTGATGATTTTACTCGATTTAGTCGATTCCTCGATTTCTTAGTTTAATGATAGTTTCCATGGCCACCACGGCTTCATGTGACCTCGGTCGTATGAATGTTGTGTGTGCCGATTTGAGTTAATTTCGTGGTTGTCACGATTTTGTTGTCTGTTGCATTTGGCATCTTCACTTGATTGTGGAACTGTAATGTTCACTGGTTTATTTGCTTCGAGCCTGGAATTGTGTTCTTTATTGATGTACACTAGTGTGCACTTCATACGTTATTCTAGTTTGTATGCGTTGTTTTCTCTGTCATAACTAAGTCTGCCCTTTTGCTGTGTGTAGCCAGTCTGGTTCGTTTGAGTATATTTGATGTTGGTAATTCAGTCTTGGCAGTGTTGATTTCAGTCATCGTTTCGCTGGTTGATTTCGACTTTCTGTTTTGATTTGGTTTTGTTGAGTTGCTTCTTTATGTAACTTGTCTGGTTTATTAAAATTCATGGTCATCTGGATATATTCACTATATTCGAATGTGAATTGTATTGAGGGTATTTTCGATGCCAGGACTGTGTTTTATCACTTCAGTTGGTTCAAACATGGTGATCGGGTATCAAGTTGTTTTGGGTATTATATCGAACCCTGTAACTTGACAGTTTTGGGCATTTGCTGTTGTCGAGTCAATTGTTATACTTGAGTCTGGTATCCATTGGTACACTAGTTCGAAGTCTAGTACTTCACTAAATTGTTTCAGTGTACATTTGGAATTTGAGTTCAATTTTTGATTTCATGGCATTGGTATTAAATTGCAGTAGCTTTACTTGGGTTTTTGGATTCCTTGCTACAGATAGGAAGTGTGGCCTGTTTCACATGTAGCCTTCACTTTTGTCTCTTGACTTCATGTAGCATTTTCTGTTAATTGTCGCAATCGTTTTACTGCATCTATTGAGGACTATATTCGGTACTACTTGGGTTTTGTTGCAGTCATTTTACTGCATATATTGGAGATCTTACATGTTGCAGCAGAGGTTACATGCCTATTGGTTGCATACATCTTGCAGCCTATTTTGATCACTGCATAACTTTTAATGCAAGTTGCTTAGATGCTATTTTGATTTGTTGAAGCTTTGTAATTGAGTTGAGTCATGACGACCATGGCTTGACCTTAGCATTCAGTTTCTTGTTTACAGTTGCCCTTGAACACTTGGGGTGACTGCAGTTTGGTTTTATATGCCGTTTTGGGCTTTGTTGTTTTGCATTGCATTAATGCATTTGGATCTGTTTTCAAATTCACTTGAGTTGAACCCGATTTCGGGGTTTGACCTTGCGATCATTGTGACTTTCACTGAGCTTTTGTGTATCTCCTGCGATAGTGGCGAGGCAGTACACGCGTGCGTGTACTGCAGCCCTATCAGATTTGTCAGTTTTAAATTGATGTTTCGAATTGTTGAATTGTTTCGTTGGTTAATTTCAAATGGTTTGGAGTTGTATTCTGATTAGGTTTGTTGATTTGTCGTTTCACACTGCTTAGTGTTATATCTGCCGTTATTCAATTCTCGTATCGAGAGTTGGATATACGAGATTTCTGTGACTGTCGTCTATTTGATATTTAATTATTACTGCTACTGTGCATTAATAACTGAGTTTGAATTAGACTGACCCGTGTATTATTTTCTTTTGAATGTAATACTCGGGTCAGACCCGAGTTATTTCAGGTTGTAGATTTCCTTCTTTGAGTTGCTGTTTGGGATTTGAAGACTTTTCACATCTTCTGAAGTTGTCAGTGTCATTTTGTAGTAGTCGTGTCATTGTATAGAACGATATGTATTCATGTATATTAGTCGATAATGTACTTGTATATATAACTTCTAGAGTCGACAGTTGTAGTTGTATCATATGTATTGTGTCAACTATGTATTAACTGACATCAGTTATATATATATGAGACTTTTGTTTTTATCTGTGTTCCGCATTTATATTATCTGTGTTATTGTTATATCTAATGTCCTAAACTATTATGAACCATCGTAGTTCGTTTTATACTAAGTATTGGGTGTGTCGATGGGAGTAAATAAATAATAGAAGAAAAATAAAAAGTATGTACCACTCCTATCGAGATAACCAATATTAGTGTAAGGCCAATTACGGATGGTCGCTTCTATCCAGCCTTATTCTTTGTAATAATAGACAGTATTTCCTTTAATACTCTTTGTTATTATGAGCATAGAGGTGGGGCGTCACATGTTTTTCCCCTTAAATTCTCGGGTGCTCAAAATTGATTTGAGTAGGTTGAGAGTTGAGGATTTACAAGTTTTAGTAGGTGGATGAATAAAGCTTCCAAAAACGTGCTGGAGGCATGGATAGCTATTTAGGAGTTATTTTGTTTTATTCCGCTATGATGTATTAAGACAGTTTTTGTCTATTTAGCACTTTGGTCATCCAAGGGAGAATCTTCATATGTCGGTCTTGGCGTATTTCATAATAATTATATTTGATCAAAACCTGGGAAGCGTTTTGGGATTATGTATTGGAATATGAAACATGTTTTTGAAATGTAATCTAGTAAATCTGTTATTTTTGGAATGTGTGATTTTGTTTCATATCCATATGCTTCTGATATTTTGGATACCATTAACATTACCATATTTTATCGTCGGAAGTTAATACTATAGATGACTGCAGCATCTTTAGCACTTAGGTTTGGGCCTCAAGATAGGGGTGTTACAGCCCGGCATAATAGGAGTCCTAGTATGCACGATATCTAGCATGACGTGATACAGTTTCGATAAAGAATCTCGGTGTGTGCAATAAGAGGCCAACTATAACGACCCAGAATTTCATTGCTTTGATTAGTGAACGTTTACTTAATTTTAAAAATTCAAAATGTAGGTTTTATAATGAAAATAAACTCATTTTAATAAATTAATAATGATGAAAAAATCATTTTCAAAATTTGTTACAAAATTAAATAGTTCATAGAAAATAGAAAATGTGACCGAAGAACGTTTTCCGAAATTTCGACCTTTCAACACTGGAAAGTTGTCAGGAACATTGTTCGTCTTTGTGCACCATATATACATATATATAAGAGTTCATTAACTAAATAATAATACAATTAGAAATAAATTATCTTATGTTAATTTGGATTAGTAAGTGATGTGATAAGACATAGTTTTAATAATAATAAACTTATATATATAAATATATAAGTATTGTCACATTTTAGGTTATATATATATTAAGTGTTTCACATCTTAGATTGTAATCATTAACCATCATTGTCTCTTATCACGTCTTAGCTTTAATTAATAATTTAACTTATATATATAAAAAAAGTGATGTGACTAAACATAATAATTATATATATAAGAAAGTGACATGACTAAACATGATAATTATATATATGTAAGAAAGTGATGTGACTAAACATAATTATATATATAAGAGTGATGTGATTAAGCATATATATATATATATTCTAAAAGATTTGTGATGTGACTAAATATAATTATGACAAGTTATATTATTTAATTCATTTTGCCTATATATACCTACTTATTCCTTTTCTTTTCTCCTTGCTTCCATTTTGTTCTTCTTCCTCCTTATTAAAGTTTTTTCATGGCTTCTTCTTTTAGCCTTGAGAGAAGAAAAATAAAAAAGGAAAAAAAAGAAATCCTTAGAAAACTTGTTCAAAATCCACTCAAAATCTTCTCCATTTTCATCCAATTTCCTTCGGCCATAACTTCCACCTTTCTATGTTAAATCATGATTTTCTTTTTCTCAAATTGTATGTAAATCTAGTGGCTACAAATTTCTTGTCGACCACTTCCTTATGTTTTTAGCCTAGCTATGTCAAAAACGCTTGTCTTTAAGACCCATTTTCGGACCTATGTTTTATAGGCCGAAAATACCACCTCTTATTTTGACCATTACTTTCCCAAAAATGACCCAAATCAAGTGATTATTTTTTTTGAAATGATAAATAAAAGAATTTTCTAAAACTTTTCTGTCGATTACATTTCGAAATTCCGAGATTAAAATGGTGAAAAGCAAAGAGAAAGATGACCTATTTTCGGGTTACTTTTTGGAGTTGTGAAGCTTTTCAAGTTCTAAAACATTTCAAGATTAAGAAAGCTTTATGGTGACTAAATTCTAATCTTTTTGGGTAATATTTTGTCTATGTATATGTTTGTCATTATGGCAAAATTGATTATGTTTGTTGTATGGATTATGACTTGGTTTTGATAGATATATGTGCTAATATGTGGTTAGCATTAGATATGAAAACAATGGTTTAAGTGCTATGTTTATATATAAAGTTGTGAACTAGGTATGTTATGAAAATGATATGCTTATGTATGTGAAATCTTTGATTTTGGTCAAATGGTTATGGAAAGATTAGTAGTTTTGAATGTTGAAAGAACTTGAGATCCATTTGGAAATCTAATCATTTACTAGTTTTGAGTTAGAAAATGTTTTTTTTTTAATTCTAACTCGAGTTAAGGTTTTCAAAACCCTTTCTTTTATGTATTAAAAGATAATCCAAAATGGATGGTTAAAGTTTTAGATGGTAACTTAGAGAAGCAAATTCTAAGTTATAGCGTCCATAGTGATAGTCGCTATGGATGTAGATTGGAAAAGTTTGATTTCTAAGTTAAAAGTTTTCTTTTAAAAATGATTTGAAAACCTATTTTCAAATGTAATTAGCAACACATAAGTTAATTATAACTTGATTAAGTATGTCTAATAATTAATTAATTTATTAATTAAGGATAATTATTTATTAATTAATCAGTAAGTAGGTCAAGTAATTAGTAACTAATTAGTGATAATTAAAGTTATTAAGAAGTTTTAATTAATGATTAATTAAGTTAAAAAGGGTAATTATTTTTATTTAATCAAGTTTAATTATTTTAATTATTATTTAATTAAAGTTGAATTATTTAATTAATTATTATTTAATTAAAGATTATTTATTTATTTATTTATTTATTTATTACATAATTAGAGATTAATTTTAAGTACATGTTTATTTGTTTAAAGTTTAATTATTAATTTACTTTTAATTAATTAAGACTAATTATGATTTGATTTTGATTATTTAAGATTTAATTAAGCTTTAATCTATATTAAATTATGATTTAATTATTAAAAGTTATTTTAAACTTTATCGGTTATGTTTTAAGTTAGGTTATTTTCTAAGTGGTTGATTTTAACCAAAGGATCTCTTGTTCATGATATTAAATAGACAAACAACTATAGATAAGTTATAATGCGATTGTTTGTGTTGTATGGACATTCATTAGCAGAACAAAACACTGTTCTGCTATAGGGTAATTGTTTGGATTGTTTGGACATGTGTTTAGCAGAATAAATCCTCATTCTACTACTAACTGATTAAATTATTTTGGACATCTATTTAGCATGACAAATCACCATCCTGCTATTATGTTGTTTAGACATGTATATGCTAGTTGAGCTGTATTGACATGTTATTCCCTGGTTTGACAATTGGTTGGATTTACGTATATGTTGGCCTATGTAAATAATTGATAAGTGGCTTGGAATTAAATTGAAATAAAATGGTAACTTAAATCAGTACCATTGGGACTGCTAAGCCTCATTTGGAATTTATAAAGTATGGTTTTGAATTTACCTAAATTCTTTAATCAATTTGAGACTAAGAGTTTATAAATGGTTTTTCAAGTTATATAATTCTTATAAAGGTATTTATAAATGATAACTTGTGTATAGAAAAAGGTTTTACTATGGAAAAGGGTTATTAAGGTGTTTTACAAATGATGGTTTGTAAATGATATTTATAAAGGAGTATAGAAAGGTTTATATGAAGTGTTTTAAAAATAGGAAAAAGATTTATAAATCATTTGATAAATTTGCAGAGATTTGGAAAGAGGTTTATAAATTAACTTAAAGGTTTATAAAAGTGGGTTATAACTTTATTTTGGAAGTTATAAGTTAATTAAAATATGAGATGAGCTTTTAAAAAGGGAATTTTTGATAAAGGATAATCAGAATGTTTTATTTGGAAGAAATGTTTGGTTATTTAATATGGGATTTGGAAAGATGTAAACTTTGAAAAGTTTGTAAATATACTTATACTGATAAGTATATGATTTTGTTTCAAGGCATGAAAAGTAAAAAAAATTGGTAATATACTTATAACATTGAGATAAGTATATAAATGTTTCCCAAATATAAAAGGAAATGTAAGGGGTTTGGGAATAGTGTTTTGAAAAGATCTTGTGATCAGATTTTATAAAGTGGTTTTATTAATTAAAGAGAATTAATAAAGACTTAGTGGATCCCATATGGAAATTAAACCATGATTGGATATTTGTTTATTTGGTAGTTAAATAACCAACTACCAAATCTGGACAAAACGTAACTTTGGAAATATCTAGGAGAAACATGAGAATCATATGGTAAAGTTACCGTCGAAGGTGCTATATTGTACGTATATACACGTTTCGTTCTTCTAGGATGAATGATAAGGAAATCTATCCACAAACGGTTAGGAGGTGAACTCCGCTCTTGTCATTTGTCTGTTTATCTCCTAAAGAACCAGGGGTTGAGGTTACCGGAAATATTGAAAGTTGTTGCGAAGAGACCGGGATGAGATATGCTATCTGAAAACCACTTCGATCCAACTCAAGCATTTCGAAATGAAGACATCTTGAAGCTTAGGATCGAAGACGGAGCCATTGAAGTGCAAGGGCTGCTTACTACTAATCTTGAGGGTGGTTCCAAAATGGATGTAGTAGAAGTAGTGCCTTCGATTTGCCCTTATCCTGGACAACTTGTATGGATGAATGCTGGCACTGCATTATTGCTTGGGGGACAGTGTTAGCATTCCAATTGGGATTGCTATTCAGAAAGGTAAAACGTAGCCTTAAGCCTCATCAACCGGGAATGACTAAAATAGGGGAGATGCAGCAAGGCTATGTGGGTCGCATCCATTAGGGTATGTTGTCACCCTTCTTGATACGATAGATCTACATATTTATGGATTGGTTGTGCATGAGAGCTCGATATGAAAAGGGTTGCAAAGAAACCGGGGTGATGACATATTCGTTACTATCCAGTAAGGAATACGCCGATCTTATGTTGGCAGAGGTCGTTAGGTACGATCTCTATACATTTTCTAGACATGTACCGTAATGGGCGGTACCCCAGTAGCCCATTCATTGTATGGAATTCATTCTCTAATAAGCGCCATAAAGTTTTAATTGTATACCAAATATGTTGGAACGTGAGATGCAAGCATTCCAGCTATTTTAGTATTTTACTTTGAACCCTTAGACATTATTATAATATCACTGAATTTCTATAAAAGTGTTTTGGTTATCGTAAGGTAAAAACATGTCCGTGTTTCTGTGCCACGTGGTCTTATGAGATACCTCTGATTTTAAAAGAGTTTTAAAAGTAATAATTCAGTTGCTTTGAGTTTACTAACACCAGCCCCGTGTCTGACCCGGATTTTTATTTTCTTTCCCTAAAACTCTTGGGTGCTCAAATTTTTACGAGCAGCCAAGTAGTTTAGGTTTCTACGGATGCATTTTTTTGGAGGAGCTTAGAGCAGGAGGCTTCATCGATAGATAGTTATCATCTTGTTTCGCTGTATATTATTGTACTCTATATTTGTGAATAAGGAAAGGCTCTCATAACTGTCCTAAGTAAGAAATTGTATTAGTATGATTCTGATGTATCATTTTGTAAATGTCTTTGTAAAGTACTATGTGATTAATATGTTATTCCATTACGTTGTAAAAATCTGTGTTTGTTTTAGTTCTTCTATCTTCTTATTTCTTTCCCCTAACGATCGGTGTTTTTCGGCACTTGAATACTCGGCATGTAATACAGTGGATGTATTAGCGTCGATTTTCGAGGATTGAAAAGCCAGGTCTGTTACACTAACACTATGATCGAGAGGTGAAAGCTGGGGTAGACCAGAGTTTAGGGTTCTTCCACTCCAAGATAATGAGAAATGGGTAGACGTAGT
The DNA here is from genome assembly GCA_030737815.1 of Allium fistulosum. Lineage (NCBI taxonomy): Eukaryota > Viridiplantae > Streptophyta > Magnoliopsida > Asparagales > Amaryllidaceae > Allium > Allium fistulosum. The sequence goes on from CM060904.1 coordinate 475,068,496, forward strand.
AAGGGGAAAATCAGTTCCCTATGATAGTCTAGTGGTGGTGTTTCCATAGTTAGTAGTCAAGAGCGTGATTTTTGCATATTGAGTAGCTCTAGGAGCGGTGATTGATCATTATATGTAAGGTTCGATCTGTAGTTTGATCCTTGTAGTAACCTACATAAATTGTAGTGTAGGTATGTATTAGACTAGAACCCTTAGGTAATGGACCTTAGGAATTCGCGAACACTTGTATCACACCTTATACGATCTAGAGTAGTATTAAAGTTGACTTCACATGATCATCACATATTAAACTTGTACTCATTCACCAAACTTTTGTCTAGCCCACTATTATTCCTTTCTTTTTCCCTACCATAGGTGGACAGGGCAGCAGGTGCATTCTTGATACTAGGAGAGCAAATATGGTAAAAGCCTATTTGGTCAGTACATGATCTTTGGAGACTGCTTTTTACCATATTTGCTCTCCATTTATTTATCTATCTTATCAGTTCATTTTTCACTTTTATCAAACTTGGAGTGATATTTTCTAATACTATGTATTGGACCATATACTGATTTTCTGAGACTATTATTTGGATATTTCTAAGATAGGTATTTTCTTATGTTACATATATTTTGTTTCTTCCACTATGAATTTTGAAAATGTAGTACATCTTAGATTGCTTGTACAAGTCTCCGTAATGTTATAAAACCCCAGTAGCTCGTATCTCTCGGCATGATGCGAGTCCAATAGTCACACTAGGCTTTAGATTGGTGTTTCGAGAGATGTGGTTATCATAGTTGGTATCAGAGCCTAGGTTCAGAATTCCTTAGGGATTAGGATTGTATTGAGAGAATGTATTTGAAAAGTTTATGAAAAAAATGGTTTCTATACAGGCCTTCCAAAAATATTCAAAAACGGGTTTTAGAATATACATGTATATAATCCAAAAGGCTTTCAAACACTTTATACATATTGTAATCTCTCCTCTTTGTGCCTATTTATCTCTCTTATTCATGCATATAGTATCTATAAAAGTTGCTAATAAAATTCTTAAAGTTCATAGATAAAGATGAGTCATCTTGTAAGTTTAGGTTCTGGTGATGCATTCCAGGTGTTGGGCATGAACATTCCTATATGATTCTACCAGTATTTTCTGGCAAGGGGACGAACTGAGCTAAATCCCACTAGAGAGCCTACGGAGAGAACGACAGGTGTGGTTCCTACCACCCACCTACTGCTACAGACTTTGCTAAGCTATGCAAAGATTGTTCAAATCTTTGACAAAATCCATACACGGGGACAGAGTCTTATGTGGATTTAAGGACATGGATCCGTGCTTGTGAGAGGATCTTTAGTTTGATGGGATTGGCTGATGAGGTGAGGAGGTAGTTAGCTACATGGCAGTTACAGGAGAAGGCATTCAGCTGGTGTGAGGTAGTTGGGGCTGAGACTGATGGAGAGGAGATCACTTAGGGAGAGTTCTGTAGGCGATTTGAGATGAAATTCCTACTTAGGATGGAGGAAGGTGTGCAATTGGAAAAGTTCATTCACTTGAATCAAGGAAATCTGACTATTAAGGAATATGTCAACCAGTTCAATGAGTTAGCCAGATTTGGTATGGGACTTATTGATACGCCACACAAGAAGGCTCTTAAATTTGGTAAAGGGATGAACCAACCTCTTTAAGGTTTAGCTTTGGGTCATATTCCTATGGGTGCTACGTATGAGGGTCCACTGGAGATAGTCTTGCTGAATACCATCTCCAAGGAGGAACCAAGGAATAGGAACTCAAGATGACTAGTGGGAAAGCACAATAGAACCATCGTAAAGGTAGAAGTGGATCCAAAGGGAAGGTGTAGAAGTAGGATATGCGCGATGAAGTGTGGCAGAATGGGGCATTTATTGAAGGAGTGCAAGACAGATCTTTCAAAGGTTAAGTGCTATAACTACAATCAGTATGGGCATTTAAAGCGATCTTGCACACACCACTAAGAGCTTCTACTTAGACTTCTACTCGGGTGGTTCCGGCTTATGCACCGGAGGCAATCCCTAGCTCAAGTACATAGCCGGTGGTGGATAAGGAAAAGAAAGTGGTGATCGAAGGTGTGTTGAGTCTTTCTAGTTTATCTATTCGCACTTTATTTGATACTTGGACTTCACGTTCTTTCATTTCTAGTAAACTTGTTGATGACTACACTTACACATTAGTATAGTCACGGACCCTATAGTTGTTTCAAACCCTACCAGAGGATCGGTCTATTTATCAATGTTGTGTAGAGGTTTGAAGTTGTTTATTTTAGGGGTCGAGTTCGATTGTGATGCCTTTGTATTGGGATTCTCTGGGTTTGGGTTGATATTGGGAATGGATTGGATGACGATATATTGTGCTATTTTAGACAGTGATAGGAAAGTTATTAGATTGACCACGTGTAATAGACGTAGGTTGGAGGTTTATTACGATCCCCGAGGATCAGTTATGTTGAGCTACTTATATTCTTTAGACCTATCACATTATGAGCCTAATATGGTGCCTATAGTTAGAGATTTCCCAGATGTTTTTGCTAAGGTTACCGGTCTCTCGCCTTAGAGAGAGATCGAGTTTAGGATCTATCTTGTTAAGAATGCCAAACCCATCGCCTTATCATTAAGGCATATGGCTTTAAAGGAAAGACGTGGTTGAATAAGCAGGTTAATGAGTTGTTGGAGAAGGGTTTGATTAGGAGGAGCATTTCCAGGTGGGGAGCACCAATCGTCTTTGCCACCAAGGCAGATGGTTCGATGAGACTCTATGTCAATTGTATGGAGCTGAATAAGCTAACAAGGAAGAATCGGTATCCACTGCCCCACACAAGTGATCTCTTTGATCAATTAGTTGGAGCTAAAGTGTTCTCATAACTTGACTTGACTATCGAATTCCATCGGTTGCGTGTAGCCGAGGCCACTTCCAGAAGACAACATTCTGTACACTCGACTGATTTTAAGAGTGGTTAGTCATGCCTTTCAGATTGACCAATGCACCCACCTACTTTGTTGATTTAATAAGCCGAGTATTTAGGAGGTTGCTAAATAAATTTGTCATGGTATTCATGGATGATGTCTTATCTACTCGAGGAGTGAGGAGGAGCACACATTGCATTTAGGAGAAGTGCTCGGTACACTCTATGTGCATAAACTAAAGCTGAAGTTTTCGAAATACCACTTTTAAAAGAAGGAGGTACGCTTTTTGGGACACACCGTCTCAGAAAGGGGATTGGTGGTAGATCCCAGCAAGGTGGCAGCAGTTCAGGATTGGCATCGACAAAGAGTACTGCGGAAGTGAGAAGTTTCCATAGTTTGGCGGGCTAGTATCGGAAGTTCACTAAGGATTTTATGAAGATCTCTGCCTCTCTAACCTGCCAAGAAGAATCTAGTTTTCTCATGGGATGCTAAATGCGAAGATGTTTTATCAAGTTGAAGGAGGCGTTGACTAGTGCATCGGTTTTGTTATTACTGATGGGATGAAACCATTTACAATTTACTACGGTGCCTTTGGTATGAGGTTAGGTGCGGTCCTGTTGCAAGAAGGAAGGGTGGTGAGTTATGCTAGTAGGCAGTTTAAGACCCACGAGAGAAACTACCCCATCCATGATCTTGAGTTGACAGCCATTGTTTGTAACAACCTAGAATTTTGGTCATTGAATTTTAAATATTTAATTAATTTTAGATATTTAAACAATTGGATTTTGGAATTTAATAACTTATATTCAAATATAGGGCTTACTTAAATATTTGAATTTGTGAATTAAACATTAATTAAATGGATTTAATAATTTTATTTAACTCTTTTTAATTAATAAATAATATTGGCGAATTGAATTTGTAAATTTAATTACAAAAATAAATAGATCGGATAAATATCGATTTTGAATCGAGAATATAAAACAATATTTCAATGTGTGAAAATAGCATTCCGGGGCACTGTCTCAGATTTGGATGATACAAGTGCCATTAGATCCGGAATAATAAATTATTACATGTCGACGAGTTTCATAGCGATCAGACGTACTGTGTGATCGAGCTAGCTCAAAACACATAGTGATTAATTTCAGGATTTAATATATAATATAATTTGATTTAAAAGGTTAACTTTTGTATATGATGAAATCAAGTCCCAAAAATAGTTCCATTGAGTTCGGAATATGGGTAATTAGTTAGGAATGCCAGTAAGCATGACTCAATTAAAAGTCATGAATTTTTAGACGTGAATAGTGCCGGTTAGAAAATCCTATATAAGGACCTTATCTTCATTCTTTTGCCCCAAACCCTAAAATATAAACCTAGCCGCTATTTTAAATTCTCTTTATCCAACAGCTCAAGTAACTCAAAGCCGCTCGAAGTAGTTTTAGGGTTGGGTCTCAACTGTAAAGTTGTTCATGGGGTGAGTGGAGTAAGGTGGTCGGTTGGATTAGGCGCGATCACCTATAGCGGCTAGAAAAGTGGATCGACAGCATGGCAGTATTAATGGGTTTTCCGACGTCATGGGTGATCTAGAGGCGAGGGGCCCTGAAGAAAAGTTGGAGAGGAGGTCGAAGGCTTTGCGTTGGCGAAGTTTGGCGATAATAGGTGGCCTGAGGCGGCGGTGATTTGTAGATTAACGGAAGCAGCATTAGTGGGTCTGTGCTTGAGCTATGGACGTCGAAGAGGGATGAACTCGGTACCTTTAGGGTCGTCGTGGTATGAGAAGGCCGGGGCGGAGGCGTAGTGGCCAGTTGGGGGCTACGGCGGTGATGAACGTTGGGCGAAAGTTCATGGCTTGGGTTTTGATCGAAGCGAGAAGAAGTGGATTAGGGTTTGGATAATTAAGGTTAATTAGGTTAATGATGTAATTAGGAATTTAATTATATTTATTGATTCATAAATCTTATAAAACCCATATCTTAATCGTACGAGGTCAATTTTGAACGCGGTCGATTGCGTGGCTCGTGGAAACATTAGCTTGGCGATGGAATTGGATTGGTAGAGTTTGGAGCGTGTAGAATTTTAAGCTAAAATCGAACGTGATTTTAGTCGGAACCATAATGCTACGGCGATAAATGGAATTTCTGTGAGTTTACTCATCTTTAAATTAGCTATATGATATCTGTGATGCTATAAATTTATTGTTGAATGTTTAGTTGATAGTTTAGATATTGTTTTTGTCTGATTTTTTGTTTGAAAATCCCATTTTGAAAAAAGGATGACATATTAACTTGATTACTATGGACCCATATGATTATATATATTGTTTAGTAATAATTAATCATGATATTCTATTTAAATTGTTTAAGTGTTGTTGTAGCAATTTTCACTGTATCGTCAATTATTGAATATCATCTCCTAAACTATTTTGTGTATATTAAACTTGGGCCTGTATTTTCACAAAATTAGATGTTTAAAATTCATTAATCATTTTAACTAATGATATTTTAATTTAATTAATCATTTTAGTTTATGATTATTTGAATTTAATAAATTGTTTTAATTAATGATATTTTAATTTAATTAATCATTTTAATTAATGATTGTTTGAATTTAATAAATTGTTTTAATTATTGATGTTTAAAATTCATTAATCATTTTAATTAATGAAATTTTAATTTAATTAATCGTTTTAATTAATGATTATTTGAATTTAGTAAATTGTTTTAATTAATGACATTTTAATTTAATTAATCATTTTAATTAATGTTTATTTGAATTTAATAAATTGTTTTAATTAATGATGTTTGAAAATAATTAATCATTTTAATTAATGATATTTGAATTTATTTAATTATTTTAAGTAATGATGTTTTAAGCTAATAAATCATTTTAACTAAAGATGTTTAAATTTAATTAATCATTTTAGTTGATGATATTTCAAATCAGTAAATAATTTTAATTAATGATGATTGAGTTTAATTAATCATTTTAATTAATGATGTTTTAAAAGTAAGTAAATCAATTTAATTAACAATGTTTAAATCTAGTTTATCATTTTAACTAATGATATTTGAACTTAGTTAATCATTTTAAGTAATGAAATTTGAAATTTAAGTACTTATTCTAATTAAGATATTTGAATGTAATTAATCATTTTAATAGTGGTATTTAAAGTTAATGAATGTTGGTTTAAATTTATAAAGGGAATATTTTTAATTTGATTTATTTTGTTTGGGAAAATTAATGCGGTTTTAAAAGTTATAAAAAGGTTGTATAAATTATCCTTCGGGATGATTGACCTTTAATTCAAGATTTATAAAAGTAATTTAATTGATTTATTGTCTTTTAGGATAATAAATATTGTTTTAAAATTTATAAATAATAGTTCATAAACAAGAAGATCCTTTAAAGAGTTGTTTCAAAGAAAGATAAGTGTACATTGTTTGGGGTTTATAATAAACAATATTTTGACATTTGTTTTGATCTTGGTTTTAATACACTTAGAAAATATAATTAACCCCCTTAAAAGATTATTTTAAAGAGTATTTTAAAGTGTCTTTAAAAGTATTGTGATGTGAAAATCAAGCGCAAGTGAAAACAATCATCTTATCATTTCCGATATTTGATTTATCGACTATCGACTTTGATTCTACTTTCTTATTTATATTTCATCACTCTAAGACGATGTGTTGCTCATTTGATCATCATTATCCATGGTCGGAAATAACTAAACCTAAAGAGCGAGTGGAAGCTAAGCTATGTAGGGCTGTTCCAAATAGGGTATTTTCAAATCCATTTTAGATTAGAATCGTTTTTACGCATTGAGAAGTGAAATACTCGGATACTCGGTAACCGTTTGTGGGGTCTAGCTTGGACATGTCCGAGAGCCATCAGAGTTCTCAAGTATATTTCTAGAGGTATACTTTCAGTGAAGGGGCGCACCCTCCTAGTCATTATTGGGAAAACTTCTTTTTTTCCTTATTGTTCATTTAAATCTTTGTATTGTTTCCTTTATTTCATGGAGAACTGCCTTGTGCTCTTCTCTATGTTTAATTATTTATGACCGTTAGTTTATAATTTTATATTGTTTATGCCCATTCATTCATTATGAGATTTGTTCTTACTAGTACCCACCCTTCTATTTGGATTGTTTTTGGTTGTTTATTTCCATTCTTTCTTGGTTGGATTGTTGTTCTGATTTGTTTCCCAGTTCATCATTTATAGATGTTGTTTTTGTAAGGTAAAATCCCATTCCACGTTAACGGCGTAGTCTCATTGAATTTTTATATGTTCATCATCTTACTTGAGTTTTCTCACGTTGGTTTTCCAAACTGACTCGGATGTTATTTATTATAATGTTCGGGTCAAACTGAGTTTTTCCCAAGTTGGCTTTGGCGATATGGAGTTATTGGAGAAGAGCTGGATGTTAACCTATCGTAGTATTTTAATTTTTGTTGTATTATATTGTATAACTATCGGCAATTGTAAGGGTAGAATTTTATAATTGTTCAGCTGATAAGGTTTTTTTGTTGTACTCTAATGTACTTTGTATTTTGAAGTGACAGTTTTTACCATATTTGTTATATTATATGTTGTTGATTCCGCTGCGAGATTCTGATTTTCCTGTTCTCTGTTCTTTTCTTTTTATTTTACCCGAACAATCCACCTTTTCAACGATTGGATGTTTTCCATTTGAATATCATGGATGTATTTGGTTTCGAATTTCGATGATCAAAAAGGCGGGTCATTATATTTGGTATCAAAGCTAAAGGTTACTAGAGAATCTTGGCTTTGGTAGGGTATGGCTCACTAGAGATAGGGTTAGTAATATCCTAAACTGAGTAACTCATTAGAGATAGGGTAAGTGACACCCTAGAATGAGTTTGAGAGTATTATATATTACGAGAGCATATTTGTTATTTGCTATAAAAATGTACTGTGTTAATTTCTCTATTGAGTTGTTTATGAATTTAGGTCGAGAATGTGGGACACCCATTGTTAAAGGGATTTCTAAACACCGGAACAAGACATATGAAAACGATATTGATTTTTGAAAATTTCATAAATGAAATATTTTACCTCTATTTTTATATATAAAGGAATAATTTTCAAATTTATATAATTATTTATAGTGTTTTTTTATTAATGTGATACTTCTTTATTATCATTACTATTTTTTGTCATTCTCAGATAGTTTAGGAGCATTGACTATTGCTTATTGATTGTTAATGTGTGCTCAATTTGTTTATGAGCATATATTGTTTGATAATTGTAAGTACATTAAAACGAATCCCTTTATTAATTAAGTTTCACAATTTGATTATAAGGTGTTCAGAGGAATTTTTAAGTTGAAGGTCACCTTTTAGTAATGATAAGTTAAAAGCAAACTTTTAATAAAAGTTATTTAATATAATATAAATGGAAGGATAAGACATTTAGAGAATAATTAATTGAGGAAATTTTATTATAATAAAGGAGAATTATAATAAAATGAAATGATTTTATATAAAGTTAATTTTATATAAATTTGGTTCATGAAATGTGTTTTGATAAGAGTTTTGAAAATTTAAATTCCAGAGTCGTTTGAAGTAATTTCGAAAGGTTCTGGAAAATTATATAGTAATACTACCTGAAAATATTTCTAAATACAAATATTTTGGAAGAGAAATTTTAAGTGAAACGCATTTTCTTTAGGATAACTCAGAGGAAATCGTCTCGATTAGCTTTGTGGTAATCTGAATAATCTTCTAAGTGATGATCGTATGTTTGCTTAGGTGAATGTTGTAGTATACTTAGTGAATTACTCCCTTTATCATTGTGAAATAGAGACGAGTTCAAATCCGGATGAACTAAAGTGGGTTTTAATAAATAAATTATTGAAGTTATTTCAGATAGAAATCTTTGTAGGATGTTTTCAAAAAGGAGGTTTGAAATAAAAAAAACCCATGTAATTAGTCTTAAGTTTCCTTAAAGGAAACCGGTTTAAAATAGAAGTTATTTGAAATATTAAATTAATAAATGAAAATTTTAAACTCTTAGATAGAAAAGTGATATTTTAACTTAAGTATTGAATGGGTTAAATTAAAGAGAAAGGTTTTGGTAAATCTATTTTATTAAAACCATAATTTTGATTAACCATATAAGTTGTGTAAATTATTTAGTGACATTGAGCCAACCCATAAAAAAATTCCTTGGAGCACTCTAAGGTAAAGTAGTCCAAGGGTTGACTTAGTTTTAAAGAACTATATTTTATTTGGTCTTTCAATTAAATTTTGAGAAAAATAAAGGTAAATAATAAATAAATAAAATAAAATTGGTGTTTTGTATATACTCTTAGGACCTATAAGAGTATTATACAAGTAAATAAAATAGAGTAAGCTTTTATTTATTGTTTTATAAAGAATTGTCTTTGTAAAATATTTATAAACTTAGGTCAAAATTTATGAAGTATTTCATAAAATAATTTTAGTATTGAATGAAAAACTAAATAGAAGATATGAGAGAGATTGGTATTATTAAGAAACCATTCGAACTAAATATGTAAGTTATAGGTAGATCATTTTATTCGCATGGTTCTTGATGTAGGATTCAAATACATAGCATCAAGATGATTCACACTAGTCCAAAAAAGGATTTCTCACTTGATATTCCTCGGTTAAGATGATTAACACGTTTCCGACATTTTCCAACTTGATATTCCTCGGTTAAGAGGGAAGCCCGGTAGGTTAGAGCTCTATTGCTCCATCCCTACTCGACATTAGTCTTAACTCTCACAAATAGATAAGACTTACTTCGTCAACTTATTAGTGTTAAGCATAGTTAATTATTTTTCAAACAATCAACCATTTGGCCAATTAGCAATTCCTAACCCCTTCCAAACCTTTTGTTTATAATCTAAAACTGGATAATTATATAATATATTTTCAAGATGTTTATATAACATATTTCCAAGACATTTATATAAGATATTTTCGCTTTAAATTACTTATAATAGGTTTTAAAACATTCATACAAAATACTACTTACAAATAATCATTTTGAAATTCACTTGAAAACAAAGAAAATTGTGTTTTTCACAAAACACACTTTTAATATAAATTCATAAATAGTTATTCAAAAGTATATAAATCCCAAACTACTTTTAAAATACTCTAATAAGAGTTAGGCAATACTTTTAAAAAGAATGAAATAAATCGCTCAAACTTAAAGTCCTTTTTGAAACATTTGAAGTTCAAAAATCAAGGTTAAACGGGGCAGTTTTGTACTAGTGATGTTCTTGCCATTTTCGAGGTGTTACTAAACTTTTTACTATCCAAGATTTTAATAGCAACAAACATACATATAAAACATTGCAAATATGGCACGAAACCCCTAAGGATCTCTCTACAAAGTTCCATAACAATTACCAAAAACAAGGCAATTCCAAACTGCTTCCATAGCGACTTCGCTATAAGTGCACTTCTAAATCAAAGTCATGTTACAACCTATGTTCAACTACAACCTATATGCTTTTCAAGGCCTAGTCACATGTTATATCAGTCCATTCCAAGTCTGTTCAAGTCCATGTACACAGATTACATATGTCACTTACTTTTAAAGTAAAAAGTTATAACCATTGTTTTAGCATAAGTTAACAACAATTCAACCAACATTACCACAATCAAACACAACATATATGTGTTATAATTTTCATTCAAAGTGATTTGTTAAACCACCTTTAATATTACTAGCAACCAAGATCTAAGAACCGAGGTACAAACCCAAGCTATCTCCCTCCTTTCCTTCCTTCCTTTCTTCCTCTTTTGCCTTGCCTTTCCTCCAATACACCTAAGGTGCTCACGGCCTATTCTCCCATGGGGAGAATGGCTTTGTTCTTCAAATTTTGGATAGGTGAAAGGTTTTATAATATTGTACTAAGCCTTTTGGAAAAGTTTGAAGTGATTTGGAGATGATTTGCGAATTATTTGCATTAGGAATTTAAGAAGAAGAAGGAGATGAAGCCATGAATATTGTAACTTAAAGCTTAGGAATATTTGTGATCTATTTCCTAAGGGTGTACCCCCCCCCCTTATATAGGCTTAGGAATGATGATGGGAAAAGACCAAAAACCCTTCAAACCCCTAATGACATAAATTGCTTCTTATTATGACAACTTTACGCCTTCTCCTTTATTCATTTTACCCTTACCATGATAATATATCTTATCACATTAGAACTTTCTAGAACATTCCTTGCTTTATGAAGACGGGAGTGTGTTAATTAATTGGTAATGTATTCATTTAATCATTAGTTAAGTGCATAAGAATTACACAACTTATATCGATAGAAAAGCTTTTTATCGATAAACCAATTTTCGGTCACATTATTGATTTTTCCTCGAATAATATATTTTTGTAATCACTTTTCAAAACAAGTTTATTATCATTATTCATTAATTATGATGGTTAACGAGGTTATAAAATAATATTTACAACACTTAATTATATTTTCAAATGTTTCGATATTCGAAGATGAAGTGTTTGAATTTCCGGGTCGCTACATTCTCCCATACTTAGAACATTTCATCTTCGAAATTCAAATAAGAACGATAATCAAAGGAGATAGACGAAACAATATATATATAGTACTGCTAAAACTATATACAAACTAAATGTAACACCCCTAATTTTAGTAACATTATTCAAGAGATCTAATCAGAATAAATTAAATAGAATAATGTAGATAAGGAGATTGAGGTTGGTTAATAAACTAGGTGGCCATGCTTATTAAAAATCTAATGAACTTATATAAATGGTTAGGAAATTAAACATAAGGGCATTGAGGTAAATAACCATACTCCCCACCCTTATAGTATTCTCATTAGGTCATACACGTTTATTTTACTTAAAACAAAAACTTATAACCGTGAGAAGCAAGCAAGGCCGACAATTAAAAGAGAAGAGAAAATCAACTAAAAGCTAGGATTCAAGTTAAAAGGAATCAATCTCAATCATACTTCAATTTCCTTATCCAATCTAAGGTGAATAATAATTTCTACATCTCTATTTTGATTTTATCATCTTATGGTTTCGGATTTAAGAATAAATCTGTTTTTATGATATTGATTGATGATATGCTTGATTATGATTTATCTATATGTTTAAACAAGGTTGTTCATAAAGTAGATATACACGGTTTTAGAGTGAAACTGAGATGAAATGATTTTTAAATGCCATGAGAAAATTTTATGTTATAGAAAACATGATTTTGGAGATGGGTTTAAATTTCCATAATTTTCTGAGTTTATGTGTATTTTATATTAATTTTCTAGTGAGGAAAATGATATATTGGGTTATAAATTATTTACGGCTAAAATAATGATTATTTGGGTTTGAAATTTTTATATGTTGGAAAACATATTAAAATAAGTTTTCTGGAATTTTTCCAGATTTTTCCTAAGTGATTTGATGAATATATAAAATTATTTAAGATATGCGACTTAAATGTTTTATATATTTAATTAAGGAGAAGGGGCATTTTATAAAATAAAATTATTATTTAAATTCTGAAATTAGTGGCAGCACTTTTCTAAAAAGTATTTGTTAACCAATAGGAACTTGATAAATAAAGGCAGGTCAGTTGAAAAGTTATCTTTTTAAGTTCAAAACAAAGAAATCATACTTTTAGCATGTTTCAGCCAATTTTAGCATCAAACCTTCCAACCCAGACCTTTCGACTTAGTTGAAAGGAAAGCTCTCGAAAAGGTCAATGTTCAATGCATATGGTATCAGGTTACTTGGTACGTAATGAATTGAACAATGTCTAAAGGTACCAAGTCGAAAGGTTGGTTGGCAAAGAGGTTGGGGTATGTTTGTTTTATAAACCAAAGACTGCCTGCTTTGCTTTCGAATAAGAGCTTTCGACTTGGTTGCTTTCGACCGGGTCAATTATTTAAATAAAGGTTTCGAACCTTCCAACAGAGTCGAAAGGTTACTGCCGCTTATCTTTGTTTTGTTTTGAACCTTCCGACACAGTCGAAAGGTTATTGCCGCATTTTCTAACCTTTCGAAGTCGTTGCTTTCAACAAAGACAAAAGGTTTACCTGTTTTAAAACCAGCCGCTTTTCCCATTGTCTTCGAAAGGTATCAAAGCCTTCGACTTAGATGATTTACCCTTGTTTTATAATTGAAGTACAGCCCAAGCTTTCGAAGGAGTTGTTTTAAAAGCGTAGGCTTGTTGTTTTAAATGAAGTGTTTTAAAGCTTTCGAAGCAGACCTTCCGACAAAGTCGAAAGGTTGTGTAACAACCCGGGATTTGCATTACCAATTAATAAATAAAAGTTAGGATTTTTATTTATTTTAATGAAGCATAAAAGGATTTGAATAACAAAATTTATTTGAAAAAGGCTATTTTAATTAAATGGGAAATATGGGATTTAAAATGAGGATAAAATGTTATTTTTGGAAAGTTAAATATTTTAAGAGAAATTTTAAAACGGGTTTGGGTAGGAAAAATGAGTTTTATAAACATATATGAACACTTAGACTAATTTTTGGAAACATGTAAATAACACTCTTCTTATTGGGTTACTAAACCTAGCCCAATAACCCACCCTAAACCTCCTCTATAAATTATCTCAAACTCTCTGTAACGACCCGATATTTTCAACCATTCGCATCCATTATAAGTGTATAGGCAGACACTCATGCTAGAGTTGAATTGCTCAAAATACCACGTTGTAAATAAAATTTGGCAAATCTCAGGATATACAGAAAATAAATATAATCACAGATCACAGACACAGAGTAAAATGATGCAGCGGAAGTAAAAGAAATAGTAGTTCATGAAGCTACTATATAAATATATCAGAGTTACATGAGATATAACAGAAGAAATAAAATACAACAAAAGTCTTAATATAATAACCATGTACAAGCTGAGTAGAACAACGGAATTGAAATAGATAGGACATGACAAGCAGATAATCTCCAGCGATTCAAATCTCCAAGAGAGTGGAAATCCAAATCTGTGAATAACTCAGGCTGACCTGAGCGTAAAGCAAAACACAAAACACTCGAGTCAGGACAATATATACTTATATAATGTAAACCAACTCAAGTGAACTGTAATAAAGGTACAAGTAACTTAAAGAATGCTTGGGATCGCCCATTCTTTAAGGATCCGTTAAACTATTTACTATGTAGTAATATACGCTATATACAGTAGTGTCTAATTAGTAAAGTATAATCATATAGAAAATAGCGTTAAGGGGATGGAGAACCTTAACGCGGTCGGATCTTAAATCATAATCGTAGTAAAGCTCGATATGGTAGATGACATGGCACACAAGGCAATGCCAGGGTAGATATACCAATTACGCACACAGACAGATGGATACGCATAGCAGCCACTACCGTTCCACCTCGAACAACACTCCCAAATCGGAGGATGGCCATCTAATCAATCACAAGTAAGAGTATAATATCGAAGAAATGTGTCCGAGAAGAGGTGCTACCTCACTGGTCCGAGATCGATCCTGTTTTAGCCACCTTATGCCAACTCACGGGAGTTGGGTCCACGTAACATACCTTAAGAACGTCGCCACCATCCTACTTCATTCTGGAATCTTCACCGCGTACACGGTTGTCAAAGTGGTTTTCGGTATCGACAGAGAGTATGTCCATATCCGATCCCGGTCTCTTTGCCAACCAATCGTTATTATAACCCGTGGTTATAACTTTTAAAAACAATACTTTACTTCAAAATAAAATATCATTTCAAACCATATCTTTATAAAAATAAAGATTAAATCAATTCCAAACCATTCCATATATTTAAATTTTCATATCATTTCAAAACTTCATTTCAAATCATTTTAATATAATAAAATATCATATAAGTTCAAATCCAAATATTCAACTTTAAATACCTTTTAAATTCAAAGATATCGTTCATTTACTATCATTTCAAATCACCTTTAAATAGTTTATATTCCAATCAAAATAATTCATTTAAACCTTTTAAAAGTGTAATTATTATATTTTCAAATCAAGTATTCAATTTCCAAAGTTTCAAACCATTCTGAGTTCGTTTACTAAGTCAAAAACCATAATTATTAAAATTTCAGCCTTTCACAACATTTAAAAACAACTGCTCTAAGTTGTATTTGAAAACATTTTTAATTCAGCAAAGACAGCACTTAAAACTGCTGCTAAAACTCAGTTTTTAGTTGAATTATAGTTCAAAACAGAAAAGACAGCATTTCAGAAGTGCTGTGGTAGTTCAGATTTCAAAACAAGGGTTAAATTTGATTTCAACATAGACTGAGACCATTATTGCATTTCCAGAGAATGCTATAATAGGCCTGAGTTCAATATTAGCCTATAAGTTCAACTACAGCATTCCAGAAATGCTGTAATAGCTCCTTTTTACACAATTTTAGTTCAAAACAGAATCTATAGCATTTCTGAATGCTATGAAAGGTTAATTTCAGGTGTTAGTGTATTTCCAGCAATTAAATAACTTTAATTTAAAACACATAAACATTTTTAAAATCATATTTTAACATTTAAAATGTTCATTTACATATCATTTAATGTAACGCCCCACCTCTATGCTCATAATAACAAAGAGTATTAAAGGAAATACTGTCTATTATTACGAAGAATAAGGCTGAATGGGAGCGACCATCCGTAATTGGCCTTACACTAACATTGGTTATCTCGATAGGAGTGGTACATTCTTTTCATTTTTCTTCTATTATTTATTTACTCCCATCGACACACCCAATACTAGTATAAAACGAACTACGACGGTTCATAATAGTTTAGGACATTAGATATAACAATAACACAGATAATATAAATGCGGAACACAGATAAAAACAAAAGTCTCAGATATATATAACTGATGTCAGTTAATACATAGTTGACACTATACATATGATACAACTACAACTGTCGACTCTAGAAGTTATATATACAAGTACATTATCGACTAATATACAAGAATACATATCATTCTATACAATGACACGACTACTACAAAATGACTGACAACTTCAGAAGATGTGAAAAGTCTTCAATCCCGAACAGCAACTCAAAGAAAGAAATCTACAACCTGAAATACTCGGGTCTGACCCGAGTATTATATTCAAAAGAAAATAATACCCAGGTCAGTCTAATTCAAACCAGTTTATTAGTGCATAGGCAGCAATAATAATTAATCTCAAATCGATGACTGTCACAGAAATCTCGTATACCCAACTTCTCGATAAGAGAACCGGATAAAGGCAGATATAACACTAACAGTGTTAATCCACAAACAAGAAACCCAAAGCAGTTTAAACAATTGAAATGTCAATTTAAAAACATCAATGCTAATTGGCTGCAGTACACGCTAACGTGTACTGCCTCGCCAATACAGTCTATGAAATACTCAGAAGATCAATGATTTCAAAAGCCAACGGATACAACTCAAATCGAAGTGAACCAACTAAATAATTTAACCAACGAATTATCAACTAAATCTGTAAACCCGGCTAGGGCTGCAGTACACGCACGCGTGTACTGCCTCGCCACTACCCTGACGAAATGCACAAGGCTCAGTGAACCGGAAACAATTGACATCAACTCAAATCAACGAATCGAGACTGCATCACTACGACAACTTCACCTAACCCAAATTTCCAAATTGCCAAGACCAGAGTAGTAACCAGTGCACCACTGGATCATCAAAGACCTGATTATCAAACTAAAGATGTGTACAGGCAAAGGCTCGGCAATGCAGCAAAACCAAGTAGAAGTATTAAACAATATGATGGTGAAACAGGTCATAGTGAAGATAACAAATGCAATGACCAGCCACTCACGCTCAAGTGAAGTTCAGACTAGTTCTGTAGGCATACAGGTGAATGCAACCTTGAAGACTACTTCAAGATTAGACAAAACTCAAATTGATATAACAGCAGTCCATATGCCAGACCAAAAACAGTGAAAGCTACTGCAAATTCTAGTGCCAACATGAACAAAGAAGACAATGGCAATTGCTCATGACAAGAACAGAACTCAAGGCCTTAATGATGCTACACTGACAAAACAGAACTATTAATGTCCGGGACTTAACAACTCTAAATGACGGTATACAACCCAATATAAGGCACGGCCTGTGAAAAAGCAACGTGAAGCATCATAACAACAAATGTCAGTAACTAAACATATGCAAGTGCAGATTACTCATAAGTGAAGACCACATGAGTTTAAGGCAACCAGACCCCACAATGCTACATGTACGCAAGTGTACAGCTACGACATGAAACCAAAGATAATTGCCCAACCTACACATGAACTAAGTTCATACATGCCACAAACACAAGGCTAACATCATTACACAGAAAATGGTCAGACAATTGAGCTTCAAAAGATACAACAGGATCATTACACAGAAAATGGTCAGACAATTGAGCTTCAAAAGATACAACAGGTATGCATCAATGAACTGGACAGTACAATCAAAATACATGGACAAAGCATGTTACAGGTCTTACTACGTGGATGGACAATCTCATATATGCACAGTGGAAGGAACATAACTTGACTAGTAGGTATACAACTCGAACACAGTGAAGCTACGATTCAACTTAGTTTAAATCAAGTGCACAAAGCAGCATTGTGACTATAGTGAACACAGTTAAGGCAGCATGTAATTCAAGTAGAAGACTGCAGCACTGTGGCCGATCAAAATAATCGTACGAATTCCAAAAGATCATAGATCAACAGAATACAAGAAATCAGTACATAGCCTCACCATCAACATGTCCTAAATGTGCAGGCTTAAGTTAAAACAGTGAACACTACAGGTATGTTAATGACAATGCAATGTACAAGTGTTTTAACTCTTATTTTATAACGTCAAGCTAAACGAGTAAGCCAGAGCAACTAATTCAAGCATCAACAAAAGTTTTCCACTGACCCACTTAGTTCCAAGAATGTCATAGAAACCCACTAACCAAGTTACAAGTTTTCACAAAATCAAGTTGAAGC
Source organism: Allium fistulosum (assembly GCA_030737815.1). Lineage (NCBI taxonomy): Eukaryota > Viridiplantae > Streptophyta > Magnoliopsida > Asparagales > Amaryllidaceae > Allium > Allium fistulosum. The sequence continues at coordinate 475,086,436 of CM060904.1, forward strand.
AGTGCTACTTATCAAAGTCATGGAATCTTATTCACGCAACCACGTGACTGAGGTCATCGAGTCATGGTGGTCACGGAATAAACAATGCCGTGAATATCAGAAACTAGAAATCAAACGAAGTTGCCAAGAATTCAAAGCCACGGTCACCATAAAAATGCAACTTAAATCCACTGTCACAAGTCATAAAATATCGATATTAAACAAAAATCAAAACGACCGAAGTCAGATGTGTCACAAGAGAAGCCCTTGGACCAAGGCTACCCTGTGTAAAGATGCAAACCAATGTTTGGGGCCAAAGCAACCAAAGAAGAAGACGAGGAACAGTCAACCAAATTCATGTCGATAGCGAAAGTGACATACGCCAAAGTCGCATTAAAAGTTCACGTAGCAACCTCAATTATCAACATCGAACAACAAAACAAAACAGATAAAACTCATCAACACAAAAACGAAGTCGAACAACCCAAGCACAGTAGCAAGAATAAATTAGATGTGAGTGATAGTTCACTCACCTTGTTCGAAGCAAAGACGAACTCGTTCACGTAGAGGCGTTCGACAATTTGAAGCAGAGACGATCACAATTCGAACGGTCGCGAGCGACGAAGGAAGTCGATGCCGTTGATTTTGAACGAGCCCTAATTCCAGATTGGAGGCAAGGACGAGCTGAAGATCGTAATCGCCAGAGATTCGCAAGCAAAATCGCCGAAGTTCTAATTTTGGGACGAACGAACGCGAAAAGAATTCGTGGCCGCCATTTATTACTCTCGTTTGTTTTAGGGATTTGAAAGTGAATAATGGGTAAAGGGGACGGGATATTGAACGAATGAAAATAGAGAGGGGGATCGATTATTTGCCTTGAAAATTTTCACGGCCCCAAACACCTATGGGCCACGATTATTATAAAGCCCACAAATCCTTTTTAACAAATTGTTAGAAGAATTTGCCCGATTAAAACACCCAATAGAAATTTGTCAACAATAATAATCGTCTAATAACGATAATAAAAATCACGAAATCCTGGGTTGTTACAGACTCCCCTCCTTATAAAAATTGCGTCCCCGCAATTTTCCTAATCAAGATTGTCCATAACAATTTTCTTCTAACCTAAACTAGTTATGCTAGAAAAATAAGAATTGAGAACACGATTATCAAAGGAATTGCGTCCCCGCAATCATAGGGAATAAATGGGTACAAGGTAACAACCAAAAGAGCATGTCAATGTCGAATGTACAAGCAAAGTAAGTGTCAGGGGGAAAGTATTAGATAAGAAATCGAAAGGTTCGACTGCTTCAAATCAAAAGAATCAACATCGTGGGAATCAGGGATCAAACTCAGATGACTAACAAAAGCAAGAACAATCGAGTTCCAGCAACTAAAAGAGAAGGAAAAACAGAGCAGAAACCCCCTACAGAGCACGAATTGAATGTGAGTAAATCAAATTACTCACCTGAATCGCCAGAGAAAAAGACGAAGCTCAAATCTCAAGAATCGCAAATATTCAATCATCAAAACGATAATTGAATTTCTCAAATCAACGAACATTCAATTATCAAAATGATAATCAAATTTTAAATTTAACAAATATTTGATTATCCCAAGCGATAATCAAATTTCTCAAATTAACAAATATTCGATCATCACAAATGATAATCAAATTTCTAATTCACAAATATTTAATTATCTAAAGCGATAATTAAATTCGAAATCAACAAATATTTAATTATCTAAAGTGATAATTAAACCTCAAAGCAACAAATATTCAATTATCTAAAGCGACAATTAAAACAACAAATCAACAATTATTTAATTATCTCAGGCGATAATTAAATCTAAAATCAACAAATATTTAATTATCTAAAGCGATAATTAAATCTCAAAGCACAAATATTTAATTATCTAAAGCGATAATTAAAACAACAAATCAACAATTATTTAATTATCTCAGGCGATAATTAAATCTAAAATCAACAAATATTTAATTATCTAAAGCGATAATTAAAACAACAAATCAACAATTATTTAATTATCTCAGGCGATAATTAAATCTAAAATCAACAAATATTTAATTATCTAAAGCGATAATTAGAAACAACAAATATCCGATTATCAAAAACGATAATCAGAACTCATATCAACAAATATCTAATTATCACAAGCGATAATTAGAAACAACAAATATCCGATTATCAAAAACGATAATCAGAACTCATATCAACAAATATCCAATTACCTGCAGATAATTGGAAGCAACAAATATCTAGAAATCAATTAAGAAGACTAGAAAATCAACATAAAAGCTTGGATCGATCCCATCAGATGGCGAGTTTTTTAATTCGCCGCACGTGCATCAACAAATGGCCGAAGCCTACCAAGTACTCAACATAATTTTTGGCGCCCAACAAATGACCCGAAGGTCCAACAAATGACCCGAAGGTCTAGTACTGGTATTTGACCCGAAGGTCCAACAAATGACCCGAAGGTCCTCATAGTGGCTCGAAAGCACACGAAAGCATCAAAATGTTTCAATTAACGAGTCCGGAATTAACCGAAATAGCAAACGCACATGTCCCATACCACGTGTTTTACTAAATCGTTTGATTCTCTTCATCGTTTCCTTGAAAGTGTGAAATCATCAAATTCATCAAAACAATAGATATTCAATTAACGAGTCCGGAATTAACCGAAATAGTAAAAGTGTGGTTCCATACTCCGCACTTTTGCTAAATCGTTTAAATCACTTCATCGTTTCCTTGAAAGTGCAAAATTGTGTATTTTATAAAAATACACTTTACATTCTCAAACGGACAAGTCCGGAATTAAGCGAATCAGTAAAAGAAAGGGGTCATAGTCCTCGATTTTGCTGAAACGTTTAAATCGCTTCCTCATTCTTTTGAAATCGCAAACTGTAAAATTTTTGAAAACAATTTTATTTATTTTTGTAAAAATAACAATTCGCATTCTCAACTGAACAAGTCCGGAGTTAAGCGAAACAGTAAAAGAAAGGGGTCATAGTCCTCGATTTTGCTGAATCGTTTAAGTCGCTTTCTCATTCTTTTGAAAACGCAAACTGCTAAAATTTTATAAAACAGTTTTCATTTTAAAACGATTTTCCAATTACGTGATTTAAAACAGCAAATCAGTAACAATTTCGATAAGGAAACTGTACTTCTCAAAATACCGTAAAAACGGTTTCAAATCAGCATTGCGGTATAACCGCTTGAAAATCCACTTTTAAAATTTTGACTGTTACTGAAGTCAAAGCAACAGTAATTTTAAAACATCAAATATCTCATCAAAATAATTCACATCAAAATGTGACATCAGTGAATTTTCATTCATTAAAATTGTCAATAAAACACCGTGCTTCAAAAAATCTAGCATTGGTGTAAAAATCCCGTTACAAAATAACGGCAACAAAATACGTATCATAACCAAGCATCGGTTCAACGTAAAATAAATGCAGTAACGTGCAATTCAAATTTTTGCACGTATTACGGAATGAACAAAGAAATCATTCGAATGTATCTTCAATGAAGATTAATTCAAAACAGCAAAAATCTAATCACTAGATGATTAGTACAAAAGAAAGCCAGCGGAAATTTCAACAAAATCACATATCTGCAATTTCTTCGAATCCTCAATTCAGATTCGAAATTCTCAAAGAAACAAAATAATTACAGGTATGTAAACAACAAATGAAATTCATATCAATTTCGTATTTGGATTCTTAAATCAAAAAGATTACCAGTTGTACTCAGCGAAGACAGTTTCCGCTGCGCACTCTGATAAACAGAACACAATTCAATCAAATCAACAAAACAAAGTTTCACTTTTATTTTTAAATAAAGTTATTTAAAAATTTCATCCAAATTCCAAAACTTTAGTTTTGACTCAAAGTACAAATAAAACATCGACCAATAGTTGTAACATATGTTCCATCCAAGTTATGTTTTATATTATGTCCATAAACTCCAAGCTCTGATACCAACTGTAACGCCCCACCTCTATGCTCATAATAACAAAGAGTATTAAAGGAAATACTGTCTATTATTACGAAGAATAAGGCTGGATGGGAGCGACCATCCGTAATTGGCCTTACACTAACATTGGTTATCTCGATAGGAGTGGTACATTCTTTTCATTTTTCTTCTATTATTTATTTACTCCCATCGACACACCCAATACTAGTATAAAACGAACTACGACGGTTCATAATAGTTTAGGACATTAGATATAACAATAACACAGATAATATAAATGCGGAACACAGATAAAAACAAAAGTCTCAGATATATATAACTGATGTCAGTTAATACATAGTTGACACTATACATATGATACAACTACAACTGTCGACTCTAGAAGTTATATATACAAGTACATTATCGACTAATATACAAGAATACATATCATTCTATACAATGACACGACTACTACAAAATGACTGACAACTTCAGAAGATGTGAAAAGTCTTCAATCCCGAACAGCAACTCAAAGAAAGAAATCTACAACCTGAAATACTCGGGTCTGACCCGAGTATTATATTCAAAAGAAAATAATACCCAGGTCAGTCTAATTCAAACCAGTTTATTAGTGCATAGGCAGCAATAATAATTAATCTCAAATCGATGACTGTCACAGAAATCTCGTATACCCAACTTCTCGATAAGAGAACCGGATAAAGGCAGATATAACACTAACAGTGTTAATCCACAAACAAGAAACCCAAAGCAGTTTAAACAATTGAAATGTCAATTTAAAAACATCAATGCTAATTGGCTGCAGTACACGCTAACGTGTACTGCCTCGCCAATACAGTCTATGAAATACTCAGAAGATCAATGATTTCAAAAGCCAACGGATACAACTCAAATCGAAGTGAACCAACTAAATAATTTAACCAACGAATTATCAACTAAATCTGTAAACCCGGCTAGGGCTGCAGTACACGCACGCGTGTACTGCCTCGCCACTACCCTGACGAAATGCACAAGGCTCAGTGAACCGGAAACAATTGACATCAACTCAAATCAACGAATCGAGACTGCATCACTACGACAACTTCACCTAACCCAAATTTCCAAATTGCCAAGACCAGAGTAGTAACCAGTGCACCACTGGATCATCAAAGACCTGATTATCAAACTAAAGATGTGTACAGGCAAAGGCTCGGCAATGCAGCAAAACCAAGTAGAAGTATTAAACAATATGATGGTGAAACAGGTCATAGTGAAGATAACAAATGCAATGACCAGCCACTCACGCTCAAGTGAAGTTCAGACTAGTTCTGTAGGCATACAGGTGAATGCAACCTTGAAGACTACTTCAAGATTAGACAAAACTCAAATTGATATAACAGCAGTCCATATGCCAGACCAAAAACAGTGAAAGCTACTGCAAATTCTAGTGCCAACATGAACAAAGAAGACAATGGCAATTGCTCATGACAAGAACAGAACTCAAGGCCTTAATGATGCTACACTGACAAAACAGAACTATTAATGTCCGGGACTTAACAACTCTAAATGACGGTATACAACCCAATATAAGGCACGGCCTGTGAAAAAGCAACGTGAAGCATCATAACAACAAATGTCAGTAACTAAACATATGCAAGTGCAGATTACTCATAAGTGAAGACCACATGAGTTTAAGGCAACCAGACCCCACAATGCTACATGTACGCAAGTGTACAGCTACGACATGAAACCAAAGATAATTGCCCAACCTACACATGAACTAAGTTCATACATGCCACAAACACAAGGCTAACATCATTACACAGAAAATGGTCAGACAATTGAGCTTCAAAAGATACAACAGGATCATTACACAGAAAATGGTCAGACAATTGAGCTTCAAAAGATACAACAGGTATGCATCAATGAACTGGACAGTACAATCAAAATACATGGACAAAGCATGTTACAGGTCTTACTACGTGGATGGACAATCTCATATATGCACAGTGGAAGGAACATAACTTGACTAGTAGGTATACAACTCGAACACAGTGAAGCTACGATTCAACTTAGTTTAAATCAAGTGCACAAAGCAGCATTGTGACTATAGTGAACACAGTTAAGGCAGCATGTAATTCAAGTAGAAGACTGCAGCACTGTGGCCGATCAAAATAATCGTACGAATTCCAAAAGATCATAGATCAACAGAATACAAGAAATCAGTACATAGCCTCACCATCAACATGTCCTAAATGTGCAGGCTTAAGTTAAAACAGTGAACACTACAGGTATGTTAATGACAATGCAATGTACAAGTGTTTTAACTCTTATTTTATAACGTCAAGCTAAACGAGTAAGCCAGAGCAACTAATTCAAGCATCAACAAAAGTTTTCCACTGACCCACTTAGTTCCAAGAATGTCACAGAAACCCACTAACCAAGTTACAAGTTTTCACAAAATCAAGTTGAAGCAGTGCTACTTATCAAAGTCATGGAATCTTATTCACGCAACCACGTGACTGAGGTCATCGAGTCATGGTGGTCACGGAATAAACAATGCCGTGAATATCAGAAACTAGAAATCAAACGAAGTTGCCAAGAATTCAAAGCCACGGTCACCATAAAAATGCAACTTAAATCCACTGTCACAAGTCATAAAATATCGATATTAAACAAAAATCAAAACGACCGAAGTCAGATGTGTCACAAGAGAAGCCCTTGGACCAAGGCTACCCTGTGTAAAGATGCAAACCAATGTTTGGGGCCAAAGCAACCAAAGAAGAAGACGAGGAACAGTCAACCAAATTCATGTCGATAGCGAAAGTGACATACGCCAAAGTCGCATTAAAAGTTCACGTAGCAACCTCAATTATCAACATCGAACAACAAAACAAAACAGATAAAACTCATCAACACAAAAACGAAGTCGAACAACCCAAGCACAGTAGCAAGAATAAATTAGATGTGAGTGATAGTTCACTCACCTTGTTCGAAGCAAAGACGAACTCGTTCACGTAGAGGCGTTCGACAATTTGAAGCAGAGACGATCACAATTCGAACGGTCGCGAGCGACGAAGGAAGTCGATGCCGTTGATTTTGAACGAGCCCTAATTCCAGATTGGAGGCAAGGACGAGTTGAAGATCGTAATCGCCAGAGATTCGCAAGCAAAATCGCCGAAGTTCTAATTTTGGGACGAACGAACGCGAAAAGAATTCGTGGCCGCCATTTATTACTCTCGTTTGTTTTAGGGATTTGAAAGTGAATAATGGGTAAAGGGGACGGGATATTGAACGAATGAAAATAGAGAGGGGGATCGATTATTTGCCTTGAAAATTTTCACGGCCCCAAACACCTATGGGCCACGATTATTATAAAGCCCACAAATCCTTTTTAACAAATTGTTAGAAGAATTTGCCCGATTAAAACACCCAATAGAAATTTGTCAACAATAATAATCGTCTAATAACGATAATAAAAATCACGAAATCCTGGGTTGTTACATTTAACATATATCTTTTCACAATAAATTTCTTATAATCAAATCCAATTTTCAACAATTTACTTAATAAATTTTAGTGTAAAAGTGTCCAATTCTTCGCATTTCAACAAATAAACTTAACACTTCAAATTTAAATTACCATTTCACAATTTAACTAAATTACCAATTTTATTTAATTAACTTAAACCTTTAATTAAAACCAAATTTCACATTTCCTAGTCAAGATATATTTTAAAAGATCACTTTTAAACATTCATTTATTTAACCTCTTAAATTCATAGAAAAATCAATAATACTTTAATAAATCACTTAAATTCAAATTTAATCAAATTATCATATTTACCATTTCCAAATACAATTTTATATCCATTTTATTTATATAACTTAAATATCATTTTTAACCAAAATTCCAAATTTCCAACTTAAGTTATATTTCAAAAATCCAGTTAAACCATTCATTAATTACATTTTTAACACGTAGAAAAATCATAATTTCTTTAATTCAAAATATTTCAAAATCTGTTTAAATCAAATTTCATAAATTTATATTTTAAAAATACTTAAAAATATTCAAAACACTTTATAAAATAATCACGGGCCTGTATATAGTTTTCTAGCCTAGGTCAAGTGATACGGATATGTATCATTTCAATCCGCAGTTTAAAAAGAAAAATCCGCGTTCTATCATTTCAAACCCGCAATCCCAAGTTAAAATAAATTAAATAAAAACCATTCAGGCCTATCATTTCAGCCCATAACGATTTTTCCCTATTCTAAAGTCCGTTCGGGTATGTATCATTTCAACCCATAGTGATTCTAATCTACAGGGAACTTGCAATGGTGATAACAGATATAAATAACATAATAGCATGAAATAACAGTAACATATGATATAATAAGTGTAATAACAGGTGTGAACATCATATGATAATAATATAAACGTATATAACATGATGATATACATTACAGATTCAAATGGTGTCGGTTTATCAGTTATATAGGTACATATTGTCTGGTGAGAATAACTCACCTGTTAAAGCTGGTGATTAGCGATCAAACACACAGAATAGATTCCAGAAAGCACAACAAGCACGATATAGCATGACTTTTGATTTGAATGAATGGAGAGCCCTGATATTTATCTTGTAAACAATAACCAAAACAAGACGATATACACATAAATATTCAACGCAAAACAATGTTGAAACAATGAAGATAAGAAGCAACAACGGAATAGATTACTTGACCGTGCTTTAACCATTCAAAAGATCGAACAAGGGGTTCATTTTCTTAGCCATGATGATGATGAGTGTGAGAGAGACAAGGTTAACTTCTCGGAATACATAAGACAAAACAATCCAAACAATATAAGTTTTCAACCCAAATTTTAATAAACAATGTTAGGAATGACTGCACGGAATCAAATAGAAATGCTTGCACTTGCTTTCAACCTTTACTAGGCTCAGCCATAAGGGAAACTACAGGTCTAAGGGAATGGTTTTGGGTCAGATCTGGGTTGCTAAGGTCGGCCTAACATGAGTTTGTTGATGGCAAAAGGTATGGAGATGGAACAACAACACAACAAAGCAAATTCAAGGTAAATCTCAACATTCTATGCTACAATTAGGTTCGGCCATAGACTCTAGGGTCATGGTCAGAGGTCCAGATGTTGGTGGCTGATGTGGCAGAGGGTAGTGGTCAGATCTGGGCTGGTGGTGGTGGTGGAAGTGGCGGCTAAAAGAAGGTGGAGGTGTTGGAACAAAACTAGGCTAGATTTGGCCATATAGGTGATGTTTTGTGAATTTTGGTGGTGGTCTCTTGCCATGGGGTGTTCGGCCATGGTCAGATCTGGTGGGGTAGATGGTGGTGGTGGTCTGGAAGAGATGGAAGGAGGTGGTGGCTGTGGAACAAGGGGGAGAGGCCGATCTAAACAAGGAAGAAAGCAAGGCAAAATTGCATAGAAAAAGTAAGAAAAAAAAGTAAAAAGAAAAGAGGGATTTACCTAAATTTTTTTCAAGATGGAGGCCATGACTTTTTTTAAGGTTTTGGAGCTTGAAAATTCGTGAATAATATGGGGAAGTCGGCTGAAACAAAAAGAATGAGGAATAGTAATGTCTAAAAAAATAAAAGATGTATTGATTGAAAAAGAAACGGTAGAATTCAAAAGGACTAAGCACACAAAAGGTATCAAACTCTTCATATATCTTTAATTCCTTTTTATAACTTTATATTTCTGAAGAAAAAAAAATCCCAGATAAAATTTCGAAATTTTATCAAAATATAATAACTTATATAAATATTTATCAATTATATAAAGTTAAATTAAGAAAATAGCTAAAATAGTAAACTAGTCTAGAAAATTTGGAATTGAATAGAATAACTTTTTAGAAAATTCATATGAGCTAGTAATATATTTTTAAACATAAATAATAACATAAAATAAAATATATTCACAAAATAAATATTTAAAATTTAATTTACATATAATTTTTAATGAAGAAAATAGCAGAAAATAGGAAAACAGCCTTTAAAAATGAAAAATAAATACAGTAAATTTTGGAAAAATTCTATTATCATTTTAAAAATATAAAAAGACAAAAATATACATAAAAAACATATTAACACATATTAAAACAAAATATAAGAAAGAAAATATGATTTATAAAATTTAAAATAGGCAAAATTGCACAAATAAACAAATTATACTAAAAATTGAAATGTACATAACTTTTACATTTTAACTCCGTTTTCAACGAAACGAAAAGTAGTGTTCAAGTTATTACATCTTTTTTTATAATAAAAGATAAAATTTATAATTTCAAACTATTTAAAATTTAAACTTAAAAGTCAAAGTTTGACTATTGACCAAAATTCACATTTTCAGGAAATATTAAATTTAGTCATATTTGAAATTCTAATCCACATCAAAGTCAAAGTTTATATTTAAAATAACAAAATTTATTCTTTTTCATAAATAAAGCTTTTGAATCTGGAAAAAATCAATTTAAGAATATTTGTAAAATACAGGGTTGTTACACTCTCCCCCACTCAAAACTTTTCGTCCCCGAAAAGGAACGAGGTACGGGAAAGCACAGAAAAAGATAGAATGAAATAGAATTAAGACAAGATGATAAGAAGATTGGAATTACACCTGATAACTATTGTTATAGGTAAGTTTAACAAGATGGAGGTGATCAAATCAAGAATATAAGCACGAAAAAAATCCTCTAGATTCTGAATCTCCCTTTCACTTGACCGACGGTCTATGAATGGAAAAACAATGTTCAGATCCAGATGAGTAACAAAGATTATCAAAGATTACAGAAAGATTTCTAAACCGAAAGATTATAGAAAGATGAGGGAAAATAAGGACAACCAAAAGATGGTTTGAAAAACAAAATAAGATAATAATTTGAAACCATAATGCTTTGAAATCATAATACTTTGAAATCATAACAATTTAGAGGTGTTTATCATTTGGAAATCATACTACTAAAATCATAACACATTGGAAATGTTATTCTTTAAAAAAAACATAACACTTAGAAAAATCAAAACTCCTTTTTAAAAAAATAATCTTCATTTAAATCATTTTAATTCAAGGTCAAATAATATTCATTTTAAAGTTGTAACAATTCTAAGTTCATTCAATTATAAAAATTTCCAAAACATTGTCTTTTCAAAATAGCAGCACTTATAAAATGCTACAGTAGATATATTAGTATTTCAAATCAGTTTAATATCAGAAATATTCATTTGAATATCATTTAACTTATGACTTATTTAAAACAAACTTTTATGAATGGAGTATCCAATTTAAACTTTACTTCGTTTATTAAGTCAAAAGTTCACTATTTTACTTAACTCTTAATTTAACACATAACCTAACTCTTTATTTAAAATACCCATTTCATAAATAGATATTCCTTTAATAAGTTACACTTAAAATTTTCATTTGAAAACCAAATTCTCAATTATCAAGTTTTAGTGATGTAAAAATACATTTTAACTATTTAAATCATAATTATTCATTTTCCAAGACATATCAATTTCATAAATAAAATATTTATCATAGCAAATATAAGAATCAAATTTCTTTACACATTTATTCATTTATACATCAATTAAACTATGAATTCAAGTTAAATAAACTTTATTACCAAAAGTCCAATTCAAATGTATTTTATTTTATCTATTCAAAGATACATTATTTATTATACAACATATTCATTTTAGGAAATAACCTTTATTAAAATTCCTAGGTTAGACTTAAGGTTCCAAAGTAAATCAAATTTGATTATTAAGTTATTTAAATAAAATCTCTTTAAATTCCTTTTTCACTATTTACCTCTGTTAATCTTTTATAACTAAAATTTAAGTGTATAAAATTTATTATAACCACTCAAATTTTATTTATAAAATCCTTTTTATATTGTATATTATCCAATTACATTGTTAACTTCTAAAAAAAATTTAAGGTAAGTTATATTTGAATGAAATTGTATTATACAAATAAAACTTTCCAATTCAATTATCTCAAGTTTGAATCATTTATCCAAATTTTTGATTTTTCTTTTTATAATTGAAATTATTCTTTAAGAAAAAAAATGTAAGAATTAAATTTCCGATTTCCTTTCAAACCATTTAGCGATAAGTAATTATACATACATAATATGTCAAATCAAATTTTAAATCATATATCTATATATATTATAATCCAGTCGTATTTTAGAAATTCAAATCAATTAGATTTTCCAAAACAAAGCTGTAGCAAGACTACAGAACGGTCTCTTCACTTCGAAACTCGAAAATGAAAGTCGATGATGCTGCAGTCATCACTGAAATTATTTTCCATCGACAAAGAGAAGAGCACTTAATTTTTAAACTTTAAAATCCTTTAGAGACAAATTTTTATTCAAAAATACTTTAAATAATATATCCTTTTAAAACTTTAAACACAAGGTTTGAAACCATCAGAAATTAAATTCTCAAATTCTTGATTTAAATTTATTTCAGTTTCCAAAATCAATTTATAAACATCTATTTATAAATTCATTTATAGAATGATAAATCAAGTATTATCATTTCAAATAATCAATTTAAATCAATTTATTAAGTTTCATAAATTTACTTATATATCAAAATTGTATTTCATTAACCAAATTTAAAATAATATTGTGTCAGTTTGTTCTGTCAAAGTGTTTTAGAAATCTTATCGATAGCGTTGATCAGACGATTCGATCGGAAGCCCAAATCAACATCAACAACTCAAACAACACAATATATAAAACAAAACATAGATTTACAAGCACAATTTAAAAATGTTTGGAGATAGTTTGGAACAAAAGACAAGATGATTAAATAACAAAATAGGGAGATGGGTAAGCTTAAATAAATCGCGGGCAACCTTAATCGGGTCAACCGTGACTTAATGAATAAGATCAAATGTGTATTTTTTCTGGGGTAAATCTACATCCGATCTCAAGAGATAGAGTTTGGAATAACAAAAGACATTAGCATCTAAACCAAGGATAGATAAAAATCTCTAGTGAATCGATGCTGACTGTAAAGGATTTTCACCCTTTTACAAGAAAATTAGAATATTGGCGAGACCGCCAATTCACTATAAAGATCATTCGAAGTGGAGTTATGGAATACTCCAGAATCAAAAGAAGATGAATAGTGAGGGACAAGAATGAATTTTGGAACCGCAAGGAACGTTCCAAAAATTCAAAGGAAATTCGAATCAAGAGGAAAAGATGCAAACTCGAACGAAAGCGATTCTGTAAATAAATCTACTCCATATGCTGAGTTTTGCCTCAAAGCCAAAGCTCTGATACCAACTGTAATGACCTGATATTTTCAACCATTCGCATCCATTATAAGTGTATAGGCAGACACTCATGCCGGAGTTGAATTGCTCAAAATACCGCGTTGTAAATAAAATTTGGCAAATCTCAGGATATACAGTAAATAAATATAATCACAGACACAGAGTAAAATGATGTAGTGGAAGTAAAAGAAATAGTAGTTCATGAAGCTACTATATAAATATATCAGAGTTACATGAGATATAACAGAAGAAATAAAATACAACAAAAGTCTCAATATAATAACCATGTACAAGCTGAGTAGAACAACGGAATTGAAATAGATAGGACATGACAAGCAGATAATCTCCAGCGATTCAAATCTCCAAGAGAGTGGAAATCCAAATCTGTGAATAACTCAGGCTGAACCGAGCGTAAAGCAAAACACAAAACACTCGAGTCAGGACAATATATACTTATATAATGTAAACCAACTCAAGTGAACTGTAATAAAGGTACAAGTAACTTAAAGAATGCTTGGGATCGCCCATTCTTTAAGGATCCGTTAAACTATTTACTATATAGTAATATACGCTATATACAGTAGTGTCTAATTAGTAAAGTATAATCATATAGAAAATAGCGTTAAGGGGATGGAGAACCTTAACGCGGTCGGATCTTAAAATCATAATCGTAGTAAAGCTCGATATGGTAGGTGACACGGCACACAAGGCAATGCCAGGGTAGATATACCAATTACGCACACGGACTGATGGATACGCATAGCAGCCACTACCGTTCCACCTCGAACAACACTCCCAAATCGGAGGATGGCCATCTAATCAATCACAAGTAAGAGTATAATATCGAAGAAATGTGTCCGAGAAGAGGTGCTACCTCACTGGTCCGAGATCGCTCCTGTTTTAGCCACCTTATGCCAACTCACGGGAGTTGGGTCCACGTAACATACCTTAAGAACGTCGCCACCATCCTACTTCATTCTGGAATCTCCACCGCGTGTATGGTGGTCAAAGTGGTTTTCGGTATCGACAGAGAGTATGTCCATATCCGATCCCGGTCTCTTTGCCAACCAATCGTTATTATAACCCGTGGTTATAACTTTTAAAAACAATACTTTACTTCAAAATAAAATATCATTTCAAAACATATCTTTATAAAAATAAAGATTAAATCAATTCCAAACCATTCCATATATTTAAATTTTCATATCATTTCAAAACTTCATTTCAAATCATTTTAATATAATAAAATATCATATCAGTTCAAATCCAAATATTCAACTTTAAATACCTTTTAAATCCAAAGATATCGTTCATTTACTATCATTTCTAATCACCTTTAAATAGTTTATATTCCAATCAAAATAATTCATTTAAACCTTTTAAAAGTGTAATTATTATATTTTCAAATCAAGTATTCAATTTCCAAAGTTTCAAACCATTCTGAGTTCGTTTACTAAGTCAAAAACCATAATTATTAAAATTTCACCCTTTCACAGTATTTAAAAACAACTGTTATAAGTTGTATTTGAAAACCTTTTTAATTCAGCAAAGACAGCACTTAAAACTGCTGTTAAAACTCAGTTTTTAGTTGAATTATAGTTCAAAACAGAAAATACAGCATTTTAGAAGTGCTGCGGTAGTTCAGAATTCAAAACAAGGGTTAAATTTGATTTCAACATAGACTGTAGACCATTATAGCATTTCCAGAGAATGCTATAATAGGCCTGAGTTCAATATTAGCCTATATAACTACAGCAACAACAGCATTCCAGAAATGTTGTAATAGCTCCTTTTTACACAATTTTAGTTCAAAACAGAATCTATAGCATTTCTGAATGCTATTAATGGTTAATTTCAGGTGTTTGTATATTTCCAACAATTAAATAACTTTAATTTAAAACACATAAACATTTTAAAAATCATATTTTAACATTTAAAATGTTCATTTACATATCATTTAACATATATCTTTTCACAATAAATTTCTTATAATCAAATCCAATTTTCAACAATTTACTTAATAAATTTTAGTGTAAAAGTGTCCAATTCTTCACATTTCAACAAATAAACTTAACACTTCAAATTTAAATTACCATTTCACAATTTTACTAAATTTCCAATTTTATTTAATTAACTTAAACCTTTAATTAAAACCAAATTTCACATTTCCTAGTCAAGTTATATTTTAAAAGATCACTTTTAAACATTCATTTATTTAACCTCTTAAATTCCTAGAAAAATCAATAATACTTTAATAAATCACTTAAATTCAAATTTAATCAAATTATCATATTTACCATTTCCAAATAAAATTTTATATCCATTTTATTTATATAACTTAAATATCATTTTTAACCAAAATTCCAAATTTCCAACTTAAGTTATATTTCAAAAATCCAATTAAACCATTCATTAATTACATTTTTAACACATAGAAAAATCATAATTTTTTTAATTCAAAATATTTCAAAATCTGTTTAAATCAAATTTCATAAATTTATATTTTTAAAATACCTAAAAATATTCAAAACACTTTATAAAATAACCACAGGCCTGTATATAGTTTTCTAGCCTAGGTCAAGTGATACGGATATGTATCATTTCAATCCGCAGTTTAAAAAGAAAAATCCGGGTTCTATCATTTCAAACCCGCAATCCCAAGTTAAAATAAATTAAATAAAAACCATTCAGGCCTATCATTTCAGCCCATAACGATTTTTCCCTATTCTAAAGTCCGTTCGGGTATGTATCATTTCAACCCATAGTGATTCTAATCTACAGGGAACTTTCAATGGTGATAACAGATATAAATAACAGAATAGCATGAAATAACAGTAACATATGATATAATAAGTGTAATAACAGGTGTGAACATCATATGATAATAATATAAACGTATATAACATGATGATATACATTACAGATTCAAATGGTGTCGGTTTATCAGTTATATAGGTACATATTGTCTGGTGAGAATAACTCACCTGTTAAAGCTGGTGATTAGCGATCAAACACATAGAATAGATTCCAGAAAGCACAACAAGCACGATATAGCATGACTTTTGATTTGAATGAATGGAGAGCCTTGATATTTATCTTGTAAACAATAACCAAAACAAGATGATATACACATAAATATTCAACGCAAAACAATGTTGAAACAATAAAGATAAGAAGCAACAACGGAATAGATTACTTGACCGTGCTTTAACCATTCAAAAGATCGAACAAGGGGTTCATTTTCTTAGCCATGATGATGATGAGTGTGAGAGAGACAAGGTTAACTCCTCGGAATACATAAGACAAAACAATCCAAACAATATAAGTTTTCAACCCAAATTTTAATAAACAATGTTAGGAATGACTGCACGGAATCAAATAGAAATGCTTGCACTTGCTTTCAACCTTTACTAGGCTCAGCCATGAGGGAAACTACAGGTCTAAGGCAATGGTTTTGGGTCAGATCTGGGTTGCTAAGGTCGGCCTAACATGAGTTTGTTGATGGAAAAAGGTATGGAGATGGAACAACAACACAACAAAGCAAATTCAAGGTAAATCTCAACATTCTATGCTACAATTAGGTTCGGCCATAGACTCTAGGGTCATGGTCAGAGGTCCAAATGTTGGTGGCTGATGTGGCAGAGGGTAGTGGTTAGATCTGGGCTGGTGGTGGTGGTGGAAGTGGTGGCTAAAGGAAGGTGGAGGTGTTGTGTAAAGACCCAAAAGTTGGCCTTCGAAAATCGGCACCCGTACTTCACTTGTACTCAAAATGCCGTAGATTCAAATGCCAAATCTGGTTCTCCGGAGCTTATAACATAGTTAAGTAAATAACACAGCGGAATAAAAAGAATAATACATTGGTATACAATATCTGATACAACAGAGTGATACAATGAATATCAATATACATCAGAGATATGATACAAAAAAATAGCAGCGGAAAAGAAAATAGATAACTAACATCAGCAGCGGAACAAATAACTCTAAGATAGTCTTCAAGAGAGAACTCCAGCAGTAGCTCGAACTCCCAATAACGATACACCAAGAATAAGCAAGTGCAGTCCATATCCAAAGACTGAACTAACTCCAGAAAATCTACTAGACCTGACTATCTGAAAAACCAAACTCTAGACTGCTCGTGTAGAAAATTATGAGCACCCAGAGTTTAGGAAATGAACAATAAACTCCGAGTCAGTCGTGGGACTGGTGTGAGCAACAAAAACAGTTTATCTTTAAAAACAAATAGCAAAAGAATTTTAAACATTGAAATCCGCAATGCTTTTGGAAAATGAAACTACCATAAGACCTCCCACCACACACACAATGCAAACGCAGACTTGGAGGAGATTTCTTCTTATGTTAGTCAAAGATGCTTACTACGCAAAAATCAAATCCTTTTGATATTATTATTAGTGCATAGTGGAAAACATTTTGAAAGTAGAATATTAATCTTAGCTAGCATAGGTACCATTATATTATGCCTGCTATAGCTGCCTCCTGAGGAGACAGGTTATACAATTGAAATCGTAAAGGCTCGTATTGTTTCTTTGGATTTCCAACAAATAGTCAGGCTAAGGAACTTCCTTTTCCACGATGGGTACGTCCCTGGAATAGACGACCCGAGAACCTAACCGGATCTCTGCCAACACAAGGCCGGGTTACCTCTGCAAAAATAGGTAACTACTGACACGCGTATGCCATCCCCCGATCGTAACCGATCTTCCCGAGGATCCTCGATTTCCAACAACCACATCAGAATAATAATGCAGTAACCACATAGGTTAAGTATCTGGGCTCCATACCATGATACCACCTCTATCCAGAAAGAAATGACATACACTAAGGGGCGCTACTCCCTAGAACCTTGCCGCATCTTTCCTGTTTTGACCATTCCGGGGTGTGAGGCTCGACGAAGTCTCGTCCTCAAAGCTACGCTTTGTTCACAAAGCCATGCTTCGGGTCAAACAAATGATCAACCTATGATCACAAAGATATAAGATCAAACAAATGATCATATCGCAAATGATCAAACACTGATCATCACACAGCAACACTCAGCATGCCACATTACCAAATTGGGATATATCGCTGATAAATTTCAACTACATAACCTCTGAGCTCGTACGTCTCAGAGAAGGGTGTTAAGCTAAGAGAATAAATTCTCCGCCACCAACAGAAATGTATTTGAAAGAAATCGGCTTTATATCTCAAAGTGTAATGTCAGACATGTATCCATACAAGTCTGTTCCGGGTTCGAACAGAACCGAAGGCACTTCTTACGAAGCCCTTGCAATTCCGGGTATTCACAATCCCGTCCGGACTTCCCATCACAAAGGGTGATAAAATCTCTATACCGGGGACCAGTCGGTGCAGAGACATTCGACGAGTTGTCCTTTCGTTTTCGTGAATATCCGGTCTTCAACACCGGTCTTCAAATGCTATCCATATACGACGTATCATTATTCGGAATGGGTTATATGACACAAATGTCTTTTCCCGGCTAACCCGAATAACGAACGAAATCTTTAAAACATATGGATATTGAGATTTCAATTAAGTCACAACTTATTACCCAAAACCTTTCTTTTGAATGGTTAAAACAAATTACCAATTCAAATCTTTAAACAAAAAGATTTATTTCACAAAGTTAACCCCATTCACAAAGATACATTCATAGATTTCAAAACAACTTCTGTTTCAATTGGATTAACTCGTTAAATCTTTAAATTAAAGATTCAACTTATAGCTTTCAAAACAATTTCATTTCGAATGGTTTAAACAAATCATCATTTTAAATCTGTTAAAAATAAATAGATTCAATTTATAGCTTTCAAAAACAATTCATTCATAGCATTTCAAAACATTTCAATTTCATTTTAAATTTGAAACCTTTCAACACAAATTGGAAGTTCATTTCTTATATGAAAGCTGTTATTATCTGAAAACAAATAGTTCTCGTTTCAGAAAAATCCAATTTTATTTGCACGGTTTAAAGTCCTTGAATTATATTCGCATTCAAAAATCAATATTTTATAACGGGTATAATATCTTTAATCCCTAGTTTTAAATCATATAATTCAATTTCAAACTTTAATTCAAATTTAAATCAAATTATTTAAATTCAAAACTTTATTAAATTATTCAAAATTAAAATTTCATCTTTGAAATTCCATTTCAAAAGCTTTTCACTTTAAACCCAAATTTCTAATTTCAAAATCAATTGAAATTAAAATTTCAATTTCAAAAACATCAAATTTAAATTACCTGTGACTTAACCGATTTCCACATGAAATCCATATTTGTGTGTGTAAAAGTGTAGTCCAAGGGTTTTACACACAATAGTGCAACATCAATCATCACAGATATATCGATAAGCGGTATAATCGATAACGCTTATCTTCATTCACAGATTCATAGATAAAATAAATTTATCAGTCACAAAGATTCACAATTATAATTCGATGTGGGTTTCGGATAACCAACTGGAATCCGACTCCCTGTCGCATCGAAATTCAAGTGCCGTTTCACGGGCCAAAGGGGTTTCATATTCACAAAATAATATATCACAGAAATAGAAATTTCAGATCACAACATAAATCAGGATGTATCACAAAGCATCATATATCAGGGATATCAAACAATTCACATTCAATAGAATCCGAATATTCATAAGTAAGATCAAGCATTTAATAATCATTTATAAACAGGATTAATTAATCATTTAATCCTAATTAATTCAATTAATTTCCAGTTAAATGAATTAATTATCAAATTCTGATTGATTAAGTACAAATCATTAATTACCAATTTATCTAATGATTTTCTTAAATTAATTAACTTGAATTAATCAAAATTTCTTAATTAATTAAAATAAGTGATTAATCCTTAATTACTTTCATTATTGATTTAATTAAAATGTTGATTACCCCTTTAACTTAACAAAGTTTTTTTTTTAAATACAAATTTAGAAATCTTTTAAAATCATATGTTAAGAAACACTTATCTAAATAAAGAAATTTTAATAGTTTAAACTAAATTCATTTTAAAATATATTATAAACATTTAACTTGTTTAAACATTTAAATCTTATAAAACTTATTAGCCAACATACTCGAGACCACCCTGAGAACAACCCATCCCAAACAACATAACATGCTCAAATCTGAAGCTCTGCAAACAACCCATTCCCATCCACTTCGAGTTTCTCTGCCATCAGCTCCGAGCCCAACTTCATCAAAACTCGAGAAAATCCCGAGACCCAAAAACAGCGCCCCATCAAAACAGCCCTGACCTTCTATCGTGCACGTGCACGTGCACGATCTCGCCAGTGAACTCCGACCGACCTCGATGATCTCGATCCATCGACGAACACCACAGCAATCCTCCCCGATCGTCAACAAGCTCGAATAGGCACTTGATCAAAATCGAGCATAGCTCGAGTAACCTCCACCCAGACTACCAACCCAAAACGCTTCGCGATCACAACTCCGGCCACCAGAGGCTCGGCGCCTCCGGCTACTGCTTCGCCTACCTCCATTCTTCCTTCACCCAAAATTTCGTGCAGCTCGGTCACTCCTTGGCGACGCAATAATCAAATGTACAGATCCCAAAAACATCAAACCCAAAACCCTACTTTCGATCCAACCAACTAATCCTTGCATTAGAAATTTTCTTTAGCATTTTTCCTATACTCGGTGATCATCAAGCTCGCTTCAGAACAAATCTCAACATTTATTTTTGATTCGATCGTCAGATATTCGTAAGAATGACATTTTCGTTCATATACGAATTTCTCTAAGAATACTAAACTAAAAATCCTTGTTTTTGTTTTAAAAATCATATATCACAGTAAGCATTCAATCTATACCCCTGAATTTACAAATCATTGGAGTTGATTTTTACTTGTTCTTCAATCTCCCCTATTCCTTTCATCTTCCAGACAGGTTTTCAAACTTATACTTATTAAATAAATTTTTAAACTTTAATTCATGATACAATAACCATATTCTGTTTGAATCTTAAACAATAACGTTTATTTTATCAAGTGATAATGGATTTCGATCAATTCTTGAGTCTGGAAACTAAAGACAGTAAAATACTGGAACAACGCATATATTCACTTTTATATATATACACACAAAAGATCTACTGATGTGTATAAACATAGTGTATACTGAACACATAACTTAATCATGCAACAAATCAATACTTAAACTTATTTAAAAGTGATGTTACTCACCGATTTAAGAAGATGAACAGAACTTGCTTTGTTGTTTAGATTTGCTTGCAGTTTTGAATTTTGTTTAAAGCTTCAACTTGTTTTATTTTCCAGTCTGCAGACTTCAATTTATATTTGCTTCAGGTGGTTGTTTAAGGTTGAGATGATATCACTTCATTTTTTTCTCAACTTGTTTGCAACTGCAGATTTGATTTCCTTTTAAAACCTGTTTTGTTTTCTGGACTTGAATGATATTTTGAGTTTTCAAGATAACGTTTGTTTCCATTTTTACTCAGTTGTGATTATCGATGTAACGACCCAGAATTTTTGATAATTAAAATTCGAATATTTAATTGATTTTAAATATTAATAAATGAATTTAAGAAGTCGAATAATTTATTATTCGAATATTGGATTTAATTTGGTCAATTAAATCGATAATTTAATGATTGAAATTCCAGAAATAACTGAAGTATGGGTTTAATGTGCTGGAAATGATTTATAAAATTATATTAAATCATACTGGAGTTATAGAAAGGTTATAGAACTTCTAAAACTGAATTTAAAGTTAATCTGTGAAAATTGAATATTTTAATATTTAATTATCGACTGTAAAATAGCCAATTTTTGAACAGTCTCAGAATTGAACGAGACCAGTTCCATTGGATCCGTAATAGTTAGTTATTATCGGATTTCAATTTTCGTAGCAATCGAAGTTATCGTTTGACCGTGGCAACTCGAAACGCATCGATATCGTTTTAACTTAAAATCGTCGAGTAAAAATAGTCATTTTTCAAACGGTCTCGGATTTCGACGAAACCAGTTTCATCGGATCCGTAATGTGATATTATTGTAAGATTTCAAATTTCGTAATTTTTGGAATTACCGATTGTCCGGGGCAAGCCTAAACGCCTCGAAATCGATTTAAATCGGTTTAATTTAAATTGATCGTTTTTCTCCGTATCTCGCACAGACGATCGAATTAGCTTTCGAAACCTGTTCCATTGCGTTCGGAACGCGGGGTAAACCTTACGAACGTCAGCCGGCACGCTCGAATCAGAGTTTGGAAATTCCGGATGAATAGTAATTCGTTGAATTTTCTATAAAAGACCTCCATAATTCACATTTGCAAACAAACCCTAGGGTTATCTTCCAGCCGCCACTTTCAAAAACATCAATGGCCGAAATGTGCCAGTCTTCTTCTTCAATTATCTTCAAATCCCTACACTTATTCAAGAAACTCCTAACTAGAAAAGTGTAGAGCACAGAGTGAACTTCAATTTCAACGGGTATGATCGCCTATGGCGCAGCGTAGGGGGAGAAATCGAGGTGGGAACGCGCGCCGTTCATCCTCGTTTTGCGCGCGCTGGGGGCCACCGGGTCTGACCGGATTTTGCACGGGGGTGCGTGGCGGTGGGGGCTACGACCTGGAAGTAGTTGATCATCGTGAAGATGACCGGGGTGCTCGCGAAAAATAGGAGTGGCAACGGCACACTTGGGTTCTCGCGTTCGAATACGAGCCTGGAAGAAGAACGTGTGGAGGGAGATGCGTTTCACGGTCCAGATTTGGTGAAGCTTGAAACGAACGGCCACGATTGAATCTGGGTTTGAAATTTAAAAAGAAATATGTAAATTAATTATATCTAAATTGTATAAACTTTGAAAAATCGTAACTTGGTCATACGTTATCAGATTACGACGAGATTTTTTGCGATGGGATCGTATTGACGAATACTACGCGTTGGAACTGAATTAGAGCCATTTGGAGCTAGTGTGAATTTCGGATGGAATTAAACGGCTGTTTAATTTATTCGGAAATAAACGCTGGAATGGAATCAAAAAAAAAAAAAAAATCTCGGTGAGATTATTTTCTCACTCAAATTGAAAAGTGGAATTTTCAGTTATTATTTGATTGTCTGTTTGGATTGTTGATATTAGATATAGTAGGATATATATCTATATATAGCAGTATATACATATTGGCATATGTATATATTGGATTGATGATTTCCCGCCTCGTATAGCGGATGAGACCCTATTGCGCCGTTAGTAAGCGGATTTATAAAAACCCATATACCGCGATAATTCCGTACTGGAGCGGAATTGGTATTGTGCTAACATCTGTGGATGCAGGGAAACAGGTTGGAGGGATCCGACTGGATTCCTCACCGTATTGATAATTTACAGATATTTTGATATATTCTGTTATCATATGATGATATATGATATTTGACTGTTGTGATGGACTGATTGATGTTGTTGCATCATCGGATTCAGTTTTGAAAAGTAAAAATAACGACTTTTACGTTAAAAAGGAATTTTAAAGTGATCTTTGAAATTATATGTTTTATTGAATTGTTGAATTGATTTATTTTAAATAAATAAACGTCTAGAATTTTAAAGTTATAAGAGTTAAGATTTTTGATGAAATATAACCAAAGTGTGATTTTTGAAATGAAAGTTGATTTAATTGTAAAATAGGTTAAATTGAGATTTTTAAAGTATTATAAAAGATGTACTGAAAAATTTATATATTTATCAATTGAAATTTTTGGAATTTTAAAACGAGTTTTTATAAGTGAAGATATGAATCTTATAGAATTTTAAGATTGTGAAGATATGAAATTTATAGATGTATAAATTGTGAAGTTAAAAGGAATGAAATTGTAGAATAGAAGATTTATAAGGAATTAACTTATAAATTGGATTTTTGCCTATAAATGAAATATTGATCGAATTTGTTAATAAAGGAGATTTACAAATCGAAGTTGTTATAAAATATAAAGGGGGAAATTTATAAACATTGTTTTATAAATTCAAAACCAATTGAAATTGATAGGTTAAACATAGAAGTTTAATAAAGGAGATATATCCGCGATTTTGGATAGTGGATAATTATTGAAATAAAAATGGGTAGAAAATATTGAAATGTGGTTAGTGAAGTATATTCACGATTTTGGACAGTGAATATATTGTTAAGTAAAATGGATACGTTTTTGAAGAAGTGATATTGAAAAATGAAGTTAAACATTTTAAAGATGTTTTAAAATGTATTATAAATCGAAAGCAGAGATTTCCGCAGTTCTTGTTGAAATAGACGTTTTCGAGAAATTTAAGGAAATGGTGGACTATAACACTGTTGTTATAGTAAATGATTTCCGAAAAGAAATGTTTTGAAGTAGTATTGGGATTCATATATCTATTTAAATTTCGAATCCCTATATACTAGTGATTTTGAGTCGTCGTAACGATGTTTTACGTAACATTCGTTTTGACTCAAATAAATGTGTTTAAAGGGAATGATTTCCTTAAAGAATGAATATATACTTAATTTGATTTAAGTATATCGAATATTTTCAAATGTTGAAAATAAATGATTTGTGAAATTATATACTAAATTTTGATTTAAGTATATTGAATATTTTCAAATGTTGAAAATAAATGATTTGTGAAATACTTATTTTTAAATAAGTATGGAATTGCTTTTCCAATATGAAATGAACTGTTTTGAGATTTTATCTTCAAAGATAAAATGAAATGTGGAAATTAATTTGAAATTGTTTTCAAATGATTAAGTGTGGAAATTTTATATCTAGTAAAAGATATTTTGGAAGATAAAATAATTTGGAAAATTATTTGGAATCTGATGATGTTGCGCATCTTTATTGATAGTTAAATAACCGACTATCAATAATTACCTTTAGATAGGTATTTGTTGTGAATTGGATGAATTTGAATGCCACACTTATTTTTAAATAAGCGCTCACTATTCGGGTTAACCGGGAAAGGACCATGGGGTCGTATAACCCATTCCGAATATGTGATACGTCGTTATGAATCGCATTTTGAAGACCGGTGTTGAAGACCGGATATTTTTGAAAACGGAAGGATTACCGTCGAGTTACTCTACATCGGCTGATCTCCGGTTTAGAGGTTTTATCATCCTTAGTGACGGGAAGTCCTGACGTGATTGAAATTTATCCGGATATGCAAGGGCTTCGTGAGAAGTGCCTTCGGTTCTGTTCGATCCCGGAACAGACTTGTATGGATTGTGTGTCTGACATTACACTTTGAGATATAAAGCTGATTTCTTTCAAATACATATCTGTTGGTGGCGGAGAATTTATTCTCTTAGCTTAACACCCTTCTCTGAGACGTACGAGCTCAGAGGTTATGTAGTTGAAATTTATCAGCGATATATCCCAATTTGGTAACGTGGCATACTGAGTGTTGCTGAAAAATGATCGGTGTTTGATCATTTGTGATATGATCATTTGTTTGATCTTATATCTTTGTGATCATAGGTTGATCATTTTGTTGGACCCGAAGCAGGGCTTTTTGAGAAAGCGTAGCTTTGTGGACGAGACTTCGTCGAGCCTCACACCCCGGAAATGGTCGAAACAGGAATGTTGCGGCAAGGTTATGAGGGTCGCGCCCTTTAGGGTATGTCATTTCCTTCTGGAAAGGGGTGGTATCATGGTATGGAGCCCAGATACTTACTCATGTGGATACACTTTCTTTATGATGTGTGATGATGGATATCGAGCGCTCGGATAAAGGTCCCAAAGGACCGGGTGATGACATATTCGTGAGTTACCTGTTATAGGGGTAACCCGGCCTTGTTTGGCAGAGAGCAGTTTGTCTCTCGGGACGTCCAGCCAGAGGCGATCCCAATCGGCAGAAGGAAAGGAAGTTCCTTAGCCTGACCATTTGTTGGAAATCCATTTCCCAAATACGAACCTTGTACGGTATTAGTTGTAGAACCTGCCATTTACTTATGGTGGCGCCCCACTGTTTAAATGGTAGCTATAGTAGGCATAGTTCGAAATGTCTATGCTGGCTAAGATTAATATTATACTTTCGAAATGTTTTCTACACTATGCACTAATAATAATATCAAAAATGATTTGATTTTGCGTAGTAAGCATCTTTGACTATCATAAGAAGAAATCTCCTCCAATTCTGCGTTTGCATTGTGTGTGTGGCGGGAGGTCTTATGGTAGTTTCATTTTCCAAAAGCATTTCGAATTGACTTTAAAATTCTCTGCTGTTTATTTTTAAAGAATAACTGTTTTACGATCTCACACCAGTCACCATGACTGACTCGGAGTTTATTGTTCCCTTCTAAACTCTGGGTGCCCACCAATTTCCACACGGGCAGCCTAGAGTTATATTATCAGGATATTCTGGATATTCTGGAGCTTTGGAAGCAAGCTGGATGGCGAGACGTAGTATTTGTATCTGATATATATTTATTCCGCTGTGTATTCTGTATGAGGACAAGTTTATATAACTGTCCATTGTTGTATATTGACTCTGATGATTGATGTATGTATAAAATGATATAGTTCTTTGTTTTAAAGATTATTCATTTATCTACTATATATTGTTCCGCTGCGATATGTGAGATTCTGATATTGTTTCTGTTCTGATGTTGTTCTTTTGTTTCTTCTTTCTCTTTTCTTCTATCTTTTCTTCTACCTCTTCTTTTAAAACCCTAATGGTTCGGTTTTTCGTTCACCTTGAGTAAATAGATGGAGATTAGTGTCTATTCAAGGGGTACGGAAAAGCGGGTCGTTACATTTGGTATCAGAGCATATGGTTAAGCGACAACCCTGCTCTGTTGGGTGTTACTCATTAGAGATAGAGTCAGTAGTACTCTAGAATGAGTTGAGTGTAATAATAGATATGAGTGCGTATTTGTTATTTGAATATAAAATTGTTTTATATTGTGATGATTGGTTTGTTGAGTGGTATATGGATTCTGGTCGGTATTGTCCGTACAACTCTATCGATAGGGATCTCTAAACACTTATATAGAACAATTCGGCACAGTATTGTTTTAAATTGGGTAAATGGAATAATTTTACCTCGATTATATTTTATATATAAAGAAATAATTTTTCAGTGTTAAAGTGTATATAATTGATTGTTTGATAGTTTGAAAATGTAAATATATACAAGTTAGTTAAAGTTGTTTGAATAAGTAAATGAAAACAACAATTGTGAAAGAGAAAAATATATAAGAGAATGAATTATAAATATGGAGTTATAATTAATATGATTTACAATGGTGAAATAATCTTATATATAAATAGTGAAATTACAAAAGTAAAATATTTGTAATGAGATTTATAAATCAAGGAAATTTTTGAAAAGAATTTAAAGCACTAAATTCACTATGTTGCTGGGAAATAATAAGGGTGATGACTGCAGCATCATCGGTATCATTTTCGAGTTTCTGTGTGATTGATTTGCTACCATAGTAAATTGGAAATTGAGGTTTTGTTGTGATAAACAAATTTGAAAATTAAAGTCCAAATTTAAATATGATAAATATAAGTGAAATAAGATTTATACTTATGATATGAGATAATAGATTTAACTTTGGTAAAGTTAATGAATTTGAGTAGCATAATGAAATATGATGTGAAATTTAACTAAAAGAAAGTCAAATGTGATATAAATTTGAATGATTGATGAAATTTGATTTTGGTAAAAGGTTAAATGAATTTTGTTAAGAAAAACAAAGTCTGAATTGGATTTATAAGTGAAAACTTGAGTTAAGTTGAACAAATGATGTTTGAAATGGAAAATAACTTAAGTGATGTTGAAGTGAAGTTTATTTTGATATCAAAAGAAATTAATAAGGGAATTTATTAAATGAATGTGAACTTGAGTTATATAAAATTCAATTTTATTTGTTAAAATGAATTAGCAATTGAATTAATAAATGGATTGAATGTCAATCAATTGAATATAAATAATTGATATGAAGCAATGAATATAAGTGTTAATTCATTAGAAGCTAAAGAAATTGAATAAATTGAATGGAAGTCAATTTAATTTAAAAAGTGTTGAACCAAGTTGAATGTAAAGAAATATAGATTGAATAAATTTGGTTATGATTGGTTATACATTGGTTGTTAGATTGATTGTTAGTTGATTTCGTGTAATTCATTAAGGGTTAATGAAATTGAATCGACAAATTGGAAGCTAAAGTAATTGAATCCAAATTGAAAGTAAATGAATATGAACTAAATTTGATTGATGAATTGAAAGTGAACTAATGTGAATTTAATTAGTGAATGTAAATCAATTGAATTTGAACGAATGAATGTTAGTTAAATCCAATATTAATAAATCAAGTGTGATAAAATTGAAAACCAATTCAATGAATGTTAATGCGAAGTGAATCTATATTGATTTGGTTAGACATTGATTTGTTGGATGTTTTATTGGATGATAGTTGCATTGTTGTTTTGACGCATTGCTATGTTAGCACATGTAGTTGTTATGTTGCTATGTGTTGTATATCGATATTATTCTCTATATACATGTTCTCATATGGTTTGTTGAGTGTTTAGTAGGTGCGGATGGCGTTGCTTCGCATTTGGAGCTCGCTTTCGCGCTATAATAGCCGTATACGCTCGCTAAAAAAAAAAAAAAAATAATAAGGTACATATCTCGGATTAAATACCGTACTTTTACACTTTTTTCCCTACGGGATGCCTCATCACTTGATGGGATGTATATTTGTGATATATATACACTGTCATTTTTTTTTCGGATCGAGCCGCGCAAAGGAGACGCTGGCGAAATTTTCTGAAAATTTAAGGCGTTAGAATATTTTTGAGAAACTTTGAAAATTTTGAAAACTAAGTTATGATTTGAAAACTTAGTAAAGATTTTGTGAGAAGTTAACTATGAATTTTGGAGAAGTTAAACACTTAACAGATTTGAAAATCTAATTTGAACGGTTTGTTTTGAAAAGTTAATGGATTTTGTATCTTTCTCTCGCTTGGTAATTTCGAGGACGAAATTCTTTTAAGGGGGGAAGTCTGTAACGACCCAGAATTTTTGATAATTAAAATTCGAATATTTAATTGATTTTAAATATTAATAAATGAATTTAAGAAGTCGAATAATTTATTATTCGAATATTGGATTTAATTTGGTCAATTAAATCGATAATTTAATGATTGAAATTCCAGAAATAACTGAAGTATGGGTTTAATGTGCTGGAAATGATTTATAAAATTATATTAAATCATACTGGAGTTATAGAAAGGTTATAGAACTTCTAAAACTGAATTTAAAGTTAATCTGTGAAAATTGAATATTTTAATATTTAATTATCGACTGTAAAATAGCCAATTTTTGAACAGTCTCAGAATTGAACGAGACCAGTTCCATTGGATCCGTAATAGTTAGTTATTATCGGATTTCAATTTTCGTAGCAATCGAAGTTATCGTTTGACCGTGGCAACTCGAAACGCATCGATATCGTTTTAACTTAAAATCGTCGAGTAAAAATAGTCATTTTTCAAACGGTCTCGGATTTCGACGAAACCAGTTTCATCGGATCCGTAATGTGATATTATTGTAAGATTTCAAATTTCGTAATTTTTGGAATTACCGATTGTCCGGGGCAAGCCTAAACGCCTCGAAATCGATTTAAATCGGTTTAATTTAAATTGATCGTTTTTCTCCGTATCTCGCACAGACGATCGAATTAGCTTTCGAAACCTGTTCCATTGCGTTCGGAACGCGGGGTAAACCTTACGAACGTCAGCCGGCACGCTCGAATCAGAGTTTGGAAATTCCGGATGAATAGTAATTCGTTGAATTTTCTATAAAAGACCTCCATAATTCACATTTGCAAACAAACCCTAGGGTTATCTTCCAGCCGCCACTTTCAAAAACATCAATGGCCGAAATGTGCCAGTCTTCTTCTTCAATTATCTTCAAATCCCTACACTTATTCAAGAAACTCCTAACTAGAAAAGTGTAGAGCACAGAGTGAACTTCAATTTCAACGGGTATGATCGCCTATGGCGCAGCGTAGGGGGAGAAATCGAGGTGGGAACGCGCGCCGTTCATCCTCGTTTTGCGCGCGCTGGGGGCCACCGGGTCTGACCGGATTTTGCACGGGGGTGCGTGGCGGTGGGGGCTACGACCTGGAAGTAGTTGATCATCGTGAAGATGACCGGGGTGCTCGCGAAAAATAGGAGTGGCAACGGCACACTTGGGTTCTCGCGTTCGAATACGAGCCTGGAAGAA
This sequence comes from Allium fistulosum, assembly GCA_030737815.1. Lineage (NCBI taxonomy): Eukaryota > Viridiplantae > Streptophyta > Magnoliopsida > Asparagales > Amaryllidaceae > Allium > Allium fistulosum. The sequence continues at coordinate 475,117,012 of CM060904.1, forward strand.
GAACGTGTGGAGGGAGATGCGTTTCACGGTCCAGATTTGGTGAAGCTTGAAACGAACGGCCACGATTGAATCTGGGTTTGAAATTTAAAAAGAAATATGTAAATTAATTATATCTAAATTGTATAAACTTTGAAAAATCGTAACTTGGTCATACGTTATCAGATTACGACGAGATTTTTTGCGATGGGATCGTATTGACGAATACTACGCGTTGGAACTGAATTAGAGCCATTTGGAGCTAGTGTGAATTTCGGATGGAATTAAACGGCTGTTTAATTTATTCGGAAATAAACGCTGGAATGGAATCAAAAAAAAAAAAAATCTCGGTGAGATTATTTTCTCACTCAAATTGAAAAGTGGAATTTTCAGTTATTATTTGATTGTCTGTTTGGATTGTTGATATTAGATATAGTAGGATATATATCTATATATAGCAGTATATACATATTGGCATATGTATATATTGGATTGATGATTTCCCGCCTCGTATAGCGGATGAGACCCTATTGCGCCGTTAGTAAGCGGATTTATAAAAACCCATATACCGCGATAATTCCGTACTGGAGCGGAATTGGTATTGTGCTAACATCTGTGGATGCAGGGAAACAGGTTGGAGGGATCCGACTGGATTCCTCACCGTATTGATTATTTACAGATATTTTGATATATTCTGTTATCATATGATGATATATGATATTTGACTGTTGTGATGGACTGATTGATGTTGTTGCATCATCGGATTCAGTTTTGAAAAGTAAAAATAACGACTTTTACGTTAAAAAGGAATTTTAAAGTGATCTTTGAAATTATATGTTTTATTGAATTGTTGAATTGATTTATTTTAAATAAATAAACGTCTAGAATTTTAAAGTTATAAGAGTTAAGATTTTTGATGAAATATAACCAAAGTGTGATTTTTGAAATGAAAGTTGATTTAATTGTAAAATAGGTTAAATTGAGATTTTTAAAGTATTATAAAAGATGTACTGAAAAATTTATATATTTATCAATTGAAATTTTTGGAATTTTAAAACGAGTTTTTATAAGTGAAGATATGAATCTTATAGAATTTTAAGATTGTGAAGATATGAAATTTATAGATGTATAAATTGTGAAGTTAAAAGGAATGAAATTGTAGAATAGAAGATTTATAAGGAATTAACTTATAAATTGGATTTTTGCCTATAAATGAAATATTGATCGAATTTGTTAATAAAGGAGATTTACAAATCGAAGTTGTTATAAAATATAAAGGGGGAAATTTATAAACATTGTTTTATAAATTCAAAACCAATTGAAATTGATAGGTTAAACATAGAAGTTTAATAAAGGAGATATATCCGCGATTTTGGATAGTGGATAATTATTGAAATAAAAATGGGTAGAAAATATTGAAATGTGGTTAGTGAAGTATATTCACGATTTTGGACAGTGAATATATTGTTAAGTAAAATGGATACGTTTTTGAAGAAGTGATATTGAAAAATGAAGTTAAACATTTTAAAGATGTTTTAAAATGTATTATAAATCGAAAGCAGAGATTTCCGCAGTTCTTGTTGAAATAGACGTTTTCGAGAAATTTAAGGAAATGGTGGACTATAACACTGTTGTTATAGTAAATGATTTCCGAAAAGAAATGTTTTGAAGTAGTATTGGGATTCATATATCTATTTAAATTTCGAATCCCTATATACTAGTGATTTTGAGTCGTCGTAACGATGTTTTACGTAACATTCGTTTTGACTCAAATAAATGTGTTTAAAGGGAATGATTTCCTTAAAGAATGAATATATACTTAATTTGATTTAAGTATATCGAATATTTTCAAATGTTGAAAATAAATGATTTGTGAAATTATATACTAAATTTTGATTTAAGTATATTGAATATTTTCAAATGTTGAAAATAAATGATTTGTGAAATACTTATTTTTAAATAAGTATGGAATTGCTTTTCCAATATGAAATGAACTGTTTTGAGATTTTATCTTCAAAGATAAAATGAAATGTGGAAATTAATTTGAAATTGTTTTCAAATGATTAAGTGTGGAAATTTTATATCTAGTAAAAGATATTTTGGAAGATAAAATAATTTGGAAAATTATTTGGAATCTGATGATGTTGCGCATCTTTATTGATAGTTAAATAACCGACTATCAATAATTACCTTTAGATAGGTATTTGTTGTGAATTGGATGAATTTGAATGCCACACTTATTTTTAAATAAGCGCTCACTATTCGGGTTAACCGGGAAAGGACCATGGGGTCGTATAACCCATTCCGAATATGTGATACGTCGTTATGAATCGCATTTTGAAGACCGGTGTTGAAGACCGGATATTTTTGAAAACGGAAGGATTACCGTCGAGTTACTCTACATCGGCTGATCTCCGGTTTAGAGGTTTTATCATCCTTAGTGACGGGAAGTCCTGACGTGATTGAAATTTATCCGGATATGCAAGGGCTTCGTGAGAAGTGCCTTCGGTTCTGTTCGATCCCGGAACAGACTTGTATGGATTGTGTGTCTGACATTACACTTTGAGATATAAAGCTGATTTCTTTCAAATACATATCTGTTGGTGGCGGAGAATTTATTCTCTTAGCTTAACACCCTTCTCTGAGACGTACGAGCTCAGGGGTTATGTAGTTGAAATTTATCAGCGATATATCCCAATTTGGTAACGTGGCATACTGAGTGTTGCTGAAAAATGATCGGTGTTTGATCATTTGTGATATGATCATTTGTTTGATCTTATATCTTTGTGATCATAGGTTGATCATTTTGTTGGACCCGAAGCAGGGCTTTTTGAGAAAGCGTAGCTTTGTGGACGAGACTTCGTCGAGCCTCACACCCCGGAAATGGTCGAAACAGGAATGTTGCGGCAAGGTTATGAGGGTCGCGCCCTTTAGGGTATGTCATTTCCTTCTGGAAAGGGGTGGTATCATGGTATGGAGCCCAGATACTTACTCATGTGGATACACTTTCTTTATGATGTGTGATGATGGATATCGAGCGCTCGGATAAAGGTCCCAAAGGACCGGGTGATGACATATTCGTGAGTTACCTGTTATAGGGGTAACCCGGCCTTGTTTGGCAGAGAGCAGTTTGTCTCTCGGGACGTCCAGCCAGAGGCGATCCCAATCGGCAGAAGGAAAGGAAGTTCCTTAGCCTGACCATTTGTTGGAAATCCATTTCCCAAATACGAACCTTGTACGGTATTAGTTGTAGAACCTGCCATTTACTTATGGTGGCGCCCCACTGTTTAAATGGTAGCTATAGTAGGCATAGTTCGAAATGTCTATGCTGGCTAAGATTAATATTATACTTTCGAAATGTTTTCTACACTATGCACTAATAATAATATCAAAAATGATTTGATTTTGCGTAGTAAGCATCTTTGACTATCATAAGAAGAAATCTCCTCCAATTCTGCGTTTGCATTGTGTGTGTGGCGGGAGGTCTTATGGTAGTTTCATTTTCCAAAAGCATTTCGAATTGACTTTAAAATTCTCTGCTGTTTATTTTTAAAGAATAACTGTTTTACGATCTCACACCAGTCACCATGACTGACTCGGAGTTTATTGTTCCCTTCTAAACTCTGGGTGCCCACCAATTTCCACACGGGCAGCCTAGAGTTATATTATCAGGATATTCTGGATATTCTGGAGCTTTGGAAGCAAGCTGGATGGCGAGACGTAGTATTTGTATCTGATATATATTTATTCCGCTGTGTATTCTGTATGAGGACAAGTTTATATAACTGTCCATTGTTGTATATTGACTCTGATGATTGATGTATGTATAAAATGATATAGTTCTTTGTTTTAAAGATTATTCATTTATCTACTATATATTGTTCCGCTGCGATATGTGAGATTCTGATATTGTTTCTGTTCTGATGTTGTTCTTTTGTTTCTTCTTTCTCTTTTCTTCTATCTTTTCTTCTACCTCTTCTTTTAAAACCCTAATGGTTCGGTTTTTCGTTCACCTTGAGTAAATAGATGGAGATTAGTGTCTATTCAAGGGGTACGGAAAAGCGGGTCGTTACAATCGAACTGAAGTGAGGATTGATGCATATAAAAAGAAAGTATGCAGTATATTATTTGTACAAAAAGCATGCTGAAGACATTTGCATTAAATGCATGAGGCATGTTGCATTTATTGCTTTGTACCATATATACTTTCTTGGCTTTCAAACTCGGCTGAGATGATTTTGGTGGCTTGCCTGCCCATGCTTTGTACATAGTTGTTTACCTATTTTGTTTACATAGGAATTGTATATGTGTAGTTTATACTTTGTTTTTATTATTTACTTTTTCTTTTTCTTATTTTTGCAAGTGTATATATATATTTAAACTTCTTTGCTTTGGCCATCCTTGACTTCGGCTGAAAGGTGTTAGTAAGTTCTTTTGTTTGTATTCCTATTTCTTGTTTGTTTACAACTTATACTTGTTGTCTTGTTTTACTTAATTATGCATTGGTTCAAAGATATGTTTATTTGTTTTATTACTTTGCAATGTTATCTTACTTATATATTTATTATCTTATATTTAATTTATAATTTCAAATTATTATTAACCATCAATTTTAATATTTATTATTATCAATTATTTATTTACAATTTAAACTCAAGTCAAAATATATAACTATATATTTATTATTTTCAAATTCACTCATTTTTTAATCGGGGAAACTCGCTCTAATTTTCTAATTAAATTTACAAATTTTTATCCAAAAATTTATTTAATTACTCTATTTAATTCAAAAATTCAATAAATTATTAATTTAAATTAAATTAAGATCTGGGTCGTTACATGTTGGAACAAAACTAGGCTAGATTTGGGCATATAGGTGATGTTTTGTGAATTTTGGTGGTGGTCTCTTGCCATGGTGTGTTCGGCCATGGACAGATCTAGTGGGGTAGATGGTGGTGGTGGTCTGGAAGAGATGGAAGGAGGTGGTGGCCGTAGAACAAGGGGGAGAGGCCGATCTAAACAAGGAAGAAAGCGAGGCAAAATTGCATAGAAAAAGTAAGAAAAAAAATGTAGAAAGAAAAGAGGGATTTACCTTTTTTTTTCAAGATGGAGACCATGACTTTTTTTAGGGTTTTGGAGCTTGAAAATTCGTGAATAATATGGGGAAGTCGGCTGAAACAAAAAGAATGAGGAATAGTAATGTCTAAAAAAATAAAAGATGTATTGATTGAAAAAGAAACGGTAGAATTCAAAAGGACTAAGCACACAAAAGGTATCAAACTCTTCATATATCTTTAATTCCTTTTTATAACTTTATATTTCTGAAGAAAAAAAATCCCAAATAAAATTTCGAAATTTTATCAAAATATAATAACTTATATAAATATTTATCAATTATATAAAGTTAAATTAAGAAAATAGCTAAAATAGTAAACTAGTCTAGAAAATTTGGAATTGAATAGAATAAATTTTTAGAAAATTCATATGAGCTTGTAATATATTTTTAAACATAAATAATAACATAAAATAAAATATATTCACAAAATAAATATTTAAAATTTAATTTACATATAATTTTTAATGAAGAAAATAGCAGAAAATAGGAAAACAGCCTTTAAAAATGAAAAATAAATACAGTAAATTTTGGAAAAATTCTATTATCATTTTAAAAATATAAAAAGACAAAAATATACATAAAAAACATATTAACACATATTGAAACAAAATATAAGAAAGAAAATATGAGTTATAAAATTTAAAATAGGAAAAATTGCACAAATAAACAAATTATACTAAAAATTGAAATGAAAGTAACTTTTACATTTTAACTCCGTTTTCAACGAAACAAAAAGTAGTGTTCAAGTTATTACATCTATTTTTATAATAAAAGATAAAATTTATAACTTCAAACTATTTAAAATTTAAACTTAAAAGCAAAGTTTGACTATTGACCAAAATTCACATTTTCAGGAAATATTAAATTTAGTCATATTTGAAATTCTAATCCACATCAAAGTCAAAGTTTATATTTAAAATAACAAAATTTATTCTTTTTCATAAATAAAGCTTTTGAATCTGGAAAAAATCAATTTAAGAATATTTGTAAAATACAGGGTTGTTACACTCTCCCCCACTCAAAACTTTTCGTCCCCGAAAAGGAACGAGGTACGGGAAAGCACAAAAAAAGATAGAATGAAATAGAATTAAGACAAGATGATAAGAAGATTGGAATTACACCTGATAACTATTGTTATAGGTAAGTTTAACAAGATGGAGGTGATCAAATCAAGAATATAAGCACGAAAAAAATCCTCTAGAGTCTGAATCTCCCTTTCACTTGACCGACGGTCTATGAATGGAAAAACAGTGTTCAGATCTAGATGAGTAACAAAGATTATCAAAGATTACAGAAAGATTTATAAACAGAAATATTATAGAAAGATGAGGGAAAATAAGGACAACCAAAAGATGGTTTGAAAAACAAAATAAGATAATAATTTGAAACCATTATGCTTTGAAATCATAATACTTTGAAATCATAACAATTTAGAGGTGTTTATCATTTGGAAATCATACTACTAAAATCATAACACATTGGAAATGTTATTCTTTAAAAAAACATAACACTTAGAAAAATCAAAACTCCTTTTTAAAAAATAATCTTCATTTAAACCATTTTAATTCAAGGTCAAATAATATTCATTTTAAAGTTGTAACATTTCTAAGTTCATTCAATTATAAAAATTTCCAAAACATTGTCTTTTCAAAATAGCAGCACTTATAAAATGCTACAGTAGATATATTAGTATTTCAAATCAGTTTAATATCAGAAATATTCATTTGAATATCATTTAACTTATGACTTATTTAAAACAAACTTTTACGAATGGAGTATCCAATTTAAACTATACTTCGTTTATTAAGTCAAAAGTTCACTATTTTACTTAACTCTTAATTTAACACATAACCTAACTCTTTATTTAAAATACCCATTTCATAAATAGATATTCCTTTAATAAGTTACACTTAAAATTTCCATTTGAAAACCAAATTCTCAATTATCAAGTTTTAGTGATGTAAAAATACATTTTAACTATTTAAATCATAATTATTCATTTTCCAAGACATATCAATTTCATAAATAAAATATTTATCATAGAAAATATAACAATCAAATTTCTTTACACGTTTAGTCATTTATACATCAATTAAACTATGAATTCAAGTTAAATAAACTTTATTACCAAAAGTCCAATTCAAATGTATTTTATTTTATCTATTCAAAGATACATTATTTATTATACAACATATTCATTTTAGGAAATAACCTTTATTAAAATTCCTAGGTTAGACTTAAGGTTCCAAAGTAAATCAAATTTGATTATTAAGTTATTTAAATAAAATCTCTTTAAATTACTTTTTCATTATTTACCTCTGTTAATCTTTTATAACTAAAATTTAAGTGTATAAAATTTATTATAACCACTCAAATTTTATTTATAAAATTCTTTTTATATTGTATATTATCCAATTACATTGTTAACTTCTAAAAAAAATTTAAGGTAAGTTATATTTGAATGAAATTGTATTATACAAATAAAACTTTCCAATTCAATTATCTCAAGTTTGAATCATTTATCCAAATTTTAGATTTTTCTTTTTATAATTGAAATTATTCTTTAAGAAAAAAAATGTAAGAATTAAATTTCCGATTTCCTTTCAAACCATTTAGCGATAAGTAATTATACATACATAATATGTCAAATCAAATTTTAAATCATATATCTATATATATTATAATCCAGTCGTATTTTAGAAATTCAAATCAATTAGATTTTCCAAAACAAAGCTGTAGCAAGACTACAGAACGGTCTCTTCACTTCGAAACTCGAAAATGAAAGTCGATGATGCTGTAGTCATCACCGAAATTATTTTCCAGCGACAAAGAGAAGAGCACTTAATTTTTAAACTTTAAAATCCTTTAGAGACAAATTTTTATTCAAAAATACTTTAAATAATATATCCTTTTAAAACTTTAAACACAAGGTTTGAAACCATCATAAATTAAAATTCTCAAATTCTTGATTTAAATTCATTTTAGTTTCCAAAATCAATTTATAAACATCTATTTATAAATTCATTTATAGAATGATAAATCAAGTATTATCATTTCAAATATTCAATTTAAATCAATTTATTAAGTTCCATAAATTTACTTATATATCAAAATTTTATTTCATTAACCAAATTTAAAATAATATTGTGTCAGTTTGTTCTGTCAAAGTGTTTTAGAAATCTTATCGATAGCGTTGATCAGACGAATCGATCGGAAGCCCAAATCAACATCAATAACTCAAACAACACAATATATAAAACAAAACATAGATTTACAAGCACAATTTAAAAATGTTTGGAGATAGTTTGGAACAAAAGACAAGATGATTAAATAACAAAATAGGGAGATGGGTAAGCTTAAATAAATCACAGGCAACCTTAATCAGGTCAACCGTGACTTAATGAATAAGATCAAATGTGTATTTTTTTGGGGTAAATCTACATCCGATCTCAAGAGATAGAGTTTGGAATAACAAAAGACATTAGCATCTAAACCAAGGATAGATAAAAATCTCTGGTGAATCGATGCTGACTGTAAAGGATTTTCACCCTTTTACAAGAAAATTAGAATATTGGCGAGACCGCCAATTCACTATAAAGATCATTCGAAGTGGAGTTATGGAATACTCCATAATCAAAAGAAGATGAATAGTGAGGGACAAGAATGAATTTTGGAACCGCAGGGAACGTTCCAAAAATTCAAAGGAAATTCGAATCAAGAGGAAAAGATGCAAACTCGAACGAAAGCGATTCTGTAAATAAATCTACTCCATATGCTGAGTTTTGCCTCAAAGCCAAAGCTTTGATACCAACTGTAATGACCCGATATTTTCAACCATTCGCATCCATTATAAGTGTATAGGCAGACACTCATGCCGGAGTTGAATTGCTCAAAATACCGCGTTGTAAATAAAATTTGGCAAATCTCAGGATATACAGTAAATAAATATAATCACAGACACAGAGTAAAATGATGTAGTGGAAGTAAAAGAAATAGTAGTTCATGAAGCTACTATATAAATATATCAGAGTTACATGAGATATAACAGAAGAAATAAAATACAACAAAAGTCTCAATATAATAACCATGTACAAGCTGAGTAGAACAACCGAATTGAAATAGATAGGACATGACAAGCAGATAATCTCCAGCGATTCAAATCTCCAAGAGAGTGGAAATCCAAATCTGTGAATAACTCAGGCTGACCCGAGCGTAAAGCAAAACACAAAACACTCGAGTCAGGACAATATATACTTATATAATGTAAACCAACTCAAGTGAACTGTAATAAAGGTACAAGTAACTTAAAGAATGCTTGGGATCGCCCATTCTTTAAGGATCCGTTAAACTATTTACTATGTAGTAATATACGCTATATACAGTAGTGTCTAATTAGTAAAGTATAATCATATAGAAAATAGCGTTAAGGGGATGGAGAACCTTAACGCGGTCGGATCTTAAAATCATAATCGTAGTAAAGCTCGATATGGTAGGTGACACGACACACAAGGCAATGCCAGGGTAGATATACCAATTACGCACACGGACTGATGGATACGCATAGCAGCCACTACCGTTCCACCTCGAAAAACACTCCCAAATCGGAGGATGGCCATCTAATCAATCACAAGTAAGAGTATAATATCGAAGAAATGTGTTCAAGAAGAGGTGCTACCTCACTGGTCCGAGATCGCTCCTGTTTTAGCCACCTTATGCCAACTCACGGGAGTTGGGTCCACGTAACATACCTTAAGAACGTCGCCACCATCCTACTTCATTCTGGAATCTCCACCGCGTACACGGTTGTCAAAGTGATTTTCGGTATCGACAGAGAGTATGTCCATATCCGATCCCGGTCTCTTTGCCAACCAATCGTTATTATAACCCGTGGTTATAACTTTTAAAAACAATACTTTACTTCAAAATAAAATATCATTTCAAACCATATCTTTATAAAAATAAAGATTAAATCAATTCCAAACCATTCCATATATTTAAATTTTCATATCATTTCAAAACTTCATTTCAAATCATTTTAATATAATAAAATATCATATCAGTTCAAATCCAAATATTCAACTTTAAATACCTTTTAAATTCAAAGATATCGTTCATTTACTATCATTTCAAATCACCTTTAAATAGTTTATATTCCAATCAAAATAATTCATTTAAACCTTTTAGAAGTTTAATTATTATATTTTCAAATCAAGTATTCAATTTCCAAAGTTTCAAACCATTCTGAGTTCGTTTACTAAGTCAAAAACCATAATTATTAAAATTTCAGCCTTTCACAGCATTTAAAAACAACTGCTATAAGTTGTATTTGAAAACATTTTTAATTCAGCAAAGACAGCACTTATAACTGCTGTTAAAACTCAGTTTTTAGTTGAATTATAGTTCAAAACAGAAAAGACAGCATTTTAGAAGTGCTGCGGTAGTTCAGATTTCAAAACAAGGGTTAAATTTGATTTCAACATAGACTGCAGACCATTATAGCATTTCCACAGAATGCTATAATAGGCCTGAGTTCAATATTAGCCTATACAACTACAGCAACAACAGCATTCCAGAAATGCTGTAATAGCTCCTTTTTACACAATTTTAGTTCAAAACAGAATCTATAGCATTTCTGAATGCTATTAAAGGTTAATTTCAGGTGTTTGTGTATTTCCAGCAATTAAATAACTTTAATTTAAAACACATAAACATTTTTAAAATCATATTTTAACATTTAAAATGTTCATTTACATATCATATAACATATATCTTTTCACAATAAATTTCTTATAATCAAATCCAATTTTCAACAATTTACTTAATAAATTTTAGTGTAAAAGTGTCCAATTCTTCACATTTCAACAAATAAACTTAACACTTCAAATTTAAATTACCATTTCACAATTTAACTAAATTTCCAATTTTATTTAATTAACTTAAACCTTTAATTAAAACCAAATTTCACATTTCCTAGTCAAGTTATATTTTAAAAGATCACTTTTAAACATTCATTTATTTAACCTCTTAAATTCATAGAAAAAACAATAATACTTTAATAAATCACTTAAATTCAAATTTAATCAAATTATCATATTTACCATTTCCAAATAAAATTTTATATCCATTTTATTTATATAACTTAAATATCATTTTTAACCAAAATTCCAAATTTCCAACTTAAGTTATATTTCAAAAATCCAGTTAAACCATTCATTAATTACATTTTTAACACATGGAAAAATCATAATTTCTTTAATTCAAAATATTTCAAAATCTGTTTAAATCAAATTTCATAAATTTATATTTTTAAAATACTTAAAAATATTCAAAACACTTTATAAAATAACCACGGGCCTGTATATAGTTTTCTAGCCTAGGTCAAGTGATACGGATATGTATCATTTCAATCCGCAGTTTAAAAAGAAAAATCCGGGTTCTATCATTTCAAACCCGCAATCCCAAGTTAAAATAAATTAAATAAAAACCATTCAGGCCTATCATTTCAGCCCATAACGATTTTTCCCTATTCTAAAGTCCGTTCGGGTATGTATCATTTCAACCTATAGTGATTCTAATCTACAGGGAACTTGCAATGGTGATAACAGATATAAATAACAGAATAGCATGAAATAACAGTAACATATGATATAATAAGTGTAATAACAGGTGTGAACATCATATGATAATAATATAAACGTATATAACATGATGATATACATTACAGATTCAAATGGTGTCGGTTTATCAGTTATATAGGTACATATTGTCTGGTGAGAATAACTCACCTGTTAAAGCTGGAGATTAGCGATCAAACACACAGAATAGATTCCAGAAAGTACAACAAGCACGATATAGCATGACTTTTGATTTGAATGAATGGAGAGCCCTGATTTTTATCTTGTAAACAATAACCAAAACAAGACGATATACACATAAATATTCAACGCAAAACAATGTTGAAACAATGAAGATAAGAAGCAACAACGGAATAGATTACTTGACCGTGCTTTAACCATTCAAAAGATCGAACAAGGGGTTCATTTTCTTAGCCATGATGATGATGAGTGTGAGAGAGACAAGGTTAACTCCTCGGAATACATAAGACAAAACAATCCAAACAATATAAGTTTTCAACCCAAATTTTAATAAACAATGTTAGGAATGACTGCACAGAATCAAATAGAAATGCTTGCACTTGCTTTCAACCTTTACTAGGCTCAGCCATGAGGGAAACTACAGGTCTAAGGCAATGGTTTTGGGTCAGATCTGGGTTGCTAAGGTCGGCCTAACATGAGTTTGTTGATGGCAAAAGGTATGGAGATAGAACAACAACACAACAAAGCAAATTCAAGGTAAATCTCAACATTCTATGCTACAATTAGGTTCGGCCATAGACTCTAGGGTCATGGTCAGAGGTCCAGATGTTGGTAGCTGATGTGGCAGAGGGTAGTGGTCAGATCTGGGCTGGTGGTGGTGGAAGTGGCGGCTAAAGGAAGGTGGAGGTGTTGGAACAAAACTAGGCTAGATTTGGGCATATAGGTGATGTTTTGTGAATTTTGGTGGTGGTCTCTTGCCATGGGGTGTTCGGCCATGGTCAGATCTAGTGGGGTAGATGGTGGTGGTGGTCTGGAAGAGATGGAAGGAGGTGGTGGCCGTGGAACAAGGGGGAGAGGCCGATCTAAACAAGGAAGAAAGCAAGGCAAAATTGCATAGAAAAAGTAAGAAAAAAAAGTAGAAAGAAAAGAGGGATTTACCTAATTTTTTTTCAAGATGGAGGCCATGACCTTTTTTAAGGTTTTGGAGCTTGAAAATTCGTGAATAATATGGGGAAGTCGGCTGAAACAAAAAGAATGAGGAATAGTAATGTCTAAAAAAATAAAAGATGTATTGATTGAAAAAGAAACGGTAGAATTCAAAAGTACTAAGCACACAAAAGGTATCAAACTCTTCATATATCTTTAATTCCTTTTTATAACTTTATATTTCTGAAGAAAAAAAAATCCCAGATAAAATTTCGAAATTTTATCAAAATATAATAACTTATATAAATATTTATCAATTATATAAAGTTAAATTAAGAAAATAGCTAAAATAGTAAACTAGTCTAGAAAATTTGGAATTGAATAGAATAACTTTTTAGAAAATTCATATGAGCTAGTAATATATTTTTAAACATAAATAATAACATAAAATAAAATATATTCACAAAATAAATATTTAAAATTTAATTTACATATAATTTTTAATGAAGAAAATAGCAGAAAATAGGAAAACAGCCTTTAAAAATGAAAAATAAATACAGTAAATTTTGGAAAAATTCTATTATCATTTTAAAAATATAAAAAGACAAAAATATACATAAAAAACATATTAACACATATTAAAACAAAATATAAGAAAGAAAATATGAGTTATAAAATTTAAAATAGGCAAAATTGCACAAATAAACAAATTATACTAAAAATTGAAATGAACATAACTTTTACATTTTAACTCCGTTTTCAACGAAACGAAAAGTAGTGTTCAAGTTAATACATATATTTTTATAATAAAAGATAAAATTTATAACTTCAAACTATTTAAAATTTAAACTTAAAAGTCAAAGTTTGACTATTAACCAAAATTCACATTTTCAGGAAATATTAAATTTAGTCATATTTGAAATTCTAATCCACATCAAAGTCAAAGTTTATATTTAACATAACAAAATTTATTCTTTTTCATAAATAAAGCTTTTGAATCTGGAAAAAATCAATTTAAGAATATTTGTAAAATACAGGGTTGTTACACTCTCATAACCTCATTCATTCAACCCTAATCAAAACCCTAATCATTTCCTAAAGCTTTCTTAACAAAAATGGCCTCTATCTTCATCTCCTTCTAGTTTTAGCTTATGCAAGTCATTCTATGCAAAGGTAATGCAAATACCCACCTCAAATCCGTTTTTATATCTTTTTAATTTCTGAAATTTATTTGGTAACACATGTTTTATGTGTTTTTTTTGATCTTATAGCCTCCTAATCATCTTTTGCTAACTTGGGTTGATGCTATAGTGTCTTTGTTGCTTTCTAGAGAGGTATATTGCTAAAAACCTCTTCTAATATGTGTTTAATCATCTTTTAATTTCGATAATCAGTTAGTAACACATGTTTTATTATGTAACATGTGAATCATAGCTCTTTGATCATCTTTGCTTTCATTTTGGGGTGTGCACATAAGATGCTTGTAATATATGCTAGCTGAAATTATAATTAGTTTATTTCTGTTAGTAAATTAGGCATATCTCATTCATCTTAAACTGGAATTTAGATTTTCTTGAAGTTCTGAAAATCTTATTCTGTAGCCTATAACTTTTATGTTTTGAGCTTTGCCTAATTTTGTGGTTTGAATGGTCGAAATCACGTTTATTTGTTGCTGACCTGACAACAAACTACAGGGTTGATAAAATAAAACCCTGAAATTTATTTGGCCATAAGTTACTCGTTTCTTATCCAAATCTAATAATTTTGGATGTTCTGGAAAGCTTAGATTTAGGGCTAAAACTTTCATGTTTTAAGTTTCATGAAGTTTCGAAGTTAATTAGGTCAAAACTGTGCATTCTTACTACTGTCCCGAGAGCACATTGACAGTGATATAGAATTTAAATCTGAGAATTGTTTTAGTCATAAAATTTTCATCCCCGATCGGAATTTGACGATCTTAGTCATTCCGAAAAGCTTAGAAACTAAGCTACAACTTTTACTTTATTCATTTTGTCAGAATTGGAAGTTTACTATGCCAAAATTGTGGTTTTTCATCTTGGTCTGTTAGTGCATAACTATAGGCCTTGGTCTCTTTTCTCCCGTTGTTTTTAGTACAGAACCCTGACTTTGCGACGCCATCCCGGGCTCGTCCTTTGTCAGATTTCATTGATTTTGGTCTCATTGGAAAGCTGGAGTTCCGAACTCCATCTCTAGAAAGTTTGATTAGTATCCTAGTTCATTTGACTCTTCGAAATTGCTGTCGAAGAGGGACCCGGATCTCAGCCTGAAACAGTGTATTCACTGTTTCCGGGTCCGACTTTGGAGCGTCGCTGCGACTTCGTTTCAAGTCGGAATCGAGTAATTCTTTTTGCGTTCTGAATTAGGAATGTTGGACTACGTTACTACCAATTTTCATGCCATTCGGATTCAGTTTGCTGGTCCGAATAATTTTCCGAACTTGGGTTCGCGTCAGTTTTGGACTATTTTCCAACACTTAGAATAATTTCAGTGATTTTCTGGTTTCATCGATTTCTTTGAGATTTGTCTCTGGATTTCGTACACGGGCATTATAAAAAGGTTTTAAAAGGATTTTTCACTCCGAAATGACTTTCGAAATTATTATTATATAATGTTATTTTTAATTATTAAACTATTTACTCCATAATAGGAGAGTATTCAAAAGCCGTTCTAAAGTGACTTCAAAATCAATTATAAACCGTTTCGCACCATTATTTTCTATAATAAAAATATCACACTCACTTTTTAGCACGTCGAGCGAAGTGGAAAGGTGCTTAAACAGTTAGGAAATCTCCGGCCTATGGAACCGTGTGTATCTTTCTGGTTAATCCCCAACCTATTCGATTGATCGTTTTGACCTTTGGGTCTAGTTTACCGATGATACGAGGTGGACTTTTTATTGTTTGGAGTGTGTGCTTGCTATTGGTTAGTAAACCGTTTAGTGCGAACGTGGGGTATGGGACTCATTGTTAACACTTTACGGGTTCCTCTCCAAGAAGTTTGTGACACATTAGCCTCTGGGCAGCCAGTACTGGACCTCTGGGTCACCACGCCTCTGGGCAACCATCTCTAGACACCTGTTCTATGGAGCAGTTTCTTTTTCGGCATGTGCCTCTGGGCCATTATCCTTCTGGGAAGGATCTCGCCATCTCGCGCGTTCCGCATCTGTGCGAGTGATCGATCACAACTCTACAGTACTTGGCAATAACAACTCCGGTCGGTGCACGTGCTATATTTGTATTATCTGATGATTTTTATATCCATTCGAGTACCGCCATTCGGTGTTGGTTCCATGGAACCATACGATGTAAGTGCGATTACCATATGGATTCACAGTGTCTCTGGACACTGCTTTTCAGTGTTTGATTTCATTGACTTTTCAGTATATCCCCATTGCTCTTTGAAGCATCGATCTTTGCTTGGGCATTGATTACAGACTCTGGTCACTCTTGGGATTATTGCCTATGGGCAACTTTATATAGCTTTGGCTACGCCGATGATATGAGGCGATTTTATTTATTCAACACTTTGGTGCTGATATTCTCTTTGGAGATTTTTACTGTTGATTGATGATTAGGGACCGTCATTATATTCATGTGGTCCAAAATACTCTTCTCTTAGGAAAAGTACTGTTTTATTTATGTACCGCATTATTATATATCTCAGTTATTACTGATGTTTAGCTAGCCTGACCCGAGTGTTTTCGCTCGGGTCAGACCGAGTTGTTTCAGGTTAGGTCTCTGGACTTAGCTTCTGTGCTTCCGCTTGGACATTATCTACTATGCTGATAGATAGCGCTTTTATTTGTCCACTATTCCGCTACTCTGTTATTATTCAGACTTTGATATGCACATATTTTTGACTCACATGTGTGGGCAGTGGCTTTGTACCCACTTAAAGTATTTAGATCTGTATTGACGATGTATTGTTCTGGGATTTTATATCTGTTATGTGATTATGTTCTGTGATGTTTTATCATTTATTACTATGCTTGTTTTGATAGGTCTTTAGCCATTGTAATTTCGTTATAAATATTTATTGAATATGTCGAACCACTTGAAAAAAAATATATAGATACCATCCTTTCCACGTATTTAGTAGATAGTTATAGCTTGATTACAAATGGTCGCTTCCACTATACTCTATTCTCTGCTTTAACAGACAGTATTACTCCCGTAATACTCTTTGTTACAGTGGGTCTCAGAGTGGGGCGTTACAGCTTGGTATCAGAGCCAAGGTTCAGAATTAAGCATAACAAACACAGAACAGACACGTAGTACAATACGTTATAATACGATCCAAATTGAACATATCCACCTTTAGATAAATAAGTTAGGAATATGTGTAGGAATCTATTATATTCCGTAATATTCCTTAATGAATTATCTATCTTTGAATCGTGATTAAGTAAATCTACCGATCATATGTTTAAAGAGTGTCCCAAGCCTCTTTTCTGCTGCTATTGTAAGAAGGAGGGTCATCATTATTCCACTTGTCCTACTGCACCTCCTAGATCTGGCAAGCTTAATGCAGCCAAGGCTCCTAAATCTTCAGCTCAGCCTCGAGGTACGCATCCTTCCGTTCTCGAAGGTTCTGTTTTATTTCATGGTAGATCTTGTAGAGTTCTCTTTGATACGGGTGCCTCTCACTCATTCGTATCAAAGGAACTAGTTGATACTTTATCTTTGGATGTTACTTGTTTGGTTTCTTCACTAAGGATTGTGAATCCCATCGGTAGATCCACGACCCTTAGCTTGCTTTGTGAGGATATAGATATTGATCTTTGTGGATTTTCTTTCCATGCAAATCTGCACGTTATGGAGTATTTGGGCTTTGACATGATTCTTGGCATGGATTGGCTCGCTCAGTACGATGCCAATATCATTTGTTCGGAGCAGATATTATTTCTTCGTCATCCTGACTCGTCTACTCCGTTAGCTATTGCTCTTCAGGATGTTGGGATTTCTGATATTACTTTATTTGCTCTTGATTCACGAGATGAGGATGTGGACATATCTCGTATTCCTGTTGTTCGGGATTTCCCCGATATATTCGAGCCAGTATCAGGCTTGCCGCCAAAGCGGGCCATTGAGTTCCGCATTGATCTCATTCCAGGCTCCCACCTAGTTGGGCATCCTCCCACGAGGATGTCTACTAAAGAGAATGAAGAACTCAAGAAGCAGTTAGTAGAGCTTGAGGCGAAGCAGTTCATTCGGTCCAGTTCTTCGCCATGGGGTGCTGCTGTGGTCTTCGTTAAGAAGCCCGATGGCTCTCTTAGGCTTTGCATTGACTATCGCAAGCTTAATGAGTTGACCATCAGAAATCGTTATCCATTGCCACGGATAGACGATATGTTTGATCAGTTGAGCGGTGCGAAGGTCTTTTCCCAGCTCTACCTTGCCACCGGATTTCATCAGCTCCGAGTTGCGGAAGATAGCATTCCTCTTACCGCTTTCCGCACTCGTTATAGTTCTTTTGAGTGGTTGGTCATGCCATTCGGCTTGACGAACGCACCGGCTTTCTTCGTCGATCTCATGAATCGAGTATTCCGGGAATACATCGATAGATTCGTTCTGGTTTTCATCGAAGATATTCTTATTTATTCAAGATCCGAGGCAGAGCATGCTCATCAATTGCGGATCGTCTTGGATACTCTTCGTCAGCATTAGCTTAAGGCCAAGCTCTCCAAGTTCCATTTTTGGATGAGCAAGGTCAAGTTCTTGGGCCATATTGTATCATCTGAGGTTATTTCTGTCGATCCTGCCAAGATCGAAGCTATTCAGAATTGGAAGCAGCCCGAGAACGTTCATGATATTCGCAGTTTCCTTGGCCTGGCTGGTTATTACCGTCGATTTATCAAGGATTTCTCTCGTGTTGCACTTCCCCTCACGACTTTGACTCGTAAGGTGGTTCGCTTTATTTGGTCTGATAAGTGTGAAGTTTCTTTCCAGCGATTGAAGGAACTTCTCACTCATGCTCCTATCCTTGTGGTTCCTGAGAGTAACCAGGATCTTGTTGTTTACACCGATGCTTGTGGTAGCGGGCTCGGTGCTGTTCTTATGAAGAAGGATCGGGTAGTTGCTTATGCTTCTAGGCAGCTACGCCCGAATGAGGGTCGCTATCCGACTCATGATCTTGAGTTGGCAACTATCGTCTTTGCTTTGAAGACGTGGCGTCACTTTCTATTAGGCGAATGCTTCACTCTTTACACTGATCACAAGTCGCTGGAATATTTATTTAGTCAGAAGGATCTCAATATGAGGCAGCAGCGATGGCTTGAGTTTCTCGCCTCATATGACTTAGACATTCAGTATACCCTGGCAAGGGTAATCGTGTGGCTGATGCACTAAGTCGCAAACACTCGGCAGTAGTTTCTATGATGATAGCCGAGTGGGATATTCTTGAGACTCTTTCTATGTATGATATTCGAAATCGAGCTCCGTCTTCTGATCCTCAGATCTTGCTATTCAGCTTGGAAGCTCGACCTATTCTATTGGATCGCATTGCCCATGCTCAGCGGCAGGATCCAGACTTGTTGTGATATATTCATCTCCTTGAGTCGGGATCCAGTGATGAGTCATTGTCGGATTATTCTTTTGATTCTCATCGGTGTCTTCGTAGGAAGAACCGTATTTCGGTACCATCTGATTTATCACTTAGGCGCGACATTCTAGACGAGTGTCATCGCACTAAGTACACTATACATCCCGGGTCGAGTAAGATGTATGCCGACATGTGTCGCCTATTTTATTGGCAGGGCATGAAGAGTGATGTTGCAAGTTATGTAAGCCATTGCATGACTTGTCAACAGATCAAAGCTGAGCATCAACGTCCATCTGGTCTTCTTCAGCCGCTAGAGATTCCATTGTGGAAATGGGATCAGATATCCATGGATTTTATTGATGGTCTGCCTCGATCGAGGTCAGGCCATACTTCTATCTGGGTTATTGTTGATCGCATGACCAAATCGGCTCATTTCATTCCTATTAAGTCCACTCGGACTGCACCTCAGTTGGCCAAGCTATATGTGAAGGAAGTCGTTCGACTTCATGGCATTCCTAGCTCTATCGTCTATGATCGAGACACCATTTTCACTAGTCACTTCTGGAAGTGCCTACAGTCAGCTTTGGGCACAAAGCTGAATCTCTCTACTGCTTATCACCCTCAGACTGACGGTCAGACTAAGAGGGTGAATCGTGTTTTGGAGGATCTTTTGCGCTGTTGTATTCTGGATTTCGGAGGTAGTTGGGAGGATCACTTACCGCTTATAGAGTTCTCCTACAACAAGAGCTTTCAGTCTAGTATTGGCATGGCTCCTTTCGAGGCTCTTTACGGAAGGCCATGTCGTTCTCCTGCGTGTTGGTTAGAATCTGGCGAGAAGCTCCTTCTTGGTCCAGATTCAGTTCGGGAATCTTCTGAGAAGATTATACTTATTCGTCAGAGAATGAAAGAGGCACAGAACCGTCAGAAATCCTACGCGGACAACCGTAGGAAGCCTCTTGAGTTCTCCATTGGTGATCATGTCTTTATTCGGATATCTCTTATGAAAGGGGTTGTGCGTTTCAGCTCTACAGGGAAGTTGGCTCCTCGCTATGTTGGACCATTTCCTATTACGGAACGCATCAGCCCCGTTGCTTATCGTGTGGCTCTACCTACTCACTTCTCTGGAATACACGACGTGTTCCATGTTTCCCAGCTTCGCATGTGTGTCCGCGATCTTGATTCTATCATTGAGCTGCATGCTGTACCTGATTTAGAGATCTTACTTGATTTATCTTTGGAGCAGCAACCTCTTCGACTGCTTGATTCGGAGGTTAGACGCCTTCGCAACAAAGAGGTCCTACTCGTGAAGATTCAATGGTCACCGAATCCTAAGGACTGCACTTGGGAGACCAGAGAATCTATCGAGCGCTCTTATCCTGGCTTTCTCCCATCTTCTTCTGCGGGTGAGAGTTCTCTATTTTATCACTATCACTTCTTTTGTGGATTTGACGTTATAGACGACATCTATCTTAAGGAATTGCGGGGACGCAATTTTCTTAAGGGGGGAGTCTGTAACAACCCGGGATTTGCATTACCAATTAATAAATAAAAGTTAGGATTTTTATTTATTTTAATGAAGCATAAAAGGATTTGAATAACAAAATTTATTTGAAAAAGGCTATTTTAATTAAATGGGAAATATGGGATTTAAAATGAGGATAAAATGTTATTTTTGGAAAGTTAAATTTTTTTAAGAGAAATTTTAAAACGGGGTTGGGTAGGAAAAATGAGTTTTATAGACATATATGAACACTTAGACTAATTTTTGGAAACATGTAAATAACACTCTTCTTATTGGGTTACTAAACCTAGCCCAATAACCCACCCTAAACATCCTCTATAAATTATCTCAAACTCTCATAACCTCATTCATTCAACCCTAATATAAACCCTAATCATTTCCTAAAGCTTTCTTAACAAAAATGGCATCTATCTTCATCTCCTTCTAGTTTTAGCTTATGCAAGTCATTCTATGCAAAGGTAATGCAAATACCCACCTCAAATCCGTTTTTATATCTTTTTAATTTCTGAAATTTATTTGGTAACACATGTTTTATGTGTTTTTTTATCTTATAGCCTCCTAATCATCTTTTGCTAACTTGGGTTGATGCTATAGTGTCTTTATTGCTTTCTAGAGAGGTATATTGCTAAAAACCTCTTCTAATATGTGTTTAATCATCTTTTGATTTTGGTAATCAGTTAGTAACACATGTTTTATTATGTAACATGTGAATCATAGCTCTTTGATCATCTTTGCTTTCATTTTGGGGTGTGCACATAAGGTGCTTGTAATATATGCTAGCTGAAATTATAATTAGTTTATTACTGTTAGTAAATTAGGCATATCTCATTCATATTAAACCGGAATTAAGATTTTCTTGAAGTTCTGGACCTCTTTGATCTCGGGACAGTGGTAAGAATGTACAATTTTGACCAAATTAACTTCGAAATTTCATGAAACTCAAAACATTAAAGTTTTATCCCTAAATCTAAGCTTTCCAGAACATCCAAAATTATTAGATTTGGATAAGAAACGAGTAACTTATGGCCAAATCAATTCCAGGTTTTTATTTTATCAACCCTGTAGTTCGTTGTCAGGTCAGCGACAAACAAGCATGATTTCGACCATTCAAACCTCAAAATTAGGCAAAGCACAAAACATAAAAGTTATAGGGTACAGAATAAGCTTTCCAGAAATTCAAGAAAATCTTAATTCCGATTTAAGATGAATAAGATATGCCTAATTTACTAACAGCAATAAACTAATTATAATTTCAGCTAGCATATATTACAAGTACCTTATGTGCACACCCCAAATGAAAGCAAAGATGATCAAAGAGCTATGATTCACATGTTACATAATAAAACATGTGTTACTAACTGATTACCAAAATTAAAAGATGATTAAACACATATTAGAAGAGGTTTTTAGCAATATACCTCTTTTGAAAGCAACAAAGACTATTATAACATCAACCCAAGTTAGCAAAAGATGATTAGGAGGCTATAAGATCAAAAAAACACATAAAACATGTGTTACCAAATACATTTCAGAAATGAGAAAGACATAAAAATGGATTTGAGGTGGGTATTTCCATTACCTTTGCATAGAATGACTTTCATAAGCTAAAACTAGAAGGAGATGAAGATAGAGGCCATTTTCGTTATGAAAGCTTTAGGAAATGATTAGGGTTTTGATTAGGGTTGAATGAATGAGGTTATGAGAGTATGAGATAATTTATAGAGGAAGTTTAGGGTGGGTTATTGGGTAAGGTTTAATAACCCAATATGAAGAGAGTTATTTCCATGTTTTTAAAAAAAATTCTAAGTGTTCATATATGTTTATAAAACTCACTTTTCTTATTCAACCCCATCTTAAATCCTCTCCTAAAATATTTAACTTTTCAAAAATAACATTTTATCCTCATTTTAAAATTCCATATTTCCCATTTAATTAAAATAGCCTTTTTCAAATAAATTTTGTTATTCCAAATCCTTTTATGCTTCATTAAAATAAATAAAAATCCTAACTTTTATTTATTAGTTGGTAATGCAAATCCCGGGTTGTTACAGACTCCCCCCCTTAAGAAAATTGCGTCCCCGCAATTCCTTAAGATAGATGTCGTCTATAACGTCAAATCCACAAAAGAAGTGATAGAGATAAAATAGAGAATTCTCACCCGTAGAAGAAGATGGGAGAAAGCCAGGATAAGAGAGTTCGATAGATTCTCTGGTCTCCCAAGTGCAGCCCTTAGGATTCGGTGACCATTGAATCTTCACGAGTGGAACCTCTTTGTTGCGAAGGTGTCTAACCTCCGAATCAAGCACACGAAGAGGTTGCTGCTCCAAAGATAAATCAGGTAAGATCTCTAAATCAGGCACAGCATGCGGCTCAAAGATAGAATCAGGATCGCGGACACACATGCGAAGCTGGGAAACATGGAACACGTCGTGCATTCCAGAGAAGTGAGCAGGTAGAGCCACACGATAAGCAACGGGGCCAATGCATTCCGTAATAGGAAATGGTCCAACATAGCGAGGAGCCAACTTCCCTGTAGAGCTGAAACGCACAACCCCTTTCATAGGAGATATCCAAATAAAGACATGATCACCAATGGAGAACTCAAGAGGCTTCCTACGGTTGTCCGCGTAGGATTTCTGACGGTTCAGCGCCTCTTTCATTCTCTGACGAATAAGAATAATATTCTCAGAAGATTCCCGAACTGAATCTGGACCAAGAAGGAGCTTCTCGCCAGATTCTAACCAACACGCAAGAGAACGACATGGCCTTCCGTAAAGAGCCTCGAAAGGAGCCATGCCAATACTAGATTGAAAGCTGTTGTTGTAGGAGAACTCTACAAGCGGTAAGTGATCCTCCCAACTACCTCCGAAATCCAGAATACAACAGCGCAAAAGATCCTCTAAAACACGATTCACCCTCTCCGTCTGACCGTCGGTCTGAGGATGATAAGCAGTCGAGAGATTCAGCTTTGAGCCCAAAGCTGACCGTAGGCACTTCCAGAAGTGACTAGTAAAGATAGTGTCTCGATCACAGACGATAGAGCTAGGAATGTCATGAAGTCGAACGACTTCCTTCACATATAGCTTGGCAAGCTGAGGAGCAGTCCGAGTGGACTTAATAGGAATGAAATGAGCTGATTTGGTCAAGCGATCGACTATGACCCAAATAGAAGTATGGCCTGACCTCGAACGAGGCAGACCGTCAATAAAATCCATGGACGCATCGGTGGTAAACTAGATACTGGCTTGAAGATATCGGGGAAATCCCGAACAACAGAAATACGAGATAAGTTCAAATCCTCATCTCGTGAATCGAGAGAAAATAAAGTAGTATCAGAAATCCCAGCATCCAGAAGAGCAATAGCTAACGGAGCGGACAAGTCAGGGTGATGAAGAAATAATATCCGCTCCGAACAAATGATTTTGGCATCGTAAAGAGCGAGCCAATCCATGCTACGTATAGATAATTAATTAAGGAATACTACGGAATATAACGGATTCCTATATATATTTCTAACTTATCTATCAATAAACATAAGGAAGGGATTTGATTTAATTCGGACCTAATTAAGATGTATTGCACTAAGTGTATCTGTTTTGTGTTTATTATGCTTATTCCTGAAACCAGGCTCTGATACCAAGCTGTAACGCCCCACTCTGAGACCCACTGTAACAAAGAGTATTACGGGAGTAATACTGTCTGTTAAAGCGGAGAATAGAGTATAGTGGAAGCGACCATTTGTAATCAAGCTATAACTATCTACTGAATACGTCGAAAGGATGGTATCTATATTTTTTTTCAAGTGGTTCGACATATTCGGTAAATACTTATAACGAAATTACAAATGGCTAAAGATCTATTAGGACAAAGCATAATAATAAATGATAAAACATCACAGAACAGAATCACATAACAGATATAAAATCCCAGAACAATACATCGTCAATACAGATCCAAATACAATAAGTGGGTACAAAGCCACTGCCCACACATGTGGGTTAAAAATATGTACATATCAAAGTCTGAATAATAACAGAGTAGCGGAATAGTGGACAAATAAAAGCGCTATCGATCAGCATAGCAGATAATGTCCAAGCGGAAGCACAGAAGCTAAGTCCAGAGACCTAACCTGAAACAACTCGGTCTGACCCGAGCGAAAATACTCGGGTTAGGCTAGCTAAACAATCAGTAATAACTGAGATATATGATAATGCGGTACATAAATAAAACTGTACTTATCCAAAGAGAAGTATATTATGAACCACATGAATATAATGACGATCCCTAATCATCAATAAACAATAAAAATCTCCAAAGAGAAATCAACACCAAAGTGTAGAATAAATAAAATCGCCTCATATCATCGGCGTAGCCAAAGCTATAAAAAGATGCCCATAGGCAATAATCCCAAGAGTGACCAGAGTCTGTAATCAATGCCCAAGCAAAGATCGATGCTCCAAAGAGCAATGGGGATATACTGAAAAGTCAATGAAATCAAACACTAAAAAGCAGTGTCCAGAGACACTGTGAATCCACAAGGTAATCGCACTTACATCGTATGGTTCCATAGAACCAACACCGAATGGCGGTACTCGAATGGATATAAAAATCATCAAATAATACCAATATTGCACGTGCACCGACCAGAGTCGTTGTTGCCAAGTACTGTAGAGTTGTGATCGATCACTCGCACAGATGCGGAACGCGCGAGACGGCAAGATCCTTCCCAGAAGGATAAAGGCCCAGAGGCGCATGCCGAAAAATAAACTGCTCCATAGAGCAGGTGTCCAGAGACGGTTGCCCAGAGGCGTGGTGACCCAGAGGTCCAGTACTGGTCGCCCAGAGGCTAATGTGTCACTAACTTCTTGGAGAGGAACCCGTAAAGCGTTAACAATGAGTCCCATACCCCACGTTCGCACTAAACGGTTTCCTAACCAATAGCAAGCTCACACTCCAAACAATAAAAAGTCCACCTTGTATCATCGGTAAACTAGACCCAAAGGTCAAAACGATCAATCGAATAGGTCGGGGATTAACCGGAAAGAAAATACACACGGTTCCATAGGCCGGAGATTTCCTAACCGTTTAAGCACCTTTCCACTTCGCTCAACGTGCTAAAAAGTGAGTGTAAGGTTTTTATTATAGAAAATAATGGTGCGAAACGGATTTATAATTGATTTTGAAATCACTTTAAAACGGCTTTTGAAAAATCTCCTATTATGGAGTAATTAATTTAATAATTAAAAATAATATTATATAATAATTTCGAAAGCCATTTAGGAGTGAAAAAATCTTTTGAAAATGATTCATAAAACCCGTGTACGAAATCTAGACACAAATCTCAAATAAATCAATAAAACCAGAAAATCACTGAAAAATATTCTAAGTGTTTGTAAACATTCAAAAAAAACTGACGCTAACCAAAGTTCGGCAATTTATTTGGACTAGCAAACTGTGTCCAAATGTCATGAAAATTTGCAGGCATGTAGTCCAACATCCCTACTTTAAGATGCAAAAAGAATCGGGAAATTCCGACTTGAAACGAAGAAACGGCGTCGTCTCAAAGTCGGACAATAATCATAAAACTTTACTGTGTCAAAACAGTGTAAAGGTTCCACTTCGACGACATGGTCGAAGGGTCACATGAACTCAGATCTTGATGAAAATTTGCAGGAGCGTAGAAAAGTACTCCTACTTTGATATGCAACAAGAATCGTTTGGTTTCGACTTGAAACGAAGAAACGACAATGTTTCGAAGTTGGTCCGACGATAACTGAAAATGATCACTATTGTAAAACAGTTTCTGGGTGCTACTTCGGCAATAGAAACGAAGTAACTAATACACCCAGAGCTAAACCAAACTTTGCATGGTTAAAGATCTCGATCTCATCTTTTTAACGAGACCAAAAACGATGAAATCCGACAAAGGACGAGCCCGGGATGGCGTCGCAAAGTCGGGGTTCTACGCTGAAAACAACGGGAGAAAAGAGACTAAGGCCTATAGCTATGCACTAACTGGCCAGAGATGAAAAACCACAATTTTGGCATAGTAAACTTCAAATTCTGGCAAAATGAATAAAATGAAAGTTGTATCTTAGTTTCTAAGCTTTCCGTAATGACCAAGATCGTCAAATTCCGACTAGAGATGAAAATTCTATGACTAAAACAATTCTCAGATCTAAATTTTATATCACTGTCGTTGTGCTCTCGGGACAGTGGTAAGAATGTACAATTTTGACCAAATTAACTTCGAAATTTCATGAAACTCAAAACATTAAAGTTTTAGCCCTAAATCTAAGCTTTCCAGAACATCCAAAATTATTAGATTTGGATAAGAAACGAGTAACTTATGGCCAAATCAATTCCAGGTTTTTATTTTATCAACCCTGTAGTTCGTTGTCAGGTCAGCGACAAACAAGCATGATTTCGACCATTCAAACCTCAAAATTAGGCAAAGCACAAAACATAAAAGTTATAGGGTACAGAATAAGCTTTCCAGAATTTCAAGAAAATCTTAATTCCGATTTAAGATGAATAAGATATGCCTAATTTACTAACAGCAATAAACTAATTATAATTTCAGCTAGCATATATTACAAGTACCTTATGTGCACACCCCAAATGAAAGCAAAGATGATCAAAGAGCTATGATTCACATGTTACATAATAAAACATGTGTTACTAACTGATTACCAAAATTAAAAGATGATTAAACACATATTAGAAGAGGTTTTTAGCAATATACCTCTTTTGAAAGCAACAAAGACTATTATAACATCAACCCAAGTTAGCAAAAGATGATTAGGAGGCTATAAGATCAAAAAAACACATAAAACATGTGTTACCAAATACATTTCAGAAATGAGAAAGATATAAAAATGGATTTGAGGTGGGTATTTGCATTACCTTTGCATAGAATGACTTGCATAAGCTAAAACTAGAAGAAGATGAAGATAGAGGCCATTTTTGTTATGAAAGCTTTAGGAAATGATTAGGGTTTTGATTAGGGTTGAATGAATGAGGTTATGAGAGTATGAGATAATTTATAGAGGAAGTTTAGGGTGGGTTATTGGGTAAGGTTTAATAACCCAATATGAAGAGAGTTATTTCCATGTTTTTAAAAAAAATTCTAAGTGTTCATATATGTTTATAAAACTCACTTTTCTTATTCAACCCCATCTTAAATCCTCTCCTAAAATATTTAACTTTTCAAAAATAACATTTTATAATCATTTTAAAATCCCATATTTCCCATTTAATTAAAATAGCCTTTTTCAAATAAATTTTGTTATTCCAAATCCTTTTATGCTTCATTAAAATAAATAAAAATCCTAACTTTTATTTATTAGTTGGTAATGCAAATCCCGGGTTGTTACAGTATTGTTCTGGGATTTTATATCTGTTATGTGATTCTATTCTGTGATGTTTTATCATTTATTACTATGCTTGTTCTGATAGGTCTTTATCCATTGTAATTTCGTTATAAATATTTATTGAATATGTCGAACCACTTGAAAAAATATATATATATACCATCCTTTCGACGTATTCAGTAGATAGTTATAGCTTGATTACAAATGGTCGCTTCCACTATACTCTATTCTCCGCTTTAACAGACAGTATTACTCCCGTAATACTCTTTGTTACAGTGGGTCTCAGAGTGGGGCGTTACAGGTTGCTTCCAATGTAGTCGAATGGTTTTAAAAGAGGATTTTTCGCATATTTTAAATTGAACTCGGTAAGTTTTCGGAAGGTTTATATTTAGAGAGTTGAATGCTTTCGAAAGGTTTGAATTCAAAAGGTTGTTTGAAGACCTTTCGACTAGGTCGAAGGGTTGGGTTTTAAAATGTTTTTAATATTCTTTAAGCTTTCGAAAGGTTTGATTTCTAATGGTTTCGAAAGGTTATTAGTAAACCCATGAAAACTAAAAGGAAATTTTAATTACTTTCAAGTATGCATATCATCATAATATTTTGAAAATGTATGTTTTAACCATTGTGGATGCAGGAGTACAGTATATGGTTTTATCAAGGCTTTAGGATACTAGTAAGGGGAAAACCCATTCCACTAAGCGGCACAGTCTCACTAGATATCTAAAAAGGATTGAGATGTTAGATTATTATTCATACTAGGCTTTATGTCTAACTCGAAGTTTTTGTTTTCCCCTTAAACTCTCGGGTACTCAATTGATTTTGAGTAGTTTGAGAATTAAGGTTTTTTAGTTTTCTTCTTAGATGAATGAAGCTTCCGGAGATGTGCAGGAGATAGATAGTTATTTAGTGTTTTTCTTTCTGTTGTGTTTGTTTGTAAAGGCAGATTTATGAGCCTTACTATTTACTCTGATCAACCAAGGGGGCATCTTCATATGTTGCTCTTGGCGTATTTGTAATAATTATATTTTGTGGAATGTGGTTAACGCAATTTGGGGTTAGGTAATGAACATGAAATATTTTGATTTGAATATGGAATTATATGTTTTTGAATTGTTAATTTTTTTCCATATTTCTGTGATCTGTGTATCAATGTATCTAGCACCACCGTATTTGGTCGTCGAAGATTAATAACTGTGGATGACTGCAGCATCCGTGCTAGTTTTGGGCCTCCAAGTAGGGGGATGTTACACTAAACTACAAACTAAAATGCATATTGAGTGACTCCACCTCAAGCGGTGAGTACACTACAAAAGATATACAATACTAAGATATGAAGGAAATGCTAGTCTATAAGCAACTCTAGATGGGTGTAAAGACCCGCAAATCCGTCTTCCGAAAACTCGACACCGATACGTCCACTGTACCAAATGTCGAAAAATCGAATGGCGAAAACGCGAAACTTTAGGGTTAAAAGAAGAGGTAGAAGAAAAGATAGAAGAAAAAGAAAGAATAGAAACAGAATCAGAAACAATTATCAGAATCTCACATTTCGCAGCGGAATAATATACAATAGATAAAACAATAATTTTTTAAAACAAAAGACTATATCAGTTTATACATACATCAATCATCAGAGTTTACAACAATGGACAGTTATATAAACTTGTCCTCATACAGAATACACGGCGGAATAAATAACAAGTACGATAGTACGCTTCGCCATCCAGCTCATCTCCAAAGCTCCAGAATATCCAGAATATCCTGATAACAATAACTCTAGGCTGCCCGTGTGGAAAATTATGGGCACCCAGAGTTTAGAAAGGGAACAATAAACTCCAGGTCAGTCATGGTGACTGGTGTGAGATCGTAAAACAGTTATTTTCGCAAAGAAAATAAAACAACTTCGCAATGCTTTTGGAAAATGAAACTACCATAAGGCCTCCCACCACACACACAATGCAAACGCAGAATTGGAGGAGATTTCTCCTTATGATAGTAAAAAATGCTTATTACGCAAAAATCAATTGATATTATTATTAATGTCTAGTGTGGAAAACATTTCGAAAGTATAATATCAATCTTAGCCAACATACAACCATTGTTGTATGTCTACTATAGCTACTACGTTCAGTAGCAGGTTACCGCCACATCCCATAGCAGGTAATACAATTAAAAATCGTACAGGGTTCGTATTGTTTCTTTGGATTTCCAACAAATGATCAGGCTAAGGAACTTCCTTACACCGAAATAGAACGCCTCTGGAAAGACGCCTCGGATCCTAACCGGATCTCCGCAAACAAAAGGCCGACGCTACCTCACGCTCTAACCGAGCTGTAACTAGGTAACTAACACACGAGCTATGCCATCCCCCGGTCGTTACCGACCTTTATCCGAGGATCCTCAATCGAAAAGCAACAGCCGCAAAATATAATCCACATAGGTAAAATATCTGGGCTCCATACCATGATACCACCTTTTATCCAGAAGGAAATGGCATACCCTAGGGGCGCTACCCCTACAAACCTTTGCCGCACATTCCTGTTTCGACCATTACCGGGTTGTGAGGCTCGACGAAGTCTCGTCCACATACATTATGCTTTTTCACAAAGCCACGCTTTTTCACAAAGCCACGCTTTGATCCACAAATGATCATCAGCACTTCGTGTGCCACATTACCAAATTGGGAATGTATCACTAGTAACCATCAACTACATAACCTCTGAGCTCGTACGTCTCAGAGAAGGGTGTTAAGCTAAGAGAATAAATTCTCCGCCACCAACAGAAATGTATTTGATAGAAACCAGCTTTACATCTCAAAGTGTAACGTCAGACACACATCCATACAAGTCCGTTCCGGGATCGAACGGAACCGAAGGCACTTCCAAAGAAGCCCTTGCAATCCGGATATTCACTAATCACGTCCGGACTTCCCATCACAAAAAGAGTGATATAAATCTCTATACCGGAGCAACTCGGTGCAGAGACATTCGACGGGTTGTCCTTTCATTTTCACAAATATCCGGTCTTCACACCGGTCTTCAAATGCTATCCATTCGCGACGTATCACTATTCGGAATGGGTTATATGACACAAAGGTCCTCTCCCGGCTTAACCGAATAATGAGCGTTTGTTTTAAAAACAAATCAAGTGTCATTTCAAAGACAAATATTGATAGTCGGTTATTTAACTATCAATAACATTCACCACAAACATCCAATTCAAATAATTTTTCCCAAATTATTTATTTCAAATATCTTCAAAAGATATATATTTCTTCACACTTCACATTTGAAAAATCAATTTCAAATCACATTTTCACACCTCACGTTTGAAAATCAATTTCAAATCATATTATGGTCCATTTAAACCAATTTGATAAATCCTTATCGTTTTATTTCAAATTTACATTTCAAATTTGTAAATTTATTTCCACACCTCATCGCTTTGAAAATCCGATTTCAAATCATATTTTCCACACTTTTAAAAATAAATCAATATTTATTTTTAAAACAAATTTCCCTTTCCTTTACAACTTCTATTCGGAATTCACATTCCTAAAAATCCACTTTTACACGATTTACAAATCGTTTTCCAAATATTCATTTTCAACCCCGAATCAACTTTAAAAATTGATTTCTCCATTTTATGTCAAATCCCAAATCGAATTTCAAATTGATTTCTGAATTTACTTCAACACTGAATCACATTTCAAATTGATTCTAACTTTGATCCCAAAGACTAAATCGTTTTTACAAATCGATTTCCAAATTTATTTTTTCAACACAAAAATCAATTTTTATCCAAACACCAAATAGATTTTTATATCGATTTCACAAATTATTTATTTCAAATACCCAATCAATTATCAATTTGATTTCAACAAATTTATCTCCTTTTAAATAAATTCTTTTATTTTTCCAAACCATCTAAAATTCAATTTTTAATTTCGGAAATCAAATTTCATTTATTTCTGGTATCCAACGATACCAAAAACACATTCGGCTAAATTATAGCTCTCAATACATTCAATCACAAATATAATCATATGCAGATTATAAATAATCAATCAAACAACATATGAAATCAATTCAAATGTTCTGAGGAATCCTGTTGGATCCCTCCAACCTGTTTCCCTGCATCCACAGATGTTAGCACAATACCAATTCCACTTCGAGGTGGAATATCGCGGTATATGGGTTTTTATAAAAATCCGCTTACTAACGGCGCAATAGGGTCTCATCCGCTATACGAGGCGGGAAATCAATCAATCCAATATATACATATGCCAATATGTATATATTGCTATATATATATATATATATAGATATCCTACTATATCTAATATCACATCTAACCAGTCAATCAAATCAATAACTGAAAATTTCCACTTTTCAAATTGAGTGAGAAGATCTCACCTTTGCTTTTAATTTTGCAATCCATTTCCATTCCGATCATTTCTTCATTGTATTAAACCTTGTATAACAATTTATACAATATATCAATATTCGAATTAAATCGAACAAATTAATTTCCATTTTTATAGATTGAATTAACTAATTATTAAATTTCCTTTTCATAATTGTTTTCAGCAACCAAACAATTTATAGATTTCAAGAATCTAATTATTTATAAACTTCATATTGTTTTAAAATTCCTATACTTTCAAACTCCTATATACACATACATTAACCGTTTCACTTATATGTATATATTTATTTAATTAAAAACAGATTTATCTTCGTTTTACTGTTTACACGTATATATACTGAACCTTATAAAAATAAAAATTGTTTTTCATCCTTCTATAAATTTAACCCTATATAGACATTGAATTCCAATAAACAAATTTCATTTTCCAAACCTATATACATGTATTAAATTAAAAGGAAACAGATCTGTTTTAAAATTTTCTTTACTGCAATGATTATATATATTTTTTTCTCTTTGTAAAATAAATATATATGTTAGGCAGGTTATAAAATTTTCTTCTTTCAAACGAAGGCAAATTGAAAATTTTACCTCGCTGCCTCACCTACGCATTGCCAAATCGATCAGAACCCTAGTTTGCAACGTCACTACTGCATCCTTGGTGACACCACGCTCGCGCACATGAATGTGAATGCCCTAACCTCCATCGTTGAACCCTATTCCCAATCGCCTGCTTTGAGAACAGTACCGAGCATACCCATGCCTCAAATCCACCTTCACGACAACACTCAGAGCATCACGAAAGCCTATTGGCTTCGCCCCTGAGCTGACATCGCCCATCGCGGTGACTTGATTTTTCAAGATCGACCAACTTGCCATCATCGATTCGCCAGGCCACTCGACACCCTCGCGACCTCCATTCCCAACAGAACCCATCCCTACGCGAGTGCGCACGCGAGCCTCCCCTGGCTGCTGCTCGTGCCGCCTTCCAGAACTCCCCAGAAATGCTCGACGAACCACAATCGCGTGCCTTGACGATACCCTTGTCAAGCAGTCCCACGCGAACGAGTCGCGAACCCCCTCTATCATCGCGATTCGAGTACCAGCCCGTGTCCTCCCTTGTTTTAATTTGGAGTGGATCAGGGCATTTGAAACGGGATAGAAGAAATTAGGTTGCGATTTTTTTTATTTGGAAGAAAATCTCGATTTGAAAATGTAAGGGCAAGCGGGCATTTAAATTTCATTTGAACGATAGATATTTTTTTCTGTTTGAAGCTTCGAGTACAATTTTCTTCGGCTGTGAAATGAAATAAAGGGGAGGAAATGATGACTGCGTGTACGAGTGGAGACAGTGATTTGAAGGAAAGGCAGCTGGATGTTGGGTTGTAGGAGAATAGATATATATCTTATTTAATTTAAATTTCAATTCAAAACGTCCGATAAATGCAACTCAAAATCTCAACCTCCAATCGAGGCGTGCCGCTAGGCGTTCGTAATGTTATACGCCTATTCCGAATGCGATGGAAAAGGTTTCGAGTCCAAATTCAATCGTATGGATAAGATAGCTTTTTGGACCAGTTAAAATATTAAATTTTCGATTCAATTTCAACGCGTTTGTTTATCGTACGGCCCAACGATCACTCCAAATATTACGAAAATTGAAATCCGATAATAATACAATATTACGGATCCAATGGAACTGGTTTCATCAAATTCCGAGACCGTGCCCCGGAACGCTATTTTTAAATATCGATTTAAACGATAAATTTCAAAACCGAACAAAACAGTTTCAAATTCAATTCTGAAAGTTTTATTATCTTCAGTATACTCAATATAAATTTTCCAAGCCTTCAAATTATTTTTAATCAGCTTAAAACTAAAGATTCAAATTTTTACCCAGTTTCAATAATTAAATTCAATAATTTAATCGCCAAATTCATTCCGATAATTGAATTTCAAATTAAATTATCATTCGAATATTTAAACTCAATTAAATATTCACATTTTAAATGTCAAAAATTCAGGGTCGTTACAAACTTCCCCCCTTAAAAGATTTTCGTCCTCGAAATTACAAGTTAGGAAAAATGGTCCTTAACTCGTCTACTGTTTTTCACAATCCAAATAGTTTTATCAATTTATCAAAACAAATCTTTCTACTAAAGATTCGTTGTCAATTCAACTAGCTTTCTTACTTCAATTCATAAGTTTCAAACAACGTTGTTTAACTTCTCAATTCAAATTCGAGTTTAAATTCAAATTTTAAACTTCCAAAATTTCTCAAAATTTTCCTAACACTCGAAATTTTCGAAAAATTTCGCCAGCGTCTCCTTTGCGCGGCTAATACGGTACGGCTACAAAACGTCCCTACGGACTCTCAGATCTCAAAAGAAAACAAAATGCCAAGTGGCAGAATCAGAAACTCATCAAATTTCATACTGAAATTTTAATACATACCTTTTGGTCGAGCAATTTCAAATTATCTTCAAAATTTAATCCCATTCCATTTACCCTGTATGTTTTACCTAACAACAATGGCCAAATTTACTTATTGGATTCCAAATACCCATTTGCTTAAGAATTTCATTCATTCATTTCTTAAATGCAATATAAGTATTACATACTTCTTATATTCATTTTTACTTCACAAACAAAGTTATACATTCATTTTCGTTCAACTTTGCATTTCAATCTCATTCGAATTCAATTTACAATTTCAATTCAATTTGAATTCATTTTATCTTCAGATTTTTCATTCAGATTTTCATTCAGCTTTTATCTCAATTCCCAATTTGAAATCACTAAAAAATCCTTTTAAAAATGGATATGGAAAGCACGTTCCCCCATGGATCACAGTTACTCGGCGGTTTCGCTACTATCCCAGTAGAATCGCTCGTAATCTGTAGATTTCTCATCTCTTAAATTTCGCCATGGTTGTTGCCATAGATCGTAGTTCACACGGCGGTTACACCACTATCTCAGTGGAATCGCTTGTAACCATAGGCATCTCGCCCCTCGAATTTCGCTGTGGCATACGTCGTGATCAATCAATATGATCCCATCACGATCAAACGGATACTCATGCTGAGTTCCAACACCTTCACAATTTTTTCAATGGAAGGTACTTTTTCATATCCTTAGTTTGGAAAACATGTCATATATGTATAGTACTTCATTTCCAATTGATTCCATTCAATTTTAATTGGCATTTCATATTCACATTCACCAACTTAGAATATTTTCAATATCAAATTTACTTAAGAATTTCACACTTATTTCTTAAGTTCAATACAAGTATTTTCCATACTTCTGATATTAATTTTCAATTACCACTTATATTTGAACTGGATTACCAATTCCATATAAATCCAATCAATATTTCATTTATAATTATTGAATTCAATTCGTTTCGAACCTTATTCATTTGGTCCATCTTCAATTAGCTTCACTTACTAATTTTAGTTTAATACATCACTTCGTTTTCCACAAATCAAATTCAATTCCAGTTCTATTTACTTACAAATTCAAAATGAATTTTAAACACTCAATTTCATTTTCTTGCACTTGCAGTTGCAAATTTATTTATTCATTCACAAATTCATTCATTTTCAATTTGAATCTCATTCCAATTAGATTTCAAATATTTTATAAGTTATCAAACTTATTTACATTCCATTAATGAATTTATTTCAAATATTCTTTCTGAAATTCTATTTCAATTTGTAAATTAGATTTACGATTCACATTCCCAAATCTCATTTGTATATGAATTTTATTTACTTATCTTTCAATTCATATTTATAAATTTCATTTGTTAAATGAATTTATCTCCAAATCTTTGGTTATTATTTGAATTTCTTATTCAATTCCATATATCAATGATAATACTTCAATATTATCTCTTCCTAACAACCAAGCATCCATATACAATACTAATTCATAGAAAATCATTTCTTTTCTATACAAAAATAGTTTTGGGCAAAATTATTTCATTCACCCTATTTAAAACAATACTGTGTCGGTTTATCTTGTTTAAGAGTTTAGAAACCCCTATCGATTACAGTTGGCCACCCTGCATCGACCAGAATCTATAAACAATCAACCGATAAGTCAACACAATACA
The DNA here is from genome assembly GCA_030737815.1 of Allium fistulosum. Lineage (NCBI taxonomy): Eukaryota > Viridiplantae > Streptophyta > Magnoliopsida > Asparagales > Amaryllidaceae > Allium > Allium fistulosum. The sequence continues at coordinate 475,153,850 of CM060904.1, forward strand.
AAACAAATTTTGTATTCACTAACAAATACGTGCTCATATCTATTATTACACTCACACTCATTCTAGAATACTGCTGACTCTATCTCTAATGAGTAACACCCAACAGGGCAGGTTTGTCGCTTAACCGGATGCTCCGATACCACTTGTAAAGACCCGCAAATCCGTCTTCCGAAAACTCGACACCGATACGTCCACTGTACCAAATGTCGAAAAATCGAATGGCGAAAACGCGAAACTTTAGGGTTAAAAGAAGAGGTAGAAGAAAAGATAGAAGAAAAAGAAAGAACAGAAACAGAATCAGAAACAATTATCAGAATCTCACATTTCGCAGCGGAATAATATACAATAGATAAAACAATAATTTTTTAAAACAAAAGACTATATCAGTTTATACATACATCAATCATCAGAGTTTACAACAATGGACAGTTATATAAACTTGTCCTCATACAGAATACACGGCGGAATAAATAACAAGTACGATAGTACGCTTCGCCATCCAGCTCATCTCCAAAGCTCCAAAATATCCAGAATATCCTGATAACAATAACTCTAGGCTGCCCGTGTGGAAAATTATGGGCACCCAGAGTTTAGAAAGGGAACAATAAACTCCAGGTCAGTCATGGTGACTGGTGTGAGATCGTAAAACAGTTATTTTCGCAAAGAAAATAAAACAACTTCGCAATGCTTTTGGAAAATGAAACTACCATAAGGCCTCCCACCACACACACAATGCAAACGCAGAATTGGAGGAGATTTCTCCTTATGATAGTCAAAAATGCTTATTACGCAAAAATCAATTGATATTATTATTAATGTCTAGTGTGGAAAACATTTCGAAAGTATAATATCAATCTTAGCCAACATACAACCATTGTTGTATGTCTACTATAGCTACTACGTTCAGTAGCAGGTTACCGCCACATCCCATAGCAGGTAATACAATTAAAAATCGTACAGGGATCGTATTGTTTCTTTGGATTTCCAACAAATGATCAGGCTAAGGAACTTCCTTACACCGAAATAGAACGCCTCTGGAAAGACGCCTCGGATCCTAACCGGATCTCCGCAAACAAAAGGCCGACGCTACTTCACGCTCTAACCGAGCTGTAACTAGGTAACTAACACACGAGCTATGCCATCCCCCGGTTGTTACCGACCTTTATCCGAGGATCCTCAATCGAAAAGCAACAGCCGCAAAATATAATCCACATAGGTAAAATATCTGGGCTCCATACCATGATACCACCTTTTATCCAGAAGGAAATGGCATACCCTAGGGGCGCTACCCCTACAAACCTTTGCCGCACATTCCTGTTTCGACCATTACCGGGTTGTGAGGCTCGACGAAGTCTCGTCCACATACATTATGCTTTTTCACAAAGCCACGCTTTTTCACAAAGCCACGCTTTGATCCACAAATGATCATCAGCACTTCGTGTGCCACATTACCAAATTGGGAATGTATCACTAGTAACCATCAACTACATAACCTCTGAGCTCGTACGTCTCAGAGAAGGGTGTTAAGCTAAGAGAATAAATTCTCCGCCACCAACAGAAATGTATTTGATAGAAACCAGCTTTACATCTCAAAGTGTAACGTCAGACACACATCCATACAAGTCCGTTCCGGGATCGAACGGAACCGAAGGCACTTCCAAAGAATCCCTTGCAATCCGGATATTCACTAATCACGTCCGGACTTCCCATCACAAAAAGAGTGATATAAATCTCTATACCGGAGCAACTCGGTGCAGAGACATTCGACGGGTTGTCCTTTCATTTTCACAAATATCCGGTCTTCACACCGGTCTTCAAATGCTATCCATTCGCGACGTATCACTATTCGGAATGGGTTATATGACACAAAGGTCCTCTCCCGGCTTAACCGAATAATGAGCGTTTGTTTTAAAAACAAATCAAGTGTCATTTCAAAGACAAATATTGATAGTCGGTTATTTAACTATCAATAACATTCACCACAAACATCCAATTCAAATAATTTTTCCCAAATTATTTATTTCAAATATCTTCAAAAGATATATATTTCTTCACACTTCACATTTGAAAAATCAATTTCAAATCACATTTTCACACCTCACGTTTGAAAATCAATTTCAAATCATATTATGGTCCATTTAAACCAATTTGATAAATCCTTATCGTTTTATTTCAAATTTACATTTCAAATTTGTAAATTTATTTCCACACCTCATCGCTTTGAAAATCCGATTTCAAATCATATTTTCCACACTTTTAAAAATAAATCAATATTTATTTTTAAAACAAATTTCCCTTTCCTTTACAACTTCTATTCGGAATTCACATTCCTAAAAATCCACTTTTACACGATTTACAAATCGTTTTCCAAATATTCATTTTCAACCCCGAATCAACTTTAAAAATTGATTTCTCCATTTTATGTCAAATCCCAAATCGAATTTCAAATTGATTTCTGAATTTACTTCAACACTGAATCACATTTCAAATTGATTCTAACTTTGATCCCAAAGACTAAATCGTTTTTACAAATCGATTTCCAAATTTATTTTTTCAACACAAAAATCAATTTTTATCCAAACACCAAATAGATTTTTATATCGATTTCACAAATTATTTATTTCAAATACCCAATCAATTATCAATTTGATTTCAACAAATTTATCTCCTTTTAAATAAATTCTTTTATTTTTCCAAACCATCTAAAATTCAATTTTTAATTTCGGAAATCAAATTTCATTTATTTCTGGTATCCAACGATACCAAAAACACATTCGGCTAAATTATAGCTCTCAATACATTCAATCACAAATATAATCATATGCAGATTATAAATAATCAATCAAACAACATATGAAATCAATTCAAATGTTTTGAGGAATCCTGTTGGATCCCTCCAACCTGTTTCCCTGCATCCACAGATGTTAGCACAATACCAATTCCACTTCGAGGTGGAATATCGCGGTATATGGGTTTTTATAAAAATCCGCTTACTAACGGCGCAATAGGGTCTCATCCGCTATACGAGGCGGGAAATCAATCAATCCAATATATACATATGCCAATATGTATATATTGCTATATATATATATAGATATCCTACTATATCTAATATCACATCTAACCAGTCAATCAAATCAATAACTGAAAATTTCCACTTTTCAAATTGAGTGAGAAGATCTCACCTTTGCTTTTAATTTTGCAATCCATTTCCATTCCGATCATTTCTTCATTGTATTAAACCTTGTATAACAATTTATACAATATATCAATATTCGAATTAAATCGAACAAATTAATTTCCATTTTTATAGATTGAATTAACTAATTATTAAATTTCCTTTTCATAATTGTTTTCAGCAACCAAACAATTTATAGATTTCAAGAATCTAATTATTTATAAACTTCATATTGTTTTAAAATTCCTATACTTTCAAACTCCTATATACACATACATTAACCGTTTCACTTATATGTATATATTTATTTAATTAAAAACAGATTTATCTTCGTTTTACTGTTTACACGTATATATACTGAACCTTATAAAAATAAAAATTGTTTTTCATCCTTCTATAAATTTAACCCTATATAGACATTGAATTCCAATAAACAAATTTCATTTTCCAAACCTATATACATGTATTAAATTAAAAGGAAACAGATCTGTTTTAAAATTTTCTTTACTGCAATGATTATATATATTTTTTTCTCTCTGTAAAATAAATATATATGTTAGGCAGGTTATAAAATTTTCTTCTTTCAAACGAAGGCAAATTGAAAATTTTACCTCGCTGCCTCACCTATGCATTGCCAAATCGATCAGAACCCTAGTTTGCAACGTCACTACTGCATCCTTGGTGACACCACGCTCGCGCACATGAATGTGAATGCCCTAACCTCCATCGTTGAACCCTATTCCCAATCGCCTGCTTTGAGAACAGTACCGAGCATACCCATGCCTCAAATCCACCTTCACGACAACACTCAGAGCATCACGAAAGCCTATCGGCTTCGCCCCTGAGCTGACATCGCCCATCGCGGTGACTTGATTTTTCAAGATCGACCAACTTGCCATCATCGATTCGCCAGGCCACTCGACACCCTCGCGACCTCCATTCCCAACAGAACCCATCCCTACGCGAGTGCGCACGCGAGCCTCCCCTGGCTGCTGCTCGTGCCGCCTTCCAGAACTCCCCAGAAATGCTCGACGAACCACAATCGTGTGCCTTGACGATACCCTTGTCAAGCAGTCCCACGCGAACGAGTCGCGAACCCCCTCTATCATCGCGATTCGAGTACCAGCCCGTGTCCTCCCTTGTTTTAATTTGGAGTGGATCAGGGCATTTGAAACGGGATAGAAGAAATTAGGTTGCGATTTTTTTTATTTGGAAGAAAATCTCGATTTGAAAATGTAAGGGCAAGCGGCCATTTAAATTTCATTTGAACGATAGATATTTTTTTCTGTTTGAAGCTTCGAGTACAATTTTCTTCGGCTGTGAAATGAAATAAAGGGGAGGAAATGATGACTGCGTGTACGAGTGGAGACAGTGATTTGAAGGAAAGGCAGCTGGATGTTGGGTTGTAGGAGAATAGATATATATCTTATTTAATTTAAATTTCAATTCAAAACGTCCGATAAATGCAACTCAAAATCTCAACCTCCAATCGAGGCGTGCCGCTAGGCGTTCGTAATGTTATACGCCTATTCCAAATGCGATGGAAAAGGTTTTGAGTCCAAATTCAATCGTATGGATAAGATAGCTTTTTGGACCAGTTAAAATATTAAATTTTCGATTCAATTTCAACGCGTTTGTTTATCGTACGGCCCAACGATCACTCCAAATATTACGAAAATTGAAATCCGATAATAATACAATATTACGGATCCAATGGAACTGGTTTCGTCAAATTCCAAGACCGTGCCCCGGAACGCTATTTTTAAATATCGATTTAAACGATAAATTTCAAAACCGAACAAAACAGTTTCAAATTCAATTCTGAAAGTTTTATTATCTTCAGTATACTCAATATAAATTTTCCAAGCCTTCAGATTATTTTTAATCAGCTTAAAACTAAAGATTCAAATTTTTACCCAGTTTCAATAATTAAATTCAATAATTTAATCGCCAAATTCATTCCGATAATTGAATTTCAAATTAAATTATCATTCGAATATTTAAACTCAATTAAATATTCACATTTTAAATGTCAAAAATTCAGGGTCGTTACAATGGGTCTCTTTCAAACTACCATTCTTCTTCTTTGTACAATACCAAGCATCCTCGCCTCACGACACTTCTAACCTTAATAAAGGAATAAGCACACAAATATTCAAATAGTATTCATAATTACCAGCAACCAATGCTCATGGTTTGCTCAAGTTCAAAACTCCCACATTGCCCAAGGACGATAAATAACCAACTAAGCATACCTTACACTCAACAGCTTTAGGTTCTTCTTAGATGATTATTCGTAATACCTTATAAAAAATCGAAGAGTCATTCTCCAAACTCTTCATAAGTTAAAATAAGATATCGTACAAATATACTAAAGCCCGTGCGATGTACATGAACCATCCGTATGCGATATCTTGTCTGATCACATTCTCGATCACATAGATTTCACTTCTAAACCAGTATAGTTCACTTGACCTCTCTAGTGCGGACTCTGATCTGGTTCCATGGTTAGAAACCTACGTTCTCCATATATAGCCATATACTATGATAGAAAACATCTGGATCATATCACGAACCTGTATCAAGTGTTCACCGTCAAGAGTCGAGTGAAAAATCCTTGTTCGGACCAGTGTAAACCGTTTTAAAAACTTGTACTCGAATATTGGATCAAGAACAGTCATGTGAATAAAATGATCTACGTAAAACTTATGTATTATCCTATTGGTTTCTTAATTACACCAATTCCGTTTTAATCACATTCAGTGTATCTCTCCAATACTAAAATTATTTATGAATCATTTCATAAAATTATAACTTCTAGTTTATAATCATTTTATAACTTAAGTTCATACTCGTATAATACTCCATTACATCTTAAGAGTATGTATAAACATCAAATTTTTTATAAGTATGATTAACAAATTTAAAACTTTTTTTACTTGCTATCTTCTCAATTCAAGTGTTATATAAACTAACTTCATATTTTTTTTAAAACACTTAACTACAAGTTCTAAAACAACTCGGAAGTTCCCGACTATCCAAAATCGCTGAATATTCCATTTTATTTTAACAATGAAAACTATCAAACAACATATCATGTCATGATGCACATATCATACTTTCCTGATGCATAGCTACATGTGTCCATAAAATTACTTAACAAGAAAACTTTAGAACACCAGTTTTCATTTCAATCATTTTGAAATAATATATACATATAACTTTTGTATATCAAATCATACTTTAAGAATTTAAATCAAAATCTGTTTTACCAAAACATCTTTGTAACATCCCACACATAAAAACCCGAAAATGAATGCCGATGTTGCTGCAGTCATTAGCGAAATTATTTTCAAGCAAGTACATCCAAACCATACTTTAGATATTTAACCAAAATCATTTCAAAATGGTATCAAATACTTCATATAATAATACTATTCCTAAAGGGGCATTTCACCAGAAGGACAAACTTTGTAGTCCAATTAGTTTCTAGGACACACATTCAAAGAAATTACTTTCAAGGCCAAAGTTAGCAGAATAATTACTTTCAAGGACAAAGTCAGCAGTCCAATTACTTTCAAGGACATAATTTCATAGGTTTTTAGGCCCTAGAAACTAATTATTTTGCGTTTTGTCCTTTTAGTCGTGTGTCCTAGAAACTAATTCCACTTGCTAAAGAGGCCCTTGTGGCTAATTTCCACATTCCTAAATTCATTTCCCAAATATTTACTTTCAAATAATACTAGTATTATTTCCTCCAAAATCTTGAAAAAAACATTTTCAAAGATACCGGGATTTAAGTCCTCAAATTCTCTATTTAAATCCTCTTCGTCCATAAACCATGTTTAATAAACCATACTTATATAAAATCACTTTCTTATATAAATATTTTCACAAATATTTATTTCCAAAATATTCTATCTTTCCTTTTGATTATACTAACGTATTTTACTAAATCTTAACTTCTAACCCAATATTATCACCGAACGCCTTATAGTCAAACAATGAAACTTAATTCTCAATGTGTTCGTTCAATGTACCCACAATTACTGTCTACCCAACCCCTGATGTAGAAAGGTAAAGCTGCTTATAAAATGGTTGAGCATAAATCAATAACAAATAATACCAACTATTCCTAACATGCCGAGCATGATTAAACAATCAAGGTTATGGGATAAGAAATTATTAGGCTCAAACAAACATGAATATGACAGCCAGACGGTATACCCTCAAGAATCTATTGTCCATTCTCAGATGCAGAAATAACAAACACCCTAGGTTGTTCCTCCTTCTTAAGTATAGGACAATCTTTAACAAAATGGTTAGGTTGATGGCAACTTTAGCAACTCTCCTGTGCAAACTGTGGTACCTCCCCTGTTGATGCCTCTACTATCTGTCCTCCTCATCCCTTCTTACAGTTCTTAGCAAAGTGGCCCTTCTGCCCACATCGATGGCAAACAAGGTTGAACATATACTTCAACTGCTAAAAAACCTTCCACTTATTGATCCCAGTTGGTATAAAAGCAGGAGGCTTTGGGTAGAAACTACAGGATTTAGTGCCAAACTCTCAAACTTCAAACCTATATTCACCAAATTCACAAAAGACCCCAAAAGGTGATTAGTTAAATCTCCCTAGTACTCAAGGCACATACTCGCAATGAGCATCTCATTCTTTTTGAGCGGCGTATCAACCAATCCTAACCTGAACTGAGACAATGCAATGAACTGATTCTCATACTCAACCACGATCATAGCCCCATGCTTCTGATCGAAGAAGCTCCTAAATAAAATGTCTTTCCGGCTTTCAGAAAAAACTTCATCTCATACTCATCTTTAAATTGGGCCCAAGAGAAGTCGTTCTCTTAGACATCTGCGGTGATAGAACTCCACCAATCCATGGCTGCATATGTCAAATATTGCGATGCCAATCTACGCTTTACTGCATCATCTAGCTCCATATCTCTAAATATCCGATCACACAACTTGATCGAAGTTTGGACCTCTATAATCATCTCAATACCACCAAACCTCTTACCTCCCAACCTCTTATAATCACGGTAGAGTGAAGCAAAATTCACCTGAGGCCTGACCTCTTCCACAATATCCACTCTTGGTTCCTCAACTGGAGCAACATTCCTTGGTGCTCGATTTCAACCACTAATGTCGGTACTACTCTGACCACCTCTAGCTCTACCTTCGAGCATTGATGGATCTAGTAATTACAGTTCTTGCTATCTAATCAAAGCAAAACTTCTCTTAGAACAAAAAACGATAGAGTTATTTCAAAGAAAGAAATCTAAGAAAGAGATATTCCTAATAAATAATTTAAAAATCTAGTTTTCAAAATACAAATATGGTCACATATGTATGATACACTCGACTCGTTTAAGTTGTCGCTTACCCTATATCCAATGAGCCATACCCAACCAAAGCCAAGGTGTTCTCTCAACCTTGGGCTCTGATATCTAATGTAACGACCCAACTTTCGACCCGCAAATGTTGACACTAATACATCCACGGTATTCTTGTGCCGAGCATATAAGTGCTAGAAAGACGAATTGTTAGGGTAAAATAAATGAAAAAAGAATATAACAAGAAAGAATAACATAATATCAGAATCTCACAATGGAACAATAATATATATTATCAAAGGAATGGTACAAAGGGTTACTTTGAATACAGAAATATCAGAGTTACTAAAACCTAAGTGCTATCATCAGCCTCGACAGTTATAATTGTCTATCCACACAATGCTGATATATACAATACAGAAATGCAGTGGAAATAAGAATACCACGATAGGCAATCATCCTGCTCTTTCCATAAGCTCCAAGCATCCAAAGCTGAATCTGGAAACATACACAGGGCTAACTCGAGCTTTATAGGAAAATAACACCCGGACCAGTCTGGTAAACCAGCGTGAGAAACTTAAGAAATATGTAATATGAAACAGCAACCATTGAGACTGTATGGATTCCCGTAATGGTTTTCTCCTCAATGAAACTAACCATTCATTAAGTTTAATATATATTGATATGATAGACAATGTCTAGAGTGTTGTACATAAATCATATCAAATAGCTATTGTGAGAATACCACAACAATAATAAGCATACAACCAATACCGCTAAGGCGCATTCGTATATGTGGATTTTCCAAGGAGATCTTTCGGGAAGCTGAATCTGAACTCCATGATAAGGGTCAGAAACTACCTTCTGAGAAACGTATATCTCTAGATTAGATATACTCTAAGATAAATATAATCAGACCACCCTCGGTGTGTGATCTGGGCTATATCAACTCCGGGTATCAACATATCGATAATCATCTCTAGACATGGAGTCGATATACCCATGAGGTTGCTAAACTTCTGGCTATGTCCCTTTTCTGTCATTTTCTCGAGGTCCAGGCTACGTTCGAAATCTCTCATAAGAGTCTTCATCATTCGAATAGAGCATGAATTCCCAAATGGATTCCTCCACCTCGAACAGATCACAAATCCCTAAATGGATTCCTTTGTCTCGAACAGATCACGAATCACTACATGGATTCGAGCATCTTGAACAGATCTCGAACCTCTACATAAGTTCCCCACATAAGCCCTCCAACGAATGTTAACATTGTCCTCTTTCTTGGAGTACTTCTCAAGATAGATAGTCCCACACGATAGCATCGTTCGAAATATTAACGCCGACCTTTGCTTTGGAATTAACCTTATGATTGACAGTTCAACTCTATAAAATTTCACTTCTTAACCATTTCCAGAACAGTATATAGTTTTGAAGTGGTTTCAGGTTCATCTCACATAAGTACACTCTTCCCACTTACCGGACTCTCCAAAACCAATCAATGAATTTTCGATTAACTCAATTCATTCTAGTTTTCTCATAAGTAAGCGAAAGCTGGAGACATTTCGTATCAATACTACTCCCCGGGGGTTCTTATTGGTATGAAATCATGAAGCCTTTCGATAACTTCTTATGTCATATTTGGTCAAGTTCGATAATCGACTAATCAATTATCTAGTCAAAACAATTGTTTATACAAATCATGTTTCGTATGCTTAACTCGTTTTTGACATTCTAACTCAACTATTCCTCACCCAAGAGTGAAGCCAGGTAAGTTTAGGCACTGGTTGCTCCAAGCCTTGCCTGGACACATCATTCTTGAATCGCATAAATAGATAAGTCTACCTCGTCAAATTTTAGGTATAGTATTAATGATTTCCATAAATAATAAGAAATCAACACGATTAACACATTTCTAACATTTTCCAACTTACTATTCCTCGATTAAGAGGGAAACCCGATAGGTTAGAGCTCTATTCCTCCGTCCCTACTTGACATCAATCTTAACTCTCACAAATAAATAAGACTTACTTCATCGACTTATTAGTGTTAAACATAATTAATTACTTTTCAAACAAGTAATTAAATAATCAGCCATTTGGCTATTTAGCAATTCCTAACCCCATTCAAACCTTTTTTTTATAATCTAATTTAGATATTTATATAAGATATTTCCAAAATATTTATACAAGATAGTTTCACTTTGAAATACTTATAATAGGTTTTAAAACATTCATATAAAATATTATTTAAAAATAATCATTTTTGAAATTCACTTGCAAACATAGAAAATCGTGTATTTTTGACAAAACACTCATTTTATATAAATTCATAACTAATTTTTAAAAATTCATAAAAATCTCAGTTGCTTTTAAAATACTCTAATATGAGTTAGGAAACACTTTTAAAAAGACTGAAACAAATCACTCGAACTTAGTCCTTTTTGAAACATTTGAAGTTTAAAAATCAAGGTTAAACGGGGCAGTTTTTCACTAGTGATGTTTTGACCATTTTTGAGATGTTACTTAATTTTTACTATTCAAGATTTTAATAGCAACAAACATATATATAAAACACTGCAAATATGGAAAGAAACCCCTAAGTATCACTCTACAACGTTCCATAACAATTACCAAAAACAAGGCAATTCCAAACTGCTTCTATAGCAACTATCGTTATAAGTGTACTTCTAATTCTAAGTCATATTCCAACCAATGTTCAAGTACAACCTATGTGCTTTCTTCAAGTCCTAATCACATGTTATATAAGTCCATTCCAAAATTTTCAAGTCCATGTGCATGGATTACATATGTCACTTTCTTTTAAAGCAAGGAGTAACAACCATTGTTTTAACATAAGTTAACAACAATTCAACCAACATTAACACAATAAAACACAACATATATATGTTATATTTTTCATCCAAAGTGAGTTAAACTAACCTTTAACATCACTAACAACCAAGATCCAAGAACCAAGGTCCAAACCCAAGCTAGCACCCTCTTTTCCTTTCATCCTTTCTTCCACTTTTTCCTTGTGTTGCCTCCAATACAACTAAGATGCTCGCGGCCTATGCTTGCATAGGGAGAATGGCTTTGCTTCTTCAACTTTTGGATAGGTAGAAGGGTTTTTAATATTGTACTAAGCCTTGTGGGAAAGTTTGAAGTGATTTAGAGATGATTCGCAAATTATTTGCTTTAGGAATTTAAGAAGAAGAAGGAGATGAAGCCATGGATATTTTAAATCAAAGCTTAGGAATATTTGTGATATATTTCGTAAAGGTGTACCCCCTTCCCTTATATAGGCTTAGGAATGATGACGGAAAAAGACCAAAAACCCCTCAAAATCCTAATGAAATTATTGCTTCTTATCATGACAACTTTATGTCACTTCTCCTTTATTCATTTTACATTTTACACTTACCATGATTACATCTCTTATTCGTCCATGCTTTATGAAGAGGAGAGTGTGTTAATTAGTTGCAAATGTGTTCATTTAATCATCAGTTAAGTGCACAAGAGTTCAAACAACTTAATATCGATCAAAAAGCTATTTATTGATAACTGATTTTCGGTCACGTTATTGAATTTTCCTCGAAGGATATATATTTGTAAACACTTTTCAAAAACAATTTTCTTGTCATTATTCGTTAATTAAATGATAATTGATAAGGTTATAAAATCATATTTATAATATTTAATTATATTTCAAAATGCTTCGATATTCGAAGAGGAATTGTTCGAATTTCTGGGTCACTACACTAATAGGATTATTCTTGGGCTAAATATGGTGAGGGAGACATAGGAAAGGTAGACTTGATCCATAGGAGAATGAAGTCTGCTCAGGATAGGAAGAAATCCTACGTTGATAGGAGACGTACGGAGTTTCAATTCACAATGGATGACATGGTGTTTGTGAAGCTAAAATTAAGATTTGTAGGACCTTTCTTGATAGTTGCCAAAGTAGGGAAGTTGGCATATAAAGTAGGGCTTCCAAAGAAGTTAGCAGGGGTACATGATGTTTTCCATGTGTCACCCTTGCGGCATTGCTTATATGATACAACTACCGTAGTCGAGTCAAGTCAGCTAGAGGAGGTTGAGATAGAGCGAGAGTCACTTGTTCGACGTGCACCCACTCATCTTCTACAACCTGGTACGAAGCAACTCTGCAACAACGAGATCATACTTTTTAAAGTCCAATAGAGAAACGATCCAGTGGAGAGTACGTGGGAGCCCGAGGAGAAGATCTACGCTACCCACCCACAACTCTTTTCTAGCACATTTCCAATCTAGATTTAATAGGTATAGGCTACTTATGTACATGACATAGCTTGGTATACCCTTTAGGTAGAGACCATTGAACAACAGGAGTGGTTGTAAACATGTAACGACCCGTAAATTTTTAATAATTATTTTACGTATTTAATTGAATTTTGGTAAAATTTTGAATATTTGAAAATTAGAAATAAAAAAAGTTGATATTTGGAATACGTATATTTAAATAAAGCAAATGGTAAATTTTCATATGATAATATTGAAGTTTATTTTATTGTGTAGTTTTATTTAAATTTAAATCAGTTAATATTTGATGATAATAAAATATATTTCAAGCCTGAATATTTTATACAATAAATTTGTAAATCATCTTATGAGTGAGACGTCGTATTTCGTTTCTCCAAATTTGGACTGTTATTGCTCCGTTTATCTTATTTTCGGCGTTTTAGCAGCATTTTCGGTATCGATTATTGACTTTTGATGGGATGGGCGTATCGCTGATATCTGGGTACCGTTTTGATCATCTCATCGTGCTGATTTTTCAGTATATTCAAATCTGTGTTTTGAAGTCCGGTTCGCAGCGGAATCCAGGAAAAAGGTAACCATATCGGTTCCGGTTTTTGTGACTTTTTGTGACTTTTGGTTCTTGTGACCTTTTGAAGTCCTAGTCCATTCAACTTTCCATCGTATAACTCAATAGCCTGATGATTTATTATTCACTGACTTTTACATATTTTGGGGTTCAAAAATTTTGTTGTTTCATTTTTCCAATTCGTACGTTCATTATTTTGTTTTGAAGAAATTTTTCCAAATGCCACTTTTTTCTCTGCCTGTTCATTTCTTTTCTTCATCAGCCAAATACTTTCCTCCTGTAATTGCCGAATTCCTCTCCTCTAGCCACATCTTCCCTTCCCACGTCAGTTCCTCTCCATGCTAGAGCCTTCCCACCTACCAGAGCTTGTACCCGAAGCCATCACCACTGAAGCTTCTCTAACCGCGCAACAGCAGCCCACCTCCAAAACTGTACGACCCCGCAGCAAAAAACCCACGCCTGAAACGAATCCCTAGCCTCTGACCAAAAGCATCCCCTCCACCACAAATGCTCCGCTACCCCTTCCTTTGCCAATATCCACCCAACTTTTATCTCCTCCCCTCTCGCTCTCTCCTTCAGCGTAACTAAGCTCAGTCGAGAACCACTTCACAGCGCTTCTACCCATGCCTTCCACCCATCACTCCTCTGGCCGTCTTCCTCGTTGCATTTGTGTAAGTGTGTATATCTATTTATAAATATATTTGTTTATATATATTTTAAAATAAGTTTATAACATAGTAGTATTAATTATATACTTGTTTATATACGCGTGAGTATGTGTGTTTAGATTTATAAAGTCGTCGCCTGTTATATATATTAGTATTTATATAGTAAGTGTTATATTATATTATCTGTATTTTTTATGAAGAAAATTATACCTTAAAGGGTACGATATATATATATATATGTTAGATAGACTTATATATTTATGTAAGATTATTTGTATGATTAGTTGTATGTATAAGCTGCATATGATATATATAAAGATAAGCGATATTCTGTTATATTATTTAAAGGTATATGCATGGTGTTTATATCAAGTCTGCTATATAAACGGTTATAAGAGTTTGTTTATATATATAGAAAGCTATTTATAACATAACTGAGATGTTGTATATATAAGTTCACACAAGTACACATTATACATTCGAATATATATGTATTGATTTCCGGAATGTTGAAAAATATTGATTGTGTATTGACATTGATATTATATATATGTATAGATATATCTTGTTTATATTATAAGTTTGTATATATAACAGTTTAGTTATATTCTAGGTATGCAGATAACAAGATGTTTATATTTTTAGTATATATGAAAGTTTTGAAGTCGTGTGTGTGTATATATATATATTTACAATCTGAAGGTTACTGTGTCTCTTTTTCTTATATTTTATAGTATATATACTTCTTATATGAAGATCTAGCATATGAAAAGCTTTATAAGTTGTTGTTTTATAAAATTATTTAAGCTGCATATTTAGTGTGTGTGTATTTAATATTTATAAAGCTAACCTGGCTGTATATAGGGTAGTTCATATAAATCATATAATACTTTCATTATATACGTTAGATGGGTCTTATATGTGTAGTAAAATTTTAACTTGTTTCAGTGTTGTATTTTATAAGTCTTATATACTTTAGTTTATATATATATTGTCGATTTCAAGTATTTTACATAAGTAAGTTTGTATATATATATAGATTTATATGTATAGTTTTTATATAAGTCATGATATGGCTGAGTGTATATATATAGGTATTATTTCAACATATATTATGTATACATGTTTGGTTTTATATATGTGTTTAATTTAAAACAATGATTTCGAAATGCATATATATTTAAAATAAAATAAAATAAATGTGTTTGAATATATAATATAAATTTATGTACATAATTTTATATATATGTTCATTTATACCATTGATCTTCATCAATCTAGTCTAATTTGATTTTGTCAATTCCTATTTATCAGCTTCGTTCGTCGATTCAAGTTCAATCTTGCCTTGTTTTGAGATTTGTGCCTGGTTTTCGTAACTCAAAGTACATTGTCTATCCTCTAACCTCGAAAAGTGAGCAATCACTCACGATTAACATTCTTATATTTATTAAATTTGATTTCAATTGAAACGACAATTGAAATATGCTGATGTTAGTTATTTATATTGTTATATATATATTATTATTATTTGTATCTATTCACCTATGACATCTGACACCATTATCTGTTATTTATACTGATGATATATGCTCGTTATATTATTATCATAACCGTTATCACTCTGCAAGTTCCCTGTTATTATAGGATTCCCTATGGGTTGAAATGATACATACCCGAATGATATATAGAATAGGAGAAAATCGTTATGGGTTGAAATGATAAACCCAAGCGATTTTCATTGAATTGAATTTGGGATTGCGGGTTGAAATGATATATACCCGTATATATATTTAAATTGCGGATTGAGATGACAAATATCGGTATCACTTAACCATATGATAGAAAATTATATACAGACACCGTTGGTATATATATAAATATTTTGGAATTGATTTCTATGGTTTTTGGAAAGAAATATATGGTTTAATATAAATATTGATTTTTGATATTATATAAATGTTATTTTATATATAGTTAAATTCTTGATTTGAGCTATGTATAAATTTGTATAATATAAACTAAGTTTAGTAATAAGTTTGATTTTATTAAAATATATTATGGTTAAGTATTTATTTAAATTATATTTTAATATAGAGTTTATATTGATTTAATAAATTAAGGTTGAGAAGATAGATTTGAAATTGATTTGAAATTTTATTTAATTAAGAATTATATTTAATTAAATCGATCTGAAACTTATGGAATTTGAGGTTTTTAAAGGATACGATTTGACAACTTGATTTTGGTTTAAGATGATTTAAAATGAATACTTCAAGTTTAAATAAATTGAAAGAAATATTTAGTGCTTTGAAATTTGGGGTTTATTTAAAAGATATTGGATTTATTTAGTGAATATTGCAAAAACTAAATAATAATGAAGTTAAATTAAGGTATATATGATGTTATCAAATTTAGTTTTGAAATTATGGAATATTTAAAGCTTTGGAATATATCGAAATTTAAATGGTTTATTTGTGGTTCAAATCTGTATTTGAAATCGATATAATTAGAAATGGTTTATTAAGAAACTGCATTGAGTTGAATTTGATGAATTAAGATGGAATAAAATTTGAATTTTGGAATTCAAGCTGATTTGGAATTGATTTGTGAAATTTGAAGAAACTATTTATTATATAAAGTATTTTTAAATTATTTTTAGATAAGCTATTTTATTTTAATATACTAATTAGTTAATATAAACTATTTTAACTTATAACTATTTTATACTATGTTATTTTATAACTATTTTGAAATGACCGCGGTGTTATAATAACGTTTGGTTGCTAATAGCATATAGTACTGCAGAGTAGATGGTTCCACGGCTCCATAGAGGATGGTTATACCAAACATCCTTTGAGTTACGTGTATTTCAGTTGATATTTCACCTGAGTTGGATTTATTGATATAAGAATGTTAATCCTGACTCGAGTGTTTTGTGTTTTGCTTTACGCTCGGGTTAGACTGATTATCACAGCATTTGAGACTCACCTTTGGAGTTGGAGCTTCAATTGGAGATCCATCTATCTATCCAGCTTTCAGTTATTCAGTTGTCTCCACGGATATATTCTGATTTTGTATTCGACTATTGTATCGAGACTTCTGTTGTATCTTGTTTAACTCTGTTTATATATATGGTAGCTTCATGAACTACTATTCTTTTATTTCCGCTGCTTATTGTTATATTACTCTGTGTCTGTGATTATTTATTTACTGTATATGTTGAGTTTTGCCAAATATAAATTAACAATCTGATATTTTGAGCAATTCAAGTCCGACATGTGCGAATGCGAATGGTTGAAAATATTAGGATGTTACAGTTGGTATCTGAGCTCTGGTTTTAGGCAAAATTCAGCATATAGAGTAAATTTAATTACGGAATCGTTTTCGTTCGAGTTTGAATTCCTTTCTCTTTGATTCGGGTTTCCTTTGAATTTTGGAACTCTCCCATTCGTTCTGAAATCCATTTTGTCTCTCCCTATTCGTGGTTTCTTGATTCTGGAGAATCCTATAACTCCACCTTATGATCTGTAAAAGGGTGAAACTCCTTTACAATGGGCAGTGATCCACCAGTGATGTAACGACCCGTAAATTTTAACTGTCTTAATATCGTAATTAATTGAAATTTTGCGAAATTTCAAACGATAAAATTTTGGAATTTAAATTTGATATTTGGAATGCGTCTAGTTAAACATAGCAACTGGAAAATTTTCGTCCAAAAATATGAAAGTTTATTTCGCACATAAATTTACTTCAATTTAATCAGTTAAAAAGCGATGAAAATAAAATGTTTTCGAAACCTAAATATTTTTACATAGAAAAATTCTAAACCATCTTCTGAGCAAGACGTCATTTTTCGTTTTTCAAAATTTGGACTTCTTTAGCTTCGTCGATCTTATTTTTCTGTGTTTTTCATGCATTTTCCATAGTAGAAAAATTCGAATTTTTATAATTCAATCGCACCACTGGTATCTGTATACCGTTTTGATCGTCCCGTCGCACTGATCTCTACGATATATTTGATTCTGTGTTTTGTAGTCCGGTACACAGCGGAAAATGTGAAACGGATATTCATAACGGTCCCTATTTGAGTCCGGTGGCCTTCATGTCTTTTGACTATCATGTACACTGGTTGCCGTTGGCATTTATCTCCAGAAATGAATGAAGAATGCTTTAATAATTCTCTAGAATCGAGTTTAACTTTAACCATTCCCTATAAACTCATTTAATCGTTCTTTATCTGTTCATTTTGTTGCTTGGGGCTGTTTCTCTTCTTCCTATCTCCACTTCACAGCAACACCTCCTCCCATTCTTTATCGGTTAAATAAAAAAAAATTTGAAACGAAGCTTGCGTCCCTCTTCCAAGACCATTTTCCCCACCTTGAAGCCATGTGCGTCTACTCAACCGGATCTCCTCCCTGACCTGCGTGCGCACCCATCTCTCTGTTTTCTTCCCTATACGTCAGCTCGCATGTCTCCGCCTACACCCGCCTACGTCAGCCGAACCACCCAGATCCCCACGTCCCTGAGGCCTCGCAGCAGCTTCCACCAGCCGCCATGGCCACCTACTCCACACAAAAACCCACATCATCAAACTCCACCTCGCCACCAACGTCGGCAGCCCGACCTCGTCGCGTCCCCTGCTCCGCCTTCACCTATGCAACCCACCACCGAACTCCGCCTTTACCCACCTTCACCGCCTCCCCTCTGTTCGCTTCCATCCCTTGATAAATCATTTACCTGGCCGAAAAAAAAGAAACCCATCCACACTACTGCAGATCCGCCATCGCCTACTTACACCCTTACCCGTGGCACTTCCTTCGCCCATCAGCCTCCACGCGACCGCCCACCACCTATGGCCGAGCAACCATCACATCCAACAACCCATAGCTCACATCCCCATTCATCTTCCGCCATCGACATGGCTAGCACCACCTCCCTAGCAGTCGCAGCTGTGAGTCACGCAAGCAGCAACCGGCCTCCATCCGCCCCTCCACACGCGTAGCCACTGCCACGCCTTGACAACACCTTCTCCTTTCACATCCACGCTGCGTTGTGCCTCCTCTTCTTTTATATAGAGGTATGTTGTTTATTTTATATCATATATATGCCAGTTATAAGTTGCGATATGATGTATTTTGTTTATATTTTATATAGTGTTTTGATATATATTGTATAGTTTTATATCTATGGGTGTTTAAGAGTTTTTATATATAGATTATGTCCAGATTTTTCTTTTGTAAATTTACAGTAGAATATATATGTTAGTATACATGTTTTATGACAGTTTCATTTATACTTTAAGTATATTTTATGTTTAAAAGTGATATGGTATATTATTTGAATATAAAGTGTATGAAATTAGTTCGTATACATATGTTTATTACCGTTAATATTTTAAAATGCTATTTATATAAAGTAAATGTTATAGTTTATAAAGTTATAACAATAGTTTCATATGCATAGTTATATATAAGTAAGTAGTTCTATCTGTTGTTCTATATAGTTGTTGATATATATCTGTTGTTTTAAATTGCTATTTGTTATATATAAGTGAGGTTGTATATATAGTGATTTGTATTTGCTGTTACGTTAGTTCTTAAATATACTAGTTGGCTGTATATATATTTAGTTTTATTCGCATATATGTGCACTTATATATTTTTCGGTCTAGTTAAAGAATTTGCAGTAAGGTATATCACATATATGTGTGTTAATAATAATAGTTTATATATCATTTGTTAGTGATGCAAGCTTGGTAATATGATATATATATATATATATGGTTGTGTGTGTGTGTGATTTAGATTTATAGACAGGTGTAAGTATTGAGTTCAAGTGGGTCATATGTATATACTCTGTTTTCAGATTTCAGTTCTACGTATAGGCTATATATATTAGTTATATATGTTGTTATATATTGCGGTTTTATATATAATTGTATAATATGTAAAACTATATATATAGTAATGCATTTGTTTTATTAAACATTGAAAAAGTTTGTATGCCCGAGTTATAATTGGTTCATAGCCTGATATATATACTTGTTATAGGTATAAGTCGATTTTAAATATAAAAGTATGTAAGTTAAGTATAAATTTTAATTTCATCTACATAGTGGCATTTGCTGTTGAATAAATAGCGTGTTCTGATTTTTATCAATATGGTTCAAAAATATGTAGTGATATATATTGTTGATTTCAAATTTTATTATGAATATATGTTTGATTTTAGTTTATGTGTTTAATTTGAAACAATAGATTTTGAAATATATATATATATATATTCAATTTAATATATGTTTGAATTTATAATATGATATATATATATATATTATATACTTTCGCTTCGATTTTATCTGCATCAATCCAGTTCTGATTTGATTTATTCTATTTCGTATCTATCAGCTTGACCGTCGAATTCGTGTCAATCTCTCTTTGCTTTGAAATTCGTACTTAGATTCGTAACTCAATTTCATTGTCTGTTTCTCTAGCCTCGAAGGTGAGCAATCACTCACGATTAATGTTCTTTTATTTATTAAATTTGATTTCAATTGAAATGACAATTGAAATATGCTGCTGTTAGTTATGTACACTGTTATATATGTTATTACCTGTATCAGTTCACTTGTGACATCTGACACCATTATTTGTTAATTATTTATGCGATAATAATCCAGTTTGGTTGATATTTGATTGATTGATGATGTTTATATTGGACATTAAATTGTTAATGTTAAAGTGATAAATAATATGCAATCGAATTGATATAGGATAGTCAACAATTTAAATTGGATCTATATGTTGAATCTGATTTGTTAAATTTGTATAATATGACCCCTTTAAATGTTTAATTACTCGACACGTAGTAATATTGTTAACTTCACTTTGAACCATTGAATGTATGTTGTATAAAATTGATGTTGTATGAAATTGAATAATTGATATCAAATGAAGAACCGTATAAATATTAGTGTAATAATCTTTAATCTACATGAAATGATATTGTAGATTCTAGAAATAATCATATTAATTTACACAAATAACAATGTGAATTAATACGATTATTTCGGGATTATTTGAATTGATTATTGGATTGATATTGATTGTTGTTATTGCTTGTTTATTTACTTTGACACCATCCCAGTTATCACACTGCAAGTTCCTTTTGCTATGCTTTCATTTTTGAATTGGAATGGAATCGGGTTGAAATGATAAATACCCAAATTGAACTTTGACCTAGGATAGAGAATTAAATAAAAACCCGGTTGGTCAATAATTTGATTTTAAAAATAAAATGAAGATTTTATTTGAATAAATAAAAATGGTTTTGAAACGAAGTTGGAAATTGAATTTTAATGAAATTTAAATGTGAATATTTAATAATCTGAAACAAAATTGATGAAAGAATGTTGTTTAATTTTAGAAATGACAAAATTAAGTTTTGAAATTATTGAATAATTTAATGAGATTGAATTATTTAATAATTAAATAAAATTGAATCCTTTGATAATTAAAATTGAACTTTTTAATTAGTGAAATTTAGTTCTTTATTAATTGAGCTTGAAATTGTAACTAAGTAAATGAATAAGTGAAATTGAATTTATTTAACGAGAAATAAAATGTGATTTATTGAAATTGATGTAAGACTTGAAATTTAAAGAAATTTGATGTGACGCCCCACCTCTATACCCACGCTAACCAAGAACACTACGGTGTAGTGCTGTCAATTAGCACGGAGAATAAGGCTGTTGAGGAGCGACCATCCGTGTAACTTCTTTGTGCGAGCACCGATATGTCAGATAGTATAGAATGCATATCATTTAAGGAGGAAATCCGACATACCGATACAAACTCAAAGCTATCACACGGTGGCTATATATAATCTTCGGAAACAAATATAGAAATAAACGTAACACAAATCAGTCACAGACAATTCATATCACAAAGGCGGAAATAGATATGAATATATAACACGCATGAAAGTGTTCATTAGAGTAGTGGTCAAGTAAGATCCACGATAATACAAAAGAATAGCAACATGTGCTATACAAAAGAATAAGTACACAATATAGAGTCTATATCTCAAATGCGTACAACCAAAAACTACTAATCTAAGTAGTGCCAAAAGTCAGAGTAGCAAATCCCGGGAGGAAGTCAAGCAGAAGCACCTGTAACATCTCGGTCTGACCCGAGTATTATTTAAGAAAATAATAAACGGATCAGTCTAACCATAAATATCAGATGACATGATATAAAATAATAGATATGGCATAAACATAGAATACCCATACTGACATACTACTATAAGTATGAAAATGATGATCAACAGGAGATCAACCGATGAGAAATGATCAATATCACAAGAATCTTCTCAAAGATCCAAAGAGGGCATCATACCCTAAACTTGTACTCATAACAAGTCAATGACATAAAAATCCAGAAATCAAAACAAGAAATCCAGAAATCATAAAAAGAGAAAGAGGCCTATCACATGACGGTCCGAAGACCATGGAGAGCTACCCCATATGTGTGAGTCGGAATCACGCTGATTGAGGCCTAGGCTAACCAAAAAGCAGAAAGGTATGTGTGAATGGAATCACACAAGTGGTGTCTAGCCTAACCTCGCAAACAAAAAGATATGTGTGAGTCGGAATCACACTACTGCGGCCTAGACTAACCTTGCGGACAGAGAGATGTGTGTGAGTCGGAATCACACTATTGCGGTCTAGTCTTACCTTGCAAACAAAGAGACATCGCACAATTGCTAGTCTAAATCATAAAATGATCATCATGATCAGCGAGAAGTGTCAATCACACCAAGCTAGTAAATATATGAGTTTAGCTTCATGTCCCATAACCACTTGCTTAACTTAAATATTTACGAACAAGCTGTAAATCTTCACTAGGAAATTGTCACGAAAAGGGTTCAATCGAACAAGTCCAAGAGCTAACCGACGAAGTGAACGCAAGCGTTTCATACCACTCGTTTTACTAAGTCGTTTAAGTCGATTTCTCATTCGAGTGAAGTAAAGGCTTATATATATTAGTAGATTGGAAATCGGTTTGGGAAAACGAACTTTTGATATTAAAAATAGTGTTGAAATCAATTTGATGAAAGAGTTTTGAAATTTACTACTAGTATTGAAACCTTTATATTTTTAAAGTGACAAGTCATAAAACGTATCACAAAAATTCACATTCGGAGACGTGAATAAAATCCAAGAAAATCAGCTCAAAATGCATCAAAATGGAAGTTCTGATGAATGCTTTTCATATAAGATTGCCTACGTAGAGTAATACGGGGTTCGACCTGCCCGGTCAGGTCGCGGGGGTCCAGGGGGCAGCGCCCACGGCGGGGTGCGGGGCAGCGCCCCGTCACGGTACGACTTAGTGAAGGCAAGCGACCAAAGGATGCAGGACGACCTAATAGTCGAACGTCTCAAGGACGCCGAACGATCGAAGGAGGCTGAATGACTTAAGGAGACCGAACGACAAAAATGCCGAACGCTCTAAGTGTGCCGAACGACTCAAAATTGCCGAACACTCAAATATGCCGAACGGCTTTAGGATGCCGAACGCTCGAATATGCCGAACGGCTTTAGGATGCCGAACGCTCGAAAATGCCGAACGCTCGAATATGCCGAACGCTCGAATATGCCGAACGCTCGAAAATGCCGAACGCTCGAATATGCCGAACGGCTTTAGGATGCCGAACGCTCGAAAATGCCGAACGCTCGAATATGCCGAACGCTCGAATATGCCGAACGCTCGAATATGCCGAACACTCAAAGATGCCGAATGACTCAACAGCCGAACGACTCGAAAATGCCGAGCGTTCAAGAGACCGAACGACTTGAAGATGCCGAACGCTCAGGAGGCCGAACGTTCAGGAGGTCGAACACTCAGGAGGCCGAACGTTCGAAGATACCGAACACTTAGGAGGCCGAACGTTCAAAGATGCCGAACACTTAAAGATGCCGGACGACTAAATGATGCCGAACAGCTTAAATAGGCCGAACCGATCGACTCAACGATGCCGAACAGCTCTAGGGGGCTGGAAAATTCGTCAAAACGCTCAAAAATGGTGTTTTTCGCCAATCCAATCCAAACCAAAGGCAAATATTCATACAAACGCAATAGGGGATCATTCCCAACAGTCCAATGACAATATAAGCAAGATGTGAGATCAAAAATCTCACCTTTTCACGGAATTTGATGAAGATGGAGATTTGAGAGCAAAGCAAGAACACCAACAAGCTTGAATCAATGGTCTTCACGTGAATTTGATGTTGAATCTCGGATTTGCAATAGAATTTGTGTTTGGAGTTTTAATTTCCACTTCCCACCACCATTTTTGACAAAGCTTGAAGTGTTTTGATAGAGTGAAGAAGATGGTTGGGCTGAACTGAAGGGGTGCAGTCCAAACCAAAGTCAAAGGCGGGAAAAAGTGTTGAAAATTTCACTATCTCCAAACATATCGAAGTTTATACTCAAAAAGATCGCAAACGTCATTTTGAACTCAATGGGGGTGGTCTCGAGTCCTAATTTGACCGTATGCAAAAAGTAGCTTTTCGGACTAAAATCCGACGAACGATGTTATATTTAAATATAAAATCGACAAATATGCGGGTTGTTACATTTGATTTGATGAATTTAATTTAATTCAATTTGTAAGCTTTGATATAATGAAGTTGAATTTGAAATAATGGATTTAATGAATTGGAAATTTAATAGAAATTGTTTTGATTGGCAAATTTACATAACAAATATTGAATGAAATTGATAAATGAATTTAAATTGATTTGAATGTTAAACTAAATTAATTTAAATGATTTTGAAATGAAACTGATATACGAACTTGAATCAATATTTGAATTGAAATTGAATTATAAGATTTTGAAATTGTAATTTGAAAGTTTTGAAACGTAAATTATGGAAATTGATTTAGAAAGTCAAATGAAATGTTGGTTTACAAATTTTATTTGAAATTGTAATTGATTTGGTTTTGAAATATATAAACGACCAATCGGTGTAATAATTACGAAAGTTATTAAAGAGACCGAAATCGGTTAGGGACATACTCACTGTCTAAACCGAAAACCACTTTAATAACTATACGCGGAGTGTGATCCAGAATGAAGTGGTTGGAATGATGTACGTGATGACTGAAGAAAGAGAACGATAATGGATAGCCTGGACACTTGTGTCAAATTGGAAATGACTAAAACAGGAGCCGTGTCGGGCCAAATGGGGGCTAGCTACCTCGAGCGAACACACTTCTTCGAAACTACTCATTACTTGTTGTCGATTGGTGCACCCTTGATTTTGGGAGTGTTGTTTCGCGGTGTTGCGATCGCTGCGGCGATGCGTTCTCACCAGTCCGGATCAAGCAAACGGTAGTTTCACTACCTTGGGTATTGCCTCATGTGCCTTCCCATACTTGGATCCCTATATACGCGACCACTACGAATTTGTTTTGCGTTATACCTATGGAGTACTCCCTGATATCCCACTAGTTTACGGTGGAGTTTACAGTGCTGCATAGACTATAACGTTTATATAAAATGTGTTAAGGGGGATAATGGTAACGCCTTAACACTATTTTGATATTTTATCTTACTAATAGGCATTATCTACTTAGCGTACATTACTACCTAGTAGATAGTTTAACGGATCCTTAGAGGATGGTGATTCTAACATCCTTTGAGTTACTTGTATTTCAATTGTTATTTCACTTAAGTTGGATTTATTGATATAAGAATGTTAATCCTGACTCGAGTGTTTTGTGTTTTGCTTTACGCTCGGGTCAGACTGAGTGTACCAGTATTCGAGACTCACCTTTGGAGTTGGAGCTTTGCTTAAAGATCCAGCCATCTATTCTGCTTTCAGTATTCGAGGATTTCAGTGATGTATTCTGATTTGTATCTGATGTATCGTGTTACTCTTCCGTTGTATCTGGTTTAACTCTGATGTAACTTATACATTTATATAGTAGCTTCATGAACTACTATCTCTTTTATTTCCGCTGCATTTATTACTCTATGTCTGTGATCTGTGATTATTTTATTTACTGTATATGTTCAGTTTTGCCAAATTTAAATTAACAACGCGGTATTTTGAGCAATTCAATTCCGGCATGAGTGTCTACCTATACACCTATAATGGATGCGAATGGTCCAAAACAGCGGGTCGTTACAGTTGGTATCAGAGCTTTGGTAGCTCTAGGCAAAACTTAGCATATAGGGTAAATGTATTTACAGAATCACTCTCATTCGAGTTTCAATCTCTTCCTTTTGACTCGATTCCTTTGAATTTTGGAACGTTCCCTGCGGTTCCAAATTTCATTCGTGTCCCTCACTATTCGTCTTCTAATTCCGGAGTATCCCATAACTCCACCTTGAATGATCTTTATAATTAGTTGGCGGTCCTGCCAATCTCAAATTGATCTTGTAAATGGGTGAAAGTCCTTTACAATAGGCATTGATTTACCGGAGACTTCTGTATCCTCGGTTTAAAATGATATCTATCTCCTACTACACCTGAATTCTATTTCTTGAGATCGAATGTCGATTTGCCTCGAAATTCTGCATCGATCCTATTCTTGAAGTCACGGTCGACCGGTTAAGGTTGCCCGCGATTTATATAAACTTATCCATCTTCCTATTTCGTTATTTAATCATCTTATCTTTGTTTCGAACCTATCTTCGAATTAAAATTCTCTTTGATTTGGGTCCATTAAATTTGAATCTATATCCTTGCTTTAAAATCCATTCTTGTATCGTCGAGCGAGGAAGTGTATTTGTAAATAAATATTAAAAATGTTTTAATATATATTGTGTTGTTTGAGTTGTTGATGTTGATTTGGGTTTCCGATTGATTCGTCTGATCAACGCTATCGATAGGATTTCCAAAACACTTGAGCAGAGCAAACTAACACAATATTGTTTTCCAATTTGGTAAACAAAATAGTTTTGTATGATTATATTATATATAAATATAAGTTTTCTGAAATTAAACTATTAATAAATTTGTCGTCAGAAATGATAATATTTGATTTTCATTTATTGTTTTGTAAACCATTGATTTACCACCATACAAACAAATGAATTTATAAAACTTGGTTATAATTTGATTTGAAAATTTAAATGAATTTAAAGTGGGAATTTGAGAATTTAATTTTCGAAAATTTCAAACTTTGGTTTTTAAGGTTTTAAATTGTATTATCTTAAGTATTTTCGAATAGAAAGTATTTCCAAAGAAATTTTAAATGTTTAAATCAGTGCTCTCCTATTTTGTCGTTGGAAAATAATTTCGGTGATGACGGCCGCATCATCGACATTCATTTTCGAGTTTCGAAGTGGGGAAACCATTCTGTAGCTTTGCTACAATTTTGTTTGGAAAAGTATTTTAATTTGAATTTCTTAAGTATGACTTGATATATATATATATATATGGGTATATTATTTTAAATTTAAATTTGATTCAATATATATAGTATATACATAATTATTTCTAAAGGATTTGAAATTAAACGGAAATTTAATTCTTAAAAATCATGTTAAAAGATGTTTTCAATTATAAATAAAGCTAAGTTTTGAATAAGTATTTAAACTTGAAATAATTGAATTTAAAATTTTATTTGTACAGTACTAAATTGCATTTCAATATAACTTACCTAAACTATTCAGAAGTTAAAATGTAATTGGACAATATAAAATATAAAATGATTTTATAAATAAAATTTGAGTGTTTATAATAAATGTTATACACTTAGATTTTAATTATAAAAAAATGCTAATAAAGATGATAGAATAATAAGTTAATTGAATGAGATGAATATAATAAATTTTGTTCTGGAAGAATTAACAAATTGAAATTAGATCAACTTATGGAAATACCTTAAATTTAAACCAATTATTGAATATAATTTAATTTAAATTGAAATTTATATGGTTTAAAAAAAATTATATGGTTTAAATTAATTTATATGGTTTAAATATATGTAATAAGATCTATTAAGTGGAATAAACTCAATAAATAATTTGGAATAAAAGAATTAAATTTGCTGAATAAAATATGAGCATAATAAATGATTATATAAATTGATGATTTAGAAATTGTTAATTGAAGATAATTGAATAATAAGATAATGAATTTAGAAATAGATCGATTGATTTAACTTAAGTGAACTCAAAGGAGATTTAACCAAATTGTTAAATATTAATTAATTTAAATTGAAATTTATATGGTTTAAATTTATTGTTTTACTTGGATGCCAATCTATTTTCTTTCTGCTCGTTTTTATTCTCCTACCTCCTTCCTTTTCGGGGACGAAAAGTTTTGAGTGGGGGAGAGTGTAACGACCCGTAAATTTTAACTGTCTTAATATCGTAATTAATTGAAATTTTGCGAAATTTCAAACGATAAAATTTTGGAATTTAAATTTGATATTTGGAATGCGTCTAGTTAAACATAGCAACTGGAAAATTTTCGTCCAAAAATATGAAAGTTTATTTCGCGCATAAATTTACTTCAATTTAATCAGTTAAAAAGCGATGAAAATAAAATGTTTTCGAAACCTAAATATTTTTACATAGAAAAATTCTAAACCATCTTCTGAGCAAGACGTCATTTTTCGTTTTTCAAAATTTGGACTTCTTTAGCTCCGTCCATCTTATTTTTCTGTGTTTTTCATGCATTTTCCGTAGTAGAAAAATTCAAATTTTTATAATTCAATCGCACCACTGGTATCTGTATACCGTTTTGATCGTCCCGTCGCGCTGATCTCTACGATATATTTGATTCTGTGTTTTGTAGTCCGGTACACAGCGGAAAATGTGAAACGGATATTCGTAACGGTCCCTATTTGAGTCCGGTGGCCTTCATGTCTTTTGACTATCATGTACACTGGTTGCCGTTGGCATTTATCTCCAGAAATGAATGAAGAATGCTTTAATAATTCTCTAGAATCGAGTTTAACTTTAACCATTCCCTATAAACTCATTTAATCGTTCTTTATCTGTTCATTTTGTTGCTTGGGGCTGTTTCTCTTCTTCCTATCTCCACTTCGCAGCAACACCTCCTCCCATTCTTTATCGGTTAAATTAAAAAAAAAATTGAAACGAAGCTTGCGTCCCTCTTCCAAGACCATTTTCCCCACCTTGAAGCCATGTGCGTCTACTCAACCGGATCTCCTCCCTGACCTACGTGCGCACCCATCTCTCTGTTTTCTTCCCTATACGTCAGCTCGCATGTCTCCGCCTGCACCCGCCTATGTCAGCCGAACCACCCAGATCCCCACGTCCCTGAGGCCTCGCAGCAGCTTCCACCAGCCGCCATGGCCACCTACTCCACACAAAAACCCACATCATCAAACTCCACCTCGCCACCAACGTCGGCAGCCCGACCTCGTCGCGTCCCCTGCTCCGCCTTCACCTATGCAACCCACCACCGTACTCCGCCTTTACCCACCTTCACCGCCTCCCCTCTGTTCGCTTCCATCCCTTGATAAATCATTTACCTGGCCGAAAAAAAAGAAACCCATCCACACTACTGCAGATCCGCCATCGCCTACTTACACCCTCACCCGTGGCACTTCCTTCGCCCATCAGCCTCCACGCGACCGCCCACCACCTATGGCCGAGCAACCATCACATCCAACAACCCATAGCTCACATCCCCATTCATCTTCCTCCATCGACATGGCTAGCACCACCTCCCTAGCAGTCGCAGCCGTGAGTCACACAAGCAGCAACCGGCCTCCACCCGCCCCTCCACACGCGTAGCCACTGCCACACCTTGACAGCACCTTCTCCTTCCACCTCCACCCTGCGTTGTGCCTCCTCTTCTTTTATATAGAGGTATGTTGTTTATTTTATATCATATATATGCCAGTTATAAGTTGCGATATGATGTATTTTGTTTATATTTTATATAGTGTTTTGATATATATTGTATAGTTTTATATCTATGGGTGTTTAAGAGTTTTTATATATAGATTATGTCCAGATTTTTCTTTTGTAAATTTACAGTAGAATATATATGTTAGTATACATGTTTTATGACAGTTTCATTTATACTTTAAGTATATTTTATGTTTAAAAGTGATATGGTATATTATTTGAATATAAAGTGTATGAAGTTAGTTCGTATACATATGTTTATTACCGTTAATATTTTAAAATGCTATTTATATAAAGTAAATGTTATAGTTGATAAAGTTATAACAATAGTTTCATATGCATAGTTATATATAAGTAAGTAGTTCTATCTATTGTTTTATATAGTTGTTGATATATATCTGTTGTTTTAAATTGCTATTTGTTATATATAAGTGAGGTTGTATATATAGTGATTTGTATTTGCTGTTACGTTAGTTCTAAAATATACTAGTTGTCTGTATATATATTTAGTTTTATTCGCATATATGTGCACTTATATATTTTTCGGTCTAGTTAAAGAATTTGCAGTAAGGTATATCACATATATGTGTGTTAATAATAATAGTTTATATATCATTTGTTAGTGATGCAAGCTTGGTAATATGATATATATATATATATATATGGGTGTGTGTGTGTGTGATTTGGATTTATAGACAGGTGTAAGTATTGAGTTCAAGTGGGTCATATGTATATACTCTGTTTTCAGATTTCAGTTCTACGTATAGGCTATATATATTAGTTATATATGTTGTTATATATTGCGGTTTTATATATAATTGTATAATATGTAAAACTATATATATAGTAATGCATTTGTTTTATTAAACATTGAAAAAGTTTGTATGCCCGAGTTATAATTGGTTCATAGCCTGATATATATACTTGTTATAGGTATAAGTCGATTTTAAATATAAAAGTATGTAAGTTAAGTATAAATTTTAATTTCATCTACATAGTGGCATTTGCCGTTGAATAAATAGCGTGTTCTGATTTTTATCAATATGGTTCAAAAATATGTAGTGATATATATTGTTGATTTCAAATTTTATTATGAATATATGTTTGATTTTAGTTTATGTGTTTAATTTGAAACAATAGATTTTGAAATATATATATATATATATATATATTCAATTTAATATATGTTTGAATTTATAATATGATATATATATATATATATTATATACTTTCGCTTCGATTTTATCTGCATCAATCCAGTTCTGATTTGATTTATTCTATTTCGTATCTATCAGCTTGACCGTCGAATTCGTGTCAATCTCTCTTTGCTTTGAAATTCGTACTTGGATTCGTAACTCAATTTTATCATCTGTTTCTCTAGCCTCGAAGGTGAGCAATCACTCACGATTAATGTTCTTTTATTTATTAAATTTGATTTCAATTGAAATGACAATTGAAATTGTGACGACCGCCCATGACCCGAGCACCGAATCTAGAGATAGTGCGCTGTAAAGTGTGTCAGGCGACCATGGACGATTGCAGGGTAAATTAAAACAACAGAATCTCTCGTATTACTCACAGCGCATGGACAAAATACAATAGAATATATATATAGTGAAGCTTCACAGAATAGAATCTCATCAATAAAACTTCATAATAGTTGGATACAAACATCTGAATAGTCAATATATCAAGCCTCACTACATGTCACTCAGAGAATATACAAGCAGCGGAACATCCAGTACATATAGTAAGAAAACAATATGCAATACTCTAGCTCGTCTTCGTCATCAACACCGTGGAAAGCTAGAACAGCACCTGTCACCTGCTACCTAGTCTGCCCGTCCCAAAATGGACGAACAGCCCAAGGCAATAAGAGTTAAAACATAAAGCCTTGAGTCAGACAACAGTCTTAGTGAGCGGTAAATTAACTAACAACATACCAAAAGAGCATAAAGGAAAACAGAATAGGAATACAACCCTCCCACTCCACCTCTTTCTACAGTGATAGCCCCCAGACACACACTAAGCAGAAGCAAACATAGCAGAGCATACAATTCAAAGTAAAGCAATTATCACTCGAGTCAAGGGCGATGTTTTTCAAGTACAAACCCCCAAGGCCTAAACCAAGATCAGATAAGCACCCAGAAAATACCGCTCTTAAGACCGAATGACGATACAACCAAACATCCATGACTCTGGCTATCACTGTTATCATTGCTTCGATATCATCGTTAATTGAATGACCGGCTCATTCTTTCATCCGTCCGTCAAGGGCTAATGGAAACCCCGGTTCTAGACATAACTCCGCACGTCATCGTGACCCGTGCCTAGGACTATCGAATCTGCCCATAGTACTTGACTACCAATCAGTAGCCTTCATGGACTATCGAATCTGCCCAACGTACTCTTGCTTTGAGCATGCTAGAACCTTCAACAACGATGAGATCTCAGCCTCCTAGTCATCCTCCTTGACGACTATATCCATACTAGCTCAAGCGCCTCTCGAGCAAACCATTATCCTCAACTCGAACCATTTCACCGAGTTATCAACATGCTTGGAATGATCCCGTATGGATTAGACCAAGGCTATCTCATATCATACTTCGCCTCATCATCATCATAGAAAAGTCTCATCTCAACATCATCATCAAATCTATCCATATGAGCTTCATCATCCGCTACATATGCCACGTGCAGCTTTTCCAATTCAAGAGCCTTTCCCTTAGCTTTTGAATCATCTTCGACCATCTTGTCTAAATCAAATCATCAATCATCTAATTCATAGCAATCAATCAAGTCAAACATTAATCCAAGTAAACAAGCATTCAAATATGATCTAAATAGAAAATTATAACAACAATGGCAATTTCGTAAATAAAGAGTTGAAAGTCTAACAAGCATGAAAACATGAGCAATATCTCTATAATCTTGATGAATGAACTTGCATAAGTTATCATGTAGTAAAATGGTTGTCAAATCATCATGAATAATGGATCTATATGGATCTATACTTAGGTTTACAAAAATGCATGGAAATCACTACTTTAACACAAAATCAAGCCAACGATCCGATATACTCCTTTGGATCCGTGTGAGAGATAATCACCACTCACCAAATCACCTAAACACCCTAAAAGCAACACACTTCAGATCTGGACAGTGAAGGATCTAACTTGATCTATCACAAATCCGCTTTAAACGATGAAATCTCACTTCGATGGATGAAGATCTTCAATCTAAGCTCTTGAATCTTCAATTTGATCTTCAACTTGGATGGATGGAATCACTAGATTAGAGTGGAGAAAAGAAGTGAAGAAGTGTAGAAGTCGAGCTCTCAAAATGGCAGCACTTCGTCGCTTCGAAATCCGGATCCCAAAAAGTGAGAAAAACCCTCCTATTTATAGGCTGAAATCCTCCTTAAGTCGTCTCCTCAGAGTTAGGTCGTCCACGACTTACGACCTAAAACCCC
This sequence comes from Allium fistulosum, assembly GCA_030737815.1. Lineage (NCBI taxonomy): Eukaryota > Viridiplantae > Streptophyta > Magnoliopsida > Asparagales > Amaryllidaceae > Allium > Allium fistulosum. The sequence continues at coordinate 475,187,283 of CM060904.1, forward strand.
CACCGACCTAAAGTCTTCGACCAACAACCTTCGACTCAACAACCCCAAGTCTCTACGACTTATGACTTAAGAGACATCCCATCCTACGACTTAACAAATAGCATACGACCTACAACTCATGAAAGCCTACGACCTAAAAACCCCACGACTTAAGACCTTCGACTTAAGTACCCATGCGACCTAACGACTCAACTGAGATACGCCTTAACGACTTAGCAACTCTACGACCTAAGACTCAACGAGTTACGACTTAACAACTAAACTCCTAGGTCGCTCACGACCTAATACTCAGCCAAAACCCAGCGACTTAACGCAGACACATTTCCTCGCGACCCAACAACTCAACAGAGTTACGACCTACGACTTAACTGAGACGCGACCTAACTAACTAATACACACACGCGACTTAACTCTTAGCCAGGATACGACCTAATTCCTTAGGTCGTCTACCGACCTAACTATGCACTAGGTCGCTAAACTGCCTATCTCCTAGCTCCTTAGGTCGTTGCCGACCTAACTTCCTTAGGTCGCTAGCTCGCCCCAGTTTTCTTATGCCGCAACTCTTAGGTCGGTCAAGTCCTATAGGCCGTCCCAAACCACCCTACGACCTAAACCAATACGCTAACTACTAAGTCGGTCATTTCCTTAAGTCGTCTACTATCTTAAGTCGGTCATTTCCTTAAGTCGGTCATATCCTGTAGGTTGTTTCAAATCCCTTAGGTCGTTCACTCGACCTATCCTACCCCACGACTTAAGCTACCTCACGACTCAACTTCTAAACAACTTAACTCCTACATGGCTTAACCATCTAAACTCAGGACGACTTACAAAACTAACAATCTAACAACAACTGTTTATACGATGTTTCGATCCGTAAGAATACGGGTCATTACATTCTCTCCCCCTTAGGAATTTCGCCCCCGAAATTCCTAACAACAAAGCAATCAAAGACTATTCTGCACGCCTACCATCCATAGCAATCAACAAACCATGCATCCAATTCTAGCTTAGCATGCATAATTCTAAAACTTAGAACAAGTTACAATGTCGTTAAATGACACGACACCTTAGGGCCATACCTTGAAGAGTTCAGGATGAGCTGCCTTCATCCTCTCTTCCAGCTCCCATGTATAGTCATTATCATCGTCACTCCATTGTATCTTGAGCAACTTAACTACCTTCCTCCTAAGCTGTTTCGTGTCGGTTTCCACAACACGAAGTCGCTTACGAGGTCTCTTATCGACTGGATCAACTTCAAAGTCTTCACAGCTATTAGCAGAAATCACGGTATTCGAGTCGCGCACATACTTTCGTAGATACGATACGTGAAAAACATTGTGCACACTCGACATCTTCTCTGGTAACTCCAATTTGTAGGCGAGCTTTCCAATTCGCTCAATGATCGGGAATGGTCCAACAAATCTCGGAGTCAATTTTCCTTTCTTCCCGAATCGAATAACATTCTTCAGTGGAGAAATCTTCACAAAAACCATATCACCCACGTCGAATTCCAAATCCTTACGACGCTTATCGGCATAACTTTTCTGACGGTCTTGGGCTGCCTTCATTCGTCGCCGAATGATCTCTATACAATCCGAAGTCTGTCGAATCATCTCTGGCCCAAGTATTAGCTTTTCTCCAGTTTCTAACCAACATGTCGGAGAGTTACACGGTCTCCCATACAATGCCTCATACGGTGCCATACCAATGCTTGACTGGTAACTGTTGTTATACGAAAATTCCACCAAATGAAGGTGATCTTCCCATGATCCTCCGAAATCCAAAACACAAGCTCTAAGGAGATCTTCCAAAACTCGGTTGACTCTCTCGGCCTGACCATCTGTTTGAGGGTGATAAGCTGCACTCAAACATAACTCGGTTCCCAAAACTTCCTGAAAGCTCTTCCAAAATCCACTAATGAACAATGGATCTCGATCGCTCACTATACTCTTAGGAATACCATGGAATCGAACTATCCACTTAACATACAACTCAGCCAACTTTGATGCAGTCCTAGTCGATCGAACAGGAATGAATCTTGCACTCTTCGTCAGACGATCTACGATGACCCAAATCCCTTCATTTCCCGTTCTTGTCCTAGGTAGTCCATCAATAAAATCCATCGACACTTGCTCCCACTTCCATGTAGGAACTTCTAATGGCTGAAGCAATCCACTGGGCTTCTTCTGCTCGGCTTTTACCAACTGGCAGTTCATGCACTTGGAAATAAAACTTCCAACATCCTTCTTCATACCTTCCCAGTAGTAAGTTCTCTTCATATCCCGATACATCTTGTTTCCACCTGGATGAATTGTCAACTTCGAGTGATGACTCTCCTTCAGAACTTCATTTCTAAATTCATCTATATCGGGAACAACTAGTCATCCTTGGTTCCGAAGCCAACCCTCTCGATCGACCTCGAATCCTTTATCCTTTTCTGGATCCAATCCAGATTCCAAATCACGGATAATCTTGACAAGCTTATCGTCTCGCTTTTGGCTATCGCCAATCCATTCCACAAGCGTCGGTCTTATAGATAAGTTTGCCAACATCTCAGGTTCCAATTCACATCTGGGCCTGAAGTCAAATCCAGCTAAATACTCGAGATTCTTCCATTCTGAAAACATGGCTCCCAATCCTGCATGTCTTCAACTTAACGCATCTGCTACTGCGTTACCTTTTCCCGGAGTATAAGCTATACCAAAATCATATGATGCCAAAAACTCTAGCCAACGTTGCTGTCGAAGATTCAAATCCTTTTGGGAGAAAAGATACTTCAATGATTTATGATCTATAAACAACTCGAATCGAACTCCCAATAGGTAATGTCTCCATATCTTCAGAGCGAAAACAATCGCCGCTAACTCCAAATCATGAGTCAGATAATTCCTTTCATGCGGCTTCAGCTGTCGACTTGCATACGCAACAACTTTACTCTTTTGCATCAGCACTGCTCCAAGTCCAGTACCACATGCATCGGTGTAAACCACCATCTCATCATTCCCACTAGGAATAGTCAAAACAAGAGCACTTGTTAATCGCTCTTTCAGGATTCCAAAAGCTTGCTCAAACTTATCTTCCCATCTGAATACCTGATTCTTTTTCGTCAATCCTGTTAACGGTGCAGCCACCTTAGAGAAGTCTTTGATAAACCGTCGATAATATCCTGCTAATCCAAGAAAACTTCTCACTTCAGATGCATTCTTAGGTCTAACCCAATCCTGGATTGCTGCCACCTTAGCGGGATCAACCGCTATTCCATTTTCAGAAATAATATGGCCTAAGAACCTCACTTCACTCTTCCAGAAGTGACACTTTGAAAATTTAGCCTTCAGCTGATGTTTCCGTAAGGTTTCCAAAACAATACGCAGGTATGTCTTATGCTCTTCTTCAGTTCTGGAATAAATCAGAATATCATCCACGAACACTAGCACGAACTTATTCAACTGATCTCTGAACACTCTATTCATAAGATCCACAAAATATGCTGGCGCGTTAGTCAATCCAAACGGCATTACCAGCCACTCAAAGAAACCTGATGGTGTCCTGAAAGCAGTCTTCGACACACTATCCTTTGCCACTCTTAACTGGTGAAATCCCGTCGCCAAATCCATCTGAGAAAACACCTTAGCTTCGTGAAGCTGATCAAACAAGTCATCTATTCTCGGCAATGGATACTTGTTCTTCTTAGTCACTTTATTCAGCTCACGATAATCCACACACAACCTCAGCGATCCATCCGCTTTGGTAACAAACACAACTGGTGCACCCCATTCGGACACACTACGCCAAATGAATCCTTTCTGTAAAAGATCATCAACTTGCACCCTCAACTCCTGCTGTTCCCTAGGCGCCATCCACCTAAGAGGCATCACAACAGGTCTGGCTCCTTCAACTAGATCTATACGAAACTCGATCTCTCTATGCGGCGGTAACCCTTTGACCTCGTCAAAGACATCCTCGAATCCATTAACGATTGGCAACGATGACAGTCCATCCCGTGGAACAACCAGCGAATACATGAAGCTCATGAAGACGCCTTCTTCATGCTTACATCGTATCACAATCCTTCGCCCCTACACATTCTCGACTGTCACCTCCAACCTCTCACAATCAACCTTTGCCGCATACTTCCTAAGCCAGTCCATACCCAAAATAATTCCGAACCCCGCAAAGTTCAGAACAAAATAATCACAAACAAAAGAGCAATCATGACTCGATACAATTAGACCACGGCATAACATACACAAACAAGACGAACCCCCAACTGAATTAGTCACAACCAATGGCCTATCAACAATATCCGGTTCCAAACCCAACCGGCCTACAAGTTCATTACAAACAAAAGAATGCGACGCCCCAGTATCAAATAACACTCTAACTGGAACAACACAAATGGAGAGAGTACCCTAAACCACCACACTCTTTCCTTTCTCTTCAGCGGTAGGAGCTTTCGAAGACGATGGAACAGCTCCCAAAGCATAAGCTTGCACAATCTGCTTGTCCCTCCGTGGTTCTGGACAATTCTTCCTAACATGCCCCAGCTTGTCACAGTTGTGGCACTTCACCGACACCTTCAGATTCTTGCAATCTCTAGAGAAATGGCCCTTCTGCTGACAATTGTAGCAGGTCACTTCGCCCTTCGGCTTCTTCTGGCCATCCTTACCCTTTTGCTGCTGCTGCTTCCTCTTCTTGTTTCCACCCTGCTGTGGTTTAGGCTCCTCCTTGGTCACAGCAACAACAGATCCTTCCTTAGGAAACAGATTCTCGTGCCTGAGAGCTTTCTCCACAAGCTTCTCAAATGAATCGTCCAAATGATCCATCAACTGTCTCCCAAGATAATTGTCCAAGCCTGTCACAAACTTCTCATTCTTCTTATAAGCAGATTCAATATATGACCGGGCATACTTGGACAAAGCTTCAAACTCAGAAACATACTCAAGAACTGGTCTTCCATTTTGCTTGAGCTCCACAAACTTCTTGAACAGAATAGACTTCTGAGCTGTAGAAATGAACTTAGCTTCAAATCTGACTTGGAATTGCTCCCAAGTAATCTCTTCCTCCGTAGTATCAATGGTGATAGAGTTCCACCAATCAGAAGCTCTTCCCTGAAGCTGTCTTGATGCAAGCTTCCTCTTAGTTGCATCATCAATTCCCAAATCACCAAAGATCCTTCTACAAGCATCTATCCACCTCTGGACTTCAATAGTTGATTCTGTCCCTAAGAAAACCTTTCCTCTAAGAGCAGTATAGTCCTTACACAACTTAGCAAAATCCACCGGTTTTGGAGTTTGAACTTGAACTCCAACATCCACCGATGGCCCCGGAGCTGGCATCCTTCTCATGATCGAAGTCATCATAGCTTCGAACATAGCAACATAATCAGCAGCCCCTTCAGTAGCACGGCCTTCCCTAGCAGCTGGTCTCCCTCTTCGACTCATTCTCTATATCTATAAAAAGGAATGATTAGCACACCTAGAGAAACAACTGCATAAAGGACTCAAACTCTACTAAGCTACTATATTATATATAGTAATCATCCATCAGAATACAATTACGTCTCTCATACGTAGTTACGTCAGCGAGCGTTGGGTAAAATCGATTAACCAATGCTCTGATACCAAATGTGACGACCGCCCATGACCCCTGCACCGAATCTAGAGATAGTGCGCTGTAAAGTGTGCCAGGCGACCATGGACGATTGCCAGGGTAAATTAAAACAACAGAATCTCTCGTATTACTCATAGCGCATGGACAAAATACAATAGAATATATATATATAGTGAAGCTTCACAGAATAGAATCTCATCAATAAAACTTCATAATAGTTGGATACAAACATCTGAATAGTCAATACATCAAGCCTCACTACATGTCACTCAGAGAATATACAAGCAGCGGAACATCTAGTACATATAGTAAGAAAACAATATGCAATACTCCAGCTCGTCTTCGTCATCAACACCGTGGAAAGCTAGAACAGCACCTGTCACCTGCTACCTAGTCTGCCCGTCCCAAAATGGATGAACAGCCCAAGGCAATAAGAGTTAAAACATAAAGCCTTGAGTCAGACAACAGTCTTAGTGAGCGGTAAATTAACTAACAACATACCAAAAGAGCATAAAGGAAAAAGGAATAGGAATACAACCCTCCCACTCCACCTCTTTCTACAGCGATAGCCCCCAGACACACACTAAGCAGAAGCAAACATAGCAGAGTATACAATTCAAAGTAAAGAAATTATCACTCGAGTCAAGGGCGATATTTTCCAAGTACAAACCCCCAAGGCCTAAACCAAGATCAGATAAGCACCCAGAAAATACCGCTCTTGAGACCGAATGACGATACAACCAAACATCCATGACTCTGGCTATCACTGTTATCATTGCTTCGATATCATCGTTAATTGAATGACCGGCTCATTCTTTCATCCGTCCGTCAAGGGCTAATGGAAACCCCGGTTCTAGACATAACTCTGCACGTCATCGTGACCCGTGCCTAGGACTATCGAATCTGCCCAGAGTACTTGACTACCAATCAGTAGCCTTAAGGGACTATCGAATCTGCCCAACGTACTCTTGCTTTGAGCATGCTAGAACCTTCAACAACGATGAGATCTCAGCCTCCTAGTCATCCTCCTTGATGACTATATCCATACTAGCTCAAGTGCCTCTCGAGCAAACCATTATCCTCAACTCGAACCATTTCACCGAGTTATCAACATGCTTGGAATGATCCCGTCTGGATTAGACCAAGGCTATCTCATATCATACTTCGCCTCATCATCATCAAAGCAAAGTCTCATCTCAACATCATCATCAAATCTATCCATACGAGCGTCATCATCCGCTACATATGCCACGTGCAGCTTTTCCAATTCAAGAGCCTTTCCCTTAGCTTTTGAATCATCTTCGACCATCTTGTCTAAATCAAATCATCAATCATCTAATTCATAGCAGTCAATCAAGTCAAACATTAATCCAAGTAAACAAGCATTCAAATATGATCTAAATAGACAATTATAATAATAATGGCAATTTCGTAAATAAAGAGTTGAAAGTCTAACAAGCATGAAAACATGAGCAATATCTCTATAATCTTGATGAATGAACTTGCATAAGTTATCATGTAGTAAAATGGTTGTCAAATCATCATGAACAATGGATCTATATGGATCTATACTTAGGTTTACAAAAATGCATGGAAATCACTACTTTAACACAAAATCAAGCCAACGATCCGATATACTCCTTTGGATCCGTGTGAGAGATAATCACCACTCACCAAATCACCTAAACACCCTAAAAGCAACACACTTCAGATCTGGACAGCAAAGGATCTAACTTGATCTATCACAAATCCGCTTTAAACGATGAAATCTCACTTCGATGGATGAAGATCTTCAATCTAAGCTCTTGAATCTTCAATTTGATCTTCAACTTGGATGGATGGAATCACTAGATTAGAGTGGAGAAAAGAAGTGAAGAAGTGTAGAAGTCAAGCTCTCAAAATGGCAGCACTTCGTCGCTTCGAAATCCGGATCCCAAAAAGTGAGAAAACCCTCCTATTTATAGGCTGAAATCCTCCTTAAGCCGTCTCCTCGGAGTTAGGTCGTCCATGACTTACGACCTAAAACCCCCACCGACCTAAAGTCTTCGACCAACAACCTCCGACTCAACAACCCCAAGTCTCTACGACTTACGACTTAAGAGACATCCCATCCTACGACTTAACAGATAGCATACGACCTACAACTCATGAAAGCCTACGACCTAAAAACCTCATGACTTAAGACCTTCGACTTAAGTACCCATGCGACCTAACGACTCAACTGAGATACGCCTTAACGACTTAGCAACTCTACGACCTAAGACTCAACGAGTTATGACTTAACAACTAAACTCCTAGGCCGCTCACGACCTAATACTCAGCCAAAACCCAGTGACTTAACGCAGACACACTTCCTCGCGACCCAACAACTCAACAGAGTTACGACCTACGACTTAACTGAGACGCGACCTAACTAACTAATACACACACGCGACCTAACTCTTAGCCAGGATACGACCTAATTCCTTAGGTCGTCTACCGACCTAACTATGCACTAGGTCGCTAAACTGCCTATCTCCTAGCTCCTTAGGTCGTTGCCGACCTAACTTCCTTAGGTCGCTAGCTCGCCAGCTCGCCCCAGTTTTCTTATGCCGCAACTCTTAGGTCGGTCAAGTCCTATAGGCCATCCCAAACCACCCTATGACCTAAACCAATACGCTAACTACTAAGTCGGTCATTTCCTTAAGTCGTCTACTATCTTAAGTCGGTCATTTCCTTAAGTCGGTCATATCCTGTAGGTTGTTTCAAATCCCTTAGGTCGTTCACTCGACCTATCCTACCCCATGACTTAAGCTACCTCACGACTCAACTTCTAAACAACTTAACTCCTACACGACTTAAGCTTTAGTCCATCTAAACTCAGGACGACTTACAAAACTAACAATCTAACAACAACTGTTTATACGATGTTTCGATCCGTAAGAATATGGGTCGTTACAGAAATATGCTGTTGTTAGTTATGTATACTGTTATATATGTTATTACCTGTATCAGTTCACTTGTGACATCTGACACCATTATCTGTTAATTATTTATGCGATAATAATCCAGTTTGGTTGATATTTGATTGATTGATGATGTTTATATTGGACATTAAATTGTTAATGTTAAAGTGATAAATAATATGCAATCAAATTGATATAGGATAGTCAACAATTTAAATTGGATCTATATGTTGAATCTGATTTGTTAAATTTGTATAATATGACCCCTTTAAATGTTTAATTACTTGACACGTAGTAATATGGTTAACTTCACTTTGAACCATTGAATGTATGTTGTATAAAATTGATGTTGTATGAAATTGAATAATTGATATCAAATGAAGAACCGTATAAATATTAGTGTAATAATCTTTAATCTACATGAAATGATAGTGTAGATTCTAGAAATAATCATATTAATTTACACAAATAACAATGTGAATTAATACGATTATTTCGGGATTATTTGAATTGATTATTGGATTGATATTGATTGTTGTTATTGCTTGTTTATTTACTTTGACACCATCCCAGTTATCACACTGCAAGTTCCCTTTGCTATGCTTTCATTTTTGAATTGGAATGGAATCGGGTTGAAATGATAAATACCCAAATTGAACTTTGACCTAGGATAGAGAATTAAATAAAAACCCGGTTGGTCAATAATTTGATTTTAAAAATAAAATGAAGATTTTATTTGAATAAATAAAAATGGTTTTGAAACGAAGTTGGAAATTGAATTTTAATGAAATTTAAATGTGAATATTTAATAATCTGAAACAAAATTGATGAAAGAATGTTGTTTAATTTTAGAAATGACTGAATTAAGTTTTGAAATTATTGAATAATTTAATGAGATTGAATTATTTAATAATTAAATAAAATTGAATCTTTTGATAATTAAAATTGAACTTTTTAATTAGTGAAATTTAGTTCTTTATTAATTGAGCTTGAAATTGTAACTAAGTAAATGAATAAGTGAAATTGAATTTCTTTAACGAGAAATAAAATGTGATTTATTGAAATTGATGTAAGACTTGAAATTTGATTTGATGAATTTAATTTAATTCAATTTGTAAGCTTTGATATAATGAAGTTGAATTTGAAATAATGGATTTAATGAATTGGAAATTTAATAGAAATTGTTTTGATTGGCAAATTTACTTAACAAATATTGAATGAAATAGATAAATGAATTTAAATTGATTTGAATGTTAAATTAAACTAATTTAAATGATTTTGAAATGAAACTGATATACGAACTTGAATCAATATTTGAATTGAAATTGAATTATAAGATTTTGAAATGGTAATTTGAAAGTTTTGAAACGTAAATTATGGAAATTGATTTAGAAAGTCAAATGAAATGTTGGTTTACAAATTTTATTTGAAATTGTAATTGATTTGGTTTTGAAATATATAAACGACCAATCGGTGTAATAATTACGAAAGTTATTAAAGAGACCGGAATCAGTTAGGGACATACTCACTGTCTAAACCGAAAACCACTTTAATAACTATACGCGGAGTGTGATCCAGAATGAAGTGGTTGGAATGATGTACGTGATGACTGAAGAAAGAGAACGATAATGGATAGCCTTGACACTTGTGTCAAATTGGAAATGACTAAAACAGGAGCCGTGCCGGGCCAAATGGGGGCTAGCTACCTCGAGCGAACACACTTCTTCGAAACTACTCATTACTTGTTGTCGATTAGAGCACCCTTGATTTTGGGAGTGTTGTTTCGCGGTGTTGCGATCGCTGCGGCGATGCGTTCTCACCAGTCCAGATCAGGCAAACGGTAGTTTCACTACCTTGGGTATTGCCTCATGTGCCTTGTCATACTTGGATCCCTATATACGCGACCACTACGAATTTGTTTTGCGTTATACCTATGGAGTACTCCCTGATATCCCACTAGTTTACGGTGGAGTTACAGTGCTGCATAGACTGTAACGTTTATATAAAATGTGTTAAGGGGGATAATGGTAACGCCTTAACACTATTTTGATATTTTATCTTACTAATAGGCATTATCTACTTAGCGTACATTACTACCTAGTAGATAGTTTAACGGATCCTTAGAGGATGGTGATTCCAACATCCTTTGAGTTACTTGTATTTCAATTGTTATTTCACTTAAGTTGGATTTATTGATATAAGAATGTTAATCCTGACTCGAGTGTTTTGTGTTTTGCTTTACGCTCGGGTCAGACTGAGTGTACCAGTATTCGAGACTCACCTTTGGAGTTGGAGCTTTGCTTGAAGATCCAGCCATCTATTCTGCTTTCAGTATTCGAGGATTTCAGTGATGTATTCTGATTTGTATCTGATGTATCGTGTTACTCTTCCGTTGTATCTGGTTTAACTCTGATGTAACTTATACATTGATATAGTAGCTTCATGAACTACTATCTCTTTTATTTCCGCTGTATTTATTACTCTGTGTCTGTGATCTGTGATTATTTTATTTACTGTATATGTTCAGTTTTGCCAAATTTAAATTAACAATGCGGTATTTTGAGCAATTCAATTCCGACATGAGTGTCTACCTATACACTTATAATGGATGCGAATGGTCCAAAATAGCGGGTCGTTACAAGTGATTTCTATATCCTTGGTTTAGATGGTGCTGTCTTTTAATATGCCCAAATTCTATCTCTTGCTATCGAATGCCGATCTGCCTCAGAATTTTGCATCGATCTTATTTTTGAAGTCATAGTTGATCCGGTTAAGGTCACCTGCGATTGATATAAGGCTATCCGTCTTTATTGCTTGTAATTTAATTATCTTATCTTCCTACCGTGACTATGTTCGTGATTTGAGTTCTCTTCGATTAGGACTCTTCTAATTTTGAATCTCATATGGTGTTTCATACAACGAAATTGATTTTTTGAAATTTTTTGATTCTTGTGTAAGACGGACTTTATATAAGTATAATGTGATTTTCAAAACTGTTGATTTTGGAAGGTATCCGATTTGAAGAGATAAATCTTATATATAACGGAATTTATATAAGAATGATTTGATATGTTCGAAATTATTGATTTTGGAAAGTACTTTGTCTAAAATGAAATCTTATATATAATGGAATTTATATAAGTTTGATATTTGAAGCTATGATTTGAAAGGTTGCTATATATGGTATATTATATTTTGAAGTAAGAGGTATGGGAAAGTACCCTCCACGAAGAAGTATAGTATGATATGCTTCGACCCAGATGGACTTGGGGAATCCAAGAATGGATTTGACCGATAAACCCTAATATATTTGGGTGAATTCAGAAATGGATTCGAATCGATATGGTTGTTCGGACTTAAACTCATGAGTTCCTCGATTTTTTTCAGGGTAGATGGTTCTTTAGTTTACCCAATGGAGGCACTTTCGATCCTGGGATCTGTTGTTTATGGATCTTCCGGGAAGGAAGTGCATCCATTGCGTAAATCATTGAATCAGCAGCGTACCACTGCAGCAGGGGTTGATGGTCCCTTGTTTACGAACTGGCTATGATATTTTTCTGGAATCCGGAAGGTGGAAGGATCTTCTAGAAAGTTTTGTGTCCATTGTGTAAATACTGGATCAGCAGCGGGCCACTGCTATCATATTTTCATCATTTGACATTGGATTTTGAGCGGTACTTCTCATACCTATTTTTAAGTATTTTTCACTAGGTGTTGAAATAGGTCTACTAAGTACTTGGAGAATTCTAGCTTTGCGCCTGATCAACGCATGGCCAAAGTCCGCAAGAACGAGGATAAACCTATTAAGACATCGAGTTATAAGGTGTTTTGATAAAGTATTATATAAAGGATATTTTGATCATATTTTTCCTAAATAATTTAAAAAAGTTTAAAATATTGTTTATTTATATACTACATAGTTTAATAGAAAATTAATAGTGTAGTAAGTATTTTAGAAGTTATTAATTAAATAAAACATATTTAAAGTAAATGATTAATGATAATGTTTGAAAGTATCTTGAGATAAAATTAATAAATTTATGAATTATGGATTTAATGTTTTCAATAGCTTCTTTATAAATATAAGTAATGATGTAAATAATTGTTTTCAAATAGTATACATATATTTATAAATGTTTTATTTAAACACATAAATGGTATTTATAAAGGAAGCATGAAATTTTACATATGAGTTTTGAAAAGTATTAAAGTATTAAAGATAATTGATTTGCAAATGAAGCTTTCAAATGAATAATTCAAGTAAAAGTTATATAAGATTCTTTGAATGTATAATTTAAAGATATTATATAAATGGAAAATTTTGATTTGTGAAGTTTATTTATAGTAATATACTTGAAAAATAAATTTGAATCTCTATTTTGGAAGTATAGTTGGAATAATTACTTGATTTCGAAGTACTAATAGTAAAATTATTGGTTTATTTACTGTTTGAAATTTTGTATTAAAACATAATAGATGTTTTTCCATGATTTGAATATTCATTTTTTTTAAAACAAGTGTGTAAAATTAGTTATGAAGATATGAAATTTTATACTTTGATTTAGAAATTTAATGTAAGATTTGAAGTATGTTATTAGTTTCAGTTTAATAATCTTGAGTTTATACTTATCTTAAAAATAACGAGTCTAATAAATTACCGGATTTAAGGAACTTTAATTTAAAGCTTATTATAATGTTTTGATATAAATTTCTAACACTGTTTTAGACTTTTGAAAAATCTTTGCATAATGCTATAAGGATGTTTTAAATATATCTTATATTTTACTAAGTGAATGAGCTAAAAAGTTTTAATTGAATTTTTTTAGATATATTGAAATATTTCTTTTCTCTTCAAGGGCGATTACCAAAAACTTAAATTTTTATTCAATAATCGAATTAGTTATAAACTTAAGTAAGGCAATAGAAGCTTGAGTAATATTTTATGAAATGACTCGTTAATGACTTAAATCTTTAATGGAAAACAAATTATGTAAGTGATTGATCTTTATATAAATAAGTGAATGGAAATCAATTTAAAACTAAATGAAATTTTATGATCTGAATTGACAGTTTGAACTAACAAATTTGATTCGAATAACTATTTATGGATATAATAAAATGAGTTTAACCAAATTATTGAATATTAATTAATTTAAATTGAAATTTATATAGCTTTAAATTTATTGTTTATCTGGTTTTTCAACCTATTTTTCTGTCTGGTTGTTTCTACCCTCCTACCTCGTTCCTTTTCGGGGACGAAAAGTTTTCAGTGGGGAGAGTGTAACGATCCGTAAATTTTTAATAATTATTTTACATATTTAATTGAATTTTGGTAAAATTTTGAATATTTGAAAATTAGAAATAAAAAAAAGTTGACATTTGGAATACGTATATTTAAATATAGCAAATGGTAAATTTTCATATGATAATATTGAAGTTTATTTTATTGTGTAGTTTTATTTAAATTTAAATCAGTTAATATTTGATGATAATAAAATATTTTTCAAACCTGAATATTTTATACAATAAATTTGTAAATCATCTTCTAAGTGAGACGTCGTATTTCGTTTCTCCAAATTTGGACTGCTATTGCTCCGTTTATCTTATTTTCGGCGTTTTAGCAGCATTTTCGGTACCGATTATTGACTTTTGATGGGATGGGCGTATCGCTGATATCTTGGTACCGTTTTGATCGTCTCATCGTGCCGATCTCTACAGTATATTCGAATCTATGTTTTGAAGTCCGGTTCGCAGCGGCATCCGAGAAAACGGTAACCGTATCGGTTTCAGTTTTTGTGACTTTTGGTGACTTTTGGTTCTTGTGACCTTTAAAGTCCTTGTAACGACCCATAAATTTTGATTGGTCTTAATAACGTATTTAACCGAATTTTGTGAAAATTTTTAATAATTGAATTTTGAAAAAAAAAATTATATTTGGATTACGTATAATTAAATATAGCAAATGGTAAATTTTCAATTTCTAATATTGAAGTTATTTTATGGTATAATTTTATTCAAACTCAAATCAGTTAATAATTGAAGGTAATAAAATGTTTTCCAAACTTGGATATTTTTATACAGTAAATTTCTAAATCTTCTTCTGAGTGAGATGTCATCTTTCATTTTTCCAAATTTGGACTTCTACTGCTCCATTTATCTTAATTCTGGCAAAATAGCAGCATTTTTGGTACCGATTATCGACTTTCGATCGGATGATCGTACCACTAGTATCTGTATACCGTTTTGATCGTCACGTCGTGCTGATCTCTACGGTATATTTATTTCTGTATTTTGAGATCCGGTACACGACGAAAGCAAAACGGTGCGTCGTATCGGTACCATAAAATTGTGACTTTTAACTTACTATCGTTTTCAAATTTGAAACTTGCGGTCCAGACAATTAATTGGTTTCAATTCTCAGCTAAATCAAGGCTTGTGGCCGTTGTCAATCTTTCACTTTATATTTAGTCTACCGGCTACTTTATTTCTACTGTTCACTTTTATTTGCTTTTATTAATTTATATTTGCCGGTTTCAATTCATACTGTGATATCCCGGGTTTTTGAGCAATATAAATTTAATAATCAGTATTGATAATTTAATTGGATTGATAAATTTTCTTTATAATTTTAATTTAATTTGGTAATTTAATCTTTTAAAGGTTAATAAATATTTAATCTGGCAATATTGATAAGACTTGTTTGTTAAAGCTAATAAAATTTTATTCTATTCATAATATATATATTTGATATATATTGTGAATGGAAATATCTTTTGTTTTAAATTAAAGATTGTATTTTCAAATTGTAATATATATGTATGTATATGTTATAATTTGGATTGTTTTGAATTTAATTTAATCTATTGATAATTTATATATGTATGAAGTATGATTTAAAGCTTTGTTTTAAAATTAATATTTTTCAAAGTTTAGTTTAGATTAATTCCATTATTTTCAAAATATAAGATAATTGTTTATTTTAATTATGATAATTTAAATAAAGTTTTATTTTGTATTCTTTGAAATGTTTAAATTCAAGTGGTTATAAATATATATAGATTTAATTAAACCTTTCTTTTTAACATCTCTTAAACTAGAATAGTTGTAAACATAAGTAATATATACATAAATTACTAAATTTCACAATTTCATAAATAATAGAAATTCATATTGCACAAAAATATAAATACTTTTGTAAATAAGGTTTTAAAATATAAATATTTTTCAAAGGGTATTTGGTTTTATAATATTTTCTCTAAAAATAGTTTATATATACATATACTAAGATAAGTGTTTATTAATTAGTAAATTAAGTATAAAGGCTTTATATTAACATTTAAATTAAATAAAAAAATTATTTAATATATTAAAAAGGACATGTGTAAATACATTAACACTTGGTAGTAACAAGTGTAGGGTAATTAAGTGATAAAGGACACATGTAAGTTTTAAAAAAATACAAGTGGCAAATCTTTTGTTTAAAAATTTAGTTTATAAATAATGTTGGGTTAGGAAGAGAGAAATCTGGTTTTCTTCATTTCTCAGTCCGAACATCTTCTTCCTCACAATCTTTTCTATCTTCCTCTAAAAAGAAAAATCACACAAATCCTGAAAACAATAATAATCAAACCTGGAAATCAAATGAAACCTGAATTAAGCTACAGCAAAACAAAGATTTAAGCTTCATCAAGTAATTTCAATTTCAAGCTATAGACTCAAATCAAGCATGCAAAGGATTTCAACAGCAAAGCAAAAGTATTTTTCAGATTTAAAAGTTTAAAAGCCTGGAACATATGCTTTCTGTTCTTATTTTAAAGGTGAGTAAATTTCTTTTAAAAACAGTTTTAAATTGTGATTATATGGATGCATGTGATAAATTTGTATAGGAAATTATAATATGATTTGCATTAATTTATCTTATCTGAAATATGTGATGAATTTGCTTTGGTTATATATGTGTATATCTGAATATATGCAAGATGTCTCTGTTACTTCCTTATACTTGATTTACCTTTTAAAAATTCATATCTGGTCTTGAAATCAGAATTAAGTTCTGATCTATGAATGAAAAATAATCATTATAGCATAATGTTAATTCTAAAAATAGTTTTAGGATTTTATAATTAGAAATTAATTCAAAATTTTAAAATATACAAAGAGAATCAAAGGCAGGTCAAAATTTGATTATCTGGAAATCAAGTTTGAATTATATAAACAAATTCGTATTGTAAATTGATGAATTTTGGAAATCAAATCAAGATTTTTAAGCAAGTATTTAGTGAGATATGTCGAGATGAACGAATTTGGTACTTTCGTCAATTGTAGTTGATCAACCTGATGATCGGAGGTAATATCTGAGTCGAAGATTGCTTGAGTGTTGGAGATCATGGGAAAAATACAATCAAAATTTTCCAATGTCTAAATTTATCGAATTCGATCAAACTAGGGTTTTAGGTGGAGTTTTTGTTCGTCTGTTGTCAAAGGAGTTTCGACGTGGATAGGGGATCGGACACGATCGCGATAGGTGTAAAAGCCGGCTGGAGTAGTGGCGAAGCTTGGGTGAAAGGGGAAGGTGATCTCGAGATCGGAGGCGTCGTAACGGCAGCAGTTTTCTGGCCATGGCATTTTCAAAGTTCGACAGAGATGCTCGATTTCGTTTTGCAAAAGAATTTTGGATTCTGGGTTCTCGAGATTGTTTGCGTAGGAGTTTGTGATCATCGAGAATCGCCGTGATGATATACGATGGTCGGAGTTGGCGGTGTACGTGCACACGTGCACGTGAACGTTGGGTGCCTGGGATTGTTTGGGTTTGGGGAAGAAGGGGGAACTCGGGGAAAGTCTCGTGTAGATTGTGTCACGACTCGAAGCAGAGTTGAGTGTGAGGGGTTTTGAGTTTTGCTCGGGGGAAGACTCGAGTTTACTCGAAGTAAACAGGGGTGGACTGGGAAAGAAAAAAAAAAGTAAAGTTACTCGGGTATAGTTTGGGTTGTTTGTTTCTGGGTTGTTGTTTCTGGGTAGTACTGTGTTGAGATAAAGTTTGCAAAATTTAACTTTTGCATGAATAAATAAAATCAAGTTCAAGTTTTATAAAAGAAACAAATTTACAAAGTTAAAACTTGTGGTTTTAAAATAAATATAAATCAAACTTTATAAATGTTATTTGAATCTATTCTCAAATTTAAAAAGGGCTTAAGATGATTGTTTTTGAAAGTAATTATTTTAATTTAAATTTGATTTCTAAATGCCTTATTTCCAAAGAAAGTTTAAGTTATAATTTTGTAAACCAAATTGAATAGTTTAATTTCAAGTTATTAAAGTTTGATTAATTTAAATGATTTAATTTTTATGATAGTTATGTTAAATTAATTTGACATGAACTTAAGAATACCTAATTAAAAATATGATTTGTTAATAAGTAAAGAGATTAATTAAGATAAATGGTTTTCTTATTTAATTAAGGATTTTGAAATATAAGAAGTTAATTAATTAATTATTTAATTAATTTTAAATAATTAGTTAATTATTTATTTAATTTTAAATAATCACTTAATTATGGATTAATTAAGTGTAATTACTTAATAAAGTAATTATTGGTTAATTATTGAATGAAATTACTTATGGAAGTAATTAATAGGAAAATTACTCATGGGGTAATTAGTTAAAGTGATAAAAGGGTAATCACTTGATGTTATTAATCTAAGGAATTGATTAATATAATTGTTGAGATTAATTAATTATGGAGTAGTTAATTAATTAATGAATTAAGGATTATTTAGTAATGGAATTACTTATTTGTTAAGTAATTAATTAAGAAAGAAATCGAGATCATTTAAATGAAGTAATTAGAAGATAATTACTTATGTAAGTAATTAAGAGTTAATTACTTAATTATTTTAGTTAATTAATTAATGTGATTAATTAATTGTTTTTAATTTAAGATTAATTACTAAGTGTAATTAATTAAAAGTAATTAATTAAGGATTATTTGTTAAATTAAAATTGATTAATAATACTTAATGAAGTAATTAAAGATTAACTAATTAGATTTATTAATCAAGGTTAATATAATTAATTAAGAAGTAATTAATTAAGATAAGTAATTACAAATTGTTAATTACTGTTTATGATTAATTAAGTCTAATTAATTAATGAAGTGGTTGATTAAAATTAATTATTTAATTAAAAAAAGAAGAAGAAAGGTTAATTAATTAATAAGGATTATTGTAATTAATGATAGTAATTAAAGGTTAATTACTGTATATGGTTAAGGATAATTACTTGATGTAATTAAAGATAATTAATCAAAGGAGATTAATTAAGGAAGATCATTTAGATGTTTAATTAATTAATTTGTAATTAATTAATGATAGTGAGCAGGATTAAGATAATCCAAGTAATTAAGGATAGTAATTAATTTAATTAAAGGTTAATTAAATTGATTAGAGTTAATCAATTATCTAAACAGAATTGATTAACTCTAATCAATTTAATTAACCTTTAATTAAATTAATTACTATCCTTAATTACTTGGATTATCTTAATCCTGCTCACTATCATTAATTAATTACAAATTAATTAATTAAACATCTAAATGATCTTCCTTAATTAATCTCCTTTGATTAATTATCTTTAATTACATCAAGTAATTATCCTTAACCATATACAGTAATTAACCTTTAATTACTATCATTAATTACAATAATCCTTATTAATTAATTAACCTTTCTTCTTCTTTTTTTAATTAAATAATTAATTTTAATCAACCACTTCATTAATTAATTAGACTTAATTAATCATAAACAGTAATTAACAATTTGTAATTACTTATCTTAATTAATTACTTCTTAATTAATTATATTAACCTTGATTAATAAATCTAATTAGTTAATCTTTAATTACTTCATTAAGTATTATTAATCAATTTTAATTTAACAAATAATCCTTAATTAATTACTTTTAATTAATTACACTTAGTAATTAATCTTAAATTAAAAACAATTAATTAATCACATTAATTAATTAACTAAAATAATTAAGTAATTAACTCTTAATTACTTACATAAGTAATTATCTTCTAATTACTTCATTTAAATGATCTCGATTTCTTTCTTAATTAATTACTTAACAAATAAGTAATTCCATTACTAAATAATCCTTAATTCATTAATTAATTAACTACTCCATAATTAATTAATCTCAACAATTATATTAATCAATTCCTTAGATTAATAACATCAAGTGATTACCCTTTTATCACTTTAACTAATTACCCCATGAGTAATTTTCCTATTAATTACTTCCATAAGTAATTTCATTCAATAATTAACCAATAATTACTTTATTAAGTAATTACACTTAATTAATCCATAATTAAGTGATTATTTAAAATTAAATAAATAATTAACTAATTATTTAAAATTAATTAAATAATTAATTAATTAACTTCTTATATTTCAAAATCCTTAATTAAATAAGAAAACCATTTATCTTAATTAATCTCTTTACTTATTAACAAATCATATTTTTAATTAGGTATTCTTAAGTTCATGTCAAATTAATTTAACATAACTATCATAAAAATTAAATCATTTAAATTAATCAAACTTTAATAACTTGAAATTAAACTATTCAATTTGGTTTACAAAATTATAACTTAAACTTTCTTTGGAAATAAGGCATTTAGAAATCAAATTTAAATTAAAATAATTACTTTCAAAAACAATCATCTTAAGCCCTTTTTAAATTTGAGAATAGATTCAAATAACATTTATAAAGTTTGATTTATATTTATTTTAAAACCACAAGTTTTAACTTTGTAAATTTGTTTCTTTTATAAAACTTGAACTTGATTTTATTTATTCATGCAAAAGTTAAATTTTGCAAACTTTATCTCAACACAGTACTACCCAGAAACAACAACCCAGAAACAAACAACCCAAACTATACCCGAGTAACTTTACTTTTTTTTCCTTTCCCAGTCCACCCCTGTTTACTTCGAGTAAACTCGAGTCTTCCCCCGAGCAAAACTCAAAACCCCTCACACTCAACTCTGCTTCGAGTCGTGACACAATCTACACGAGACTTTCCCCGAGTTCCCCCTTCTTCCCCAAACCCAAACAATCCCAGGCACCCAACGTTCACGTGCACGTGTGCACGTACACCGCCAACTCCGACCATCGTATATCATCACGGCGATTCTCGATGATCACAAACTCCCACGCAAACAATCTCGAGAACCCAGAATCCAAAATTCTTTTGCAAAACGAAATCGAGCATCTCTGTCGAACTTTGAAAATGCCATGGCCAGAAAACTGCTGCCGTTACGACGCCTCCGATCTCGAGATCACCTTCCCCTTTCACCCAAGCTTCGCCACTACTCCAGCCGGCTTTTACACCTATCGCGATCGTGTCCGATCCCCTATCCACGTCGAAACTCCTTTGACAACAGACGAACAAAAACTCCACCTAAACCCCTAGTTTGATCGAATTCGATAAATTTAGACATTGGAAAATTTTGATTGTATTTTTCCCATGATCTCCAACACTCAAGCAATCTTCGACTCAGATATTACCTCCGATCATCAGGTTGATCAACTACAATTGACGAAAGTACCAAATTCGTTCATCTCGACATATCTCACTAAATACTTGCTTAAAAATCTTGATTTGATTTCCAAAATTCATCAATTTACAATACGAATTTGTTTATATAATTCAAACTTGATTTCCAGATAATCAAATTTTGACCTGCCTTTGATTCTCTCTGTATATTTTCA
This sequence comes from Allium fistulosum, assembly GCA_030737815.1. NCBI lineage: Eukaryota > Viridiplantae > Streptophyta > Magnoliopsida > Asparagales > Amaryllidaceae > Allium > Allium fistulosum. The sequence goes on from CM060904.1 coordinate 475,208,614, forward strand.
AATTTTGAATTAATTTCTAATTATAAAATCCTAAAACTATTTTTAGAATTAACATTATGCTATAATGATTATTTTTCATTCATAGATCAGAACTTAATTCTGATTTCAAGACCAGATATGAATTTTTAAAAGGTAAATCAAGTATAAGGAAGTAACAGAGACATCTTGCATATATTCAGATATACACATATATAACCAAAGCAAATTCATCACATATTTCAGATAAGATAAATTAATGCAAATCATATTATAATTTCCTATACAAATTTATCACATGCATCCATATAATCACAATTTAAAACTGTTTTTAAAAGAAATTTACTCACCTTTAAAATAAGAACAGAAAGCATATGTTCCAGGCTTTTAAACTTTTAAATCTGAAAAATACTTTTGCTTTGCTGTTGAAATCCTTTGCATGCTTGATTTGAGTCTATAGCTTGAAATTGAAATTACTTGATGAAGCTTAAATCTTTGTTTTGCTATAGCTTAATTCAGGTTTCATTTGATTTCCAGGTTTGATTATTATTGTTTTCAGGATTTGTGTGATTTTTCTTTTTAGAGGAAGATAGAAAAGATTGTGAGGAAGAAGATGTTCGGACTGAGAAATGAAGAAAACCAGATTTCTCTCTTCCTAACCCAACATTATTTATAAACTAAATTTTTAAACAAAAGATTTGCCACTTGTATTTTTTTAAAACTTACATGTGTCCTTTATCACTTAATTACCCTACACTTGTTACTACCAAGTGTTAATGTATTTACACATGTCCTTTTTAATATATTAAATAATTTTTTTATTTAATTTAAATGTTAATATAAAGCCTTTATACTTAATTTACTAATTAATAAACACTTATCTTAGTATATGTATATATAAACTATTTTTAGAGAAAATATTATAAAACCAAATACCCTTTGAAAAATATTTATATTTTAAAACCTTATTTACAAAAGTATTTATATTTTTGTGCAATATGAATTTCTATTATTTATGAAATTGTGAAATTTAGTAATTTATGTATATATTACTTATGTTTACAACTATTCTAGTTTAAGAGATGTTAAAAAGAAAGGTTTAATTAAATCTATATATATTTATAACCACTTAAATTTAAACATTTCAAAGAATACAAAATAAAACTTTATTTAAATTATCATAATTAAAATAAACAATTATCTTATATTTTGAAAATAATGGAATTAATCTAAACTAAACTTTGAAAAATATTAATTTTAAAACAAAGCTTTAAATCATACTTCATACATATATAAATTATCAATAGATTAAATTAAATTCAAAACAATCCAAATTATAACATATACATACATATATATTACAATTTGAAAATACAATCTTTAATTTAAAACAAAAGATATTTCCATTCACAATATATATCAAATATATATATTATGAATAGAATAAAATTTTATTAGCTTTAACAAACAAGTCTTATCAATATTGCCAGATTAAATATTTATTAACCTTTAAAAGATTAAATTACCAAATTAAATTAAAATTATAAAGAAAATTTATCAATCCAATTAAATTATCAATACTGATTATTAAATTTATATTGCTCAAAAACCCGGGATATCACATTCCTCCCCCCTTAAAATAATTTCGTCCTCGAAATTAAAAGCAAAGTTAATTTAATAATCCAACAAATATTTTAATTTCAAACACAAACCTATCATCCAATTTCTAACAACCAAAGCAACCAATCAATCAAACATACAAACCTAACTAACTATTCTGATACAAATCAGGATAGATCTACTAACACTATCTCGAGCTTTCCCAATACAACACCGGGAGACTCGCTCTACAGATGCTAAACAAACAACGCCATTATGATCCAGAGCTCCTCACTTCTCTAGATCCACTAATCTGAACAAAATATCAGATCACACTCAAATCCAGCTCAACTCCCAAATCCATCTGAACTGCAGATCCTACAATCAGCGATGAATCATACACGTACTCCCTCAGAGATACGTGAAATAGAATGAATTCCAGATATCCAAACCGGCCATTCAATCCTGTAGACAAAGAACTACTCCTCTCGAGAACACAGGAAAAATCCAAAATACTTCAGAATACTTCAGTGCTAGCTTTCCAGATTTACCAATCTTATAGCTTTATAATCGGAGAATAAATATATTTGAATTTAACTTAAGATGAGTTAAATAAAATTGAGAATTGGAATTGAATTAAAAGTAAGTTGAAGTTGAATTGAATTGGATATAAAGGTAATGTAAAATGCTTATAATTGTGTAAAGAAATTCATATTCTTAAGTTCTTAAGTGTAATAATTTGAAATTTGAAATGAAGATGGAAATGGACTTAAATGAATAGTCCTAGATCTTAAGCAAGTAAGTTAAACTTATGAATAGAAATGAAATTGTAAGTCATAAATGGGAATTCATTTCTTTGAACCATTAAGAGTTATAATTTGAAATTGTAATTATCAAATGGAAACGACTAAGATGAGCAATCTTAATTTTTAAATAAATCCAAACTTGAATTATAAAATATATTGAACTTAAGAAAATTAAGTGAAGTGATATTTGGAATTAAAAAGCAAGTATTTAATTTTAACCAGCGAAGGAACTAATGAGATAATAAATTAGTTAATGAAATTGGATTAACATAGTGATGGTTTAAATTGCAAATGAATCCAAATAAGTGAAAATAAATTGGAAAGGGCCTGGTTATTAATAAAATAATTCCAGATGAATTGAGTATGGAAATTAAAATTCATAATGATTGAGTGAATAAACCAATTATATTAAATAAATAAATGGATGGAATTTGATTAAATAAGAATCAAATGAAAGATGGAAATAAAATTTTAAAGGGTTGGTTAAATGGAAAATAAACTTAAGCTATTGACTTAAGTAAATGTTGAATGGAAACTGAACTCAAACAGAGGAGTGATTTAAATAAGTTGAGAAATAGTTATTTAATGAATTAACTTGGATTGTTGTCGAGTTAAATAAAATTCAATTTTTGGAAGTTGGAGATGAATTGAATTTAAGGAAAAATTGGAAATGAAGTAGTAAATTGAAGTAAATTAAAATTCATATGAAATTGGAATTCAATTTGAATATATACACTTCAGTGGTGAAGTAGTAAATAAATATAAGAAAATTTATATTGAACTTAAGAATTGAAGAATGAAATTCTTAAGAAAATTTGTATTGGAAATATACTTAGTAATTTTGGAATGGAAAAATAAAAAAATATATATACTAAGTGAATAGTTGAATGAAGACTAAAATTGAAGTTGTGAAATGGGATAGTTGTGAATAAGGGGATAACAATCAAAATGAATGTGAATAAAAGAAAATTGATATAATTGGTAATCAATTGGAATATATACGTAAGATGTACGTATATTATTTTATTCGCATAGCTATTTGGTCCAGATGTCGAACACAGAATTTCGAGATAGTTTTATCGATCCGAATCAGGATTTTTCACTCGATTTTCAACGGCGAACCTGGATATGGATTGTTGATTGATTCTGGATATTCTCTATCATAGTTTGTGGCTATGCAAGGAGAATGACGGTTTCTGATCAAGGAACCAGATCTGAGTCTGCACTAGGAAGTCGGGTGGACGATACTAGTTCGGAAGTGGAATTGTGTGATCGATTGAGCGATCGAATGTGATATTGCGTACGGATGATATATGTGCATCGTACGGGCTTAAGTAAAGCAAATATTGAAAATTTGTAAAGAAAAGTATAAAATGACTTTGGGATTGTGATTGAATATTATTGCTTAGTAGGATATACAGGTGTATAAAAGCAATGGATAAATTGGGATTTTTGATTTAGAAGATAAAATTTAATGGCCCGACAAAAAGGTATGTATTTGAATTTCTATATGAAATTTGATTGGGTTTTGGATCCAGCCACTTGGCTTTTTGTTTTCTTTTTGAGATTGGGAGGCCGTAGAGCCATTTTGTAGTTGTACCGAGCTAGCCGCGCAAAGGAGACGCTGGCGAAATTTTTCGGAAATTTAGGGAGTTAGAAAATTTTGAGAAATTTTGATAATTCAAAATTTGAATTCAAATTTAAATTTTTACTGATAAGAAAGATAATATTGTTTGGGACTTAGGAGTAAGTTTGAAAGGTTAGAAAGAGGGATAATGTATCTCTATTAAAGGATTTGTTTTGGGAGGTGGTTAAAACTATTTGGGTTAAGGAAATAGTTAATGGGGATTGAATCATTCTTCCTAACTAGTAATTTCGGGGACGAAATTCTTTTAAGGGGGGAGGAATGTGACAACCCGAAATTTTTGAGCATTTGAAATTGGAATATTTAATTGATTTTAAATATTTAAATGTTAATTTCTAACATGAATTTCAAATGCCACTATTTATTAAGTGATTTAATTGTTTAATTAAATAATTGAATACTGTGGCAGGCCTTTGTAGATACGTATATTAATTAAAAACGTGTTCAACTGGTAGAACACGCGTCCCCCTTAAAAGTAAACAACCTAACACGTATAACAGATCGAAGAATTTATGGCCGAAGTAAAATCCTCTCCTCTTCAATTCAGCTTAAATCAATTTGAAAACAAATTAAAACTAATCAAAATGGAGACTGGTTTCCTTCTCCAGTTCAATTCCCTCTTCCGTTCACTCTTCTTTTAAATTGAATTCCTCCACTTAACCCGAACGATTCGCGATTTGAAGAAAGAGAGAGGGATGCGAGATCGTTCAAGCGGGAAGGGGGAGAAGTCGCGGTTCGCCGCGATGAAGTCGCTCGTTCATGGGGAAGCGGTGGCTTGGAAGTTCGTTTGAGCTGGCGTTGGGACGACACGATTCGAACGAAATCGAGGTGGAGTTCGACAGGGGTGGAGGTGAACGAGGGTTCGTGTATGGTGGCGAGTGCGGTTGGGTAGGTCTGGCTGGAGTTCGCAGCGACGGTGGGAGGCTCGATCGCAAGGCATGGTGATGGAGGTCGGGTCACAGGGTAGACGAACGGTGAGGACAGTAGTCTCGTTCTGAGCATTCGAGCTATAGCTCATCCACTTTTGTTCTCCAGTTTGAATTGAGGTAATTAAATTTTAAAATATTTAAGTTTAAAAGGCTAGTTAAGTTAAAAACATGTAAATTAACAATCGATTATTACTGTACTTATCAAGAACTAATAGCCAGATATAAAACAGTTTGTTTAAATGTTTAATCGGCTATATATATATATATATATATATATATATATATATAACAGCAAGGTATATTAATTCACCTATTTGGCACTAACTGGGTTTGGTATTTATAAAGAAAAAAAAAATACACTTTAACTTACTGGTCAATTTCAATATATATATTATGGTATTTAACTTGTTTATTTAACTCATTGAAATATTATAGTTCTAAAAAAAAAATTAGTTATGATAGGAAAATTTGTTTAAAATTTAATTTCTAGTTTAAATTAAACAAATAAATGGTGGGATTAATTCAAACGCTAATAAAATTTTATAATGATTTTACAAGGTCTTAAATTGTGGAGAAACAAGCCGGTTTGGATTGGATGACAAATTTAAAAGTCAAAGGTGAGTTAATCTCACTCAGTTAAATTATAATTTAATTTAATTGGTTAAATTTGAATGTCTGGTTAAATGATTGATTTGGTTGATATGATATATATAGTAGTATATAGCAATATATACATATTGGCATATGTATATATTGGAGTTGTTGATATTCCCGCATTATATAGCGGATGAGACCCTATGCGCCGCATAATAGCGGATGATTTATATAAATCCCATATACCGCGATATTCCACTTTGAAGTGGAATTGGTATTGTGCTAACGTTTGTGGATGCAGGGAAACAGGTTGGAGGGATCCAACTGGATTCCTCAAAATTATTTAGATTATTTGATATTCTGTTCTATGAATATTGATATCCTGTGATGATTTTATTGATGATTGAAATATTGGATGATATGGTTGGATTGAATATTACAATAAAAGGAGTTATCAAAATATATTGAATTGGATTTTGAAAGAAATAAAAGAGTAAATTTTAAGTAAATAATTCAAGTGAATTGGAATAATGGAATTTCGAAATAACAAGGGAAATATTAACTTTAAACTAAAGTGATATTAAATTTAAAGAATAAAGGATTTATTTTGAATGTAAGGATTAAATTTAATTAAAGGCTAAAGAAGGAATTTTGGAAGTTTAAAATTGGTATTTTCAGTTAAAAAGGGTTTTAACTCAAATAAAGGAATAAATCTAAAAGTTAATGTATTTTGAAATAAATGAAGTAGTAAAGGAAATTTATTTCAAAGTAAAGTAAAGTAAATTGGAAAATCAATTGGAAATTGATTTAGTTGTTTAAAATTGGAATTTTAAAAGAGAAGTGAGATTTTGGAGATATAAACTGGGTTTATAAAGTAAAATAAAATATCAGTGGATATTTGAATATAAATTCAAGGTGGGAATTTATAAAAAGATATGGTTTGGTTTAAAAATAAATGTTGATTTATTTTTAAAAGATGGAAATGAGAAGTGTATTTCTCTGGATAGCCAAGTACGTTTTCAAAGCAATTTTAAATATAAGTTAAAAGTTTTAAGTATGTTTTAAAAAGCATGTTTTAGAAAATTGATTATTTCTAAATGTTAATTTTCAAAGTAGGTATTTTTAAAAATCTATTATTGTAGTAATTATATAAAAGTGATTTGCTATTCTGTTTTAAAAAGAGAAATTTTGTTTATATTTATAAAGTGGTTTATTTTAAAGTATATATTTTTAATAAAGTATTAAAGTAGTTTGATTTCAATGTTATAAAATATATTTAAAATAAAGTATTTTTATAAATATAAACAAAATTTCTCTTTTTAAAACAGAATAGCAAATCACTTTTATATAATTACTACAATAATAGATTTTTAAAAATACCTACTTTGAAAATTAACATTTAGAAATAATCAATTTTCTAAAACATGCTTTTTAAAACATACTTAAAACTTTTAACTTATATTTAAAATTGCTTTGAAAACGTACTTGGCTATCCAGAGAAATACACTTCTCAAATTATTTTAAAAATAAAAGTATTTTGTACTTGGTGATTCAGTGGAAATAATTATTTGGGAAATGTTTTCCGTAAGCGGAAACTGTTTTGAAATTGTTTTCAAATGAGCTTTGAAAATTTGGAAATATATCTTGGAAAGATATTTGGGCAAATAAATAATGTGGGAAATTATTTATTGTGTGATGGTTGCTTGTGGATGTTAATTGATAGTTAAATAACCGACTATCAATATTGGCCAATGCGCTGATCGTTTCGAAGAGACCGGGATCGAGTTTCCGTATACCGGGATTCTAGGTCTGGAGACTCGAATACCACTTCGATCCGGTTTGTACGTTTCGTGAAAACGATTTCAGAGTCGAAGATGGAGCTGTGAAGTGCAAGGGCTAGTCGCTACTAATCCTGAGGATATTTCCAAAAATGGATGTAGTAGGAGTAGTGCCTTCGGTTCCGTTCAAACCCAGGACGGACTTGTATGGACGAATGCTTGCGAAACATCGTCAGCGGACGATGGGCATTCTAAGGGATATGTTCTCTAAAAGGTATCGTTTAGCCTCGAACCTCATCAACCGGGAATGACTGAAAATCAGGGGTTATGCAGCAAGGCTTCGTGGGTAGCTCCCACTGGAGGGTAAGGTCATCCCTGTCTAGATGTCCCTTTTTATTTCGGCTTAGTGGTGCGGTTGCTGATCCCAACCGTGGGGTGATTTTATTCGGGATCATCCAGTAAGGGATGGTTCCGGCCTTGTGTTGCAGGGGAGCGGGCGTACTCCTCGGTACGGTGATCTAGGCCACGTACTGTGATAGGTGGTACCCCAGTGCCTAGTCATTCGTTGGAAATCCATTCTTCCTACGTGCCTTGTACGGTTTTGATTGTGCCCAACTATTGTTGAAATGTGAGATGCAAGCATTTCAGCTAGATTATATTTTACTTTCTGTAGACACTATTATAATATCAGAGGATTTTGATATAAAGTGTTTAGCTATCGTAAGGTAAAAACCCGACATGTTTATTTGTGGCGTGGTCTTACGAGATGCTTTTGTTTTCAAAGGATTTTGAAACTTTAATAATCAATTTGAGTGTGATTTTCTCACGCTGGTTTTCCAGACTGACTCGGGTATTGTTTTATATGATGCTCGGGTCAGACCGAGATAAACAGGTTTAGGATATGATGCTGTGGAGCTCAGGAGACGAGCTGGATGACGATACGTACTCCCGTACTTGTTATTATTTTTCCGCTGTGTATTCAGTTGTATGTTATGGATGTTGATGTACTCTGATGATGTATTCTGATGTATTGTATAAACAGATATAGTTTTTGATTTGTGTAAAGATCTGTTGATATATTATATTTTATTCCGCTGCGATGGTTAGATTCTGTTGTTGTTTTCTATTTTTCTTCTTCTTCTACCTCTTCTTTTTACCCAAATGGTCCGGTTTTTCGTGTTAGAAAAACTCGGGTTGTGACAGTGGTATACTTACAATTATTAATTACTTTTGTTAAGAAGACTTGATTAAATTAAGATAACCCATATATAACATTAACTCTTACTTATCATAAAAACTAAATTTAAAAGCTTGAATTTAGTTTATTCAAAATCATCTTCCTTTGGTTTTATTAAAGTTAAATACTTTTTATTTAAATCTTAATTATATTTCAACAATTATATTTAAGTTGAAAACATTTATAAACTAATTACAAAATTACTCTGATGTAATATTTATATAAATAAAACTATTTTTTTAAACAAAATTTAAAACTTTAAAATCCATATTAAAATTTAAATTTGTTTAAAACATCATTTTCTAACTTAAACATTTTATACATTTAAAACTGGTTAAAGCTTTGCTTTAAAATTTTCTTTGCTTCATAAAATTTGAAATCATTTAGTTTAAAACCTGAACAAGTTAAAATGTTGGAAACAAAATATTTTGAGCAATCAACATATTCCAGAGACAGACTCGAGAGGGTGGCCATTGCGTGCATCAGAGTTTTGAGTTTGGGAAAGACAGTTTTGACTACTGTAACGACCAACGACTTTCTCTCCATAGAAAGTCGTATCGCTGATAAGAAAGAAAGGGGTGAGAAGTAGAAAAGAGAAGAAGAGAAAGAAAACAAACACAAATACTCACAGCGGAACGAATAAATTATATTAATAACATATACTATTACATAGTATACAACACTTTACAGAGTTACACAGCATATACATCACTTACTAGACAGTTATAAACATCTGTCTAGTTATACAACTCAATACAAAACAAAGATCTAAACAAGATTAACACAGCGGAAACTACTATCTATATCTATAACGCTGAAGCCTCCTGCTCCATTGCTCCTCCACAATTCGTCAAGGCTAACCTGAATCCCTTGGCTACTCGTAAAAATTTGAGTACCCAAGTTGTTTATTAGGCACTTATTGGAGTTTGTATTGAGATGTAATAACTAGACAGATGTTTATAACTGTCTAGTATATGATGTGAATCTGTGTAACTCTGATAAGTGTTGTATATGATACTATGTAATATTTATGTGATATAATATATTTTGTTTCGTTTCGCTGTGAGTATTTGTGTTTGTTTCTTTTCTCTTCTTCTCTTTTCTACTTCTCACCCCTTTCTTTCTTATTAGCGATACGACTTTCTATGGAGAGAAAGTCTTGGTCGTTACAGTTTAGATAATTGATTAATACTGGATGTTTGATATTGGGTGATTGGTTGATATTGGATGATTTGAATATCTCTGATATATATATGATATATGCTGCTTTGTGAGATGAATGTTGATATGAATTATCAATTGTGATAATATGATTTATCTATCTGTTTATATCATCCTGAATAAGTTTAAATGTTTAAACCTTTAAACAACTTGGCATTAAAAGATACGTTTTGGATTTCGATGAGACCGGGATCGGGTTTCCGTATACCGGTATTCCAGGTCTGGAGACCCGAATACCACATCGATCCAAATTAACGATAGGTCGTGAATCTCAAGTGAAGATGAAGATTCAGAGTGCAAGGGTTATTGTCGTTAACTCTGAGGGTGATTCCAAAACGAGTGTAACGAGATAATGCCTTCGGTTTCGTTCGAACCCGGAACGAACTTGTATGGATTGAATGCTTTCAGCACATCGTCAGGCGGACGATGAGCATTCTAAGTGATATGTTCTGATTAAAGGTAATCGTAACCTCAAGCCTCATCAACCGGGAATGGCTAAAACAGGGGAGGTGCAGCAAGGCTTCGTGGGTAGCACCCACTGAGAGCAAGATAGATCCCTGTCTAGAGGTCCCTTTTCTTTTATTCGGCTTAGTGTGTGGTTGGTCGCGCCAACTACGGGATTGTCTTGTTCGGGATTATCCAGTAAGGGATGGTTCCGGCTTTGTGTTGCAGGGGAGCGGGTGTACTCCTCGGTACGGTGATCTAGGCCACGTACTGTGACGGGCGGTACCCCAGTAGCCCTGCCATTGTATGGAATCCAAACTCCAATAAGTGCCGTACGTATTAGTTGTGCCCAACTATGTTGGAATGTGAGATGTAAGCATTTCAGCTATTTCTGTATTTTACTTGGAAACCCTAGACCCTATTATAATATAACTGGATTTCCTATCAAATGTTTTAGTTAGCGTAAGGTAAAAACTTACCCATGTTTATGTGTGGGGAGTCTTACGTGATACTTTTGTTTTTCAAAGGTTTTCAAAGTTAAGCAATTTAAACCGTTTACTCACACCAGACCCATGTCTGACCCAAGTGTTTATTTTCTGTTTTATTAAACTCTTGGGTACTCAATATTGTATTGAGTAGTCGAGGGATTCAGGTTAGTCTTGACGAATACTGGAGGAGCTGAGGAGCAGGAGGCTTCAGCGTGTAGATATATAGAGTTTCCGCTGTGTATGTTGTATTGTACTGATGTACTTGTGTTGTACAATAGACAGAAGTTTACAACTGTCTATTCTGTGATGTATAAATTGTGTACTCTGATGTATATGATACTATGTAATATCTTATGTGATATAATATATTTCTCGTTCCGCTGTGAGATTTCTGATGTGTTGTTGTTCTTTCTTCTTTTCTTTTCTTCTTCTATCCCTTTCTTTCTTAATTCATGATACGTCTTTCTGGTGGTAGAAAGCCGGGTCGTGACACATACGTTGGCTCATCATTTTTCCCCCGTTCCTTCCTCTTCCTTTCTGTTATTTCATTTATGAAATATAAAACAATATAACAAAGGCATTCACATATTTTGCCTGTGATAATTTCATTCGTCCAGCTCTATTTCTTCTTCTAATATTATTTTTCCTCTCCACCATTATTCTTCCCTGAAGCCAACTCCAACCCACCACGCCTGACCTAACAACCGTCCATCTCTTACTCTCGTTCCTTGCCCTTCGAACCACCAGACCTGATTTTCTTTGCACCACCTGAGTCTAGCCTGCATCACTAACTCTATCATCACTTTCCACCTACCCCCGAAGCCCACGTGTCACCTCTCACACTCACGGCAGCCCTGCTCGGCCTCATCTCCTTCCACCCCTCGAGCAGCTCCTCATTCCCATGCAACCGGCTTCCCTCCTCCCAAACACCCACGTGTCCACCTTCGGCTGCCCTCCACCATGGCCACGAGCAGCAACCAATCACCCAGGCACACCAGCCTCTCTCCCCTCTCCTCCGACCCGACCACATCTCCAACGAGCCGACCCATCCTCCACCCGAGCGCAGTCACCCTTCTCCTCTCTCCCCTGTTACTTGAATCTTCTTTTGTTAAGGTACACTCTATACATATTGTAACAAGTGAATTAGTATTATAACAGTTTAACTTATATACTAGTACACATGTATATATACTTTAATACCTGATATATATAGTTGAAAACTGTAGTACAGTATATAATAAATATGTTATATAATATATGTTTTTAAAATTTTATAATCACTGTGTTTATAATATATGACATTATATAATGTTGTTATAGTATATAAGTTCTATAGATTGGTACATATATAAAGAAGTATATTACTATATTTTGTTGTTTTGTTCTGCCTAGAGATATATAAAGACATACATTAGTCCAAATATATATATATGGAGTTTTGTATACCTCAGTTTCACAGAAATATGGTAAGAGTTTAAATAATAAAAGTATGAATATAGATATTAAGTTGTCTGTGAACTTGTCCATTTAAACTTTATGTATAGGCTAGTTTACATATATATATATATATATTATAATGTGTTATTTATACGAATTATAAACTAGGTTTGTGTTAATATTTTAAAGGGTATTTTGATCTGTAGAGATTTATATATATAAGCTCAGTTTATATATTCATTCGTCTAAGAGCATAAGTTGAACAAGGTATATGTATTGTTATCTTCTATGGGTAAGTTTATCTTAGTATTAGATATCTTATCTGTTTATATAATTTGGCATTAACATTTTTTTTTAATTTAGTCTGTAATGATTTATAATCTGTTTAGGTTATGTATATGTTAGTATATTTACAGCATATAGGCTATATTAGTTATATAGATATATGAGAGTCTGCACATATTTATGCACGTGCATTTGCTGTTGCCTCACTTTCTATTGTCTTCGTATAAATTTGTAAACAATGTTTTATATATATTTAATGTAATCTGTTCGTTGTATATTTTATTTGTATAAGTTATATGAATTTATATATATGTTAGATTATGTTAGTATATAATATTAGTTGTATATGATATGTATTCTTTCGATACCTTTATGAGTATTTTTATAATATGTTATATAAAATATTGTGGAAAATTTGTGGTTACAATCAGTTTACATATACTAGTTTATAGCTGTTACACATATAGTTGATTTCAAAGGTATATATTATTTCGAATCTTTAACATGTAGATGTGGTTGTTTATTTTGTGTGTCTTTGTTTAATACAATGGATTTCTGAAACGTATAAAAATATATATTTAATTTTATTTATGTTTAAATTTAAAATATGATTTTATATATATGGTTACATATAGTTATATAAAATTCACTTATATCAATCATCTTCAGCGATCTAGTTCTGATTTGAATTCTTCTATTTCTATTTATCGGCTTTGATCGTCGATTCGTGCCAATCTAGTTTTGATTTAGAAGTCGTGCTTGCAATTCGTAACTAAAGTTCATCGTCTAATCTATCTAGCCTCGAAAGGTGAGCAATCACTCACGATTAATGTTCTTTTATTTATTAAATTTGATTTCAATTGAAACGACAATTGAAATATGCTGCTGTAGTTATTTAAATTGTTAGATATGCTATTATCTGTAACTGTTCAACTGTGGGATATGACACCATATCCTGCTGTTTATTATTCTATTGTTATTGATGATATATGCCTGTTGTTGTATTTTTTATTATCTGTTATCACTCTGCAAGTTCCCAGTTAGTATAGAATTCACTATGGGTTGAAATGATACATACCCGAACGGACTTTAGAATAGGAGAAAATCATTATGGGTTGAAATGATAAACTCAAGCGATTTTCATTTTAATTGAATTTGGGATTACGGGTTTAAATGATATCTACCCGTATATATTTAAATTTTGGATTGAAATGATAAATATCCGTATCACTTAACCATATGATAGATATATATACAGACACCGTTGGTCCATATATATACATATTTTGAAAATAAATTCTATGGATTTGGGAAGAAATATATGGGTTAAATAAATGTTGATTCTTAAATTATTATATATAAATGGTAATGATATATATATATATATATATAGATTTAATTATAATATTAAATTTAATTAAGATTGATTGAATACGTATAATGTGGTTAAGTACTTATATCTATATTTCAAAATAGATTTTGGTAAAAAAAAAATTTGAATAAGTTAAGGTTAGGAAGATAATTTGAATTTAGTTGAAATTGATTCAATAAAGAATCTTATTTAATTAAACCGATTAGAAACTTATTGAAATTGAGATGTAAGATATGATTTATAACTTGGGTTTGATTTATAAGTAATTTAATGAATATTTCTTATTTAAATAAAGTTTAAGGAAATATTTAGTAAAATGTGATTTAAGGCTAGTAAATGATATTGAATCTATTAAGTGAATATTCCCTGATTAAATAATAATGAAGTTGAATCAAGAGCTATATGAAACTGTTAAATCTAACTTTGAAAGTGTTGAATATTGAAGCTTTGAAATATATTGAAAAATAAATGGTATATTTAGAACTGAATTAAATTGATGAATTGAGCTTTGAATAAATTTGAATCTGGAATTTGAGGGATTTAAATCGATTTGCGAGACTTGAGGAAATTATAAATACTTTACTTTTTAAATCATTTAATATATATACTATTTTGGAAAATAGATATATTTGAAATGAAATGATATTTGGGTTTTGAAGTATAAATTTAATTGGAAATGACCACGGTGTTATAGTGTATAATTCTACCTTGTAGATAGTTCCACGGATCCTTAGAGGATGGTTATCCCAAACATCCTTTAAGTTACTTGTATTTCAGTTGATATTTCACTTGAGTTGGATTTATTGATATAAGAATGTTAATCCTGACTCGAGTGTTTTGTGTTTTACTTTACGCTCGGGTTAGACCGAGTGATACAGCATTTGAGACTCACCCTTGGAGTTTGGAGCTTCCTTTGGAGATCCAATTATCGCCTCAGCTTTCAGCTCTTCTAATTGATTTGTTCAGAGAAGTCATCTATTCGTACTGAAGACTTCATTGTATTTGAGATATTATGTTGTATTTTATTTTTAACTCTGATGTTTATATAGTAGCTTCATGAACTACTATTTTATCTATTCCGCTGTGTATTACTGTATTACTCTGTGTCTGTGATTCTGTGATTGATTTATTTACTGTATATTTTGAGTTTTTCCAAATTTCAATTAACAATCTGTTATTTTGAATTATTCAAGTCCGACATGTGTGGATTATTGTCGATTTGAATGGTCCAAAACAACGGGTCGTTACAGTTGGTATCAAAGCATTGGCTCTAGGCAAAACTTAGCATATATAGTAAATTTATTTGCAAAATCTCTTTCGTTCGAGTTTGAATCTCTTCCGTTTGGCTCGATTTCCTTTGAACTTTGGAACATTTCTTGCGGTTCCAAAATTCATTCTTGTCTCTCCCTATTTGTATTCTTTTGATTCTGGAGTATCCCATAACTCCACTTCGAATGATCTCTATAAGAATAGGATCCTACCAATCTTTGAATGATTTGTGAAGGGGTGAAACTCCTTCACAATTGGCATTGATTCACCGGAGATTTCTATATCTTTGGTTTAGATGCCGCTATCTCTTGCGATCGAATGTTGATTTTTCTTGGAATTCTGCATCGATCTTGTTCCTGAAGTCACGGTTGACCCGGTTAAGGTCGACCGCGATTTATATAAATATATTCATCTTCTATTTTGAAATTTAATTATCTCATCTTCATTCGAGCTTATCTTCGAATCAGAATTTTATTTGATTAGAGTTCTTTTAAATTGAATCTCTATCTTTGTTTTGAAATCCGTCCGTGAATCGTCCTTTGAAAATCGGGTTTGTTTATATTTTAGAAATTGTTTTCTAAACCGAAATTATTATTTTGATAAGTATGATTATATTCTATATATAAAAGTGAAATGTTTTCGATAAAGATTATATACCCTTTTTAAAATGAGAATTTGAGGTTTCGAAAGGATTTGTAATTTTGAAAAAATTATATAAGAAATTTGATTTATCTAAAAATGATTTATAACTGAAGGATTTTTAAATTTGAAATTCGAGAATTGAACCCCGGTGTTTTGAAATTGGTTTTAAGATTTTGAAATATATAATAATAATATGATTTAAAATTATTTTTCCAAATAAGAAATGTTTCAAATGATTTTAATGAGTTTCGAATGATTTCGAAGAAATTTCAAAAGAAGTTTAAGAAAATAGAAGTCCATAACTCACTTATGTCGCTGGAAAATAATTTCGGTGATGAGTGCATGCATCATCGACATTGATTTTCGAGTTTTAGAGTGGGGGATAGGCCACTTTAGTAGCATTGCTACGCGAGTGATTTTGCGAAACCAGTTTTGATTTCAAAATTTTGAAGTATGATTTGATATTCGAAAGATATATATAAATGTATTTGAAACAATTTGAAATGAGCCGGTGTTCAGTCCTCGAGTTTTGGATTTGATATAACCCTATCTATTAAAATTGATTTACTGATTTGTTGCTGATTTCCAACTCTTGAATTTGAAAATGATTTCTTCAACTATTTTGAAGGTTCGAACACTTCCAAATCAAGGTTAACTTTTCAAAGCTAAGAAATTTTGAAAAGTATAAAGTATATAAGTTTGGTATGTATGTTAAAGTATGTAGTAATATGATTTAAATAAGTTGAAACTGTTTTGTTAAGTAAATGAATAAGGCTATTTTGAATTCTTCTAATATCAAATTTAGATTGGAAATGTTTTGAAAAGAATTTGGTCTTCAAAATATTTTGAGTAAAGTTTAGTTAAATGTTTTAACTTAGTAACATCTTTATGAAACTATATATTTAACAAGTTGGAATAAATATATAAGTTGTACGTATGCTGGTTTATTCGCATAATTAATTTGATCCAAGTTTGAGTACACAAGTTCGAGGTGGATTACACCATTTCGTGTTAGGATTTTTCATTCGATTCTTGATGGCGAATATTTGATATGGATTTTTGGGCTCGATTCTAGAATTCTCTATCATAGTATATGGCTATGCAAGGAAACTGATGGCTTCTAGTCGAGAAACCATATCGAAATCCGCATTAGGGAAGTCGAATGGACAATACTAGTTCGAAAGCGAACTTGTGTGATCGAGCGAGCGATCAAATGTGATTTTGCGAAATGATGACGTATGTACATCTTATAGTCTAATATCATTGATATATTTTGATGCTGAAATTGAAAGTTGTCATGTTAAAATATCTTTTCTTACTAAAAGAAAATTTCCAATTTAAATTACAAAGATATATAACCCATAAAAGCAAAGATATTCAATCTCATATGGCTCTTCATACAGCGAAATTTATTTTGGAAAATTTGATCCTTATATAAGATAGACCTTACGTAAGTATAAGATGATTTTGAAAACATTTGATTTTGGGAAGTGAATTGGTTGACTTAAATTATATTGATTTGGAAATTTGGATTTATTTTCTAAATCTATTATTTTGGAAACTTTGAAACTAAAGATATTTAATTTGAGAAGGAAAAATTTGGTGAAATTGTATATGATTTTGAAATTGAACTGATATTGAAACAAATTGAAATTTGAGAACCTTGTATTACTAAATACTTGATTTGGGAGTTGTCGAACTTATATAAAATTGATTTGTATGAGTATGAAATTGATTCGAAAACTATAGATTTGAAAAGGTACTCAATTTGAAAGTGAAATCTTATATAATTGAAGTCTATATAAGTATGATTTGATATACTATTGATTTTGGAAAGTATTTGATTTGAAATTTAAATCTTATATATAATGGATTTTATATAAGTACGACATTTGAAAGTGATTTGAAAAGGTACTATATGATACATATTTTCGAAGTAAAGATATGGAAAGTGCCTTCTGCTTGATATCCGATTTGTGGCCACATCTTGGATTCATTCTATCGATATTATTCTCTCTGATTTTTGGTTTTCCGGATATGATACTCGAGTGTCCTTCGAATTCCATGGCGTTACCCATGGTCTTACGATCGTGACTGCATAGCGCAACTGCCTGGCTGAGTCTTGCCTAGGGGTATGGATTATTTCCTAGGGGATCCAGGGGTAATCATTGTGTATCTTGCATCTATGTAGGTCGCGAATAGTAGCGCAAATGCTTGGCTGAGTCTTGCCTGTGGGTACGGATTGTTTCCTGGGGGATCCAGGCGTAACCATTGTGTATCCTGCATTCTACTAGTCATCATGGCGTAACTCGCAGGGCTGAGAAAGCTTACGGATACGGATTGTTTCCTGGGGGATCCAGGCGTAACCATTGTGTATCTGTGAACCATGGTTAGACAAAGGTTTTGTTTGTTTTGTTCGGATTGTACTTTCCATATCTGTTTTTAAAAGTTTTCCAGTATTTTCACTGGGTGTTGAAACAAGTCTACTAAGTACCTGGAGAATTCTAGTTTTGCGCCTAATCAACGCACTACCAGAGTCTACAGGAACAAGGATAAACTTGTTGAAACATCGAGTTATAAAGTATTTTATTATAACAGTATTTCCAATAAAGAAATTTTGTATTAATATTTGAAATTGAAATTCTTATGGTTCTAATTAACTATTCGTGATCGATACTATTGTTTTGAATCTATCTTATCTGCTCAGCTTATTTATTCACTTATTTGTTTCCAAATCCTCCTTCTTTTCCTTATTGACTATATCTTTTTTTAAATATTGTTTATTCATATACTATATGGTTTAATAGGAAAATTTAGTGTTATAAATATTTTAGAATTTATTAATTAAATAAAACATATTTAAGGTAAATGATTATTGATTCATTAATAATATTTGAAAAGTATCTTTAGAAAAAAAATTAATAAATTTATGAATTATGGATTGAATGTTTTCAAATAGCTTCTTTGTAAATATAAGTAATGATAAATAATTGTTTTCAAATAGTTTACATATATTTATAAAGGTGTTATTTAAACATATAGATGGTATTTATGAAGGAAGCAAGAAATTTTACAAATGGGTTTTGAAAAGTATGAATATTTCAGGTAAAATTTATATAGTTTCAAATTAATTGTTTAATCTTAACTTTCAATCTATTATTCTTTCTGGTTGTTTCTATTCTTCTACCTCCTTTCTTTTCGGGGACGAAAAGTTTTGAGTGGGGGAGAGTGTAACGACCCATAAATTTTGATTGGTCTTAATAACGTATTTAACCGAATTTTGTGAAAATTTTTAATAATTGAATTTTGAAAAAAAAAAAATTATATTTGGATTACGTATAATTAAATATAGCAAATGGTAAATTTTCAATTTCTAATATTGAAGTTATTTTATGGTATAATTTTATTCAAACTCAAATCAGTTAATAATTGACGGTAATAAAATGTTTTCCAAACTTGGATATTTTTATACAGTAAATTTCTAAATCTTCTTCTGAGTGAGATGTCATCTTTCGTTTTTCCAAATTTGGACTTCTACTGCTCCGTTTATCTTAATTCTGGCAAAATAGCAGCATTTCTGGTACCGATTATCGACTTTCGATCGGATGATCGTACCACTAGTATTTGTATACCATTTTGATCGTCACGTCGTGCTGATCTCTACGGTATATTTATTTCTGTATTTTGAGATCCGGTACACGACGAAAGCAATAAAACGGTGCGTCGTATTGGTACCATAAAATTGTGACTTTTAACTTACTATCATTTTCAAATTTGAAACTTGCGGTCCAGACAATTAATTGGTTTCAATTCTCAGCTAAATCAAGGCTTGTGACCGTTGTCATTCTTTCACTTTATATTTAGTCCACCGGCTACTTTATTTCTACTGTTCACTTTTATTTGCTTTTATTAATTTATATTTGCCGGTTTCAATTCATACGTTGGCTCGTCATTTTTCCCCCGTTCCTACCTCTTCCTTTCTGTTATTTCATTTATGAAATATAAAACAATATAACAAAGGCATTCACATAATTTGCCTGTGATAATTTCATTCGTCCAGCTCTATTTCTTCTTCTAATATTATTTTTCCTCCCCACCATTATTCTTCCCTGAAGCCAACTCCAACCCACCACGCCTAACCTAACAACCGTCCATCTCCTACTCTCGTTCCTTGCCCTTCGAACCACCAGACCTGATTTTCTTTGCACCACCTGAGTCCAGCCCGCATCACCAACTCTATCATCACTTTCCACCTACCCCGAAGCCCACGTGTCACCTATCACACTCACGGCAGCCCTACTCGGCCTCATCTCCTTCCACCCCTCGAGCAGCTCCTCATTCCCATGCAACCGGCCTCCCTCCTCCCAAACACCCACGTGTCCACCTTCGGCTGCCCTCCACCATGGCCACGAGCAGCAACCAATCACCCAGGCACACCAGCCTCTCTCCCCTCTCCTCCGACCCGACCACATCTCCAACGAGCCGACCCCTCCTCCACCCGAGCGCAGTCACCCTTCTCCTCTCTCCCCTGTTACTTGAATCTTCTTTTGTTAAGGTACACTCTATACATATTGTAACAAGTGAATTAGTATTATAATAGTTTAACTTATATACTATTACACATGTATATATACTTTAATACCTGATATATATAGTTGAAAACTGTAGTACAGTATATAATAAATATGTTATATAATATATGTTTTTAAAATTTTATAATCACTGTGTTTATAATATATGACATTATATAATGTTGTTATAGTATATAAGTTCTATAGATTGGTACATATATAAAGAAGTATATTACTATATTTTGTTGTTTTGTTCTGCCTAGAGATATATAAAGACATACATTATTTCAAATATATATATATGGAGTTTTGTATACCTCAGTTTCACAGAAATATGGTAAGAGTTTAAATAATAAAAGTATGAATATAGATATTAAGTTGTCTGTGAACTTGTCCATTTAAACTTTATGTATAGGCTAGTTTACATATATATATATATATATTATAATGTGTTATTTATACGAATTATAAACTAGGTTTGTGTTAATATTTTAAAGGGTATTTCGATCTATAGAGATTTATATATATAAGCTCAGTTTATATATTCATTCGTCTAAGAGCATAAGTTGAACAAGTTATATGTATTGTTATCTTCTATGGGTAAGTTTATCTTAGTATTAGATATCTTATCTGTTTATATAATTTGGCATTAACATTTTTTTAAATTTAGTCTGTAATGATTTATAATCTGTTTAGGTTATGTATATGTTAGTATATTTACAACATATAGGCTATGTTAGTTATATAGATATATGTGAGTCTGCACATATTTATGCGCGTGCATTTGCTGTTGCCTCACTTTCTATTGTCTTCGTATAAATTTGTAAACAAAGTTTTATATATATTTAATGTAATCTGTTCGTTGTATATTTTATTTGTATAAGTTATATGAATTTATATATATGTTAGATTATGTTAGTATATAATATTAGTTGTATATGATATGTATTCTTTCGATACCTTTATGAGTATTTTTATAATATGTTATATAAAATATGGTGGAAAATTTGTGGTTACAATCAGTTTACATATACCACTTTATAGCTGTTACACATATAGTTGATTTCAAAGGTATATATTATTTCGAATCTTTAACATGTAGATATGGTTGTTTATTTTGTGTGTCTTTGTTTAATACAATGGATTTCTGAAACGTATAAAAATATATATTTAATTTTATTTATGTTTAAATTTAAAATATGATTTTATATATATATGGTTACATATAGTTATATAAAATTCACTTATATCAATCATCTTCAGCGATCTAGTTCTGATTTGAATTCTTCTATTTCTATTTATCAGCTTTGATCGTCGATTCGTGCCAATCTAGTTTTGATTTAGAAGTCGTGCTTGCAATTCGTAACTAAAGTTCATCGTCCAATCTATCTAGCCTCGAAAGGTGAGCAATCACTCACGATTAATGTTCTTTTATTTATTAAATTTGATTTCAATTGAAACGACAATTGAAATATGCTGCTGTAGTTATTTAAATTGTTAGATATGCTATTATCTGTAACTGTTCACCTGTGGGATATGACACCATATCCTGCTATTTATTATTCTATTGTTATTGATGATATATGCCTGTTGTTGTATTTTTTATTATCTGTTATCACTCTGCAAGTTCCCTGTTAGTATAGAATTCACTATGGGTTGAAATGACACATACCCGAACGGACTTTAGAATAGGAGAAAATCATTATGGGTTGAAATGATAAACTGATGTAGCTCAGACCGGAGATGAAGGCATAAGTCGTAGGCGACTTATGGAAGGAGCTATGAGTCATCTACGAGTTAAGAAAACAGGCATGTGTCGTGACCGACTCAACTGGGGTGAAGGCATAAGTCGTAACCGACTTAAGGAGGCGGTGATGAGTCGTCTCCGACTCAACTGGAAAAACAAAGCGGAGTTAAGTCGGCACCGACTTAAGGAAGGTGATGAGTCGGCACCGAATTACAAGGCACAAGTGTTAAGTCGACCCCGACTTAAGAAAAGAGATAGGTCGGCACCGAGTTACGACTTATTTAAGTCGGTCGAAATTTTAAGTCGCGAAAGCCCTGATGCCGTTGGATGATCTACCGAGTTAATATCAACCATTGATTTCTTAAACCACTAATCTGAGATGCGCATGTTTTAAGTCGCCGAAGACTTGTTGCCGTTGATTTCTGCTGCCGAGTTAAGCTGGACCGTTGATTCCTTAAGTCGCTACTAAGTTGAGTCGCGTAGCATTTTTAAGTCGGCAACGACTTAAGTACTTGTATTTTCTTTGATGTTTTTGCCTGTTTGTTAAGTCGGAGTCTTTGTTAAGTCGTAGGTCGTAAGCTGTAACTCGGAACCGACTTAGTACTTGTATTTTTTTAAGCTTTCTGAACTGTGTGTAAATAAGGTGACTTATGTTAAGTCGGCAAGGTTGATAAGTCGGTTGCCGACTTAAGACTTGTACTTTTTCTGTTTTGGTGTGTTGTAGCCTATAAATAGGCAAGTGAAGTCATTTGTAAAGGTTGTTGAATATTGAATAAAATTCTCTTTTGATTGCTTTGTGCTTTCATTTCAAATTGGTAGTTGAGTGTAATCTCCTATCTCCTCTTTCGGATAATCGAGTGCGCTCGATTCAACGATTGTAGAAGCCGATTCGCGGAATCAAGTGCGCTTGATCAACGCTTGAAGAATTGAAGATCTTTGAACCCGGTATCGTGCGCGATCAACGAGTTCGAGATAGCTAGAGTTCGGTATCTTCGGATCAACGAATTCGGGCAATTCAGCATTCATCAATCCATCGACTGCTACTTTCACCGATCTACATTGTTTTGAATTATCCGCTGCTTCAGTTTGGTATCAGAGCTTGTTCTAGCCAATCATAGCTAGATCGAGACTTGGAGCCTAATCATTTGAAGAGATTTGAAGTTTGAAGTGATAGCCGAGAGCTTGAGGTGTGAGCCGTGAGCAAGTGAAGTTGTTCGACCTTGCATTGAAGAGTGTTTGATCGAATTTGTAGTGGGAGGCCGAAACTTTGTCCATCGTGTTCATCGCGATTTGCTACAAAGTGGAAGTTTTCGATCCGTTTCATTTTGGATCAACATCCGAAAAGTGTTAGAATTTGTGAAGTTTTCAAGTATGCCGCCAAGAAGAGCTAATCGCCACCAAAACGTAGAAGCTTTATATCGAAGAGAAGAGGCTGATGAGATGGAGCAAAGAATCAATGAGAATTTTAGTGAAAAGCTTAACGAAGGAATTGGCCGGTTAGAAAAGCTTATGACGGAGATGAATCAAAATCAGAGAAGAGTTTCACCAGAATCTAATCATGGAGGTAGTAGAGTCTCACCACATTCCCATCGAGACCGAAGTGTTGAAAATGATCAAGGGCGTGGGAGGAACGTGAATGATCGAGAACGGAGGAACGTTGATAGAAGGGATGATGGTGGAAGGCGTAATGGTAGTAGAGATGTTGGTGGTCAGAATCGACATTGTTATGCATCTGATTTTGAAGAAGAGTATGATGGTGGTAGTATTCAAGGAAGAGGTCAAGGAAGAAACTATTCTGAGTATGATCACAAATGGGAGTCGGGGATGAAGACAGAAATTCCTGAATTCAAGGGTGGTATGCAAGCGGAGGAGTTTCTAGATTGGGTAGCTAATGTTGAGGAAATTTTTGACTTTAAGGAAGTTCCAGAACATCGTAGAGTGAAGTTGGTTGCTACGAGGCTGAGGGGTAGAGCTTTGGCATGGTGGCAGCAAACCAAGCTTACACGTGAACGTATGGGGAAGTCAAAGATTGAATCTTGGGAAAAGATGAAGAAATTGATGAAAGCGACATTCTTACCTTATAATTATCAATCGCTTATGTATCAGAGATTGCAGAACTTGAGACAAGAAACGAAGTCTGTGAATGACTATGCTGATGAATTTTATCAACTCATTGCAAGGAATGATATTATGGAAACAGAAGAGCAGCTGACATCTAGGTTCATTGGAGGATTGAGAATGCAGATTCAGGATATGGTCAATATGTTCGATCCAAGATCTGTAGCGGAAGCACATCAGAAAGCGTTGGCTTGGGAAAAACAAGGGAGACGAGGAGGTGGTGTGTTTACTAATTCTAACAATCAAGCGAAGGGTGTTGGAGGAAATTCTAATGTTTCTAAACCTATCAGTAGACCAGTGGTGAAGGAGGCTGAGAAGACAAGGGTTAACAATGGTTTCAAATGTTACAATTGTCAGGAAATGGGTCATAAAAGCAGTGAGTGTCCAAAACCAAAGAAGAGAACCATGATTGCAGAAGTTGACGATGAGGATGTTGATGAAGATTGTTCTAATCCAGTTGAGGAGGATGAGCAGGATATTGCGTCAGGAGACGAAGGTTGTAACCTAATGCTGAGGAGATCGTGTTTAACACCGAAGCAGGAGGAAGCTAGTTGGTTGAGGAGTAATATCTTTCAGTCAACATGTACTATTCTGGGGAAGGTGTGTAAGTTTGTGATCGACGCAGGAAGCTGTGATAATATTATTTCAACCGAAGCTGTGACGAAGTTGAAATTGAAGACAGAGAAACATCCGAGTCCATACAAGTTAGCATGGTTGAGAAAAGGAGGAGAAGTGAAAGTGGATAGACGAGTTCGTGTACCATTCTCTATTGGGAAGAAATACAAAGATGAAATATGGTGTGATGTCGTAGAGATGGATGTATGCCACTTATTATTGGGAAGACCATGGCAATATGATCGAGCAGTACTACATGACGGTCGGACCAATAGCTACAGTTTTATGTTTAAAGGCACGAAGATTATCTTAGTTCCGAAGAAGAGATCACAAGAAGAAAGTAAGTCAGAAGAAATTGAAGAGCTGAAAACTTTATTGACTTTAAAGGAGTTTGTTAAAGAAGTTGAAGAAGAGCCGGAAGTATTCTTGTTGATTGGGCGTGAGAGCAGTGAAGAAGTTGAAATTCCTGAAGAAGTTAAACCAGTTCTGAAAGAATTTGACGACGTATTTCCAGAGGAGTTACCAACGGAGTTGCCACCGTTGAGGGATATACAACATCAGATAGATCTTGTTCCCGGTGCTGTATTGCCACACAGACCACATTATCGAATGAGTCCGAAGGAACATGAAGAATTGCGGAGGCAGGTAGAGGAATTGCTTGAACAGAGACGTGTGCAGGAGAGTCTGAGTCCTTGTGCTGTACCAGCTTTATTGGTACCCAAGAAGGATGGGACGTGGAGGATGTGCACTGACAGCCGAGCATTGAACAAGATTACTGTGAGATATAGATTTCCGATGCCGAGGTTGGATGACTTGTTAGATCAAATAAGCGGAGCTACTATATTTTCGAAGATTGATTTGAAGAGCGGATATCATCAAATTCGTATCAGACCAGGAGATGAGTGGAAGACTGCTTTCAAAACCAGGGAGGGTCTATACGAATGGTTGGTTATGCCATTTGGCTTATCAAATGCACCAAGTACTTTCATGAGGGTGATGAATCAGATTTTTAGACCGTTCATTGGGAAATTTGTGGTGGTGTATTTCGATGATATTCTTATTTACAGTGGGAGTCCAGAGGAACATTTGAATCATCTTAGAGAAGTGCTGATGGTATTGCGACAAGAACAATTTTATGCTGCAACGAAGAAATGCGTGTTCATGACGCATAGTGTTTTATTTCTAGGGTATGTTGTTTCAGAGAAAGGAATACAAGTTGACCAAAGTAAAGTTGAGGCGATCAGAAATTGGCCGCAACCCAAGACGATAACGGAAGTTCGTAGTTTTCACGGGTTGGCTTCATTCTATCGAAGGTTTATACCACACTTTAGTAGTGTGATGGCACCTGTTACAGATTGCATGAAAGGTAAACAGTTTGCATGGACAGAGGAAGCAGGGAGTGCTTTTGGGAAGATCAAGGAATTGCTGACGTCTGCACCAATCCTAGTATTACCTGATTTTCAGCTAGTGTTTGAACTACATACTGATGCATCCAAGGTTGGGATTGGAGGAGTGTTGAGTCAGAAGGGGCGTCCAATTGCATATTTCAGTGAGAAGTTGTCAGGAGCGAAGATGCGATACAGTACGTATGATGTGGAGTTCTATGCTGTTGTACAATCTATTAAACACTGGAGACACTATCTGTTTCAGAAAGAGTTTGTTCTGTATACTGATCATGAAGCATTGAAGCATTTGCAGGGGCAAGACAAGATTTCAGCGAGACATGCATCGTGGATTGCATATCTGCAACAGTTTACTTTTGTTGTGAAACACAAGTCAGGGGTGACAAATCGAGTGGCTGATGCTTTGAGTAGGAGGAGTCATTTGTTGACTACGCTGAAAGTTGAAGTGACGGGGTTTGAAATGTTGCCGGAATTATTTGTTGAAGATCCTTACTTCATGAAGTTTGTTGATAAAGTTAAGGAGGGAAAGACGGATGAGTTTTTGATGGTAGATGGTTTTCTTTTTAAAGGAAGTCGATTATGCATACCGGAGGGTAGTCTGAGAATGAAGATTATCAAGGAGTTACACGAAGAAGGGCATGTTGGAAGAGACCGTACCTTACAGTTAATTTCACAATCCTACTTTTGGCCATCGATGAGGAAAGAAGTGGAGAAATTTGTGGAGCGATGCCATATCTGTCAAGTTTCGAAAGGAACTGCGACTAATGCGGGTTTATATATGCCGTTACCGGTACCCACTAAACCATGGGTTGATGTGAGTATGGACTTCGTGTTGGGATTACCGAGGACACAGCGAGGTAACGATTCCATATATGTGGTGGTGGACAGATTCTCGAAAATGGCACACTTTATTGCTTGTAAGAAAACGGCAGATGCTGTTCATGTTGCTCAGTTGTTTTTCAAGGAGATCTATCGACTACATGGATTGCCAGAATCTATCGTGTCAGATAGAGATACTCGATTTCTGAGTCACTTTTGGTTAAGTTTGTGGAAAATGGTGGGAACGAAACTGAAATTTAGTAGTGCTTATCATCCGCAAACTGATGGACAGACTGAGGTGGTTAACAGATCATTGGGAAACTTGTTGAGGTGTCTTGTTCAAGATAATCTGAAGAGTTGGGATATGAAGTTATGCCAGGCGGAGTTCGCCCATAATCATGCTGTGAATCGAAGTACTGGGTTCAGTCCATTCCAGATTGTCTATTCGAGCTTACCGAAGGGACCGTTAGATTTAACGATGATACCACACTCGAAGGGGACAATTAAGAAAGCTGCTGATTTTGTTGAAGGGCTGACGGAGTGTCATAAAATCGTTCAAGAACGATTAGAGAAAGCAAATGAGAAATATAAACAAGCTGCAGATTCGAAACGACGAAATGTTGAGTTTAACGAAGGAGATTTGGTTTATGCAGTATTAACAAAAGATCGTTTTCCAGTGGGCGCTTATAATAAGTTGAAAGCCAGAAAAATTGGACCAGTAGAAGTTGTGAAGCGAATTAATGAAAATGCTTACAAATTGAAACTGCCAGATGATGTGCATACGTCTGACGTATTCAATGTCAAACATCTCGTACCATATCATGGGAATGAGTTTGTTGGGAATGAAGAGTGTGCAAATTCGAGGTCGAATTTCTCTCAACATGGGGAGGATGATGTAGCTCAGACCGGAGATGAAGGCATAAGTCGTAGGCGACTTATGGAAGGAGCTATGAGTCATCTACGAGTTAAGAAAACAGGCATGTGTCGTGACCGACTCAACTGGGGTGAAGGCATAAGTCGTAACCGACTTAAGGAGGCGGTGATGAGTCGTCTCCGACTCAACTGGAAAAACAAAGCGGAGTTAAGTCGGCACCGACTTAAGGAAGGTGATGAGTCGGCACCGAATTACAAGGCACAAGTGTTAAGTCGACCCCGACTTAAGAAAAGAGATAGGTCGGCACCGAGTTACGACTTATTTAAGTCGGTCGAAATTTTAAGTCGCGAAAGCCCTGATGCCGTTGGATGATCTACCGAGTTAATATCAACCATTGATTTCTTAAACCACTAATCTGAGATGCGCATGTTTTAAGTCGCCGAAGACTTGTTGCCGTTGATTTCTGCTGCCGAGTTAAGCTGGACCGTTGATTCCTTAAGTCGCTACTAAGTTGAGTCGCGTAGCATTTTTAAGTCGGCAACGACTTAAGTACTTGTATTTTCTTTGATGTTTTTGCCTGTTTGTTAAGTCGGAGTCTTTGTTAAGTCGTAGGTCGTAAGCTGTAACTCGGAACCGACTTAGTACTTGTATTTTTTTAAGCTTTCTGAACTGTGTGTAAATAAGGCGACTTATGTTAAGTCGGCAAGGTTGATAAGTCGGTTGCCGACTTAAGACTTGTACTTTTTCTGTTTTGGTGTGTTGTAGCCTATAAATAGGCAAGTGAAGTCATTTGTAAAGGTTGTTGAATATTGAATAAAATTCTCTTTTGATTGCTTTGTGCTTTCATTTCAAATTGGTAGTTGAGTGTAATCTCCTATCTCCTCTTTCGGATAATCGAGTGCGCTCGATTCAACGATTGTAGAAGCCGATTCGCGGAATCAAGTGCGCTTGATCAACGCTTGAAGAATTGAAGATCTTTGAACCCGGTATCGTGCGCGATCAACGAGTTCGAGATAGCTAGAGTTCGGTATCTTCGGATCAACGAATTCGGGCAATTCAGCATTCATCAATCCATCGACTGCTACTTTCACCGATCTACATTGTTTTGAATTATCCGCTGCTTCATAAACCCAAGCGATTTTCATTTTAATTGAATTTGGGATTACGGGTTGAAATGATATCTACCCGTATATATTTAAATTTCGGATTGAAATGATAAATATCCGTATCACTTAACCATATGATAGATATATATACAGACACCGTTGGTCCATATATATACATATTTTGAAAATAAATTCTATGGATTTGGGAAGAAATATATGGGTTAAATAAATGTTGATTCTTAAATTATTATATATAAATGGTAATGATATATATATAGATTTAATTATAATATTAAATTTAATTAAGATTGATTGAATACGTATAATATGGTTAAGTACTTATATCTATATTTCAAAATAGATTTTGGTAAAAAAAAATTTGAATAAGTTAAGGTTAGGAAGATAATTTGAATTTAGTTGAAATTGATTCAATAAAGAATCTTATTTAATTAAACCGATTAGAAACTTATTGAAATTGAGATGTAAGATATGATTTATAACTTGGGTTTGATTTATAAGTAATTTAATGAATATTTCTTGTTTAAATAAAGTTTAAGGAAATATTTAGTAAAATGTGATTTAAGGCTAGTAAATGATATTGAATCTATTAAGTGAATATTCCCTGATTAAATAATAATGAAGTTGAATCAAGAGCTATATGAAACTGTTAAATCTAACTTTGAAAGTGTTGAATATTGAAGCTTTGAAATATATTGAAAAATAAATGGTATATTTAGAACTGAATTAAATTGATGAATTGAGCTTTGAATAAATTTGAATCTGGAATTTGAGGTTGATTTAAATCGATTTGCGAGACTTGAGGAAATTATAAATACTTTACTTTTTAAATCATTTAATATATATATATATACTATTTTGGAAAATAGATATATTTGAAATGAAATGATATTTGGGTTTTGAAGTATAAATTTAATTGGAAATGACCACGGTGTTATAGTGTATAATTCTACCTTGTAGATAGTTCCACGGATCCTTAGAGGATGGTTATCCCAAACATCCTTTAAGTTACTTGTATTTCAGTTGATATTTCACTTGAGTTGGATTTATTGATATAAGAATGTTAATCCTGACTCGAGTGTTTTGTGTTTTACTTTACGCTCGGGTCAGACCGAGTGATACAGCATTTGAGACTCACCCTTGGAGTTTGGAGCTTCCTTTGGAGATCCAATTATCGCCTCAGCTTTCAGCTCTTCTAATTGATTTGTTCAGAGAATTCATCTATTCGTACTGAAGACTTCATTGTATTTGAGATATTCTGTTGTATTTTATTTTTAACTCTGATGTTTATATAGTAGCTTCATGAACTACTATTTTATCTATTCCGCTGCGTATTACTGTATTACTCTGTGTCTGTGATTCTGTGATTGATTTATTTACTGTATATTTTGAGTTTTGCCAAATTTAAATTAACAATCTGTTATTTTGAATTATTCAAGTCCGACATGTGTGGATTATTGTCGATTTGAATGGTCCAAAACAACGGGTCGTTACAGTCCTAGTCCATTAAACTTTCCATCGTATAACTCAATAGCCTGATGATTTATTATTCACTGACTTTTACATATTTTGGGGTTCAAAAATTTTGTTGTTTCATTTTTCCAATTCGTACGTTCATTATTTTGTTTTGAAGAAATTTTTCCAAATGCCACTTTTTTCTCTGCCTGTTCATTTCTTTTCTTCTTCAGCCAAACACTTTCCTCCTCTAATTGCCGAAACCCTCTCCTCTAGCCACATCTTCCCTTCCCACGTCAGTTCCTCTCCATGCTCGAGCCTTCCCACCTACCAGAGCTCATACCCAAAGCCATCACCACCGAAGCCTTCCCTAACCGTGCAACAGCAGCCCGCCTCCAAAACTGTATGACCCCGCAGCAAAAAACCCATGCCTAAAACGAATCCCTAGCCTCTGACCAAAAGCATCCCCTCCACCACAAATGCTCCGCTACCCCTTCCTCTGCCAAGATCCACCCAATCTTTATCTCCTCCCCTCTCGCTCTCTCCTTCAACGTAACCAAGCTCAGCCGAGAACCACTTCACAGTGCCTCTACCCATGCCTTCCACCCTTCACTCCTCTGGCCGTCTTCCTCGTTGCATTTGTGTAAGTGTGTATATCTATTTATAAATATATTTGTTTATATATATTTTATAATAAGTTTATAGCATAGTAGTATTAATTATATACTTGTTTATATACGCGTGAGTATGTGTGTTTAGATTTATAAAGTCGTCGCCTGTTATATATATTAGTATTTATATAGTAAGAGTTATATTATATTATCTGTATTTTGTTATGAAGAAAAGTATACTTTTAAGGGTACAGAATATATATATATATATGTTAGATAGACTTATATGTTTATGTAAGATTATTTGTATGATTAGTTGTACGTATAAGCTGCATATGATATATATATATATAAAGATAAGCTATATTCTATTATTTTATTTAAAGATATATACATGGTGTTTATATAAAGTCTGCTATATGAACGGTTATAAGGGTTTGTTTATATATATAGAAAGCTATTTATAACATAACTGAGAAGTTGTATATATAAGTTCACACAAGTACATATTATACATTCAAATATGTATGTATTGATTTCGAAATGTTGAAAAATATTGATTGTTTACTGACATTGATATTATATATATGTATAGATATATCTTGTTTATATTATAAGTTTGTATATATAACAGTTTATTTATATTCTAGGTATGCAGATAACAAGCTGTTTATATTGTTAGTATATATGATAGTTTTAAAGTCATGTGTGTGTGTATATATATATATTTACAATATGAAGGTTACTGTGTCTCTTTTTCTTATATTTTATAGTATATATACTTCTTATATGAAGATCTGTCATATGAAAAGCTTTATAAGTTGTTGTTTTATAAAATTATTTAAGCTGCATATTTAGTGTCTGTATATTTAAGATTTATAAAGCTAACCTGGCTGTATATAGCGTAGTTCATATAAATCATATAATACTTCCATTATATACGTTAGATGGGTCTTATATGTGTAGTAAAATTTTAACTTGTTTGAGTGTTGTATTTTATAAGTCTTATATACTTTAGTTTATATATATATTGTTGATTTCAAGTATTTTACATATGTAAGTTTGTATATATATATAGATTTATATGTATAGTTTTTATATAAGTCATGATATGGCTGAGTATATATATATATAGGTGTTATTTCAACATATATTATGTATACATGTTTGGTTTTATATATGTGTTTAATTTAAAACAATTATTTCGAATTGCATATATATTTAAAATAAAATAAAAATGTGTTTAAATATATAATATAAATTTATGTACATAATTTTATATATATGTTCATTTATACCATTGATCTTCATCAATCTAGTCTAATTTGATTTTGTCAATTCCTATTTATCAGCTTCGTTCGTCGATTCGAGTTCAATCTTGCCTTGTTTTGAGATTCGTGCCTGGTTTTCGTAACTCAAAGTTCATTGTCTATCCTCTAACCTTGAAAGGTGAGCAATCACTCATGATTAACATTCTTATATTTATTAAATTTGATTTCAATTGAAACGATAATTGAAATATGTTGTTGTTAGTTATTTATATTATTATATATATTATTATATGTATCTATTCACCTGTGACATCTGACACCATTATCTGTTATTTATATTGATGATATATGCCTGTTATATTATTATCATAATCGTTATCACTCTGCAAGTTCCCTGTTAGTATAGGATTCCCTATGGGTTGAAATGATACATACCCGAATGATCTATAGAATAGGAGAAAATCGTTATGGGTTGAAATGATAAACCCAATCGATTTTCATTGAATTGAATTTGGGATTGCGGGTTGAAATGATATATATACCCGTATATATATTTAAATTGCGGATTGAGATGATAAATATCTGTATCACTTAACCATAGGATAGAAAATTATATACAGACACCGTTGGTCTATATATAAATATTTTGGAATTGATTTCTATAGTTTTTGGAAAGAAATATACGATTTTATATAAATATTGATTTTTGATATTATATAAATGGTATTTTATATATAGTTAATAGATATATGCCATGTATAAATTCTTGATTTAAGCTATGTATAAATTTGTTTAATATAAAATAAGTTTAGTAATAAGTTTGATTTTATTAAAATATAATATGGTTAAGTATTTATTTAAATTATATTTTAATATAAAGTTTATATTGATTTAATAAATTAAGGTTGAGAAAATAGATTTGAAATTGATTTGAAATTTTATTTAATTAAGAATTATATTTAATTAAATCGATCTGAAACTTATGGAATTTAAGGTTTTTAAAGGATACGATTTGACAACTTGATTTTGGTTTAAGATGATTTAAAATGAATACTTCAAGTTTAAATAAATTGAAAGAAATATTTAGTGATTTGAAATTTGGGGTTTATTTAAAAGATATTGGATTTATTTAGTGAATATTGCAAAAACTAAATAATAATGAAGTTAAATTAAGGTATATATGATGTTATCAAATTTAGTTTTGAAATTATGGAATATTTAAAGCTTTGGAATATATCAAAATTTAAATGGTTTATTTGTGGTTCAAATCTATATTTAAAATCGATATAATTTGAAATGGTTTATTGAGAAATTGCATTGAGTTGAATTTATTGAATTAAGATGGAATAAAATTTGAATTTTGGAATTCAAGCTGATTTGGAATTGATTTGTGAAATTTGAGGAAACTATTTTATTATATAAAGTATTTTTAAATTATTTTTATATAAACTATTTTATTTTAATATACTAATTAGTTATTATAAACTATTTTAACTTATAACTATTTTATACTATGTTATTTATTACTATTTTGAAATGACTGCGGTGTTATAATAACGTTTGGTTGCTAATAGCATATAGTACTGCAGAGTAGATAGTTCCACGGATCCTTAGAGGATGGTTATCCCAAACATCCTTTTGAGTTACGTGTATTTCAGTTGATATTTCACCTGAGTTGGATTTATTGATATAAGAATGTTAATCCTGACTCGAGTGTTTTGTGTTTGCCTTACGCTCGGGTCAAACTAAGTATCACAGCATTTGAGACTCACCTTTGCAGTTGGAGTTTCGATTGGAGATCCATCTATCTATCCAGCTTTCAGTTATTCAGTTGTCTCCACGGATATATTCTGATTTTGTATTTGAATATTGTATCGAGACTTCTGTTGTATCTTGTTTAACTCTGTTTATATATATAGTAGCTTCATGAACTACTATTCTTTTATTTCCGCTGCTTTTTGTTATATTACTCTATGTATGTGATTCTGTGATTATTTATTTACTGTATATGTTGAGTATTGCCAAATATAAATTAACAAGCTGATATTCTGAGCAATTCAAGTCCGACATGTGCGGATGCGAATGGTTGAAAATATCAGGATGTTACAAAACACGTCAAATAGGACGTGTTTGGATGTATTGCTTGCACTGTTTTCTTTTACACGTTTAGGACAGTATATCCTCCAGGTATGCACACACATTCACATTTAGTTGCATAATATCTCTTGATTGTTGTTATGTTAGTCGATGTTACGCATACGGATGTTGCATATGAGCTGTACGGTTGTTTATATATATAGAATTGCAAGTATACTTATTTAGAATGTTGCGTACCTTTGGATGCATGGCATGAACATTCACATGATAGGAGTTCGACTGGATCAGTAGACCACCTACTTTTCTCATTACTATATATTCACGTGCATTTCATGTTGCATATATGGCCATATTACATTAGGAAAATTTCTAGAGACAATGATTTCATGTGGATGATGGATGAGTAGATGGTTGTAGTGAGTATAAGTTACATTTTCTGTCCTTTGAAATTTCATGAAAGAAATCATTTTAGGGGGGAGAATGTAACATCCTGAAAATTTAATGGAAATTTAATAAGAAACTTAAATTTAAACAAATCAAGGAGTAAAAAGAAAATTTGCACAAACGTCTGAATTTGGCTACGAAACATTCACTATCGCATTCATAGCAATTTTCTAAATGATTTTCATTTATAACACTTTGAAATCAAGGTTAGTACGAAGAAGTTACAAACATTGGATGAATTTAAAATAGAATAGAAATAAAAATAAAAATTCATGAATTAACAAAGGTGCCGGTCGACTCAAGAGGGTCAAAGGCCGATCGGTACCGGTCGACCATGGCCTGTGTTAAATCGAGGGTAATTAGCTGCTTCGTGACGTGTTTGAACGGTTATGATTAATTACTTCATGGCCAAGCATGAGATATGCATGTGTGATAATCTAAAGATTCTCTAGGCTAGATCCAACATCCTTTATAGATTTCTAATCCCTATAGGTTCAAGCCTAATCTAACCAAAATCCCACATAACTATTCATAGTAATGAAACTCTATCCAATTCTAATCTCTCCTCTAAACTTAAAATTCTTCAAAAATCAAAATAAAATCAACCTAGAAGAACGTAAGCAATTAAATCTAGATGGAGCAAGCGGAGCTAGCATATGGAGGGGCGATTCTCAAGCAAGGCAAATAGGAAGAGCTTAGGCTTGAGGTGAGGGGGAACAATTTTAATTAGGTTATTAATTAAAATTAAAATTTGTAACAACCCGCATATTTTACAATTAAATATTTAAATATAGAATCGTTAATCGGATTGAAGTCCGAAAAGCTACTTTTTGCAAACAGTAGAATTGGGACTCGAGACCACTTCCATTGAGTCCAAAATGGTATTTGCAACTTTTTTGAGTATAAACTTTGATATGTTTGGAGCTGAGTGTAATTTTGACATTTTTCACTTAGGGCTTTGGGTTTGGGTTCAGCCCATTTGCCCAATTCTAGTTTTATCAACCCAACTCCACTCCAACTCTTCATTACTTCATTTATAATTCCTAATACTCAAGCTTTAGCAACAATGGTGGGAGAGATGGGAAATGGAAATTCCTAAGCCCTAATTTCATTTGCAAATTCATGCTCTTGCTCCAAATTCAAGAAGAAGCTATTGGTAAGCATCCTCTTCTCCTTCTCCAACTCTTTCTCCTTTCAATTTCAGAAATTCCTAAACCTAACATAGGAAATGTTTCTCTTTTAAGCTTAGATTCAAGCTTGTTGGGTTGGAATTGAAGAGTGATTGTTCTTGCCATTGCTCTATAGCTTCTTCTTCATTTGTTTTGGGTTTAAAGGTGAGATTTTTATCTCACATCTATGTCTATAACTATCTTTGATGTTAGGTATGAATTCCTAACACTTATTCATGTTCAATTGCTTTTGGTTTGAATTGATTTGGTGAACATTTCAATTTTTGGTGTTTTGAAGTCAAAACTTTGAAAATCCTTGCTTTGATTTGTGAACATGCTTATGGTGGTGAATCGGAGAGCCTATAGGACGGATTGTCATTTGGCAAAAGCCCCTAAAGTCCATTGCTCGACCGGGTGAAAATGTGAGAGTTTGCTCTTCCATTTGGCTGAAAAACAATCGTCACCAGACGTCTGCAGGTAAGCTCAGACGTCTGATGTTTGTTTTAGCGAACTTCCTGAAACTTACTGCAGACGTCTAAGTTTATACCACAGACGTCTGGAGTATGTTATTTCCAGAATTTTCAACAGTTTTCTTTTATATATTGTTTTGATTTCCAGCCTTTATCGATTCAAGGTTATCCGATTTGTCGTTATCATTTATTATCTTCTCTGATGACTTCTTTTTCGGGATTTTTGTGGATATCCATTTTGATGGATTCGGTATCGATTTCTCTGGAATCGATTCACGTCTTCGTATGTGAATTTTTGATGGTTGATTGTTTCTACAATCATTTCTGTGCTTTGTCACTTTAAAATACAAAGGTTTCTATACTAGTAGTAAATATTCAAACTCTTTACAAAGATGATTTCAATCCTATTTTTAATACAAAACCCGTTTATAAAATCGTTTTCTAATCTATTAGTATATACAAACCTTTACCTCATTCGTATGAGAAAATATAATTAAACGGCTTAGCAAAACAAGTGGTATGAAACGACTGCGTTTACTTCGTCGGTTAGTTTTTGGAATTGTTCGATTGAAAATCTTGTGACAATTTTCGAGTGGGAATCTACAATCTGTTCGTAAATATTTGAGTTAAGCTAGTGGTTATGGGACATGAAGCTAAACTCTTATATTTACTAGCTTAGTGTAATTTACACTTACTTTCGAGTGGAAGTCTACAATCTGTTCGTAAATATTTGAGTTAAGCTAGTGGTTATGGGACATGAAGCTAAACTCGTATATTTACTAGCTTAGTGTAATTTACACTATTTATCGAGTGGAAGTCTACAATCTGTTCGTAAATATTTGAGTTAAGCTAGTGGTTATGGGACATGAAGCTAAACTCTTATATTTACTAACTTAGTGTAATTTACACTTGTCGATCATTGATGATCATTTTGAGATTTAGACTAGCGATGTGCGATGTCTCTTTGTCTGCGAGGGAGACTAAACCCCGTTTTATGGAGCTTCGGCTCAAATTTGGCAGGGTAGCGACCCATGGTCTTCGGACCGTTCGTGGAGCAATCGGCTCAATGAGTCTGTGCATGAGTCGTATCTTTTAGGGTGCGTCGATGTTCGGCTCATTTATCCGCGTAGGGAATGTACCACGACCGAATCTGTGCATGAGTCGCATCTTTTAGGGTGCCTCGATGTTCGGTTCAATTGTTGGGTTAGCGACCCATGGAATAGCGTTCCGTTTATGTTACACGTGTTGGGAGTTTTCATGCTTCCGTTTGTGATAGGCCTTCCCCCTTTTTGTGATTTCTGGATTTCTCGTTGTGATTTCTAGAATTTGTGTTTCACCAACTTTTGTGATTGGCATTAATATGTTTGTCAATATTTGTAGTTTGGTGAATAAAATAAAGAATATGATATTCTTGTTTGTGCTTTGAGATTTTTTGGAGATATTGTATGATCTTGTTGTTGTTTAAATCATATTTGTTCAAGTATAACATTATTGTTATCATACGTTCTTATTATATCTCTGCTTATAACTCATTCCTTTATCTGATATTTATAGCTAGACTGATCCGTTTATTAGTTTCTTCTTAAATAATACTCGGGTCAGACCGAGGTATTTCAGGTACTTCTGCTTGACTTCTTATCAGGGTCTGTCATCTGATTCTTTTGGCTAACTACTTTAGCTTAGTAGTTTTGTTATTATACATTTGAGATATGGACTCCTTGATGTATAATTATTCTTTTACCTAGCACTTGTATCTATTCTCTTGTGATGTAGTGGATCTTGTTTTACCACTACTTTGATGTACTCCTTTTCGTGTTATATATTCATATCTATTTCCACCTTTGTGATATGAATGTCTGTGACTGATTTGTGTTATGTTTATTTCTATATTCGTTTCCGAAGTCCGTATAGCCACTGTGTGGTAGCTTTGAGTTTGTATTAGATATGTCGGATTTTCTCTTGAAAATGAAATGTAAGTTATATTATCTGACATATCGGTACTCGCACAAAGCAATTACATAGATGGTCGCTCCTCAACAGCCTTATTCTTCGCGCTAGTCGACGGCATTACCCCGTAGTGTCCTTGGCTAGCGTGAGTATAGAGGTGGGGCATCACAAAATTGATCTATTCTCTATGATCTAGGATGATGTTAGAAACCCTAAATTTAAACATGTAATCTAGGGTAGGAATTGGAATCATTGTAAACTATTAAACCTAATCTTTTGTTATTAACCCGTAAAACACGGAAATTAGTAAACCTTAAACCTGTAAACCCTAGATTTAACAAATTGGTATTGAAATAGAAAACATGGATTGGTCAACTTAGTATTTATGGTTCAGTGTAAACGATTAACGATATGGAATAAATCAAAATCATCATTCAACATTAAAAACCAGAAGAACCTTTAATTTTTATTTACAATAGATTGACTTCTGACCTTCAGCAGTCGACCGGTAGCGGTCGACCGGTTAAGATTAGCGACCAACCAGTAGACGTGCAAATTGCAGAATCTAAACCTTGGCCTAAGGCCCTGATTTAGTAATAAAAATTAACATAAATAATGATTGTTTATTGGCCTACTTAAAGGCATCTAGATGTATGTTAGAAGTAGTAGGGAAGCTAGTTCCCTATGAGATGACGCTAGGTAACTGCAGTCTTAGTTAAATGTTCATTACCCAAATTGGGATCGAGTAATCGATTTGGGGACGATGTATTTTCACAAATGGCACTCACAAGAGGTTCCATGGTTGATGCACAACACTGCCGGGGATGCCTAATGGAGTGGGCCCGGCATAACGGAAGTCCTATTATGCATGATTTTAACATGATGTGATGGAGATTTGATAGAGGATCCCAACATGTGTAATTAGAGGCTAACACTACGATTGAGAGGTGGAAACGGGTGCAGACATTAAGATACACTGGCATGTCAGCATTTCGGGTTCTTTCTCTTCAAGCGTAGTGAGAAATGGGTAGATGTAGTTAGGGAAAAATTTGTTCCCCACGGTAGCCTAGTGGTCATGATTCCATAGTTAGTAGCCAAGAAAGCGGTGTTTGCATATTGAGTAGCTCTAGGAGCGGTGGTCGATCGTTAGATGTAAGGTTCGATCCTTGTAGTAGCCTATACAAATTATGGTGTAAGTATGTATTAGACCAGAACCCTTAGGTAATGGACCTTAGGAATTCACGAACACTTGTATAACACTACGTGTCATCTAGAGTTGTTTTAAAGTTAACTACACATGATCATCACATATTAAACTTGTACTCATTCACTAGACTTTTGCCTATCCCACTCTTTTCCTTTCCTTTTTCCTTACATAGGTATTTATCTATCTTATCAGTACATTTTTCCTCTTTATCAAACTTGGAGTGATATTTTATATGTACTCTGTATTAGACCATGTACTAATTTTTTAAGATTGTGATTTGAATATTTTCTGAGATGGATATTTTTCTATGTTACATATATATTTTTCCTTCCTCTATGAGTTTTGAAAGTGTAGTAGAACTTAGATTATATCTTTTTGTATTAGTCTTTGTAATGTTATAATAACCTCGACAACTCGCATTTCTCGGCATGACACAAGTCTGAAAGTCACACTAGGCATTGGATCGATGTGTTGGAAGGTGTGAGTTGTCATAGTGTGTTCAATATGATTGAATATAATAAGGATTTTTTGCGTTAGAGGCGACACAAACCAAAACTATTAGACAGACCTAGGAACTCGATCACTTAAATGTCAATTTGATTAGTTTACTTTAGTGCTACTTATACGACATCCTTAAAATTTAAGGATGTTCGAATGCGCTTTTTTAAATATTCAGTGTAGTCTTATAGTAAAAAATTTCTTCCAAAATTTTCAGCTATTTAAAAAAAGCGAATGTTTGACAGTGGATGTAAAATAGGAACAATTAAGATGAAGAGAGTGAATGATCTACTTTTTGAAGAGACACAGGAAATGAGAATTATATAAAATACTAAGCGAATACTTAATATGGCATGATAAACGTGATTTATATTTCCAATGTAATTTTATTATAGAAAATTATTTTCATGAGAGTTATTTCTTAAGTTTAAGATATTTTATCTAAACCTATCAGCTGTAAACTAGTTACAGTGGATGAGATGAATGGCCCATATTAAGTGATTGAATGGAGTTTCGTATTTTATCGTTACAATAATGGCAGAAATAGTGGAAACATACCGTATAACAATTATTGATGGATGTATCATGTTACAAAAGATTTCTTTTTATGTGTATACCCAATATTATTTAAGAAATAATAACATTTTCATTATTAACTAATAATAAGTATTGTTTTATTTTAATATGAATATACGGTATAAAACAAATCTATCATAATGATGGTATTAGTTTTCATAACAATAGTAATGCATTAGCTACGAAAAATACATAAGTATCTAAACTTTTCTATAATTATTTTGGAATTATAAAAAGTCATATTTTTGAGAAATAATTCTTTAATCATATGATTGCGAATTATATGGCACTCATGAATTATATCTCAAAAGATTAAAGGCAAAACACTCATTCAATGGGAGTCATAAAAGTGTTAATGAACTCTTTGGATTGGTATATAGATGTATGCAGCCCAAACTATAATGGTACCAAAACAGATCCAGTTACTTCAATAAATTTATCGATGAATTACCGTAGACATGAACACATGTATTTGATACACAAGTAGTGTATATATGATAAGTTTATAGAATTTAAAATAAAAGTAGAATACATAGCATGCAGATGACACAAAATAATTTGATTTGATCGAGTATGTGTATATTTGAAAGGAGTTCCAAAATTACAAAAAATGTATAATATTCAATCTCAAAGTCGCTCCTCCCTATAATACATGATGATGTATCAATAAAGAGTAATGGAAAATTATGGAACAATGAATGATTGGTGATGAGTGAGGTCGATTTAACATCTTTCTATAAGGATATGTACTTAGAAGTAGTACATATGTTAAATTTAATTTCATTTAAATCTTAGTTAATGAAATCATAAAAATATGAGTTGATAAGAATATTGACCTTAAATGGTTTAAAATGTGTGTTGTCTAATTTATGTTATGTACATAAGTTTTGTAAACTCAAAACTGAATCGGTCTTATGTAAGTATAAAGGAAGTTCATAAAATATTTTTGGATGCATATTCTGTCGTAGTGAGAATAATTGTTGTTTCAGGAAATAAAACGTTGTTTAAGTCAAGAGGCAGCATGTAAGATTCGCTCATGAGGGATCTTGTGTGGACTATTCCAAATGATTTTAGGGCCAACCAACCATAGGAACTAGTGGTAATACAATGATTTGAACATGATCCAAAACTCTTACATGCATGGAAACTAATAACATAAGATGAAATAAAATTAACCAGGCCTAAAACGAACACAACACATTAGAATGTTTGATAAGAATTCTTGTATATTAAAAGGGAAACTATTAGTTTCCTACTAAAGTTGAGAAAAATAATTGTCCATAGTATCAATTTCCTCAGTTTTCAATAAGCCATAAAGAGTATGAACTCTCCTATAAGCCACAATGCTTTAAATCTAAAATGAATTCCAAGTAAATTATGAAAATATGATTTAATGGTTTGTAATGACCCGGATTTTTGGAATGGTTTATAATTAAATATTGGAATTATTTAAATAATTGACTCTTTGATTTAATGTGAATAAAACTAATTTCGAAAGATTATTTAAATTCTGTTTAAATAAGAATGATGATAGTAAACTTTTAGTTTAGAATTAAAAGTATTGTTTTAATAATAATTCGTTTTAATTAACGTGTGAAATTATCATTTCAAGGCACTATCACGGATTGTAACAAAACTAGTGCCATTGAATCCGGAATAATGAATTGTTTTAAGCCGACGAGTTTCGCGATGATCAGACATGTTGTGTGGTCATGCATACTCGAAATGCGCAGCATAAAATCAAAAAAAATATAATATAAATTTTTCTAAAAATAATCATCAACTCAAACCTAAAATTTCACCTTTCCCTTTTTCCGTTCGTTTTAAAACTTTTGCCTACTGCCATCATCAGTTTATTCCATCAAATTAAATCATGAGTTGTAGCTAGTGGATTCGAGCGATTTTGGATCCTATGGCTTCGTGTGAGCGAGGGCTTTGACTTGGTGTGTTCTATGTTAGGTACGGTGGTGGTTAAGGGGGAGCCACAGTCTATGGCTATGATTAGGGTTGGGTTTTATTGGAGATTGAGGAAGCATGATGCAAAATGAAGATTGGCGTGCATTTCCCTCGTCGAAGTGCACATGCAGCTATGAGTTGCTTGAACTTCGGTAATCAATTTGGGTCACAACTTTAGGGCATCAGGGAGGAATGTATGGTCACTTTTCGAGTGGTGGGCCGAGCTTGTCAAGATGGTGGGGATGCGAAGCTAACACGTAGTGCGATGCGTAGGAGTTGCCGGTTCTTGGAATCGTTGTGTTTGCTAAGAGAATTCGAAGAGAGATGGGATGGGTTTGTGCATATCCTGGAGCATGCATATCAGTGTTGAGGAAGAAAGCTTAAATTGAGGATTAAGGTGATTATCTAATTAATTAAGTTTTGATTTAATTAAGTATATTATAATTTGAAAACTTATAAAATCTATAAACTTTGTGTACGAGGTCCAATCGAGGCATCGTTGTGCTCGTATCGATGATACTTACGCATTGGAGTTGGATTCGTCGATTTTGGAGCTTGTGGGAATTTTATTCACAATCGAGTGGCATTAGATTTTGGACTATTTCAAAATGCATGAGCATTGGCTGGAGCTTGGGTGAGTTTACTGACAGTTGATTGTACAATTATTGTGTATATAATTGTTGACGCATTAAAACATAAATTGTATAACGACTGATGCAAGTTGTTACTTTTGGACCCACCTTGTTTTGTAAAACAAGTGATAACATTGTTATGGAGTGTAATCTCTCTTTTGATCATCTATAACATTTATCGTGGCCCAGACTACTTATTTACATGTTTGATAGTGCATTATAAATGTTTGAAATGATATAGTTGTATTAAACATGCTTTGAAATCCCTGATATTTGACGTATGTTAAATTGGATGAATTGTGATATATTATGAAAATATGTGTGTGTGTGTGTGTTTGGCTATACACGTTTTGGTTTGTTTAACATGAAGGAATTGGTTTGGACATTTATGGAAATTGGAATTGGATGTTGAGAATGTTAGAAGCAAAAAGGTCATGATGGATGAATTTTGAAATCGCTATGATTGGCTATTTTAAAGTTAACTTTAGAAAACATCCTATGGCTTCTTTGTATTTTTAATAAGTACTATAAGCATACTTATTATCGGGAAAATATCAAAGTTTAAATATATTACTGGAAATCATTTATAAGTTTATGAAGTAATGGGTTTAAATTATAAAACAGGTTTTATGGTTTTTAAATAAATGTTTTAAAATATAATATAAGTATTTTAAAAGCATATTTTTAGTATATCTATGGTTTTAGAAAGTTGTTAAATATTTTATTTAAGAAATAAAAGGCTTTTATATTATAATATTTTACAAAATGGCTTATGGTATTTTATTAAATATCTTAGTTTTATAAATAAATGATTATATATATAAATGTATCTGTGTGTGTATCTTTTTAAAAGTATTATAGTATATTTAGAAGTAATAAAAAAGGAAGTTTGGTAATTGTGAAAGAATACGATGGAAGTTTTAGATTATAACACTTATGTTATAATCGATGGTTTTGTAAAATTGATTAAAAATGTATATAGCCTTGTTTAATA
The DNA here is from genome assembly GCA_030737815.1 of Allium fistulosum. Classification (NCBI taxonomy): domain Eukaryota; kingdom Viridiplantae; phylum Streptophyta; class Magnoliopsida; order Asparagales; family Amaryllidaceae; genus Allium; species Allium fistulosum. The sequence continues at coordinate 475,252,934 of CM060904.1, forward strand.
AGTGGAGAAGTACATAGAGCTTTAAATGAATATGTCAAGGTAAATGGCAAGTATAAAAGTGATATTGGGTTTAGTAATGATGTTTATGCAATATTTGTTTTAACCTATTTAACTATGCTTTTGTAAAGTATTGGATCTTTAAAATGGATTTTTAAAGATAACGGAATACTGGAGTGTTTTGGGGTTTGTTGTAAACAATGTTTTAGTAACATTTGTTTTTAAACCCTTGAATAATATATTTAAGTGGTAAAATATTGTTAAATGATTTTGAGGAAAATACTTAGATCTTTAATAATGGAATTTTAAAGAGAATAACAAGTATGAATTAGTTTTGGGTTTGTTGTGGCAATGTGTTAACAACATTCGCCTAACCCATTTTGGTTATACTTATGAATGTAAAATAGATCTTTGAAAAGAATTTTTTGAAGATAATCATAAGTGAAATGGTTTTGGGTTTGTAGTGACAGTGTTTGAGTAACATTTTTCTTAAGCCCTTTGAAGTTGATTTGTGAATATGCTTATACAATTGAAATAAGTATATGAATACTTTTGAGAAGTATTGAAATGTGTTGAAATGAATAGTGATATTTTAATTAAATAGTGAAGTTTAATTTATAAAATGGAGTTTCATTTATAAAGGGTTTATTAAGTAAAATGGGTTTTACTAATAAAAGAGGATTTTAATTAATAAAGGAAGATTAATTAAAAAGGGGATTAGAAGTCATTTATATGACTTGATCGTGCTTGTTTCTTTCGATCGTGCTTTCTGTGTCACTTTCTTATAGACAGTATACGAGACTTAATTTACCATATATGAATATTCTCATTATCATTTGATTTGATGAAATATACTCTGGAAATATCTAGAAGAAACAAGAGAACTATATGGTACAATTATCATCGATGATGTTATACTGTACATATAAACTCGTTTTTCTCTTCTAGGGCAAATGATAAGAAATCCATCCACCTAGATGGTTAGGAGGTGATCTCCGATCTTATGTGTTGTTTTTTATTTCCCACAAAACTGGAGTTGAGATTATCGAAAAATCGATAGATTGGTTTTGGAGCACCAGGTAAGCAGGGGAGCGTACTTATATGAGATGACTTGAAACCATAACCACTCTAAAACCATATACGTATTCTATTCTTTGGAAGAGGTCTGTGATTAGTTCGAGATGCTGGAGTCTATGTGGAGATTCAAGATTTTTTTGAGATGCTCGATCACATGTAGTTTTTCATGATCTATTCGGGATGTGGGAATCTATGTGTGATTTAGAGACCTATTGAGGTGTGAGAATCCATATGTGATTTCAAGATCTGTTGAGGAATCCATATGTGATTTCGAGATCTGTTGATATATGGAAATCCATATGTGATTTCGAGATCTGTTCGAGTTAGATCTATTCGAGTGGCGACTCATGTGTTGGAATGTCGGGCGTAGCCTTACAGTGGATATGACTAAAACAAGAGATATGATACATAGCCAAAGGGTTAGTAACCTACGAGGGTGCATGCAACTCTATCCTAGAGTCACTTAAAGATATGCATGCCGAAGCGATTCACTCAGCTAGTCCTATATTACATTCACTGGGGATGTATGTTGCTTTGGATGGATATCTATGATCCTTATGCGGCGGATCGGAGTTGGCTTTGATGCAAGGAGATCTACGTGGAAATCCTACACAATTAGCAAACGTGCTTTAGTGGTTGTGATTGTATAATATTATTATTGTGATGTACACTCAGGTGCACTGTAGCTATATGATTATTTATATTTCACACCTTAGACATTGTTATATTATCACTAGATTTTATAACAGAAATGGTTTGGTTATCGTGGGGTAAAAACCAATCCGTGTTTATTGGCGTCGTGGTCTTACGAGATACCCTAACTTGGAAGGGTCTTAAGATATAATAAATCTACGTGGTTTGAGGTTCTTACGCTGGTTTACCAGACTGATCCGGATGTTATTTTCTTAATGCTCAGATCAGCTCGAGTACATTTCCAGATTTAGCTGTGGTTAATTGGAGCTCTTGGAAAGGAGTTGGATGATTTATTACCGTACTTATTTTCCTCTACATAACTTGATTGTATCTATCAACATTTGTAAGGACAAGCAGTTTTAACTGTCCAGGCTGATGACAAATTTGTTTACTCTGATTGATGCATGTATATCAAAGTTTTCTTTTGATAAAGACCTTTTGAGATATTATATGTTATTGTTCTACATGTGAGATTCTAATATTCTATTCTTCTTTCTTGTTCTGTTTCTTTTTCCTTTTCTTTTACCCTAATGTTCTATCTTTCCAGCACTTGGGTGCTCGACACATGAATAACGTGGATGTATTAGTGTCGACATTCGGGAGTTGAAAACGCAGACCGCTACATGGTTGTACCCAAAAGGATATGATCCATCGGCCATAGGTATGTCTTTAAAAGGAAGATCGGTGTAATTGCAATATATTAAGAAGCATTTATGAGAATGACCTCATAAATTTCAATTGTTGAAATTAGCATAGCAGATTCGTCAGTCAATGTGTTTAAGTAAATTCAGATTCTACTCGTAAAATTATCATCCAACATGACTTTGAAGTTTGGTAAAACTTTGTCGATACAAAAATTCTGAAAATGATTTAGAATAGATTGTTTGCACATGATAACCAATATGTCATGATTTCAGTAGGAGTGATAACTGAGCTTTTATCTGTTGGATAAGATTCAAGAATTGATACAATAGTATCCTTCAACAAGCATCAGAATTGACCAAATATTTTGATAGAGAAATCAAATAGTTTGATTATCAATCAAAATGCGGAGGAAGCTTGTGTATGCAAGAAAGAATATTAATGGTCTTAAAATATTTCAAAAACTAAATGCTGGGAATGTCCTAAATGATATGCATGGACACTATATTAAAATGTTTAATATGTATTCCTTATGCATTAGCAATATGAATTATCATATATGCTATATTGTCTATTATACTGTTATCTGCTTCTATAATTGATGCATTTAGTGACCAATTAATAATGCTAAATGGTAGTTATGAGTATTTGTGAGCATTTAGAAATACTAGAGAAATGTTTATGGAAACAACGAATACCTTATAAAAGAGTATACTGACTCAAATTTCATAAGCGCTACCAAATATAGTATGTCAATTCTAAATTAATATTCAACCTTATTTAAGGAGCTTTGAATTGAAATTGTTTCAAATGATAGGTGATGGTTGATTCAACTAAAGGGTAAGTACATTGCCTTGAATAGCACCGCAACAAAAGTAGTATACATAAATGCATAAATTTATAACTAATCTAGGGATGATTCCAAATGCTAAGAATCCCATGACATTATTTTATGGAAACAATGTTGCAATATAGATCACAAATAACTTAGGACTCACGAGATGTCCAGACACATGCTTTGAAAGTTCCACGTGATGGAGACAGTTTATCAACAACGGAAAGATGTTAGTTGACAAAGTAGATTGTAAAATGATATAGTGGATCATTCACTAAGGGACTAGCTCGATCGGTTTTGAACTGATTAGAGGAATGAGATTAAGATTTCATAATTGACCTCGTGCAAGTGGGAGATTGAAAGAGTTAGTGGTATGACCTAGAGGTAATTATGTAATTTGTTATATATATGTATGTATGTATGTATGTATATGTATGTATATGTATATGTATATGTATGTGTATGTATATGTATATGTATATGTATATGTATATGTATATGTATATGTATGTATATGTATATGTATATGTATGTGTATGTATATGTATGTATATGTATGTATGTATGTATGTATGTATAACTCCATACTCAATCTTTTTCATAGTAATGGTATGTGTTTCTTTTATATACTTTGTTATATTATGATATAGTTAATTAAGTAATTGATTTAAAGTATATAATAAAAAATACTTAGATAGAATGTTATGTGATCGTAGTTGCAAATAGTTGCAATTATGAGTAACCAATCACAAAATAAAATGACATTTTGTTTTATATATTCCTGATCAAGATGTTTTGAGAAAGAATATCGATTCTTTCATTGAGACTAAAGTGTGTAACAATCTCCAAATGTTAGGCAATTATTACTCATGGCTACTGCGGGCATTATGGGGTTATACGCTTGTGATTATTAGATAATTATGGAATGACTCATCTAAGAGTTTCTTATTAGTTGAAAACAACTAGGTCAAATAGGAAATGTGACGATGTAACATAACTTTCACAACTTGAGAATACTGTGGAACTTCAATGTGAATACTCCACTTTCATTGTAGTTGAATGATGGCATAATTATCCATCAAGCAACTATAGTTTGGCTTAAGTTAAAGCATTGGATGTAACGACCCAGAATTTATAACCTTTCAAACGATAATATTTAACTTATTTAAATATTTAGTTTCGATTAAAATTTAATAAATAATAAGAAAATCAATTATTAATATAACGACTCGATTTTTATTGACGTATTTTTTATTTAATTTATTTGACTTTTTCATAATTTTTAATTTATAAATTATTTAAATTATCGTTTGACAATTTTTCGACAAATAATGATATTTTTGTGATTTTCCAAAATGGGATAACCAATGTATGTTATTATTGTTTTGGGATCGTATAGCATTTTTGCACGATCGTATTTTTGTTTTGTTGTTCGGGGTTCGTACGCGAATGAAATTATGTGCGGCGAGATGTCCGAAATTGCAAAATAAGCATAACTCATCACTTACACAATATCAACTCAATCTGACCTTCCTTTGTTTTTTTCCTCTTTTCTTTTTTATGTTACCAATGAAAAAAAATCAAAAAATTTACCTTCAAAAATTCAAATTAACTAAATACGCAATAAAAAATATATAAATATTATATCTTTGGATTCGTAAGAGTTAGATCTACAAGTCTATTAGGTTTGGTTGGGTTCGATGAAGTTTTGGATCACTCAACAGTTTAGGAACGAGTATGGAGGAGTTATGGTTAGTGACTATGGAAGCTATGGTTGACGATTAGACAAGGCGAGTTTGGATTTAGTATTTTCGAGAAGAGGCGAGTCATTTGGCAAAAAATGGAGGAAAGTGGTCGTTTCTTGATGGTTGCATCATTTGGGTCGAGGCAGTAGGTCGGGGAATGTCGCATTTTGCCAAAGGAAGCAGGAGATGATGCCGAGGTTGCCAATGGGTTGGGTCAAGTGGAGAAATACGTCGGTGCAAACAGTTTGTCAAACGGTCGGGCAATGCTCCGTATCTTAGTTTGAGCATGTATGATTTGGACATGTATCGACGGAAAAGTTTTTTGAACGGGAAAGAAGGTTTAGAGAGGATACTAGTGTGGGTAAATATATTTTTAAAGTAATTAAAGTGGATTAATTATATTTAAATTCCAATAACTTGTAAAATGCATAACTTTCTCATACAAGGACCAATCGAGATGCCTTTCTCATACAAAGTCCAATCGAGATCCGGTTTTTTGCATTGCGCTTGTAATGGTGATAGCTATGCGATGGAACTGGTTTTATTGAATTTAGAGCAAGTGAAATTTTTGGCTAAAAATCGAACGTTGTTCAATTTTAGTTCAAACCAAAATGCTTCAGGCTTAATTGAAATTTCGATGAGTTAACTTATCTTTTGGATAATCAGTATATTTTATAGTAGATAAAAATTATTATTTACCTGTTTAAATAAATTATTGGCTTGATTTAATAAAATATCCGCTTTTGAAAAGCGAATGACATCTAAAGTGGAATGTAGGGAATTTTATCGAGAAATTCAATCTCGTCATTGTGAATTTTAATTCTAGTTATATACCTTTTGATTTTATTTCTGTTACATTCCCATTATAAAGATTGTTAAATGTTAAAAATTAATAGTTTGACCATATTGGATGTGACACTGACATATGTAAAAAGTTGAACATTTTTAGTGAAATCGGTAATAATAGCGTTGGTTAAGTGCTATAGTAGTTATTGGCCTTGTTATAGTATTTTAGAAATACTATTATTGAGGTTTTGATTTGGAAATGGTTCGATTTGGAAAATGATTTTTAATTTGACTTTTTGGAATTTCTATGATTTTTTGATTAAAATGGGTTTTTGAACTTCTCTATTTTACTTCAAATTCTTATATTATTTCTTTTCTCATATATGTATATACGTAAATGTTTTAAAATTATTTTGAAAACTATATATTTTTATAGAAAAGATATTATATTAATGAATGCTTATTTTAAAGGAAATAAAAGGTGTTATTCTGTATTTTAAAGAGATTTTGTGTTTAAAAGAAGATAGAAATATTTTAGGAATAAATATTTGTGAAACATTTTATATAAATATGTTGTAATATAAGAACAAATGTATAAATGGTATTACATAAATTAAAGAGAGATTTGTAAGCGGTATTTTATAAATAAAAAAATAGATTTATAAATGATATTTTGTAAAAGGGGAAATATTATCATTTTGATAATGGAGTACTGAATCACAGTTGTGAATTTATTGTAATATATGGAATGATCATGTTATGAGAATTATATGAGTTTTATAATTGATTTGGAGTTTTATAAAATGAGTTGCAAATAAATTTGAGAATTCATAAATGAGTTTTATAAATGATATTTTGTAAAAGAAGTTTTATAAAAGGGTACTTGTAAACAGTATAAAGGATGTTTATAAATGAGTTTATTAAATAAATTTGGAGATTTATAAAAGGAGGTTTATAATTATGTTTAGATATTTATAAAGGAAATTTTATTATTTATAAATAATATTTTATAAAAGGAGTTTGTAAATATTAGGAGTTTTATAAAGGCATTTTATACGAAGGGATTATTAAAAGACCGAGACCCGATTTTCATAAATGATCATTTTTATGGTTGTAAGGTAATTGTTCTTTCCATGCTCAATATCAAATTCTGATGTATGGAAACTAGTCTCTATCTTTAGAATTAAGAATGTGTATCGAGGCAAGGATAGTTTTTAACTTGTCTGGTTTCATTGTTAATCGATGGATGGTACCATTGAAATTAGAAATGATGGTAAGTATATTTAGCCGAATTTCTATACGATCCATTTACTTACGCCAAAAGTGTTTTGGGTTTATTGCTATTAATGTTTTTAAATAACATTTATTTTAACCCGAAATGTACAGTTTTGGAAAATGAAATCTATCTTAAGATTTGTGAATATACTCATACCGTTGAGATAAGTATATAGGTACATTTTCTAAGTATTGGAATATAGTGTTTTGTGAATATACTTATACCATTGATATAAGGATACATAAAAGTTTTATAAGCTTTGAAAGTGAAGTGTTTTGTGAGTATATTTATACAATTGACATAAGAATATAAATATTTCCTAAGTATTGAAAATAGTAGAGAAGATTTATGAATATATCTTTGTAAAAGTATTTTGATACAAGTAGTTACAAGGTAGATTTAATTAAAAGAAGGATTAATTAAAGAGGCTGAGTGGTTGCTTATGTACTTAACCAGTGTTGGTTTCCATATGGAAATAAATCTCTGATTTGATTGTTGTTTGTTTGATAGTTAAATAATCGACTATCAAATATTGGCCAGTTTTAAAACTATTATTGTCGATTTGTAGAGATCGGGATCGGATGTATTATTTGAAAACCACTTCGAACCGGCATAAGAATTTGAACTGAAGACATCTTGAAGATGATGGAATCAAACACGGAGTTCTTTGAAGTGCAAGAGCTACTTGCTACTAATCTCGAGGATGTAGTAGAGGTAGTGCCTTCGGTTTGTTCAGACCAAGATCAACTTATATGGGTGATGCTGGCACTGCATTGTTGCTTGGAGGGTAATGTTAGCATTTCAAGTGGGATTCTCTAAAAAGGTAAAACATAGCCTCAAGCCTTATAACCCGAAAATGACTAAAATCGGGGGAGATGCGGTATGGCTATGTGGTTCGCAACCATTATGATATGTCATTACCCTTATAGATATATATTTATGGATTTGGTATGTGCAGAGCTCTTGGAAAAAGGTTGCAAAGCAACCAGGGTGATGACATATTCGGTACTATCCAGAAAATGGTAGGCTAGTTCTGTGTTGGCAGGGGTGTAAGATGTCCTTGTTGAACTCGGTACATTTTTCTAGAGGTGTATTATGACAGGTGGTAACCAGATGCCTTGTCATTGTACGGAATCCATTCTCCAATATGTCCCTTTACGGACTTAGTTGTATACCTATTATGCTTGAATTTAATTAATGTAACAATTTCGGCTATGATTTAATATTTGTTTTAAACCCTAGAAATTATTATAATATCATAAAATTTCCTATGAAATGGTTTGATTATCGTAAAGTAAGAAACCATCCATGTTTATATGCGGCGTAGTCTTACGAGATACCTTTATTTTTGAAAGGTTTTATAACACTAAAATCCATATGATGTGTGTTTTCCCATGTTGGTTTACCGGACTGATCTGGACGTTATTTTCTTATAATACTCGGGTCAGATCAAGCATATTTCAATTTAGATATAGATGCTTTGGAGCTTCAGGAGACAAGTTGGATGCCTCAAACATGTATTTACGTATCTTTATTTCTGCGGCAGTTGTTGGGTTGTATTTATTAGCATTTGTGAGGACAGGCTGATATGACTATCCAGACTGATGATATATAGTTACTCCAATTGATGTATGTATATCACATTTTTTACTGTAAAGATTTGTTGTATATTATATATTACTTGTCATAGTGTGAGACTCTGTTCTGTCTTCTCTTTCTTTTTCCCCAACAATCTGACTTTCTCGCACTTGGATGCTTGACATGTGAATACCATGGCAGTATTAGTGTCGACTTTGAAGGGCCAAAAAGGTGGGTCGTGACATTGGAAGTGAAGCACTATTCAATAGAGAATCTTTCTTCTTAGTTGTATGATGTTAGTATCACGACAATTATAGTCAACTAAAAGCGAAAATCTCTGGCCATAGTAGAACAGTTAATAATATATGTTATTATTGAACCAGGGACTTGGTCTATGGCCTAATCGAGTTGAATGTCGATAATATTGGAGTTTTGGCCAATACCAAATTCCATAAGTCCTAATGTGATATAGTTTTGATGAAGACAATGTGCGTAAACTATTGTCACTATTGGTATGTAACGACCTGCCATTTCGAACCATTCAAATCAATAATCATCCACACATGTTAGACTTGAATTGCTCAAAACAACAGATTGTTAATTTATATTTGGCAAAACTTAGCATATACAGTAAATAAATCAATCACAAAATCATAGAAATAGAGTAATATAACAATAAGTAACAAAATAGATAAATAGTGGTTCATGAAGCTACTATAAAACATCATAGTCTGAAACAAATACAATAGAAAATCCTCCAAGTACATAGAATTCACTAATACAAATGAAACCGACAAGTCTCAACATAAAAAACTGGAAATAACAGAAATAACTAAAAGCTGATAAGATAAGGACAGCTCTTCAAGCAAAGATCCAAGCTTCAAAGGTGAGTCTCAAATTATGTGACATTGAGTCTGACTCGAGCATAAAGCAAAACACAAAACACTCGAGTCAGGATTAACATTCTTATGCAAGTAAATCAACTCAAGTGAAATGTCCAAGTGAAATACAAATAACTTAAAGGATGTTTGGGATTCTCATCCTTTAAGGATCCGTGGAACTATCTACATACATAGTACAATACGCTAAATAGATAATGTCTATAGTAAACTATTAAAATAGCCTTAAGGCGTTACCCATATCCCCCTTAACACATCTTTATATATATTCTCGTACTCTATATGGTATTGTAATTCCTCCGTAAACTGGAGGGCTATCAAAGGGCACTCCATAGGTACGGTACAAACCAAACTTGTAGTGGGCACTATAAGGCATGTGACAAGGCAGGCGAGGCAATGCCCAGATTGTTTTCCGGATCCGGACTGGTGGTAACGCATAGCAGCTACTACCGCCCACCTCGAGTCACACTCCCATAATCAAAGGTGCATCCAATCAAATCCCAAAGTAACAGAATGGCATCGAAGAAGCATGCTCGATCAGAGGTGCCACCTCACTTGGCCCTGCATGGCTCCTATTTTAGTCACATCAAGCTGACTCGAGGGAGTCGGGGCTGCGTTCGTACCTCATACAGACATTGGCCAAACCATCCTACTTCGTTCTAGAATCTCCACCACGTGTACAGTTGTTAAAGTGGTTTTCGGTATTGGCAGAGAGTATGACAATATCTGATCCCGGTCTCTTTAACAACCAAACGCTTATTTCACACCATGGTCATTTTCCTTTCAAACGGTTCATATTTCATATCAAAATATCATTATCATTTCAAAATCATATCACTTTCGAAATCATATTCACTTCAAATCATAACAGTTTCGAAATAATATCCACTTTCGAAATCCTATCACTTTCGAAATAATATCACTTTAAATCATATTCACTTTAAATCATAATTCACTTTAAATCATAACAGTTTCAAATTAAACAGTTTGAATATTGAAATTAGTATATATATTTTGGAATAATCATACATTAAAATAGTTATAATTTAAAAAAAAGTTATAGATTAAAATAGTTTATATATTAAAAATAGTTTATATCGAAAATAGTTTCAAATTTGAATTGTTCCTTCCCATTTAACAAATCAATTCAAATCAACTTTAGTTCTAAAATTTCAATCTAAATCATTCTCGGTTCAACAATTTCAATTAATGGTTCAATTCAAATTCTCATTAAAGCCATTTTTAATTTATATCGATTTCAAATCCAGGTATGAACTATAAATTTAAACTACTTCAAATTCAATCGGTTTTAAAGTTTAAATATTCAACAATTTACTATAATTCAATTCTATAAATTTCATTTATATTTCAAAATTCAACTTTAGTTTTATTTAAATTTGAAATATTCGCTTAATCATTTTAATAACATTTAAATAAAATCTCAAATTACAAATTTAAATAAAATCAATAATTAAATATCTAACTTCAATTATATTTAATTCTAAAATATTCACCTAATCACTTTTATAAGCTTTTAAATAAAATCTCTAATTACAAATTTAAATCAATATTAAATATACAAATTCAATTTTATTTATATTTAAAAATATTCATTTAATCACTTTTAATTAAATCAAGTTATAAAATCATACCTTAAAAATCTCAAAATCAATAATTCCAAATCAATTCTTATTTAAATTCAATTCTCAAACAAATTAAACTATAAATTAACTTAATTCATCTTTCCAACCTTTATTTATTAAAGTTATTACCAAATCTGTTTTTAAAATATTGATATAAATTTTAAATAAATATTTTGAAGTATATTTATACATATTAGTTAAATTAAATTTTTATTTAATTCAATTAAATTAAACCTTATTATTAAATCTATTTTAAATCTTATTTTATATATTTAAAAATAATAAAAAATATAAGTAAAATCTAAAAAAATTACCTTTTCAAAACTTAACTTATAAAATTTAAAATTTCCAAACATATAATTTAAAAAACTAAATTTTACACGTATATTAAAATAAAATCTTTATATTATATTTAAAAATCAATATTTATTAAAACCCATATATTTTCTTTTCAACATTTTGGAAACCATTTAAAAATAGACCAACGGTGTCCGTATATAATTTTCTATCCTATGGTCAAGTGATACAGATATTTATCATTTCAATCCGTAATTATTTAAATTTACGGGTATATACCATTTCAACCCGCAATCCCAAAATTTCAAAATCAATAAAATCGCTTGGGTTTATCATTTCAACCCATAACGATTTTTCCTAATCTATAAGATTGTTCGGGTATGTATCGTTTCAACCCATCAGAATTTCTAAACTAATAGGGAACTTGCAATGTGAGAACAATAAAATATCAAAACGTATCAATTTCAAGCATATATAATCATTAACAATGTAAATCTAATATTTATTTAGCATGATATGGTGTTAGTTTACATAAGTGAAAAATTTAAAATATTAACATATTATATTCAATAATTAAGTAACCAACAACTCAAATTTAACAACATATTTAAATCGTCATTTCACATGAAATCAATTTACTAAGCATATGAATGTTAATCGTGAGTGGTCGCTCACCTTTCGAGGCTAGAGAAAATAGACAACACAATAGGTTATGAATTGGAATCTCGAGCTCCTACAAGCGTTGCCGATCCAAACAAAGATTCCAAAGCAAATCAGGGTGATTGGGATTTAGTTCGATGAAAACAATGGTGGACTCGAGTACGATGAAAACAAAATATAAAATTTTAAAAATCTAGAATTTACTCACATATTTAAAATAAAAACCAATGCTTATTTAAAATCAATACTCATATTATATTTTTTTTAAATCAATACATATTTAAAACACATATAATAAAATCAAAATATTCATATATTATATTTTAAAACCAATATTTAAAAATCAACATAAATTGTGACAACCCGAAATTTTCGATCCCGAAAATTCCAGATAGTTAGGGAAAAGAAGAAAAGAGGTAGAAGAAGAAGAAACAGAAGCACCAAAAATACAGATTCTCACATTCGCAGCGAAAAAAAATTATAATATCAAATAATAACAGTTATACAAAGGAAGGTGTATTTGTCAAATTACACTTTAATACATCAGAGTTACAATATACAGAAATCACTGGACAGATACAATTAACATGTCCCAAATAACTACAATATATCACAGCGGAATACACTCCATACGATCCTGCCATCCAGCTCGCCTCCTGAGCTCCAGAACGTCCTTACCTGGAAATATGTAATAATCGGTCTGACCCGAGCATTACATCGAAGTAACACCCGGGTCAGGCTGGAAACCAGCATGAGTAAACTCATTTAACAAGAAATTCCAATCCATAGAACTTATTTAAAACCCGGGGTAACTCGAACTTACTACACGTAAACAACTTATATAGCATCACTTATTTTCACAAACAATATCTAAGTATCCAACTTAGTTTAAATGGTCCATATTATCCCAATCCAGCCCATTGGTTTCACATATCAATCTAAAAAGAATTATATAAGATTTCAAATCGAAGTGGTTTCGGGTATTTATTGATACCCGACCCCGGTCTCTTCGAGTCCCATGTCATCTTAACCTAAGTTATTCTAATGAAATACAATTCAAGCTTTAGACGCAAGATATCGCTTTTACATAGTAATTCATTATCAAGAGATAACCACATTATCACTATTCCACCCCTAACATAACATATCACAAATCTCCTCATACAGAAATATCGACCAATTCAAGACATTTAACATCATTCAATCATTCATAAGCAAGATTTATCACTTCCAAGATTAATTTAATTTATCTCTAATTAAATTAATTTCTAATCTAATCACTTAGATTATCTTTACTTAAACATTAATTAATTACAAACCAATTAATTAATCATCCCTTAGTTTTTCCATCTTAATTTAATCACCCTTGACTAATTATCCTTTAATTACAATAAGTAATTAATCCTAAAATTAATTACACAAATCCTTTACTCATCCATATTAATTACATTGATCCTTAATTAACTTCTCAAATTAATTATCATTGATTTATTTATCCTTTAATTAATCACACTCATTAATTAACTAACCCTTAATTAATTTCTTTAACAATTTAACCCTTTAATTATTAAGTAATTAATCAATCTTTAATTACTCAAGATTTTAAAGATAAATCATTACCCTAAATAAATTACTTATTTATTATTTAAATCTTTAATAACCCTTTGAAATAATTTATCATTAACATAAGAATTAACTTAAGACCTTTAAGTTAATTAACAAATTAAAACATTATTTAAGATAAACCAGTTATTTTAATTACTTACTTAATTACATCATTATTTGAAAACAATTGATTTAATTAAATGATCAACCTAATATTTAATTATCAAATCAACAATTTTTAAAGAAAACATTTAACTTTAAAAATTAAATCTTTGAAAACTAGTTTTAAAACTTGCTTAATAACTTAACTTTTGAGAACATGGATATGATTCTCTTTGTATTTTAAAACCTGGTAACAACAAAATAAACAACCCATGCCAACTTCGATCCCTTCCCTAAGTAAACCCCGAGTCTACTTGCGTTCACACTCGTCTTCGAGCCAAACCACAAAAATCTTCGAGAAACTCACCAACATTCCCGATGCTCTCATCACATAGCTACCATCAGTGTAACGACCCAGAATTTTGAACGAATTAAATTGAAGATATTTAATTAATTTTAAATATTTGAACGATGATTTAATTTGAATCTCCGATATAACTCTGAATTTGGCGATTAAATTATAAAATTTAATCTATTGAATGCTGAATAAAAATTTGAATCTTCAATTTTAAGTTGAAGAAAAATATTTCGAAAAGCTTTTAAATTTCGTATTGATGATACTGAAGATAATAGAAGCTTCAGAATCGAGTTTGAAACTGTTTTGCTCAGTTTTGAATTTTATCGTTCGAATCGATATTTAAAATATAGCCGTCCGAGGCGCAGTCTTGGAATTCGACGAAACCAGTTCCATTGGGTCCGTAATATTGAATTATTGTCGGATTTCCAATTTTGTATTTTTCGGAGTTGATATGTAACCGTACGGCGATTAAACGCCTTGAAATTTAAATTGAATTTCAATCTAAATCTAAATTTAAATTATTTAACTTGGTCAATGTCAATACACGTTATCTCCATTTAACACGCCTATAATCGTGGGAAAGATCGTGTAGGCACGTTCTCCTTGTCTCCCTCGTTCATTTCAAATCTCACTAAACATTTCAGTTCAAAATTAAATTGCCAAAGAAGAAAAAATGGCCGTAGCCTCCGAAAGAAATCGCAACTTCCCTTTTTCATTCGAAATCAAACTGAGTTCATAGAAGAAAAAAGGGGGGGAAACGAGTCGAATCGCGACTCAGTGTCATCGCGAGATGGAGGCAGCGACAAATCGTAGTCGGGGCGCGCGCGTGGAGGTATGGAGTCGCGTCGTTCGACTCAAGGCCGTGGGCGACTGAGGAGGAGGGGATTGAGCTTGCGAATTCGAGCTTAGCTCGTGGTGAGGCAGTTCGTCGAGGCGATTTGGGGGAGTTGATTCAATGGATGCGGCTGCTATCGCATGCCGTCTAGGCTATCGCGGCGGTAGATCGTGGTGCTCGCTGATGGCGGCACGAGAGGAGTAGACCGGTGCAAGCAAAATCGCGAATTCGTTCGCGAGATGGCGGTCGACTGGATGTTGACAACTAGGGCAAGTTCGAGCTAGTTGGAGGGGATCGACGTGGGTAGTGGCAAGCGCACGAGCGCGATGAGGAGGCGGCAAGCAGTCAGGGGGGGTTCGAAGTTCTGGCAATGGTCGCGATGGTCTGGCGAAGACAGTGAAGTTTTTTACAGTAAGCTATTTTTATTTTTCTTTCAATTTAAATAATTTGTGCATCGATAATGTAGTTACAGTAAAGAAAAAAAAATGTAGATAAGGTATTTAAAGAATGAAATATAAAGAATATTGGGTTAAGATAAAATCACTTGTTAATTTAAAATTTTCAAATAGAAAATTATATATGGAAAGGACTTTGAAAAATATATAAGGTTGAAAAGGAATTTTAAAAATACATATTAATTGGATTAAAACTATTAAACGGAAATTGGTTGTTCGATTTATTTCGAATATTAACGAAATGTATAAATTGTTTATACCAGGTTAAAATCGAGAAAACAAAACTGAAATGGAAAGTGGATGGCAAATTAAAATCTAAGGTGAGATTTTCTCACTCGAAGGAAAATATTTATTTGCTGTTATTGATTGTTTGATTTGTTTGAATGTGATATTAGATATAGTAGGATATATCTATATATATAGCAATATATAAATATTGGCATATGTATATATTGGATTGATTGATTTCCCGCCTCGTATAGCGGATGAGACCCTATTGCGCCGTTAGTAAGCGAATTATTTTTATAAAACCCATATACCGCGATATTCCACCTCGAAGTGGAATTGGTATTGTGCTAACGTCTGTGGATGCAGGGAAACAGGTTGGAGGGATCCAACTGGATTCCTCACCAGTATTTATTTATTTACAGATATTGATGTATATTCTGTTATCATATGTTGATATATGATGTTTGTTGTTGTGATTGACGAATTGGTGCGTTGCATCATCAGATTCAGTTTTTGAAGTTTAAAAATAACGACTTTTACTTTAAAAGGATTTTAAAGTGATTTTTGAAAATATACGTTTTATGGAATTTTTGAATTGATTTATAAACGTTAAGATTTTAAAGTTATAAAAGTTAAGATTTGTGAATTATAACCAAAAGGTAATTTCTTTTGCAATAAATAGTTAAGAAATTTATAAAATGGTTTTAATTGGAATTTTTGAATTATTAAAACGATGTATGTAAAAGATGTACAAGATTGATATTTATAACTCTAAATGTTGGTATTATAAAATGAGTTTTTATAAGTGTTAAAATGAATTTTTAAGAATTTATAAATAAATGAAATTTATAAATTATGAACTTATAAATGGAAATGATTTTGTAAAATAAAAGAATTATAAGTATTTAACTTATAATTATGGATTGTTGGTATAAGATTTGAGTTATGAATCGAATTGTTAATAAAGGAGATTTATTAAATTGAAGTTGTTAGAAAATAGAAATAGAATTTATAAACGTTGTTTTATAAATTCGAGATCAATTGAATTTGAATATAGAAGGTTATTAAAGAAGATATATTCGGGATTTTGGATAGCGAATTATTATTGAAATAAAACATGTAGAAAATAGTGAAATGTAATTAGTGAAGTATATTCACGATTTTGGACAGTGAATATATTGTTAAGTAAAATAGATATGGTTTTGGGAAAGTGATATTTGAAATGAAGTTAATTGTTTTAAACGATGTTTTAAAATATATTGAATATCGAAATCATAGATTTCAACATTTATTGTTGAAATAGACGTTTTCGAGAAATATAAGGAAATGGTGGACTATAACATTGTTGTTATAGTAAATGATTTCCGAAAGGAAATGTTTTATGTAGTATTGGGATTTACATATCTATCTTAAAAATTCGAATCCCTATACTAGTGATTTTGAGTCGTCGTAACGATGTTTTACGTAACATTCGTTTTGACTCAAATAAATGTTGTCAAAGTAAATGATTTCCTTAAATAATGAAATATATACTACTTTGATTTAAGTATATTGAATATTTTCAAATGTTGAAAATAAATGATTTGTGAAATACTTATTATTAAATAAGTATGGAAATGCTTTTCCAAAACGAAATGAAACGTTTTTGAGAATTTATCTTTGTAAAGATAAATTGAAATTGAATATTGAAATCGATTTGAAAATCGTATATCAGTAGATATTTTGAAATATAAATTCACTATGGAATTTATAAAGGAAACGGAAACTGTTTAGAAAAATAAATATTGATTTATTTTTGAAGTGTGGAAATTATATATCTAGTAAAGATATTTTTGAAGATAAAATAATTTGGGAAAATTATTTGGAATCTGATGATGTTGTGCATCTTTATTGATAGTTAAATAACCGACTATCAATAATTACCTTTAGATAGGTATTTGTTGTGAATTGGATGAATTTGAATGCCACACTTGTTTTTAAATAAACGCTCACTATTCGGGTTAGCCGGGAAAGGACCATGGGGTCGTATAACCCATTCCGAATATGTGATACGTCGTTATGAATTGCATTCGAAGACCGGTGTTGAAGACCGGATATTTTTGAAAACGGAAGGATTACCGTCGAGTTACTCTACATCGGCTGATCTCTGGTTTAGAGGTTTTATCACCCTTAGTGACGGGAAGTCCGGACGTGATTAGAAATTTATCCGGATGTGCAAGGGCTTCGTGAGAAGTGCCTTCGGTTCTGTTCGATCCCGGAACAGACTTGTATGGATTGTGTGTCTGACGTTACAAATTGAGATATTGAGCTGATTTCTTTCAAATATATTTCTGTTGGTGGCGGAGAATTTATTCTCTTAGCTTAACACCCTTCTCTGAGACGTACGAGCTCAGAGGTTATGTAGTTGAAATTTATCAGCGATATACTCCCAATTTGGTAACGTGGCATACTGAGTGTTGCTGTGAAATGATCAGGGTTTGATCATTTGTGATATGATCATTTGTTTGATCTTATATCTTTGTGATCATAGGTTGATCATTTGTTTGACCCGAAGCATGGCTTTATAGAAAGCGTAGCTTTGTGGACGAGACTTCGTCGAGCCTCACACCCCGGAAATGGTCAAAACAGGAAGGATGTGGCAAGGTTCTAGGGAGTAGCGCCCCTTAGTGTATGTCATTCCTTCTGGATAGAGGTGGTATCATGGTATGGAGCCCAGATACTTAACCTATGTGGTTACTGCATTATTATTATTATTATGTGGTTGTTGCGAATCGGGGATCCTCGGGAAGATCGGTTACGATCGGGGGATGGCATACGCGTGTCAGTAGTTACCTATTTTTGCAGAGGTAACCCGGCCTTGTGTTGGCAGAGATCTAACCGTAACGTTAGGTTCTCGGGTCGTCTATTCCAGGGACGTACCCATCGTGGCATAGGAAGTTCCTTAGCCTGACCATTTGTTGGAAATCCAAAGAAACAATACGCGACGTGTACGGTTTTAGTTGTATTACCTGCTATGGAATGTGGCGGTAACCTGCTATTGAACATAGTAGCTATAGTAGGCATACGATACTGGTCGTATCTTGGCTAAGATTAATATTCTACTTTTGAAATGTTTTCCACTATGCACTAATAATAATATCAAAAATGATTTGGTTTTGCGTAGTAAGCATCTTTGACTAACATAAGAAGAAATCTCCTCCAAGTCTGCGTTTGCATTGTGTGTGTGGTGGGAGGTCTTATGGTAGTTTCATTTTCCAAAAGCATTTCGAATTGACTTTAAAATTTCCTGTTGTTGTTTTAAAGAATAACTGTTTTACGATCTCACACCAGTCACCATGACTGACTCGGAGTTTATTGTTCCCTTCTAAACTCTGGGTGCCCACCAATTTCCACACGGGCAGCCTAGAGTTATGTTATCAGGATATTCTGGAGCTTTGGAGATAAGCTAGATGACGAGACGTAGTATTTGTATCTGATAGTATTTATTCCGCTGTGTATTCCGTATGAGGACAAGTTTATATAACTGTCCATTGATGTGCTGTGTTGTATTGAGTTGTATATTGACTCTGATTGATGTATGTATAAACTGATATAGTTCTTTGTTTTAAAAGATTATTCATTTATCTATTATATGTTGTTCCGCTGCGATATGTGAGATTCTGATATTGTTTTCTGTTCTGATGTTGTTCTGTTCTCCTTCTTTCTTTTTTTCCTCTTTTCTTCTTCTTCTATTTTTTTTTTAAAAACCATAACTTTTCGGGTTTCCGTCATTCGATGGCTCGGCAGTCGATAAAGTGAGTATCGATGTCGAATTTTCGAAAGTCGAAAATTCCGGGATGTTACATTTGGTATCAGAGCATATGGTTAAGCGACAACCCTGCTCTGTTGGGTGTTACTCATTAGAGATAGAGTCAGTAGTACTCTAGAATGAGTTGAGTGTAATAATAGATACGAGTGCGTATTTGTTAGTGAATATAAAAATGTTTTATATTGTGTTTGCTTATCCGTTGAGATGTTTGTGAATTTTGGTCTGTATGTGGGACGCCATATTATCGATAGGGATTTCTAAACACTTAAACGAGGCAAGACGACATAGTATCATTTTAAAATAGGGTGAATGAAATAATTTTGCCCGAAACTATTTTTGTATAGAAAAGAAATGTTTTTCTATGAAGTACTATAGTATATGGATGTTTGGTTGTTATAAAATAATAACATTGAAACATTATCATTGTTATATTGAAATTGAATAAGAAATAAAGTAATAACCAAAGATTTAAGAAATAAAATTCACATACAAATGAAATTAAAGAATGTAAATTATAAATGTGAATTGTAATTTAAAACGGAATTCCAGAGAAGTTTTTGGAAATGTTTTGAAAAGAATTTGGAAATTTTGGAGATTTGGAAAGTTTAAATCTTATT
Source organism: Allium fistulosum (assembly GCA_030737815.1). Lineage (NCBI taxonomy): Eukaryota > Viridiplantae > Streptophyta > Magnoliopsida > Asparagales > Amaryllidaceae > Allium > Allium fistulosum. Next base: position 475,273,070 of record CM060904.1, read on the forward strand.
GATTTGAAAATGAATTTCAAAGGTTTTGAAAGGTATTTTGGAAAGATGAAAGCTCTAAACTCTTTTCGGTCGCTGGAAAATAACTTCGGTAATGACTGCAGCATCACCGATGTTCATTTTCGGGTTTCCAAAAGAGGAATTGCTGCCAAATTGTTTTAAATGGAAGTTGTTTGAAAATTTGGGTTTTGGTTTTGAAAATTCAAGGGATAAATTGAATTGTTTTCAAAAATGGTTTTGAAAATGTTATTAAGACTCTGGAATGCTATATAAAAATATTTATGAGAATAATAAATGAGTTGATAACTTATACAATTTGTTGTGAATTTAGATTGAATAAATTTAACTTAAGAAATTTTAAGTTGAATTAAAGTAAGTATAAGTGAATCAATAAAAATCCAAGTGGTAATTTTTGAATATAAGTTATATAACTTATAAAATGAGAAAATAGAAGTGAAACGAATTGTCAAAAGTGGTCAAACAATTTTATTAAGCAAAATAAAATGTGATTTTGATTAAGTGATGAAATTTGACCTTGGTAAAGTTAAATAAAATTGAGAATCTGAATTGGATTGATAAATAAATTAAGCTATTGAACTAATTGAATGTTGAATCAGTCCAATGTAAATGAATTAGTGAATGAATAAATTGAATGGAATCAATTGCAAATGAAGTGAACTAAAGATAATCGATAAAAAAATTCAATATTCAGAATAGAAGATAAAATTGAATTCAAATAGAATTGAAATTGTAAACTGAATCCAAATTAGATTGAAATTGTGAATTGAATTCAAATGAAATTTTGAAATGTAAAGTTGAATGAAAAGAATATATAACTTCAACAGTGAAGTAAAAATGTATAAGAAGCAGTTTATATTGGAAATTTTGTAATGAAATGTGCAAAATAATTGGGTATTGTAACTAGATATTATGGCTAGTAGGATATACAGGTATTATAAAGGAATTGGATTTGATTTTCAAAGATGAATTTGAATTTGCTCGAAAAAGGTAAGTATTTGAATTTCTATATGAGATTTGTTGATTTCTTCTCTAGCCGCTTGGCTTTTTCTTTTCTTTTTGAAATCTGAGAGTCCGTAGGGACGTTTTGTAGTCGTACCGTATTAGCCGCGCAAAGGAGACGCTGGCGAAATTTTTCGGAAATTTAGGGCGTTAGAAAATTTTGAGAAAATTTTGAAAGTTAAAATTTGAATTTAAGTTTAAATTTGAATTTTGAAGTAAACAATGTTGTTTGAAACTTATAATTGAAGTTGGAAATTTAGTTGAATAAATAACGAATCTTTAGTAGAAAGATTTGTTTTGAAAATTTGATAAAACTATTAGATTGTGAGAAATAGTAGACGAGCTAAGGATTTTTTTTTCCTAACTTGTAATTTCGGGACGAAATTCTTTTAAGGAGGGAAGTTTGTAACGACCCAGAATTTTGAACGAATTAAATTGAAGATATTTAATTAATTTTAAATATTTGAACGATGATTAATTTGAATCTCCGATATAACTCTGAATTTGGCGATTAAATTATAAAATTTAATCTATTGAATGCTGAATAAAAATTTGAATCTTCAATTTTAAGTTGAAGAAAAATATTTCGAAAAGCTTTTAAATTTTGTATTGATGATACTGAAGATAATAGAAGCTTCAGAATCGAGTTTGAAACTGTTTTGCTCAGTTTTGAATTTATCGTTCGAATCGATATTTAAAATATAGCCGTCCGAGGTGCAGTCTCGGAATTCGACGAAACCAGTTCCATTGGGTCCGTAATATTGAATTATTGTCGGATTTCCAATTTTGTATTTTTCGGAGTTGATATGTAACCGTACGGCGATTAAACGCCTTGAAATTTAAATTGAATTTCAATCTAAATCTAAATTTAAATTATTTAACTTGGTCAATGTCAATACACGTTATCTCCATTTAACACGCCTATAATCGTGGGAAAGATCGTGTAGGCACGTTCTCCTTGTCTCCCTCGTTCATTTCAAATCTCACTAAACATTTCAGTTCAAAATTAAATTGCCAAAGAAGAAAAAATGGCCGTAGCCTCCGAAAGAAATCGCAACTTCCCTTTTTCATTCGAAATCAAACTGAGTTCACAGAAGAAAAAAAGGGGGGAAACGAGTCGAATCGCGACTCAGTGTCATCGCGAGATGGAGGCAGTGACAAATCGTAGTCGGGGCGTGCGCGTGGAGGTATGGAGTCGCGTCGTTCGACTCGAGGCCGTGGGCGACTGAGGAGGAGGGGATTGAGCTTGCGAATTCGAGCTTAGCTCGCGGTGAGGCAGTTCGTCGAGGCGATTTGGGGGAGTCGATTCAATGGATGCGGCTGCTATCGCATGCCGTCTAGGCTATCACGGCGGCAGATCGTGGTGCTCGCTGATGGCGGCACGAGAGGAGTAGACCGGTGCAAGCAAAATCGCAAATTCGTTCGCGAGATGGCGGTCGACTGGATGTTGACAACTAGGGCAAGTTCGAGCTGGTTGGAGGGGATCGACGTGGGTAGTGGCAAGCGCACGAGCGCGATGAGGAGGCGGCAAGCAATCAGGGGGGGTTCGAAGTTCTGGCAATGGTCGCGATGGTCTGGCGAAGACAGTGAAGTTTTTTACAGTAAGCTATTTTTATTTTTGTTTTAATTTAAATAATTTGTGCATCGATAATGTAGTTACAGTAAAGAAAAAAAATGTAGATAAGGTATTTAAAGAATGAAATATAAAGAATATTGGGTTAAGATAAAATCACTTGTTAATTTAAAATTTTCAAATAGAAAATTATATATGGAAAGGACTTTGAAAAATATATAAGGTTGAAAAGGAATTTTAAAAATACATATTAATTGGATTAAAACTATTAAACGGAAATTGGTTGTTCGATTTATTTCGAATATTAACGAAATGTATAAATTGTTTATACCAGGTTAAAATCGAGAAAACAAAACTGAAATGGAAAGTGGATGGCAAATTAAAATCTAAGGTGAGATTTTCTCACTCGAAGGAAAATATTTATTTGCTGTTATTGATTGTTTGATTTGTTTGAATGTGATATTAGATATAGTAGGATATATCTATATATATAGCAATATATACATATTGGCATATGTATATATTGGATTGATTGATTTCCCACCTCGTATAGCGGATGAGACCCTATTGCGCCGTTAGTAAGCGGATTATTTTTATAAAACCCATATACCGCGATATTCCACCTCGAAGTGGAATTGGTATTGTGCTAACGTCTGTGGATGCAGGGAAACAGGTTGGAGGGATCCAACTGGATTCCTCACCAGTATTTATTTATTTACAGATATTGATGTATATTCTGTTATCATATGTTGATATATGATGTTTGTTGTTGTGATTGACGAATTGGTGCGTTGCATCATCAGATTCAGTTTTTGAAGTTTAAAAATAACGACTTTTACTTTAAAAGGATTTTAAAGTGATTTTTGAAAATATACGTTTTATGGAATTTTTGAATTGATTTATAAACGTTAAGATTTTAAAGTTATAAAAGTTAAGATTTGTGAATTATAACCAAAAGGTAATTTCTTTTGCAATAAATAGTTAAGAAATTTATAAAATGGTTTTAATTGGAATTTTTGAATTATTAAAACGATGTATGTAAAAGATGTACAAGATTGATATTTATAACTCTAAATGTTGGTATTATAAAATGAGTTTTTATAAGTGTTAAAATGAATTTTTAAGAATTTATAAATAAATGAAATTTATAAATTATGAACTTATAAATGGAAATGATTTTGTAAAATAAAAGAATTATAAGTATTTAACTTATAATTATGGATTGTTGGTATAAGATTGGAGTTATGAATCGAATTGTTAATAAAGGAGATTTATTAAATTGAAGTTGTTAGAAAATAGAAATAGAATTTATAAACGTTGTTTTATAAATTCGAGATCAATTGAATTTGATAAATTAAATATAGAAGGTTATTAAAGAAGATATATTCGCGATTTTGGATAGCGAATTATTATTGAAATAAAACGTGTAGAAAATAGTGAAATGTAATTAGTGAAGTATATTCACGATTTTGGACAGTGAATATATTGTTAAGTAAAATAGATATGGTTTTGGGAAAGTGATATTTGAAATGAAGTTAATTGTTTTAAACGATGTTTTAAAATATATTGAATATCGAAATCATAGATTTCAACATTTATTGTTGAAATAGACGTTTTCGAGAAATATAAGGAAATGGTGGACTATAACATTGTTGTTATAGTAAATGATTTCCGAAAGGAAATGTTTTATGTAGTATTGGGATTTACATATCTATCTTAAAAATTCGAATCCCTATACTAGTGATTTTGAGTCGTCGTAACGATGTTTTACGTAACATTCGTTTTGACTCAAATAAATGTTGTCAAAGTAAATGATTTCCTTAAATAATGAAATATATACTTAATTTGATTTAAGTATATTGAATATTTTCAAATGTTGAAAATAAATGATTTGTGAAATACTTATTATTAAATAAGTATGGAAATGCTTTTCCAAAACGAAATGAAACGTTTTTGAGAATTTATCTTTGTAAAGATAAATTGAAATTGAATATTGAAATCGATTTGAAAATCGTATATCAGTAGATATTTTGAAATATAAATTCACTATGGAATTTATAAAGGAAACGGAAACTGTTTAGAAAAATAAATATTGATTTATTTTTGAAGTGTGGAAATTATATATCTAGTAAAGATATTTTTGAAGATAAAATAATTTGGGAAAATTATTTGGAATCTGATGATGTTGTGCATCTTTATTGATAGTTAAATAACCGACTATCAATAATTACCTTTAGATAGGTATTTGTTGTGAATTGGATGAATTTGAATGCCACACTTGTTTTTAAATAAACGCTCACTATTCGGGTTAGCCGGGAAAGGACCATGGGGTCGTATAACCCATTCCGAATATGTGATACGTCGTTATGAATTGCATTCGAAGACCGGTGTTGAAGACCGGATATTTTTGAAAACGGAAGGATTACCGTCGAGTTACTCTACATCGGCTGATCTCTGGTTTAGAGGTTTTATCACCCTTAGTGACGGGAAGTCCGGACGTGATTAGAAATTTATTCGGATGTGCAAGGGCTTCGTGAGAAGTGCCTTCGGTTCTGTTCGATCCCGGAACAGACTTGTATGGATTGTGTGTCTGACGTTACAAATTGAGATATTGAGCTGATTTCTTTCAAATACATTTCTGTTGGTGGCGGAGAATTTATTCTCTTAGCTTAACACCCTTCTCTGAGACGTACGAGCTCAGAGGTTATGTAGTTGAAATTTATCAGCGATATACTCCCAATTTGGTAACGTGGCATACTGAGTGTTGCTGTGAAATGATCAGGGTTTGATCATTTGTGATATGATGATTTTTTTGATCTTATATCTTTGTGATCATAGGTTGATCATTTGTTTGACCCGAAGCATGGCTTTGTAGAAATCGTAGCTTTGTGGACGAGACTTCGTCGAGCCTCACACCCCGGAAATGGTCAAAACAGGAAGGATGCGGCAAGGTTCTGGGGAGTAGCGCCCCTTAGTGTATGTCATTCCTTCTGGATAGAGGTGGTATCATGGTATGGAGCCCAGATACTTAACCTATGTGGTTACTGCATTATTATTATTATGTGTTTGTTGTGAATCGGGGATCCTCGGGAAGATCGGTTACGATCGGGGGATGGCATACGCGTGTCAGTAGTTACTTATTTTTGCAGAGGTAACCCGGCCTTGTGTTGGCAGAGATCTAACCGTAACGTTAGGTTCTCGGGTCGTCTATTCCAGGGACGTACCCATCGTGGCATAGGAAGTTCCTTAGCCTGACCATTTGTTGGAAATCCAAAGAAACAATACGCGACGTGTACGGTTTTAGTTGTATTACCTGCTATGGAATGTGGCGGTAACCTGCTATTGAACATAGTAGCTATAGTAGGCATACGATATTGGTCGTATGTTGGCTAAGATTAATATTCTACTTTCGAAATGTTTTCCACTATGCACTAATAATAATATCAAAAATGATTTGGTTTTGCGTAGTAAGCATCTTTGACTAACATAAGAAGAAATCTCCTCCAAGTCTGCGTTTGCATTGTGTGTGTGGTGGGAGGTCTTATGGTAGTTTCATTTTCCAAAAGCATTTCGAATTGACTTTAAAATTTCCTGTTGTTGTTTTAAAGAATAACTGTTTTACGATCTCACACCAGTCACCATGACTGACTCGGAGTTTATTGTTCCCTTCTAAACTCTGGGTGCCCACCAATTTCCACACGGGCAGCCTAGAGTTATGTTATCAGGATATTCTGGAGCTTTGGAGATAAGCTGGATGACGAGACGTAGTATTTGTATCTGATAGTATTTATTCCGCTGTGTATTCCGTATGAGGACAAGTTTATATAACTGTCCATTGATGTGCTGTGTTGTATTGAGTTGTATATTGACTCTGATTGATGTATGTATAAACTGATATAGTTCTTTGTTTTAAAAGATTATTCATTTATCTATTATATGTTGTTCCGCTGCGATATGTGAGATTCTGATATTGTTTTCTGTTCTGATGTTATTCTGTTCTTCTTCTTTCTTTTTTTCCTCTTTTCTTCTTCTTCTATTTTTTTATTTTAAAAAAACCATAACTTTTCGGGTTTCCGTCATTCGATGGCTCGGCAGTCGATAAAGTGAGTATCGATGTCGAATTTTCGAAAGTCGAAAATTCCGGGATGTTACAATCAGATACCAGAGGATACGCGTGCACGTGCACGACTAGCCTGACGACCTCCGACCATCGCCGATCCTCCCAACGAGTCGCTGACGATCTCCTCACCCCGAACAACAACCCAGTATCACCAAATTCACCATGAAATCTTAAAGAGCTATCGAGCTCCACCTGAAACCCGACTTTGATCACCAATTCACCTCGCACCTCCACGACACTTCGCCAGAATTCTCGCCACTTCACCAGGGCCTCCGCCTGAGTCCCTAGCTCCTACTCCCCCTTGACCGATCACCCCAAAAACCCTGACGACGTTGCAATTCCCTCGAGAACCAATTCGACCAAAACCCCAATTCAAACCCTAAATCATCCCCGCCTGATCACCACGATCATCAGAAAAATTTATAAACATTTTTCCATGAATCCCCATCCCCCTGGCTACCTTCAGCCATGACGATGACCTTCTTTACTTCGTCGACGACCAGCCATTTCCAAAAATCCAAATTTTGATCATCTCACAAATATTTGATATTCCCAAACTTAAAAATCAAGATTTGATTATTAAAATTGATCAATTTGTAATACGAATCAAATTATCAGTTCAAATCATGAATTCCAGAACTTTAACTTTTGACTTATATTTGGTTATTACTGTTATTTCATATTTTTCCCAAATAATCTAAAATAATTTCACTTGAAACCATTTTTAAAAACGATATCTTGTTAATTCAAACATATTTTGTTTATACATCATAATCTATAGAAGATTAGGGAAAGAGCAATTGATTTTTGAACTTGTTTAAAACCTGTAGAACTTAGAACAGAGCAACATTCTTGTATACAGACATGCACAGGTATTTCATTTTTTTTATACATGCAAATACTTTAATTCATTCATGCAACATATCTACAACATTACTTTAAATCCTTATCACATGCATCAATTTAAAACAGAATTAAGTTTGATAGAAAGTGATGTTTACTCACCGGCTTATGAAAGAAACAGAGAACCTGGAATTGCTTTTATTTTACTTTGATCTGGCATCTTGAATTGTTAGCTTGCTTAATGTTTGTTTTAACCTTGAAACTTTGGAAAAATGGAATATGTTTTGAACCGAAGCCACTTGATTGTTGAATGGAAACTGATCTTTGCTTTAAGCTTGATAAAACTGATTTGATCTATAGCTTAGTTCCTTGATTGCTTCAGATTTTTGGAATACAAGAAGTTGTTTTGTTTTGCTGGTTTATTTCTTTCTCAGGTTTGTTTTGTTTTTTATTAGGGTTCGAATGAATACAAACGAGATAGGGAAACCAAGAACAAGGCAGTGATACATATTTAAAAAGAGTGGAAGTAGTGTGCACAACAAGCTTCTACTTTTAAAATTTCTTTTCTTTGGTCAGCAAATTTCTATGACCTGATACCTTTGATTTTGTTTGACCTTGAAGAAATGTTTTGTGTGCTTGAGTTGATATTTTATGTACTTGAGATGATGTATATTTAATGCAATGTCCCCAATTGTGTTTACAAACACTATTATATGAATTATATATGTATATGTATCTTCATGCTTATATACTTCCATATTTATATTGTTATTTACATATATATTATTTCATATAAGCATACTTCCCTATATATATATATATATGTTATTTATTCCTATAAGATTTATCATCTCCAGAGATTTTATAATTTAAGATTTAATATAGTTTTTTTTCTCTAAACAAATTTATGTATGCGCAGATATTTTTAATTATCAGAATTTTATCTATTCGACTTATAAATCAGGGTTCCTATTAATTGACCCAGTTAAATATCAGTTAACAGATATTTCAAAAATTCGGGTTATCACATATATACTAAAGTAAACTTTTTTTATATGAAAGAAGGCTGAAATGGTAAGATGATGCTGCAAGCATACATAGGCAAACTGTAACGACCCGACCTTCTATGCCCAGAAAGTCGTATCGTTTTGAAGAAAAGAAAGAGGTGAGAAAGTAGAAAAGAAAGAGAAGAAGAAGAAAACAACAACAGAATCTCAACAGCGGAACGAATAAAATATAATATATCACATAAATTAATACATAGTATCATATACATCAGAGTACACAGATAATACAACACATACTAGACAGTTATAATACCTGTCTAGTTAATACAACTCACACATCACAGAGATACAACACAAGAGATACAACACAGCGGAAATACAAAATAATCACTAACACAGCGGAACCACTATATATCTACACGCTGAAGCCTCCTGCTCCATTGCTCCTCCAGAATACGTCAAAGCTAACCCTGAATCCCTTGACTACCCGTAAAAATTTGGGTACCCGAGAGTTTATGAAAAACAGAAATAAACTTCGGGTCAGACATGGGTCTGGTATGAGTAACAGATTAAAGTTGTTTAACTTTGGAAATCATTTGGAAACAAAAGGTATCACGTAAGACTTCCCACCAATAAACATGGAAAAGTTTTTACCTTACGCTAACCAAAACATTTTTAGGAAATCCAGTGATATTATAATAGTGTCTAGGGTTTTCAAGTAAATAGAAAATAGCCGAAATTGTTACATTCATTAAATTCCAGCATACTAGGTTTACAATCAAATTCGATGGCACTTATTGGATTTTGGATTCCATACAATGGCAGGGCTACTGGGGTACCGCCCGTCATAGTACCTGGCCTAGATCAGCGTACCGAGGACCCACCCTAAGTCCCCTGCAACACAAGGCCGGAACCATTCCTTAACTGAACAGTTCCAAATAAGATCACCCCACGGTTGCCGCGAACAACCGACACTAAGCCGAAAATAAGGGACATCTAGACAGGGGTAAACCTTACTCTCAAGTGGGTGCTACCCACGAAGCCTTGCTGCACCTCCCCTGTTTTAGCCATTCCCGGTTGATGAGGCTTGAGGTCACGATTACCTTTAGAGAACATAGCTCTTAGAATGCTCATCGTCCACCTGACGATGTTCTGAAAGCATTCGATCCATACAAGTTCGTTCCGGGTTCGAACGAAACCGAAGGCATTATCTCGTTACACTCGTATTGGAATCACCCTCAGAGTTAACGACAATAACCCTTGCATTCTGAATCACCATCTCGAATCTATAAGTACTATCTTCGTCAAAACTCATTACGGAATCACCCACAGAGTTATACTGACGTATAGTTCTTATACCTCGAGTCTTCACTTGCTCCATTTGAAATTTCACGACCTAACGTTATTTTGGATCGATGTGGTATTCGGGTCTCCAGACCTGGAATCCCGGTATACGGAAACCCGATCCCGGTCTCATCGAAATCCAAAACGTGTCTTTTAAGGCCAAGTTGTTTTAAAGGTTTAAAACAATTCAATTCAATTATCTATATCAACACCGATAGATAAAACACAACATCACAGATGGATAATTCACATAACATCATAAATGGATAATCAATATCATCAAACTATCATCAAAGCATTCATATCACAACAATATCACTCATCTCATATCTGAGATTACAATCAATCAATGGGATGTCAATATCAATCATCATACATAAGCAAGGATAATAAATCACACTATTGATAATTAATTTAAAATGAATTAAATCAATTACCTTATTCTTAATTAATTTAAAGTTAATTAAATTAATCATCACATCATTATTAAACCTGCTTATACTTCTATTAATTAATTATAAATCAATTAATTAATCGTCATCCCGTTATTCATTTAATTAATCATCCCTGATTAATTTTCTTTAATTACATTTAAGTAATTATCTTTAGATTATTCCCACGGATTAATTACTTTGATCCAATATAGAAATGCATCTTTACATTACTTCATTTCTTAATTAACTAAAGTTAATTACATTACTCAATTAATTATTAATAAATTTCTTCATTTATTAATTATTCCAAATAAATCTATTTTAAATTCCAATAATCTCAAATTACATTCCAGTTAAGTTAATTACATCAAAGTAATTAAATCTTTAATTTGAACCAAAATATTTATCACCTTTGATTAATCCCAATCTAGTAATTAACTCCTTTAATTACTTCATTAATTGCTCAATAATTTATTATCTCTAATTAATCCTTTGATTAATTATATAAAGTAATTATACTCAAATTACTTTATTAACAAACATCATTCTATTAATTACACTCTGTAATTAAACATCAATTACTTTTCTAAGTAATCATAATTATCACATCATCAATTGATTTATTCAAATTAATCAAAATAAATTAGTTAACCCAGATAAATCAAATTACTTAATTAATTAAAATGAGTAATTAACTCCTTTAATTACCTCTCATTTATTATTTACACTTAAACAATTAAAATGTTGATTAATACATCAATTTATCCAATCAATTTATTAAAATCAATTACATTAATTTATTATAAAATAATTCAGTTAATGACCTTCATTAACATTTATTTAATCACTATTCTAAGTAATTAACTTATCAATTATTAATAAGTTTAAATTTACCATTTATAAATTAAGTTAAGTCTCGTCTGTGACTTTAATAATATATCAACCACTTCACTAAGCGATTATACTTAATTAACTATAAGTGATCATCTTTAATTTCATAAATTAATTACTCTATTAACCATCACTTAATCTTTAATTAATTAATTCCTAAATTACGTTCATTCCCACTAATTATTTCATTTAATAATTCATCCTTAATTACAAAATATAATTAACCTTTAATTTTTTAGTTTATTGATTAATTATCCTTAATTAATCTCAACATATCTAATTTAAAATAAACTTGTATTTATATTAAATACTTGCTCCTACCATTTACTTCATTAAAACCCATTTAGAAATAAATTTTGAAATATAACTTATTTAAACAAAACAATTCAACATTTAATTTTATAGGTTTAAATCTTTGGAAAAAAACATTTCTAAACATATTAAGTCAAATTAACAATTATTATTTAAACTAGTTTTAAAATACACAAAAACTTGTTCATGCTTAAAAATTTAAAGCTAAATTATGATATACTGTTAAAATTTTAAACCCAGGTTACTCAACACGAAACAACCCGAGTAAATCACCACAAATCCCCGTGCCTGTCCCGAGTTCCTTTCCACCCTCGTCTGCTTCGAGTCGTAGCTCCAAACGCACGAATATTCCCCGAGTCGAACTCGTCTTCTCCAAAACAAAATTCGCCTGAACCCAAACGTGCATACGAACGTGCACGGTGCACGTCTCCCCTCAGCCCTGGCCAGATACGATCGTCGCGACCTTCCTCTCCGACCACACTATCATGCGCGAATACGATTACCACCCCAGATCGAACGAAACACGTTCGATTCGAAATTCGAACAACCAACTCGAACCACTGCTGAAATACGAACCACAAAACCCATCGCCACCGGCCAACCTCACGCCGATGAACCTCGCCGTCCCCACCATCGAACCCCACGACCATGAGCCACCTTCTCCCCAAAAGCGAACGCTTCCGGTCCTATAACCAAGTCGCGAATGCCACGATAGTTCAACCCAACCAGCAACCAACTAAAACCCTAACTTCTTCGATTTCGAGCAAATCGATCATAGGAAAAATTCTACAACATTTTTCCCCTCATCTACAACCCACAAGCAAGCTTCAACCACAATTTCAACCCCAATCTCCATGCCGATCAACGGCAAATGCCAAAAATTCTCAAGATGAACAAACCCAAATATCACACGAATTACCGAACTAAAAATCATGATACTATCATTAAAATCATGGCTTCCTATGTTAAATCCAATTATGAAATCAAAACCTAAATTTGAAATCATAAATTTTTGACCAAATTTAGATTTTACTGTAAATTCAAAGATTTATAACAAATTATTCCATTTAAAAACTTGTCATTTTTTTTAGATGATAGCCTAATTGATTCCAGACAACTTTTATATACAATACCAAGTCATATATAGATTCTAGGGTGAGATTTTGAATTTTAATATCAACCAGAACATGAAATAAAAACAGAGCATGATAAACAGATACTTGCACATATATACCAATACCAGATACATATCACAAGGAAAGTATGCCACATAACTTGAGTTATTAAACTTTTTAAAAAAATGTTACTCACCAGGATTTTTAAAGAACAGAGTATAGTTTGTTTTAGCAACAGACTTCACCATTTTCAAGCTGGAGCCTTTCCTCCCACTTGATTCCCTTTTGTATTGAACTTCTGGTTGTTGTAGAGTGTTTTATGTTGTAGAATCTTTGTTTTAGGATTTTAAATGAAGCTTTGATCTCAGTTTTTACTTGGCTCGAAAGAAATGGAAAGGTGATAAGAGAAAAATAGCTTACAGATTGATGTTATAACAAGCTACAGGGTAACATCATTTTTCTTATGCAAAACAATATCCACGTTTGTACAAATTTCAGAGATTTTTTAAAAAGATGGAGGCTGAAATCGTGAGTTTATGTACTAGAGAAGATATTTGCCTTACTAGCATTTAATGCTATTTGTACTTTGATGTTTCATTTTATACTTATCTCATTTTTCTTATATTTCCCTGGCTTAACTTACAAGCTACAAACAACATTGTATTTTACTTTGCTTTTGAACCTTTTGTTGCCTAAAGTTTGCAGGCATACACATATTCGAACATCATCTATGTTTGCTCTCTTCTTAATATTTTTGACTGTGCAGATTTTTATGAAGGCTGGAAATCTTCTTTAGTGCTATGTTTTCTTGCTTACATTTTAAAGTGTAGTTGAAATATAAGTGAATGTTAGTCCCATTGTTCATTTGCCTAATTATTATTTTCTCTAGTTTGATTATGTAGTGTAAATGTTCTGTTATCCTAGTATGATGTTTTATTAGTTAGTGTATTTGTCTTATAAGATATAACTCACAAATATGATATTTATCAGAAGAAAATATCAATTCAAGTATTATAATTCAAAAATATATCAGATCAATTTAATATTTAATATAAATTATTAAATTGATATTGCTCGAAATTCCGGGTCGTCACACAAACATATATATATATATATACACAAACAAATATATATGAGCATATAACATATATATGTTGCTGCAGGAAATGGGCTGAAAGGATGCTCTACTGCTTGTTTCTTTTTTCATGTGTGGCTATAGGGGTTTGAGATGGGCGAGGCAGGGGAATGGCTGCTCAGAGGGGAGGCTGGGACAGGCGTTGTGGTGGTGTGGCTTAGGACTACTGTGTGGATGGAGGGTATTATGGCTATTGCATGGTGGACGAGGTTAGTGGGTGCTCGGTAGAGGAGGGAAGAGAGGCTTGCATGTGAAAGGAGGGGATGTGGCAGATCTGTGATGTAGCAAGGGTTCGGAGGAAGGGAAGGCGAACTGCTAACGTGTAAGCTGGCGTGGGGAGAAGGTGGAGCATAGCAGGTGGATGAAAAGGCGGAGGGTTTCGGGCTTTGATGAGTTGTGTGGTGGCGATGTCTGATGTGGAGGGAGGGAGTAGTGGGAGGTTTTCTCGGTTGTAGGCGTTGCTCGGCTGAGGTGGGCACGACCAGGTAGCTGCTTGCGTGTGACAGGCGGTGGACGTGGCGCGGTTGACTATGAGGATGAGCCACGGATCAGGTGGAGTAGTAGGTCGGAGGCGTTCATTCTACAAGGATCGGCAGTGGGCTTTGAGCTGTCACGTGGGGAGTATGGTCGGAAATGGCGGAAGGAGGTCAAGTAATAATGGTGGAGCAGGCTGTAGGGGCATACTGGGTGGAGGTCAGTCGATGGGCGGAGCAGTGGATTCGGTGGTATAGAGAAGATGATGGCCACAGCAAAATATATAACTTTATGTACAATAATATTTTTTTATAACAAAATAGATCTGGGAGGAGAGAGAGCTCAACGGGCGGATCTGGTGAGGGTGTGTTACGATGGGGACGGCGGTGGGTGTAAGGCGTGGAGGGAAGGGTCGGCAAGGAGGGAATATGGCGAATGGTAGGAACGAGGTTGAGCCATGAAGTATATTAACAGGATTGTGAATATATAAGCTTTTATATTATTTAATTATTATTATTTTTTCAAATGAAAACAGAAAGAAAGAAGAGGACAGAAAACACGAACGAACCAATATATAAATTGAAATGATGGGATTGCAAACGTCAGGCATGATTTGAATTCAGGAATAAAAATGCTAATGGCTGTTTGTTTACACGGTGGATAATGGAAAGTCACCAAGAAACCAAAAGACTCCAAAAATGGATGCCGATACGGCTAACCGTTTCGTAGATTTCGCCGCGTTCTGGACACCAAAATGAACAAATGAATATACTGCGAAGATTAGCACGACGAGACGAATAGAATGGTACACAGATATGAGTGATACGACCATCCTATCAAAAGTCGATATTCGCTGCCAAATATGCTGCTAAAACGCCAAAAATAAGATAAACGGAGCTATAGCAGTCCAAATTTAGCGAAACAAAATATGAGTCTTACTCAGAAAATGATTTACATTTTTCTTATATAAAAATATTCAGGTTTCGAAAACATTTATTTCCATCAAATTTTTAACTGATAAAATTTAAATTGAAATTTCACAACAAAACAAACTTACATATTTTCAAATAAAAATCTGTCATTTGCTACATTTAAATAGACGTATTCCAAATATCAAATTTTCATTGCAAAAAAATTAATTGTTTAATTTCATGAAAATTTAAGTTAATTACGTTATTTAAAATCGTTAAAATTTTCGGGTCGTTACACTCTCCCCCACTCAAAACTTTTCGTCCCCGAAAAGGAACGAGGTAGGAGAAAAGAAGCAACAGAAAAGAAAGATGATTCGAAATACACAATACCAGATATAACCATTAATTTAAAACCATATAAATTTATTTATTTTATTTCATTCACAATTTATCTATATTCACCTTTTCTTTATAACTGAAGTTCATTTTTTCTCTCAAAACAAGTTTTATTTTATTTAACTCATTTATTTAATCCATTTTTTTCAATTAAGTTAATTCCACTTCAAAATTCAATTTCAACTATTCTCTATGATTCACTTTTGTATCACAAATGGTTTACAAAATATAAATTTATTTATTACCTGTTTAGTTTCTTAAGTTCATATTTTATTTACTTAAATGGCATTCTCCTTTTTATTATTATTCAATTTATTTCATTTAATCAGTGTATAAATATTCATTATAATAACTCAATTTTTTTTCATTTATAAATTCCCTTAAAAAAATTCAATTTTTGAACATTTTATTACTTACATTTATATTGTATACTATTCCATTACAAATTTACCTTATATTTACAACATTTCTATTAAGCAAAATTTAGTTTGAACATTTTATTACTTAAGTTTCTCTTGTATAACCTTCAATTACATATTCACATTACATTTTAACTTTTTTGAATATTTCATGTAAGTTATATATGTTTTAGAATGCATTTGAGTATTATACAAATTAATTTTTTTTCTAGTTTAACAGTTTCGAGTTGTTTCAATTCCATTTTCATTTTAAACACCCCTATTATTCAAAATTTTACTTCATTTCAATAATTGAAAATCATTACTTAACATAGAACTTAAGAGTTAAATTTCCGGTTTCACTTCAAACCATTTTGAAATAAATATATACATATATATTTTGTGTACATCAAATCATACTCAAGAAATTCAAATCAAATCCATTTTCCAAAACAAAAGTGTGGCAAAGCTACTAAGTGGCCTCCCCACTTTGAGACTCGAAAATGAACGTCGATGATGCTGCAGTCATCATTGAAATTATTTTCCAGCCACATTAGAGGAGATTATTGACTTACTTTTTTTAAAATTCTTTGGAAATAATTTTTTATTCGAAAATACTTTCAAATAATATATTTTTCAAAACTTTGAAAACTAAATTTAGAAAAGTACCGAAAATTAAATTCTCAAGTCCTTAATTTAAATTCATTTCATTTAAAAATCAGATTTATAAACCATATTTATAAAATTTCATCTCCTTATAACATACAACAATAGTTAACAACTTAGGAATGTTGACAAAACAATAAATGATAACCTAGTACTATCATTTCTAATAACCAATCCATTTAACTATCTAATTTCAGAAAATTATACTTTTATATATAAAATATAATCATACATAAATTTATTTCATTTACTAATTTCGAAAACAATATTGTGTCAGTTGCTCTGTTCAAGTGTTTTGGAATTTCTATCGATAACGTTGGCCAGACAATCAATCGAAACCCAAAATTCAAACTTAACAACTCAAACAACAAAATATAAAACATTTTTATATTAATTACAAATACACTCCCTCACAGGATGATTCAAGAATGGATTTAAAAACAAGGATAGAGATTCAAATTTAAAGGGGCCCTAATCAAAGAGAATTCCAACTAAGAAAATAGGCTCGAAAGGAAGACAAAATGATTAAATTACAAAGAGGAAAGATGGATAGACTTATATTAATCGCGGCGACCTTAACCGGATCAACGGTGACTTAGAAAAGACAAGAATGTCATCAATGGAAACCAAGACAAACTTGTTGAGAACATCGCGGAAAACGTGATTCATGAGATCAACGAAGAAGGGAGGAGCATTGGTAAATCCAAAGGGCATGACTAACCATTCATAGAAACCATTCGTCTGGGAGGAAGGACGAAAGGTCAAGCTCCAGGAATAAGATCGATGCAGAGTACAATTTTCTACTTGATAGGAAGAGAAGTGACTTCACCAAAACATTAGGATAATCCCTGACTATCAGGGGTGGAGTCGAGATCACCAGGCTGAGCATCAAACGAAATGATAAACTACCTGTATAATCCTAAGTCATTCGACAAATGATCACAAAAAATTTCCCCGGTCGTCTACTAGAGAAACGGTTCGGGCTTTGCAAGAGATAACAGCATCAAACCGAGGACATAGAAATCTCTGGTGAATCGACGCCAGTTGTAAAAGGGTTTCACCCCTTTACAAATCATATTAAGGTTGGCTGGACCGCCGATGGGATTGATCACACAAGGATGAAGTTGCAAATTGAGGTTGCAGGATGTGTTCAAATTTATTACAGAGATCAACAAAAATAGATCTATGGATGCTCCAGTATCAAGAAGAGCACGAATAGGAAAAGACACGAATGGTTCCAAAATTCAAAAGAAATCCTAATCCAGGAAGAAGAATTCCAAGCTCGAATGAAGATGATTCTATAATTGATTCCACTCATTCTAGGGTATCACTACCCTATCTCTAATGAGTTTTTACTCCATATGCTAAGTTTTGCCTAAACCAGAGCTCTAATACCAACTGTAATGACCTGCCATTTTGAACCATTCAAATCGACAATCATCCACAAATGTCAGACTTGAATTGCTCAAAACAACAGATTGTTAATTTATATTTGGCAAAACTTAGCATATACAGTAAATAAATCAATCACAAAATCATAGACACGGTAATATAACAATAAGCAGCGGAATAGATAAATAGTAGTTCATGAAGCTACTATAAAACATCAGAGTTTGAAACAAATACAATAGAAAATCCTAAGTAAATAGAAGTCACTAATACAAAAGCAACTGACAAGTCGGAACATAAACAACTGGAAATAATAGAAATAACTGAAAGCTGATAAGATAAGGACAGATCTTCAAGCAAAGCTCCAAGTTTCAAAGGTGAGTCTCAAATGCTGTGACACTGAGTCTGACCCGAGCATAAATCAAAACACAAAACACTCAAGTCAGGATTAACATTCTTATGCAAGTAAATAAATTCAAGTGAAATGTCCAAGTGAAATACAAATAACTTAAAAGATGTTTGGGATTCCCATCCTTTAAGGATCTGTGGAACTATCTACAGTACAATATGCTACATAGATAATGTCTATAGTAAAATAAACTATTAAAATAGCATTAAGGTGTTACCTATATCCCCCTTAACACATCTTTATATATATTCCCGTAGCCTATACAATACCGTAATTCCTCCGTAAACTGGAGAGCTATCAGAGAGCACTCTATAGGTACAGTATAAACCAAACTCGTAGTGGGCGCGATAAGGCATGTGACAAGGCACACGTGGCAATGCCCAGGGTAGGATACTACCGTTTTGTAGATCCAGACAGGTGGTAATGCATAGCAGCTACTACCTCCCACCTCGAGACACACTCCCATAATCAAAGGTGCACCCAATCAAATCACAAAGTAATAGAAAGGGGTATTAAAGAAGCATGCTCGATCGGAGGTGCGACCTCACTTGGCCCTGCGTGGCTCCTGTTTTAGTCACATCAAGCTGGCTCGAGGGAGTTAGGGCTGCATTCATACCTCAAACAGACATTTGCTAAACCATCCTACTTCGTTATGGAATCTCCACCACATGCACAGTTGTTAAAGTGGTTTTCGGTATTGGCAGAGAGTATGATAATATATGATCCCGGTCTCTTTAACAACCAAACCTTATTTCATACCGTGGTCATTTTCATTTCAAACAGTTTGTATTTCATATCGAAATATCATAATCATTTCAAAATCATATCACTTACGAAATCATATTCACTTTAAATCATAACAGTTTCAAAATAATATCCGCTTTCGAAATCCTATCACTTTCGAAATAATATCACTTTAAATCATAATTCACTTTAAATCATAACAGTTTCAACTTAAATGGTTGAATATTGAAATTAGTAGATATATTTTGGAATGGTCATACATTAAAATAGTTTATATTTAAAAATAGGTTATAGACTAAAATAATTTATATATTAAAAATAGTTTATATATTAAAAGTAGTTTATATATTAAAAGTAGGTTATACCGAAAATAGTTTCAAATTAGAATTGTTCCTTCCCATTTCACTAATCAACTTTAGTTCCAAAATTTCAATTTAAATCATTCTCAGTTCAACAATTTCAATTAATGGTTCAATTCAAATTCTCATTAAAGCCATTTTTAATTTATATCGATTTCAAATCCAGGTTTGAACAATAAATTTAAACTTCTTTAAATTCAATTGGTTTTAAAGTTTAAATATTCAATAATTTACTATAACTCAATTCTATAAAGTTCATTTATATTTCAAAATTCAACTTTAGTTTTATTTAAATTTAAAATATTCGCTTAATCATTTTGATAACATCTAAATAAAATCTCAAATTACAAATTTAAATAAAATCAATAATAAATATCTAACTTCAATTATATTTAATTATAAAATATTCACCTAACCACTTTTATAAGCATTTAAATAAAACCTCTAATTAAAATTTAAATCAATATTAAATATACAGATTCAAATTTATTTATATTTAAAAATATTTATTTAATCACCTTTAATTAAATCAAGTTATAAAATCATACCTTAAAAATCTCAAAATCAACTCAAAATCAATAAGTCCAAATCAATTCTTATTTGAATTCAATTCTCAAGAAAATTAAACTGTAAATTAACTTAATTTATCTTTCCAACCTTTATTTGTTAAAGTTATTACAAAATCTCTTTTGAAAATATTGATATAAATTTTAAATAAACATTTTAAAGTATATTTATACATATTAGTTAAATTAAATTTTTATTTAATTAAACTAAATTAAACCTTATTATTAAATCAATTTTAAATCTTATTTTATATATTTAAAAATAATAAAAAATATAAGTAAAATCTAAAAAAATTACCTTTTCAAAACTTAACTTATAAAATTTCCAAACATATAATTTAAATAAATTAAATTTTACACATATTAAAATAAAATCTTTATATTATATTTAAAAATCAATATTTATTAAAACCCATATATTTTCTTTTCAACATTTTGGAAATTATTTAAAAATAGACCGATAGTGTCCGTATATAATTTTCTATCCTATGGTCAAGTGATATGGATATTTATCATTTCAATCCACAATTATTTAACTTTACGGGTATATATCATTTCAATCCGCAATCCCAAAATTTCAAAATCAATAAAATCGCTTGGGTTTATCATTTCAACCCATAACGATTTTCCATAATCTATAAGATCGCTCGGGTATGTATCGTTTCAACCTATAGGGATTTCTAAACTAACAGGGAACTTGCAAAGTGAGAACAATAAAATATCATAACATATCAATTTCAAGCATATATAATCATTAACAATGTAAATCTAATATTTATTCAGCATGCTATGGTGTCAGTTTACATAAGTGAAAATTTTAAAATATTAACATATTATATTCAACAATTAAGTAACCAAGAACTCAAATTTAACAACATATTTAAATCGTCATTTCATGTGAAATCAATTTATTAAGCATATGAATGTTAATCATAAGTGATCGCTCACCGTTCGAGGCTAGAGAAAATAGACAACACAACAGGCTATGAATCGGAATCTCGAGCTTCTACAAGCGCTACCGATCAAAACGAAGATTCCAAAGCAAATCAGAGTTATTAGACTTTAGTTCGATGAAAACAACGGTGGACTCGAGTTCGATGAAAACAAAATATAAATTTTTAAAAACCTAGAATTTACTCACATATTTAAAATAAAAACCAATGCTTATTTAAAATCAATACTCATATTATATTTTTTTTAAATCAATACTTATTTAAAACACATATAATAAAATCAAAATATTCATATATTTTATTTTAAAACCAATATTTAAAAATCAATATATATACTAAAGTAAACTTTATTTATAAGAATGAAGGCTGAAATGGTAAGATGATGCTGTAAGCATACATAGGAAAACATATATATATATATATAAACAAATATATACGAGCATATAACATATATATGTTGCTGCAGGAAATGGGCTGAAAGGATGCTCGGCTGCTTGTTTCTTTTTTCATATGTGGCTATAGGGGTTTGAGATGGACGAGGCAGGGGAATGGCTGCTCAGAAGGGAGGCTGGGACAGGCGTTGTGGTGGTGTGGCTCGGGACTGCTGTATGGATGGAGGGTATTGTGGCTGTTGCGTGGTGGATGAGGTTAGTGGGTGCTCGGTAGAGGAGGGAAGAGAGGCTTGTGTGTGAAAGGAGGGGATGTGGCGGATCTGTGATGCAGCAAGGGTTCGAAGGGAGGGAAGGCAAACTTCTGACGTGGCAGCTGCCGTGGGGAGAAGGCGGAACACGGTAGGTGGATGATATGCGGAGGGTTTGCAGGCTTGGATGAGTTGTGTAGTGGCGATGTCTAACGTGGAGGGAGGGAGTAGTGGGAGGTTTTCTCGGTTGTAGGCGTTGCTTGGCTGAGGTGGGCACGGCCAGGTAGCTGCTTGCGTGTGACAAGCGGTGGATATGGAGCAGTTGACTGGGATGATGAGGCGCATATTAGGTGGATTTGTGGGTCGGAGGCGTTCGTGGCTGCAAGGATCGTGGACTTTGAGCTGTCACGTGGGGAGTGTGGTCGGAAATGGCGGAAGGAGGTCAACTAATAATGGTGGAGCAGGCTGTAGGGGCGTATTGGGCGGAGGTCAGTCGATGGGGGAAGTAGTGGTTTTGGTGGTATAGAGATGATGATGGCCACAGCAAAATATATAACTTTATATACAATAATATTTTTTTATAACAGAGAAGATCTAAGAGGAGAGAGAGGTCAGCGGGCGGATCTGGTGAGGGTGTGTTGTGATGGGGACGGCAGTGGGTGTAAGGCGTGGAGGAGAGGGTCAACAAGGAGGGAATAAGGTGGATGGTAGGAACGAGGTTGAGCCATGAAGTATACGAACATGATTGCGAATATATAAGCTTTTATATTATTTAATTAATTTTTTTTTCAAATGAAAACAGAAAGAAAGAAGAGGACAGAAAGCACGAACGAACCAATGTATAAATTGAAATGGTGGGATTGGAATTGTCTGGCATGATTTGAATTCAGGAATATAAATGCTAATGGATGTTTGTTTACACAGTGGATAATGGAAAGATATAAAGAAACCAAAAGACTCCAAAAATGGATGCCAATATGGCTAACCGTTTCGCAGATTTCGCCGCGTACTGGACACCGAAATGAACAAATGAATATACTGCGAAGATCAGCACGGCGAGACGAACAGAATATTACAAAGATATGAGTTATACGACCATCCTATCAAAAGTCGATATTTGCTGCCAAAAATACTGCTAAAATGCCGAAAATAAGATAAACGGAGCTATAGCAGTCCAAATTTGGTGAAACGAAATATGACGTCTCACTCAAAAAATAATTTACATTTTTCTTATATAAAAATATTCAGGTTTCGAAAACATTTTATTTCCATCTAATTTTTAACTCATAAAATTTAAAATGAAATTTCACAACAGAACAAACTTACATATTTTCAATGAAAATCTGCCATTTGCTACGTTTAAATAGACGTATTCCAGATATCAAATTTTCATTGCAAAAAATTTAATTGTTTAATTTCATTAAAATTTAAGTTAATTACGTTATTTAAAATCGTTAAAATTTCCGGGTCGTTACATGGTACGCTTAAGATAATATAAAATATGATTTTGCCAAAATTACTTATAAGCAATTAATTCAGCTAAACTGTCACACCACTAGCTAACATGATGTATGGACATTAATATTTGAACTGTTTAATATTAATCGCTCACTGAATTCACACTTTTGAGTCATAAAACTGCATTTGTCAATTCTTCGAAAAACTATATGATTAATTAGTTTATAAAGTATTATAAATTAATTAATGTTTAAGAATTATTGATTATTAATTTATTTGATGTTTTGGATGTTGTTGGTAATTATTTGGATGTATATATAAAAGTTATATATAAGCATATTGATGTATCTTTATGTATTTGTAAAGTTATATTAATTACTTTACAACCATTTTGGAAAATGAAAATTTATTGCAAACTAAATGAGAAAGTTTTAAAGAAAGAAGAGAAAAAGTTCTTATTCTTTCCTCAAAACATTGTTCTCTTATTAATTTTCATTTCAATTTTTCTTTTCTCCTTCTTCCCTCATCCATAGCATCTCCTTCTCATTCGTAGCTAAAATTTTCACTTAAATAACATCAAATTAAAGTAGTTCATTTGATTCTAGCAATATCCTATGGTAATTTAAGTAATTTAGGAGATGACATTCGAGGTGTTACAAAGGGCGAGATCTGATTCTATTTCATATCGTCCATTTAAAATGTTTAACCTTGATCCAGGTTCATATAAATGTAAATATTTTATTACCACTTACTATGTTTGAGTAAAAGTTATTACGCTTGTCATTTTATTGATTTAAAATCAATTTTATACACGCATTTGAGAAAAATTGATTACTAATGTATATTTGATGTCAGTTGAAGTGAAACAATATATATGACTTTTTGCACTCTTATGTCACATATATGACAACTTATTTATACGCATAAATAGGAATATGCCTTTTCACCTAACTAATCAATTGGAAAACAAAACTCTCAATCAATTACACTCCCGTCACATTTATGATCTGTCATTTCACATTCCTAAATGTTATTATGTTATGTTATGAATATACACGCACACACACATATATGATATATTCAAAGAAATCACCAAAATAAATTTGACTAATATGATTAATCAAATAAATATAAAATATTTTAAATGAAATATGATTTTATATATACATGTGTGTATGTATATATGTGTATATGTGTATATATATTGGATCTAATGCTAGTTAATATACTTCATAGGCCTATTAAGATCCAAACAGGGAATTTTTTTTTGAAAATTACCAATTTCACCTGCTGCACAGAAGACTCGATTCCTTCATGACTACACACTTCTAGTGTGACCATTCATGTCAATTATATATTTTCAACATCCCCCAAAGCTTGGCTTGGCATAACTCTAAACTTTGTTTTAAGTTTTACAAAAGTTTCGCATTTCAATGTCATTGTAAACATATTGATAACCAGTCTTTTTTTTTGAAATACTTCAATCAACTTCTTTATCTTTCACCAGCAGACGATTAAAATGATACTTAATTCAAATATGCTTGCTCTTAAGTTGAAACATAGGGACTTTTGACAAGGAAATTTTCAAAAAATTATCAAAAAATATTATAGTACATCCACCTAAGACGAAGTGTTTGAGAGCCCATTAAAGCCAATGAAATGTATTTGGCTTTGATGGTAGAAAGTGCAACAATATCTTCTTATTTTATTTCCATAAAGTAGAACCTAAATCAAAGTTAAACAGATAATCTATGGTACTTTTCTCATCATCGGTATTTCCTCTCCAATCACTCTCAAAAAATCCATCAAACATGAATCTTTCACACTTTATACTGTTTCTTGATTCCAAGAACATATCTTAGTATTCTCTTATTGGCTTCCCAATGACTTATTTTAGGTAGCTCCATGAATCAACTAATTGTGCCTGCTATAAATGCAATGTTAGGCCTTATCACAATTCAAATATATAAGACTCCCTACTAGCCTACAATAGAGACTTACATCTACTCTTTTATCCAACATCATATTTACCTAGCTTTAGTCCCACTTTCATAGGAGTACCAAGTGGAGTTGCGTTCTCCAATCTAAACGTTTCAACAAAACCATCACATACTTCGTTTGTGACGTAAAAATACCATCATCACTTTTTTTAGTTTTATACTAAGAAAGTAATGGAGAAGCCCCATGTTGGTCATTTTGAATTCTTTCATTATGCATGTTTTAAATTCTTTACATAAATTATTAGAATTTCCAATAAATATCAAATTATCGACATATAAGCAAACTACCAAATAGTTACCTTGCTTCTCTTCTTTGACATAAAATATATTATAACACCTTCACCTCTATACTCATATTATCCGTGTAACGACCCAGAATTTTGAACAAATTAAATTGAAAATATTTAATTAATTTTAAATATTTGAACGATGATTTAATTTGAATCCCCGATATAACTTTGAAATTTGCGGTTAGACTTTAAAATTTAATCGATTGAATGCTGAATAAAAATTTGAATCTTCAATTTTAAGTTGAAGAAAAATATTTCGAAAGCTTGGAAAATTCGTATTGATAATACTGAAGGTAATTGAAGTTTCAGAATCGAATTTGAAAGTGTTTGTTCAGTTTTGAAATTATATCGTTTGAATCGATATTTAAAAATAGTCGTCCGAGGCACAGTCTCGGAATTCAACGAAACCAGTTTCATTGGGTCCGTAATATTGAATTATTATCGGATTTCAAATTTCGTATTTATCGGAGTTGATATGTGAGCGTACGGTAAGCAAACGCCTTGGAATTAAATCAAATTCAATTTAAATTTAATATTTAAATTTGTCACATATCAGCCACGTTCTTCCCTTTAAACACGCCTTCAAACCCGTCCCTTTGTTTCAGCCTAAATTCACGCAACTTAAATTCATCTTCCTCAGTTCACAAATCAAAAGATAATGGCTGCACCCCTTTTTCCCATTTCAAAATCAAACAGAAGCCCCTTCCTCGTTCTAAAAAAAAGGGGGAAAACATCGATTGCGCGATCGATTTTAGGCGTTCAAACGGGGTGGGCGCACGCTTGAGGGATCGGCGAGTTCGTTTTCACGAGGCAGTGGCTCGAAGTCGAGCAGGCAGTTCAGGCGGCATCACGATGGAGCTCGCGCGCAGCGGCGTGGCATCGAGTAGGCGATTTTTGGGCGTGTGACATTGATCTAGGGCAGCAGGCTCGAACGCGATTTTATCGCGTGGCCTTGGCAGTCTCGATCTGTGGCACGGTGGCGTGCGATTTCGGGAAGGAGGAAGGCGACGCATAGGGCTTGGGGTATCGCGAGGCAGCAGGTGATTGAGCGCGCGAAGGCGGCGGCTTTGAGGTGAAGTCAGGCGATTGGGAGTAGGAGTCGGTGGCGCTCGATATTGGGGGTGTCGCGATGGGGAACTCAAAGTCGAGGCTGGGTTTATGCTCGATCGAATGAGCAGAGAGGTACGACAGTTATTTTTCTATTTGATTTAGTAAACATATATGTATAGATTAAAGTATATATATACAGATTGAAATATATATATAAAAAGTTAAAACAGTGAATATACATGTATTTGATTTCGTGAAAATAAAATAGATAATATATATATTATAAAGATAGTTTGTTTAATAAAACTTATTTAGTTATTTTTACAAAAGGTGATTTTCTTAAATTTGGTGTAAATCCAATTTGTTATTTAAAATAAATAACTAGTGATTAATTGTTTGACCAATTCAAATTATTAATCAACTGTATATAAATTGTTTATACAAGGAACTGTGAAGAAAACGAAAAGGAAAAGGGATTGCAAATTAAAAGCAAAGGTGAGATTTTTCTCACTCAAATTGAATGTGGAATTTTTGCAGTTATTGATGATTGCTATTTGGATGTGGTATTAGATATAGTAGGATATATCTATTATATATATAGCAATATATACATATTGGCATATGTATATATTGGATTGATGATTTCCCGCCTCGTATAGCGGATGAGACCCTATTGCGCCGTTAGTAAGCGGATGATTTTTATAAAACCCATATACCACGATATTCCACCTCGAAGTGGAATTGGTATTGTGCTAACATCTGTGGATGCAGGGAAACAGGTTGGAGGGATCCAACAGGATTCCTCACCAGTAGTTATTTATTTACAGATATTGATGTATATTCTATTATCATATGTTGATATATGATGTTGTTGTTGTGATTGACTAATTGGTGCTGTTGCATCATCGGATTCAAGTTTTGAACTTTAAAAATAACGACTTTTACTTTAAAAGGATTTTAAAGTAATTTTTGAAAGAAGACGTTTTATTGAATTGTTAAATTGATTTATTTTAAATAAATAAACGTTTAAATTTTTGAAGTTATAAAAGTTAAGATTTTTGTGAATTATGACTGTAAGGTGATTTTTGAAATGAATAGTTTAAGCAATTTATAAAATGGTTTGAACTGAGATTTTCGAATTTTTATGAACAGTTTATTTAAAAGATTTAAAAAGTTGATATTTATAAATTTAAAATATTGGAATTTTAAAACGAGTTTATAAGTGTTAAAAATGAAATTTATAGAATTATAAATCGTGAAGATATGGAATTTATAGATTTATAAATTGTGAAGTTATAAAATGGATGAAACTATAGAATAAAAGATTTATAAGAGATTAACTTATAAATTGGATTTTTGCCTTTAAATGGAATATTTATCGAATTATTAATAAAGGAGATTTATTAAATCGAAGTTGTTAGAAAATAGAAATAGAATTTATAAACGTTGTTTTATAAATTCGAAAATCAATCAATCAAATTTGATGAATTTAATATAAAGGTTATTAAGGGAATTTTATCCATGATTTTGGATAGTGGATAAATTCTTAAAATAAATGTGTAGAAAAGATTGAAATGTGGTTAGCGAAGTATATTCACGATTTTGGACAGTGAATATATTATTGAATAATATGGTTTTGGGAAAGTGATATTTGAAATGAAGTTAATTGTTTTAAAGATGTTTTCAAATATATTGAATATCGAAATCATAGATTTCAACATTCATTGTTGAAATAGACGTTTTCGAGAAATATAAGGAAATGGTGGACTATAACACTGTTGTTATAGTAAATGATTTTCGAAAGAAAATGTTTTATGTAGTATTGGGATTTACATATATCTATCTTAAAATCCGAATCCCTATACTAGTGATTTCGAGTCGTCGTAACGATGTTTTACGCAACATTCGTTTTGACTCAAATAGATGTTAAAATTAATGATTTCCTTAAAGAATGAAATGTATACTTAATATTGATTTAAGTATATTGAATATTTTCAAATGTTGAAAATAAATAGATTTGTGAAATACTTATTTTTAAATAAGTATGGAAATGCTTTTCCAATATGAAATGAACTGTTTTGAGAATTTATCTTCAAAGATAAAATGAAATGTGGAAATTGATTTGAAATTGTTTTCAAATGATTAAGTGTGGAAATTTTATATCTAGTAAAGATATTTTGGAAG
Organism: Allium fistulosum; assembly: GCA_030737815.1. NCBI lineage: Eukaryota > Viridiplantae > Streptophyta > Magnoliopsida > Asparagales > Amaryllidaceae > Allium > Allium fistulosum. The sequence continues at coordinate 475,301,748 of CM060904.1, forward strand.
ATAAAATAATTTGGAAATTTTTTTGGAATCTGATGATGTTGCGCATCTTTATTGATAGTTAAATAACCGACTATTAATAATTACCTTTAGATAGGTATTTGTTGTGATTGAATGAATTTGAATGCCACACTTATTTTTGAATAATCGCTCACTATTCGGGTTAGCCGGGAAAGGACCATGGGGTCGTATAACCCATTCCGAATATGTGATACGTCGTTATGAATTGCATTCGAAGACCGGTGTTGAAGACCGGATATTTTTGAAAACGGAAGGATTACCGTCGAGTTACTCTACATCGGCTGATCTCCGATTTAGAGGTTTTATCACCCTTAGTTACGGGAAGTCCGGACGTGATTAGAAAATTATCCGGATGTGCAAGGGCTTCGTGAGAAGTGCCTTCGGTTCTGTTCGATCCCGTAACAGACTTGTATGGATTATATGTCTGACGTTACAATTTGAGATATAAAGCTGGTTTCTTTCAAATACATTTCTGTTGGTGGCGGAGAATTTATTCTCTTAGCTTAACACCCTTCTCTGAGACGTACGAGCTCAGAGGTTATGTAGTTGAAATTTATCAGCGATATACTCACAATTTGGTAACGTGGCATACTGAGTGTTGCTGTGAAATGATCAGTGTTTGATCATTTGCGATATGATCATTTGTTTGATCTTATATCTTTGTGATCATAGGTTGATCATTTTTGTTTGACCCGAAGCAGGGCTTTGTAGAAAGCGTAGCTTTGTGGACGAGACTTCGTCGAGCCTCACACCCCGGAAATGGTCAAAACAGGAAGGATGCGGCAAGGTTCTAGGGAGTAGCGCCCCTTAGTGTATGTCATTCCTTCTGGATAGAGGTGGTATCATGGTATGGAGCCCAGATACTTAACCTATGTGGTTGCTGCATTATTATTTATGTGGTTTGTTGGAAATCGGGGATCCTCGGGAAGTTCGGTTACGATCGGGGGATGACATACGCGTGTCAGTAGTTACCTATTTTTGCAGAGGTAACCCGGCCTTGTGTTGGCAGAGATCCGGTTAGGTTCTCGGGTCGTCTATTCCAGGGACGTACCCATCGTGGAAAAGGAAGTTCCTTAGCCTGACCATTTGTTGGAAATCCAAAGAAACAATACGAGCCATTACGATTTCAATTGTATAACCTGTCTCCTCAGGAGGCAGCTATAGCAGGCATAATATAATGGTACCTATGCTGGCTAAGATTTATATTCTACTTTCGAAATGTTTTCTACACTATGCACTAATAATAATATCCAAAATGATTTGATTTTTGCGTAGTAAGCATCTTTGACTATCATAAGAAGAAATCTCCTCCAATTCTGCGTTTGCATTGTGTGTGTGGCGGGAGGTCTTATGGTAGTTTCATTTTCGAAAAGCATTGCGAATTTGTTTTATTTTCTTTGTGAAAAATAACTGTTTTACGATCTCACACCAGTCACCATGACTGACTCGGAGATTATTGTTCCCTTCTAAACTCTGGGTGCCCACCAATTTCCACACGGGAAGTCTAGAGTTATGTTATCAGGATATTCTGGAGCTTTGGAAGCAAGCTGGATGACGAGACGTAGTATTTGTATCTGACATTATTTATTCCGCTGTGTATTCTGTATGAGGACAAGTTTATATAACTATCCATTGTTGTATATTGACTCTGATGATTGATGTATGTATAAACTGATATAGCTCTTTGTTTTAAAAGACTAGTAATTATCTATTGTATATTGTTCCGCTGCGATGTGTGAGATTCGGATGTTGTTTCTGTTTTCTGATATTGTTCTGTTGTTCTTCTCTTCTTTCTTCTATCTTCTTTCTTCTTCCTTCTTCTGTTTTCTTCTTCTTCTCCCTTTTCTTCTTTTTAAAACCCTCACTATTGGAGTTTCCGGCACTCGATTTCTCAGCAGTCGATAAAGTGAGTATCGATGTCGAATTTTCGAAAGTCGAAAATTTCGGTACGTGACAATCCGAGTGTAATATAGAGTAATATTGTCTAATAATACGGAGAATAAGGCAATATGGAGGGCATGCATGAATATTCCCATGGACTAACACCGGTAAAAATATGATATCATATAATACTCACTATAGATGTATATGGTCTTAGTACAAAGCAATAAACACATGTCCCTTCAGGACAGAACAATACATAATGTATAAAAAATGTCAAAGAGAGTCAATAATGCAGCGATAATATATAATATAAAGTTTACATAATAATAAGTGGGATAAACAAGTCAAATTCCCACTATCTCAAAAATATACAAGGAATGAAATGCATCACGATACTATACATACATGAAATAACTCAATACATAATGATATACAGTAATATCCTATCCTTTATCTATGCCCAACATCCACAAACTGGTCATCTTGTAACTGAACCCGAAATGTCTTAGACTGACCCAAGTATAATATAAATAACACACAGGTCAGACTATGTATATAATATAAATGTCATAATAGTTTAAACTTGTAATAAGTTAGATATAATGGAAATAACATAATAGTATTAAAATATCCCAAAGAACATCCATAGTAAAACTATAATGAAAAGTGTCATCACCTATATAAATCAAATCAATAAGAAATCGTGAAGTCCATGTCCAATTGGTGAATCATCCATACATAAAATCAGCATCGGTAATTAAGTAATCTCCAAGTAAAATAGAGTTAATACAATAATGCCCAAAATGGATAGAAATAGACATTCCCAGGTCTATCAACAAAAATGGTGTCACACATCTATAAAAATATAAATGGCATAACCCATCTAATAGAATGTAAGTGGCATACCCCGTTTATATAAAAATATAAATGTGTATATAATATAAATCAAATCCAATGGTGACGAGAATTGACTATACAATAGACATAAATTCCCAAGTAGAGTCATGTCATAATGTTATAGGTTACACCACCCATATCTATACTTAATGAGGTATATAAATAATTTGTACTTATCTATCACTCCATGTAGAACTAGAAGGTAGAATGATATCTACCCACCTGCTCTGGGAGCCCTAGGTTACCTACCCGGATTCGCTCCTACAGTCTTCAGTTACCTCCTTGGTAATTGAGACAATATCCACCTAATGTGCTCATTAACGTAATGACTCCTGATCACAATTTTGGATCATGCCCCTATGGTAACATACTGTCGGTCTAGGTGATAAAAGGGGGCTAAGGCTATCCACCATAAGGGATAACCACCTTTCATTAAAATCCCGTGATGCACATCTAATATAATAAAAGTGTCACATATTTGGGGTGCAACCCCACGATCAGACTGCCAGGGTAGACACTGGCCATTTAATACTTGCTAACTCCAAATCATATCCTGAAGCACTTTATAATAGACAAGTGTATAATATCTATGAATATATACTTATATGGGTACCCCCCATAAATCAATCTTCCATGTGTTTGCTCTACCCCACGCATCACCTAATGTAAGTATAATCTCAATATCCATATTCCTCTCATATGAGTGTCATCTACTTTTTGTTGATTAAAACTTGTATGATTCGGGGATCATACAGCCATACTATATATATATATATAAGTATTCGACCAATAAGGCATGGCCGATAACCTAATGCTTTTTAATGTAGACCACCCACCGGAGTGTCATCTACTTATGCTGTATAACCGAGTAAGCATCACACTAGCATCCCATAAAATCATATCATAATAGTCCATTTATTCAATGCCCATAAAGTACACTCATTCTACATAATAGCTCTATGCAACAAGTCTGATGAATAACTAGAAAAGTGTTACCGAAAGTCTTATACCAGAAGGTATCACTAATACGTTTATTCAAATTTCCCATCACACATAAATGAAAACACATATATAATAATTAAAGTAATTATATAAATTTATATTTACTATATTGGAAACATAATAACATTTTCAATAGTAAAATACAATAATAAATTATATTATATATAAAATGATATCCAAATAAATATACAAATGACGTATAGTTCTTTTGTAGATCCATAATATAGGTTCTATAATCATTAATAAATATTATAAGAATGTTTAATAATTTAAAATAAGAATTTACTAAATCTTTGTAATGTTACTCTTTAATAATGATATTATTAAACTACTTCATGTTGAATACCTTAAAATAGCTTGTAAAATCAAATATTACTCATAACAATCATTTCAAAATTTCCTATAATTAAATATTGTTTTAAATAAATTTTAAAATTATCTAAATCAATGTTCTTTTATTTCTACACCATAAAATACTTTTTCCAAAACATTAGATTATATTCAGAAGTCATGAAATATATTTTGAAATATATAAAATGTTAGTTAGAAATCATTTCTTAATTTCCATGGATTATGAAATATTTTAAAAAATTATTTGTAATCAAAAATAAATTAAATTACAATTATAATAAATTTAACTATATTTCTATTAAAACATTTCTCATATGATTTCAAAGCAATATATTATAAAAATCATTCTATATTTACACGCTTAAAACATTAATATATATTTAATTTTTTATAATCATATATATATATATTAGATATATGTAATTTCTTTTTTATTTATAGTATGGAATAGGCCGTCCGTCGACCGATCAGCAGTTGACTAGTAAACCTACCATGTCACAAGTATTGAAGCCAAAATCAGCTTTTTCGAGTCTTACCTCTTTAATCCAAATTATTACTACATTCTTCAACTAATCAAGGCATACAAGGTATTACATCCAAACATCAATCACACAAGACATATATATATAGAAGTATGATGATATGAACATAGATACGTAAGTTAACTAACTCACCTTATACTGCTTTTGCTTCTTCTCTTCTTCTCACTTACTATATCCAAGCTCTAGAACTGAAATCATGATCAAAACCCTAACTTCTTTATAACTATAGGTATAGATCAATGTTAAGAGGCATATAATTAAATTTGTGAATTTATTGTAATTTATCTGATTTGTTTTGGATTTTAGATAGAAGAGGATTTCAAAATTATTTTTCTTCTTAAATAAAAGAGTCAGAAAAGAATGAGAGGAGGAAGCTATCGTAAGCAATTTTACATGATGATGGTGAGAATTCTAGATTAGGAAAAATCTAGACAATGTAGTGTTGGGTTTGGGCTTATTATTTAAGTTTCGAGCTTACTTAATTATTATCCCAACCATTGCTTTTCCTTTTCATTTCTTCTTTACCTATCAACTTATCAATCATATTAAAATAGTTAAAATCAACAAATAAAATTCATATTTATTTTTCTTATGCGTTTTATTAACATTACAAAAGTTTACAATTATTTTTCCAATAATTATTTATGAATTATTACTATATTTATATCTTTAGGCTCGTTTATTAAATAAATTTACAAATTCCTTCTACAAATAAAATATAATGCATTTCTTTATGAAATAAAATTTAAACCTTATTTATTATCATTACTAATTTTATATAAATATTATATTCACTTTCAATATATTTAAAATCATTTTAATCTTGAAACGTTAACATCTCCTAAATAATTAAATTTACCATTATTACTAGTTCATAATTTTAAAATATTTATCTTAAGAAATGATCTATCGTCAATTCCAAAATCATTCACATTAAATCTTTAAAATCCCATTTTAATTGACTGAATTCCTATTATTAATTTTAGTTAAGTACTTATCAACCGTGTTGTTACAGTATGCTTATAAGAACATCTTTTAAATCCTTCCTTCATAAAGAACAAATCAATATGAGTGTACCATGCTCTCGGTGCTTGCTTCAAGCCGTACAAAGTCTTCTTTAATTGATATGCCTTCTTTCGGTTTTGTGACGATCTATCTCCTAGATCCTCAGAAATCGACACTAATACATCCACGGTATTCATGTGCCATAGATCCAAGTGCCGGGGAGGCAGATTATCATGGGTGAAATAAAGATAAAAGATAGAAACACAAATTCTCACATCGCATTCAACACTTTAATGATACATATGATAAGTGATCACTCCAAGTTATTCATCAGAGTTCAATACTAATCCAGCTGGGATAGTTATAACTGCCTATCCTTACATATGCTGGGACATACTAAATACATACACAGCGGAATATGGGTAAATATCTACATAAGGTTCTTTTGCTTCATAGCTCCAAAAGACTTCTCCAAAATGCTCCATAACATGCTCCAAAATGCTCCTAGGATATCCTGACTACATGGCTACCCGGAAAAATAGGGCACCCAGAGTTTAAAGGGAAAACAAAATAAACTCCGAGTCAGTCATGTGACTGTTGTGAGAACTCAAAATACGTTGTTTGAAAACAAAAGGGTATCTCATAAGACCACGCCGCACATAAACACAGAACGGGTTTTTACCTTATGATAACCAAATCATTCTACGTCAAAATACTTGATATTATTTTTAATGGTATATCTTTGAAAACATTTGCAAGTAAACTTATTAATCTTAGCCGAAATTGTTACATTATTAAATTCCAGCATACTAACCACAAATGCGGGTTCTACAAACAAAATGGCAGGCACTTATTGGAGAATGGGCTTCCATACAAATGACCAGGTGAAGGGACTACCTTCCGACAGTACATCTCTAGAGGAATGTACCGAGGCCCAACCAATGGTCCTCTACCAACACAAGACCGGCCTACCTCTTCCTAGATATTGCTGAATATGTCATCAGCCTGGTCATTACCGACCTATCCATGACATATCTTAGCATACACCACAATAATTTAAACTCGAACATCATAGCAAGTAGAAATATATCTAGAAGGGGATGATCATACCCTAATAGTTGCGAACCACATAGCCTTGCTGCATCTACCATGTTTCGGTCATTTTCGGGTGTGAGGCCCGAGGTAATGATTACCTTTCACACAGCACATTATCTTTCCACTTTGAATGCCACATTGCCATTCCATAATCACACAACTGATTTCTACAAACGTATAACTCCTGAGCTCATACGTCATTGTGTTAAGCTAATAGAAGTTGCCTTCTCCGCCACCAAACAGATGATACGTTCATATAGATCACATATGTAACTAGGAATGCAATGTCAAACATTCATCCATATAAGTTATCCAGGACTAGGATAAACCGAAGGCACTCTGCTACCACATCCTATCGAGAATTCACCCTTGGATTAGTAGCGATTAGTCCTTGCATCGGATATTTCATAACAAAGAAACTACTGCTACTATATGTATATTGGGATTTTATCCCCAAATGATAAACAAGTAGTTATTCATTATGAAAATCCCAAATATCATATCCATGTCTTTACTTCGAATGCGTAAACTAGTTCAGAGTGGTCTTCGGATACCCAAATCTGATCCCGGTTCCTTCGAAACAATCATCGATAAAAAGATATTCTGTGAATAGGGAATCATTCTTTAATTGATTTAGTTCTTTTTATCAAAATCTGTTTTGGAGATATACATTTCTTAAACATTCTTTCCGATACACATGGAATCATTAAACTCTTTTATCAAATCCTTTGATTACTTTAAAACCATTTTACATCCCAAATCATTTCATCTTTTCTTAAGACAATATTTCCAAATAATTTATTTAAATCTTAATAAAGATTTCTTAATCCAAAACTCATACCTTTGATTTATTTGAAACCATGTCATCTAGGATGTTAATCTAAAATCAGTGATTATTAAGTGAGCAGAATCTATAGATATCATCTAATTCTACTTAATATCAATTCCCGTACCCAACAAATACTATGGGCAGAACAACGGTGAAATCACCTTTTAAATTCCATGAATAGTACGAGTTCCCTCTTCGAGCTTTAACATCGAGTATAAGAAGATCATCTCTATAAAATCCAAATTGTTTAAATCTTGGAAAATATCTTTCGTTATACTTAACTCATTTCCGATATTTCGACCTTATCTATCCCTCGCCCAACAAAGAAGCCAGGTGAGCCAGGGCACTGGTTGCTTCTGAACATCTCCTTAGTTTAAGAACCTCTCATCCAGATCTCACGAATAGAAAAATCCAGTCTACTTGTTGGCTTTTAGAGCCAAGATCAAATCACTTAATTTGTAATAGCTTTTCTTTAAATATTTTATTTAAATTCTTTTTTAAATAACTAAAAACCTTCCAAATCATTATTAAAACACTTAGTTATTCTTTTGAAAATTCATTTTTTTATTACTTAAATTACTTTTAAAGATTTATAAGATTTATTCCATAATTTCAAAACATTATTTTCAAAGAAATCCAGTTTTGGATTTTGAACTGCAAAACCACGATTTTTCCGAAAACTGGTTTTGCTCATATTTCAAAATCTACTTATCCAAATCTCGATTTTCTTTCTTTGTTGGAAAACTATAGATATAATAGTTTGGAAAACTCTTATCTTAAAAAATTTTGAGCTATATTCCAACTTTTACACTAGTTTGACTTTTATAGCTCGAAATCGCGAACTATCGTTACGCGATGCGCTTATTTTTGACTAAATTTTCTATTTTTTCAAACTTCATCAAAACACTTTTGAATGTTTATAAAACATTTCAGATACATTTTAAATCATTTATAAGAGGTTTAATACTCCTATATACACCATTTCATTAATATAAGGAAAGTGATTTCCTTTTGTGTTTATCGATGTGTATATTCGTGACTTGCATATAATTTCAACATTCATATGAAAACAACCAAACTTGATGATCAAAGCATATTAAACATCCATTTGCCACATCATATCATCATCCAACATATAGTACAATAATTTAGGAGTTCTCACTTTGTTTGGTTATTCGAACAGAAAATCGGCTATAGTTCCGCTACTCGATATTTTTTGCACACGAATCTTTGAATGCTTGGACTTGAAGTGGCTCGACTTGGATGGGAGAGGGGATGTTGCTCACGGCCTTGAGTGGATGGGGAGGAGGGCTTGGCCGTGGTTGGTGGTGGTTGAAGCTGTGGGTAGAGGAAGAGAAGTGGAGGAGTTTTGAGGTGGTTCGGGCGGAGTTTTGTTGATATTTTTCTTTGTTTTATTTTTAGGAATATTTTGGCATTATTTAACTATGGAAAGAAGCCATTAAAGGAAGTAAGAAATAGCTTAGAAAATGAAGAAGAAGATGTGAAAAAAAAAGTGAGAAAGTGTGTGTGTTTATAGAAAAAATTTGGAATTAAAATAATATATTGTGAAAAGATTAAAATACCCTTTGCTTAAATTTTAAGCAAATAACTTTTTCAATACTTAACATCGTGTTTCAAATCACTACTTTATGTCACTTTCACTTAAGAGATAAGTAAAGAATATAATGATTTGTTTACTTTTTTGAAATGACATGTTTTGTCTTTTTAGTATACTTTTGCTAATTACTTTCTTGAATTTTCTAAGTGTGTTTTCAAAAAGTAATCATGTTTAATTAATTGCAAATTACTCTTTATATTTTAAAATGTTTATAAGAATGTGTACATAAAGGTGCGATGACATTGCGACAACTTTTAATCGACAAAACGTTGATTTTCGACAAGATGTTTTACGGTCATATTTTGACGTTTTAGTTAAACTATTTATTTATGTAAACCAAATTTGAAAATAAATTTGTATAATGCTTTTTAAAAATATAAACAATCATAAATAAATTAAAATAAGTTATTTAACCATTGAAACTTACTTTTCTGAAATTAGGATTTTGTCACTTTTGTTAATTAAGCAAATGTTACTATCGCTATGTATATTTCTATTTACAAATCCTGTCTAAAATTGTTTAAATCCTAAAACCTTATATACTTTATATTTAAAATCACTTTAAATTTTATATTTTGAGGTGGTCAAATTCTAGATCGTTACAGGTTTCCTTTCTTTACATAACCAAGTGGCTGCTCAATATAAATTTCTTCATTAAGGAATCCATTCAGAATTGATGATTTGATGTCCATTTGATATACCTTTCATTGTCCTTGTCCAGGCAAAGGAAAAAACAAACGAAATGTTTCAAGACAAACCATAGGAGCAAAAAAATTAGTATAATCAACACCATATTTTCAATAATCTCTCATGTCTTATTCTCCACAAACTTCATTTCTTTATCCATAGTAGCCTTTTATTTTTCATTCCAAGATGCTTCTTTAAAATTTAATTGTTTAACATCTGTAAAAGATGCAAAATCAACATCGATAAAGAGAGAAAAGTTTATAACATCATTATTTCCTTCACTTGAAGAAGCATAAATATCATCAATATTCTCATCTTTCGATTAGGAGAGTCATCATCACTTGAAGAAGATGAAGGGACAGTCTCAACTTCATATTTGCTATCATTGATATCATTCTTTTATCCACACTATTTTCTAAATAAATATATGCAATTTTGTGCATTTGGTTCATCCCATTTCTAAGACGTTTTTTAACCAAATTTCACGTCTCTACTTATGATTACCTTCTTAGAAATTGGATTATACAATTTATAGCTTTGAGTTCTCAATAGCCCACCAATTTGCACTTCTCATATCCGTCATACCAAACTTTCCAGATGAACATAGGAATATGAGAGTAAGTAATACTACCAAATACACGTAAACGACTCATAGTAGGTTTAGGTCCGCTCAAAGCTTCATGATGTGTCATATGCTCTACACTTTTGGTTGATGCACGATTTAATAGATAAATCGCACAGGCCATAGTTTCTGTTTAAAATATATCTGACATCATTTCAATTTTTGAGAAATTTTGACATACATTCTTATAATTATAAAACTAAGTTTCGGGTCCTTTTCAATATTTATTTATAAAATACATCCTTATTTTCAAAAAATATGTGTAATTCAAGGAATTATTTAGGTAATTTTACTAACTTAATATGTGGCAACGTTATCATTTTTCATAACTCATAACCGCATGTAATACACACCTTGACAACCACCCTTAAACTTGAAAACGAGAGATGTAAAGAGAAAAAATTATAAAAAATAGGGATATATAAAATAGTTTTCAAAATGAAGGGGCGCAAAACAAATAAGTTTTAAAAAGGGGGATGTGTCCATAATTTCCACTTAATTTTTAGCATACATCTCGCCATCTCCATAATGGTTTAATTCTTACTTTCTGCCATGCCATTTTGTTGATGGTTTTACTTTGGTTTTTGTTGATGCTTATAAAATCATGGATAAATGTTAGAAAATATTAATTTCCTTCAATGGAAGAAGTCTGCATTAGTCTACATAAATATTTATGAACTAAATCAAGAGGTCACGATGCTCGCCATGCTTTTCCAATTAGAAAATAATTTTGCCTTTGCTTTCCCATTACACATTCTTCACAAATTTGTTCTTCATGGACCATATTTGGACGACCACGAACCATATGATCTTTGCACAAATTCATCGAATAGCTAAAATGTAAATGACAATACCGAAAATGCTATAGCCATGATGGGTCTTTAATAACGGTGGTAGTGTTAAGAAATAAAACAAAGATATTTCAATATCTAGGATTTCCCTTATTCCAATAGTTTTCCTATTGTACAATCATTTAGGCTCTAAGGAATGTGGCTATAAATAGTTGATTATGAATTATATAATATCATATAATAAAGTACTACTATATCCAAAAAATCAATTCTCTAATTATCTTTAATATGATATCAGAGCGTGTTTCGATTCTTATAAAATAATTTTATGATTCAATTTCAATTGGGAAACTACAATTTAGTTCATCAATTGCAATTAGAATTCGTCAATGCTCTTCCAGAGATTGCATCCTAACATCATCCCGATTTGAAGCTTTAAGATTTGGAACTTGTTGGATGTGTGATTCAAACCGTGCTTCCGCTACTAGCAAAACAATCTAAGATTGCTATATCAGTTTTCAGATTTTGAATTTTTTTTCTTGATTGGTATCGGTTTTCTAGGAATGACTATAGTGAATTTCGATTGGAATTCCACTTTCAATCCCATGGGAGTATCCTTACTCCTATTCTCTTTTTTTAAGGATTTCGACTCTGGATTTATGTTTGGAATTGCTCTTCCAATCTTGATTTTAATTCCACTTTTAATCCTATAGGAATTTACTTATTCCTGATTTCTCATTTCGAATTTCAACTTTAGATCTTTGATTCGCTATTGTACTCTTTTTAAATAGTCGTCTATTAATCAGGTATAAGTTGGTATTTGAAGATAGTCTCCCTAGTAGCATTTAAAATGATTGTTTCGCAGCATTGGATGATTTGGTGACAATGTCGATTCCAAATTCCATTTTTGATCATGTTTGTTTTGACAAACTTAAGATGCGTAGAAACTAGAGTTTGTAAAAACAAACATGATCAAAAATAAAATATGAAATCGGCATTGTCACCAAAATCATCCAATGTTGATTTGAGGTGTTAATCTCATCCTTTCTGTTATAAATCAGTTTTTGAGATTGTAGATCTTGGACAAAACAAGAATTAAAAGTAAAAGTTGCTATATTACTAGATCGCATAACAAACCAACAGATACAAGGTTTAATGTGAGTTACGGGGTATGATAGACATTGGAAAGAGATAAGCTGAGACTAATAACAGAACCAACTCCCGCCAGGCATAGAAGTGCCATCTGTAGTCATAATAGGAATGCAGGATGATGAAGGCAAAGCAGAAAAGGATGAAGAGTCTCGAGACATATGGTGGGAAGCACAAGAATCCAAGACCCATAGTGATGACTTACCTGAGGAGTTATTATATGTTTGACTTGAAAATGAAGAGGAGGACAAAACATATGGCTGGAGAGAATGAAAATTCTAAAGAGACTTATAGCTGGTAAAATGAGCAGTTGAACTTGAGGAATTGTGAGACAATTGGAACTCGTTTTCAAATACTAAATTATGACAATATAAATACATTTTTCTACAAAAAGAATTTCAATAACAAATTTCTTATTGGCAAGTATTACAGATAAAACAACTTTATAAACTACATTCTTTGTAACGACCTGCCTTTTAGAACGTTTTAAGTAGACACACACGTAAAACTCAAACCATTCAAAAGGGTAGATTTTTATGGGGTAAATAAGAAAAAGCAGAGAAAGAAAAAAACAAATACACAATCTCGCAGCGGAATGACAATATAATAATCAAATAAACAGTTCATGAAGCTGTTTACAAATAACATTGATTATTCTTTTATAACACAAGATCAGAGTTACATAAACAAGAATAAGAAATAAATAAATGCAGCGGAACAACATGATGTAGTGGAATAAATATGTAATAACCCGCATATTTTACAATTGTATATTTAAATATTTTATTTAAATATAACATCGTTAATCGGATTAAGGTCCGAAAAGCTACTTTTTGCAAACGGCCGAATTGGGACTCGAGACCACTTCCATTGAGTCCAAAATGGCATTTGCGACTTTTTTGAGTATAAGCTTCGATATGTTTGGAGCGAGAGAATTTTGATGTTTTCTTCTAGGGCTTTGGGTTTGGGTTTAAGCCCACTAACCCATCTTAACACCTTAACTCAGCCCCTTCTTCATTTCATTTCACTCTCACTTCTCTTAACACTCAAGCTCAACTGAAAATGGGGAGAGGAATGGGAAATTGAAATTGCCAAGCCCTAGATTCTATTGAAAACTCCATTTCTTGCTCCAAAATCCAAGGTGAAGCTTAGGTAAGCCTTCTCTTCTTCTTCTCCATCTCTTCTTCTCTTCTATTTCAGAATTCCTAAACCCTAACTTAGGAAATGTTTTTCTATTTGAGCTTAGATTGAAGCTTCTAGGGTTAACATTGAAGAGTGTTGATCTTTTCTTTGCATTTGAGCTTCTCATCTTTATTTTGAGTTAAAAAGGTGAGATTTTTGAACTCACATCTAAGCCTATAGCTTTTGTTGTTGGGTAAGAATTCCTAACATCAATTCATGTTCATTTGTGTTCGATTTGGATCGATTCGGTGAATTGTCCAATTTTTGGGTTTGAAGACCAATTTTGTGAACCAGTAGGTCAGTCGACTGAACCAGTAGGTCAGTCGACTGAACCAGTAGGTCAGTCGACTGAACCAGACCTCAGGAATTTTCCTGGGTCTGTATCAGTCGACTGACCTTCTGTGTCAGTCGACTGACCCTGGGGCAGAAAACTACGTACCGCTGTGTTAGTCGACTGACACCCTGGGTCAGTCGACTGACTTGGAAACAAAAAGTTTCCAGGCACTGGTCCAGTCGACTGACCCACTGGTTCAGTCGACTGACCTGCTTGACTCTGCCCAGTTTGTTATTTTCTTTGGTTTTTCGATTTTCGATCGATTCGTGTCGATCCAATTTGTTGTTATCGCATTTTGACTTTGATGATTCCTTTTTGATTTCGTACACGGATTTTATAAAATGATCTTTTCAAATTGTCTCGTTTCTCCAATTTATCATTTCTATTCAAAACACACACACAACTTTGCATTTTGAGCAAAGAGGAAGGAGAATTAAATGATTAAATAAAAAGCGTGTAATGAACACGTGCGTTCATCTTTTCAGCTAATTCCTAATCTATTCGTTTGACCGTTTTGACCTTTGGGTCTGGTTTACCGATGAGATGAGGTGAACTTTGTACTGCTTTGAGTGTGAAATTGGATAACGGTTAGTAAACGTTTAGTGCGAACGTGGGGTATGGGACTCACGTTAACATTTTTCGGGTTCCTTTCTGAGAGTTGTGACACATTCTGCCAGACAGTGGTGTCCAGTACCGCCACTACGGTTTGTTGCCTTCGGGCGTTGCTGTAACGACCCGTAAAATTTAATGGTTTTAAAAGTATATTTAACTGGAAATTTGTGAAATTTTAAACAATAAAATTTGAAATTAAAAATTTATTATTTGGAATACGTCTATTTTAATATAGCAACTGGTAAATTTTCATCTGATAATATTGAAGTTTATTTTCCTGTGAAATTTCATTTCAAATCAAACCGGTTAATAACAGTGAATTTAAAAGTTTTCCGAAACCAAAATATGTCAACAGGAGAAAATTTATTCTGATTATTCTGAATCAGACTGCGAAATTTCATTTTTCCAAATTTGGACTTCTACTGCTTCGTTTATCTTAATTCTGGCCAAATAGCAGCATTTCTGGTACCGATTATCGACTTTCGATCGGATGATCGTACCACTAGATCTGTATACCGTTTTGATCGTCTCGTCGCGTTGATCACCACGGTATATTTATTTTTGTATTTTGAGGTCCGGTACGCGACGGGAATAATAAACTGTTCGCTGTAACGGTAGTTTTAATTGTGACCGTTAATTTTTCCTTCGGTTTCAAAAAATTCAAAACTTGCTGCCCAAACAAATATTAATGGCTTTAATTATTCCAGCTGTTTGCGGTTGCTATTCTTGTGACTTTCCATAGCCTACTGTTCACTATTGAATAGAAATAATAACATATGAAATGCTTGAACTTTATACAGTTCAGTGCCTCTTTCCATTTGTTTTGCATATATGGGTTCCATTTCTCTTTCCTCCTCACGTCAATTTCAGTTTTGAAGAAACCCATCTCCAACCGTGCATCCATCCACTTCGACCCACCATCACCTCATCAACCACCAGGCCAAAGCCGTACATCCCCTCTTTCCCTCACCTGACCCGCCGCCACGTGCCCCATTCCCTTCGCCCAACCCACTCGCACCGCTGCCAAACCACCTTCGGCCATGGCCGAACCACCAAGATCGCTCCTCCTCCCATCCCCACACGCGCCTACCACTGCCCGCACCTTCACCTTGCCACCGCTCTCGGCTCCGCCTCAGCAACCACACCTATCCCGCATCACCTCCAGACTTCACTCCCTTCCCATGCTTTGACTTTACAACTGAACCCAAGATCGCGGCATCGCAACCCACTTGCCCAAGCTTCCCATCCCTAACGCTGAAAATTCACCTCCTGACCGTAGCCACTCTGCCTATGACCACACCCAGCGAGCACCGCCTTTCTCTCAATTCGCGTAGCCACATCATTTAGCAGCCGAGGCCATTTCACCCTTTACTGTTGTACCTTTCGTCCACCAATGCCAATGTGCAGCGATGCACCAAACAGCCATCAACTCCCCTGCCGACGAACCTGAAACCTCCAACTCCACCTTCACTAGAGGCCCACCACCCCGCCAGCCTCCTTCTCTTCCTCTTGTGTAAGTATATATGTTATATATAAGTTTATTTATTTTTCTGTAAGAGTTTATATATGAGTTTATGTTTATTTTATTATAAGGTATTGCATATATATTAGCATATATATATATATATATATATATAGGTGATCTGTTGAGTTCTCTTGTAAGTTATATAAGTTATATATATATATATATATATATATGTTAATATATAATCTGTTGAGTTTTGGTGTATAAGTTCATAATAGATTATTTTATATATGAGCTATATGATGTTATATACGGTTACTATATATATATGTTACAGTATTATATTTATCTTAGTTTATATCTATATTATATCTAGTTATATATATATAGGATGTCTGTTAGTAAACAAGAGACATATAGTATGTTGTAGGCTCATGTATATATTTGCTTGTATAAAAATATGTCTTAGTTTTGCTGTGAAACGGTATAATGTATATATATTAAACTTGTGTATATCTTTGATTTTTGGTCTTATATATATTAGTTTACAGTTACTTCACCTATGTATATAAGTATTGTTTTAATGATATGTATGAGTAAGTAATATGTTATATAATATGTTTAAAAAGGTTTGTATATATAGTTGTTACTAGGTTCAGGTTATGTTAGTTTATATATGATTTATATAAAAGTTTATATAAGTGTACTTGATCGGTTTGAATTTATTTATACACTGACAGGTTTGAAAGCTTATGCATTAGTTTATATATAGAATATATATATATATATATATATTTAAGTGTATATTTCAAAAAAAAATTGATTTTTGGAAGATAGGTAGATAATATAAATATGTTTCAAATTTATACCAAACTGATTCGATTTATTTCGATTTCTCAGCTTGTCTATTGAATTTCTACCCATCAGGCTTTTCTTCGAAATTCGTGCCAATCTTGCTTTACTTTGGAATTCGTGCTTGGGTTCGTCATTCATTTCATCGTCAAATATCTCTAGCCTCGAAAGGTGAGCAATCACTCACGATTAACATTCTTGTATTTATTAAATTTGATTTCAATTGAAACGACAATTGAAATATGATGCTGTAGTTATTTAAATTGTTATATATGCTATTATCTGTATATGTTCACATATGACATCTGACACCAGTATCTAGTATTTATATGCCTGTTATTACTGTTATCTGTATATGTTCACCTGTGACATCTGACACCAGTATCTAGTATTTATATGCCTGTTATTACTATTATCTGTATATGTTCACCTATGACATCTGACACCAGTATCTAGTATTTATATGCATGTTATTACTATTATCTGTATATGTTCACCTATGACATCTGACACCAGTATCTGTTATTTATATTGATGATATATGCCTGTTGTTATATTTTATATTATCTGTTATCACTCTGCAAGTTCCCTTTTAGTATAGAATTCACTATGGGTTGAAATGATACATACCCGAACGGACTTTAGAATAGGAGAATTTCGTTATGGGTTGAAATGATAAACCCAAGCGATTTTCATTTGAATTGAAATTGGGATTACGGGTCGAAATGATATCTACCCGTATATATTTAAATTTCAGATTGAAATGATAAATATCCGTGTCACTTAACCATATGATAAATATATATACAGACACCATTGGTCCATATATATAAATATTTTAAAAATGAATTCTATGGTTTTGGAAAGAAATATATGGTTTTAATAAATGTTGAGCCTTAAATTATTATATATAAATGGGAATGATTGATTTAAATACATATAATATGTTGAGTATTTAAAATATATTTCAAAATAGATTTTGGTAATAATTTGAATAAGTTAAGGTTAGAAAGATAATTTGAATTTAGTTGAAATTGTATTCAATAAAGAATTTTATTTAATTAAACCGATTTGAAACTTATTGAAATTGAGATGTAAGATATGATTTATAACTTGAGTTTGATTCATAAGTAATCTAATGAATATTTCTTGTTTAAATAAAGTTTAAGGAAATATTTAGTAAAAATGTAATTTAAGGCTAGTTAAATGGTATTGAATTTATTAAGTGAATATTCCCTGATTAAATAATAATGAAGTTAAATCAAGAGCTATATGAAATTGTTAAATTTAACTTTGAAAATGTTGAATATTAAAGCTTTGAAATATATTGAAAATTCAAATGATCTGTTTAGAAATGAATTAAATTGATGAATTGAACTTTGAATAAAATTTGAATTTGGAATTTGAAGTTGATTTGAATCAATTTGCTAGACTTGAGGAAATTAAATACTGTACTTTTTAAATCATTTAATATATATATACTACTTTGGAAAAATAGATATATTTGAAATGAAAATGATATTTTGATTTTGAAGTAAATAAATTTAAATGACTACGGTGTTATAATGTATATTTCCACCTTGTAGATAGTTCTGAAGATCCTTAGAGGATGGTTATCCCAAACATCCTTTAAGTTACTTGTATTTCAGTTGATATTTCACTTGAGTTGGATTTAATTATATAAGAATGTTAATCCTGACTCGAGTGTTTTGTGTTTTGCTTTACGCTCGGGTCAGACCGAGTGATACAGCAATTGAGACTCACCTTTGGAGTTTAGAGCTTCGTTTGGAGATCCAACTATCGCCTCAGCTTTCAGCTCTTCTAGTTGATTCGTTCAGAGAAGTCATCTGTTGTATTGGAGACTTCACTACATTTGAGATATTCTGTTGTATTTTATTTCTAACTCTGATGTTTATATAGTAGCTTCATGAACTACTATTTTATCTATTCCGCTGCGTATTATTGTATTTACTCTGTGTCTGTGATTCTGTGATTGATTTATTTACTGTATATTCTGAGTTTTGCCAAATTTAAATTAACAATATGATATTTTGAATTATTCAAGTCAGACATGTGTGGATTTATTGTCGATTTGAATGGTCCAAAATAGCGGGTCGTTATAGTTGGTATCAGAGCTTTGGCTCTAGGCGAAACTTAGCATATATTGTAAATTTATTTACAGAATCTCTTTCATTCGAGTTTAATCTCTTCCTTTTGACTCGAATTTTCTTTGAACTTTGGAACGTTCCCTGCGGTTCCAAAATTCATTCGTGTCTCTCCCTATTTGTATTCTTTTGATTCTGGAGTATCCCATGTCACGTCCCGAAATTTTCGACTTTCGAAAATTCGACATCGATACTCACTTTATCGACTGCCGAACAATCGAGTGCCGGAAACTCCAATAGTGAGGGTTTTAAGAAAAAGAAAAAGTAGAAGAAGAAGAAGATAGAAGAAAAAGAGAAGAAAGAAAGAAGAAGAACAACAGAAAGCACATCAGAACAGAAAACAATATCAGAATCTTACACATCGCAGCGGAACAATATATAATAGATAAATGAATAATCTTTAAACAAAGAACTATATCATTTTATACATACATCAATCAGAGTCATATACAACAATGGACAGTTATATAACTGGTCCTCATACAGAATACACAGCGGAATAAATACTATCAGATACAAATACTACGTCTCGCCATCCAGCTTATCTCCAAAGCTCCAGAATATCCAGATAACCTAACTCTAGGCTGCCCGTGTGGAAAATTTGTGGGCACCCAGAGTTTAGAAGGGAAACAATAAACTCCGAGTCAGTCATGGTGACTGGTGTGAGATCGTGAAACAGTTATATCTTTTAAAAACAACAAGATAATTTTTAAGTCAAATTCGAAATGCTTTTGGAAAATGAAACTACCATAAGACCTCCCGCCACACACACAATGCAAACGCAGACTTGGAGGAGATTTCTTCTTATGATAGTCAAAGATGCTTACTACGCAAAATCAAATCATTTTTGATATTATTATTAGTGCATAGTGTAGAAAACATTTCGAAAGTAGAATATAAATCTTAGCCAGCATAGGTACCATTATAGTATGCTTGCTATAGCTACCATATTAAATGGCAGGTTCTACAACTAAAACCGTACAAGTCACGTATTGTTTCTTTGGATTTCCAACAAATGGTCAGGCTAAGGAACTTCCTTTTCCACGATGGATACGTCCCTGGAATAGACGACCCGAGAACCTAACCGGATCTCTGCCAACACAAGGCCGGGTTACCTCTGCAAAAATAGGTAACTACTGACACGCGTATGCCATCCCCCGATCGTCACCGATCTTCCCGAGGATCCCCGATTCGCAACAAACCACATAGATAATAATAATGCAGTAACCACAGAGGTTAAGTATCTGGGCTCCATACCATGATACCACCTTTATCCAGAAGGAATGACATACACTAAGGGGCGCTACTCCCTAGAACCTTGCCGCATTCGTCCTGTTTCGACCATTTCCGGGGTGTGAGGCTCGATGAAGTCTCGTCCACAAAGCTACGCTTTCTCAAAAAGCCCTGCTTCGGGTCAAACAAAATGATCAACCTATGATCACAAAGATATAAGATCAAACAAATGATCATATCACAAATGATCAAACACTGATCATTTCACAGCAACACTCAGTATGCCACGTTACCAAATTGGGATATATCGCTGATAAATTTCAACTACATAACCTCTGAGCTCGTACGTCTCAGAGAAGGGTGTTAAGCTAAGAGAATAAATTCTCCGCCACCAACAGAAATGTATTTGAAAGAAATCAGCTTTATATCTCAAATTGTAACGTCAGACACACAATCCATACAAGTCTGTTCCGGGATCGAACAGAACCGAAGGCACTTCTCACGAAGCCCTTGCATATCCGGATAAATTTCAATCACGTCAGGACTTCCCGTCACTAAGGGTGATAAAACCTCTAAATCGAAGATCAGTCGATGTAGAGTAACTCAACGGTAATCCTTCCGTTTTCAAAAATATCCGGTCTTCAACACCGGTCTTCGAATGCAATTCATAACGACGTATCACATATTCGGAATGGGTTATACGACCCCATGGTCCTTTCCCGGCTAACCCGAATAGTGAGCGTTAATTCAAAAATAAGGGTGGCATTCAAATTCATCCAATTCACAACAAATACCTATCTAAAGGTAATTATCGATAGTCGGTTATTTAACTATCAATAAAGATGCGCAACATCATCAGATTCCAAATAATTTTTCCCAAATTATTGTATCTTCAAAAATATCTTTACTAGATATATAATTTCCACACTTCAAAAATAAATCGACGTTTATTTTTACTAATTCCCATTCCTTTTATAAATTCCATAGTGAATTTATATTTTCGAATATCTACTGATATTCGATTTTCAAATCGATTTCCAAAAATTCATTTTCAATTTATCTTTACAAAGATAAATCTCAAAACGTTCATTTCATATTGGAAAAGTATTTCCTTACTTATTAAATAATAAGTATTTCACAAATCTTTTATTTTCAACACTTGGAGTATATTCGATATACTTAAATCAAATTAAGTATATATTCATTCTTTAAGGAAAACATTTACTATAACAACATTTATTTGAGTCAAAACGAATGTTACGTAAAACATCGTTACGACGACTCAAAATCACTAGTATAGGGATTCGAAATTTAGATAGATATATATAAATCCCAATACTATACCAAATATTTCCTTTCGGAAATCATTTACTATAACAACAGTGTGTTATAGTCCACCATTTCCTTATTTTTCGAAAACGTCTATTTCAACAATAAAAATGTTGAAATCTATGGTTTCGATTCATAATACATTTTAAAACATCTTTAAAATGTTTACTTCATTTTTAATGTCACTTCTTCAAAAATGAATCCATTTATTTAATAATATATTCACTGTCCAAAATCGTGAATATAATTCACTTAACCCAATTTCAATCATTTCTACACATTTTATCTCCATAAAAATTCGCTATCCAAAATCGCGAATATATCTCCTTTAAAAATCTTATATATTTAATTTCTCAAATTCCACTGATTTCGAATTTATAAACAACGTTTATAAATTCTATTCCTACTTTATAACAACTTCGATTTGTAAATCTCCTTTATTAACAAATGCGATCCATATTTCATTTGAAGGCAAAAACCCAATTTATAAGTTAATTTCTTATAAACCTCACATTCTACAATTTCGTTCATTTTAACTTCACAATTTATAAATCTATAAATTTCATTCATTTTAACTTCACAATTTATAAATCTATAAATTTCATTCATTTTAACTTCACAATTTATCAATCTATAAATTTCATTCATTTTAACTTCACAATTTATCAATCTTCTATCTCCACAATTTATAAAAAACTCGTTTAAATTCCAAAAATTTTAATTGATAATATCAATTCTATACATCTTTTATATACATTGGTTTAATAATTCAAAAATCTCAACTTAAACCATTTTATAAATTTCTTAACTCTTTATTTCAAAAGAAATTTCTTTTCTTGTTAAAATTCACAAAATCTTAACTTTCATAACTTTAAAGTTTTAACGTTTATCTATTTACAGTAAATCAATTCAACAATTTAAATAACGTATATTTTCAAAGATCACTTTTAAAATTTCACTTTTAAAATCAACATCGTTATTTTTAAATTTCAAAATTTGAATCCAATGATGCAACGCATCAATTAGTCCATCACAACATCAAACATCATATACCATCACATGATAACAGAATATATATCAACATCTGTAAATAAATAAATACAGTTGAGGAATCCAGTTGGATCCCTCCAACCTGTTTCCCTGCATCCAAAGACGTTAGCACAATACCAATTCCGCTCCAGTACGGAATTATCGCGGTATATGGGTTTTTATAAATCCGCTTACTAACGGCGCAATAGGGTCTCATCCGCTATACGAGGCGGGAAATCAATCAATCCAATATATACATATGCCAATATGTATATATTGCTATATATATATAGATATATCCTACTATATCTAATATCACATCCAATAGCAACTATCAGTCAATAAATAACTGTCAAACACAATTTATTTTGAGTGAGAAAATAATCTCACCTTAGCCTTTTTATTTTGCAATCCCATTTCCAAACCAATTTGTTTTTCTCCATTTTAACCTTGTATAAAAAAAAATTTATACAATCTATCAATATTCGAGATAATCGAATAACCAATTTTCTAACTTGATAAGTTTTAATTATACAATGAATTTTTATTTCAACAAATTTCTTTTTAAATAAACTTATTTAACAAAAATGAAATTTAAAACTAAGTTTCTTTTAATAAATATTTTTATATGATGACAATAATTAAATGGACCATTTAATCCAATTAGTTTCTTCAAATCGAATAATTAATTTCTATTCCATAGTTGTAACTTTCTAACTATTCAATTTTAAATGTAAATTTTCTTTGAAATCCTTTCACTTATAAAAATTCACTTGTAGAGATTTATACTTTATTTCCTTTCCTGTCTTCTGTTTTATCTATATATATGTTTACAAATTACATTAAATAGAAATAGAAATAAATAAATAAATAAAAACGAGATTACCCTCACCTCGCAGTCTGGACTTCGTCGACCTCTACCCACTGCCTCGAAGGAATTCGCAGCCATCACCATGCCAACGCGAGCCTCGCCAGACCCATCGCGACTTCTCCACTGTCCAGAATCGCCTCGACGAACTGCCCCACCTTCAAAACTCGACCACGACGAGCTGTAGCTCCCTCCTATCTCGACTCAACCACCACGCGAGGACTGTCCTCCCAGAATCGCACGCGAAACTAAACCCAATCCACGCCTCTGCAAAATTGCTGCGCCCCCACCAAATCAATTCGAGCGCCGCCCTATCCTCACGTCGTCGCCCACCCACGGCGACTCAACGACACGCGACACCTTTTTGCTCGTCGCCTGCCACCCCTAATCTCATCGCGATACCCTATGCCTCCTCCTACTCGCGATTCCATCGCGCGGTGATGCCGCCTTCACTTTGTCGCCCCCCGCCATCGCGATAGACGTTCGGCCATTTATTCGTGACCGAGTTTTGAAAGAGGAATGCGCGATTGAAGAACGAAATGATTTCGTTCGAGCAGATAAAAGATTGGGAGGGGGGAAAACGAGATTTTATTTTATTTTTTTCTTTCTTTTTTTTTCGAACGTAGAGGGCTTCGGCCATTACAAATTTTCGAACGAGAGATTTCTATTCGGCCATTCGATTTATATTTTGGACTGAGGAGGGAGAAGGGATAAAAAAAATCGATCAAGGTATGCTCTGCACGATCATTTCGTGATTCCCTGCGTGAATTTAGGGAAGAGAACATGCTGAAGTTGACTTAGTTTAAAATTTAAATTTAAATCAATTTGATTTATCTTCAACGCGTTTGCATATCGTATGGTCGCATATCAACCCCGAAAAATACGAAATTCGAAATCCGATAACAATCCAATATTACGGATCCAATGGAACTGGTTTCGTCGAATTCCGAGACTGCGCCTCGGACGGCTATTTTTTAAATATCAATTCGAACGATAAAATTCAAAACTGAACAGAACAGTTTCAAATTCGATTCGGAAGCTTCTATTACCTTCAGTAATATCAATACGAATTTTGAAAGCTTCTGAAATGTTTTTAATCGGCCTAAATTTACAAATTCAAATTTTTATTCAACTATCAACAGATTAAACTTTATAATTTAATCGTCAATTTCAAAATTATATCGGGATTCAAATTAAATCATCGTTCAAATATTTAAAATTAATTAAATATTCTCAATTTAATTCGTTCAAAATTCTGGGTCGTTACATCCCATAACTCCACTTTGAATGATCTCTATAAGAATAGGTGATCCCGCCAATCTTTGAATGATTTGTAAAGGGGTGGAACTCCTTTACATTTGGCATTGATTCACCGGAGATTTATATATCTTTGGTTTAGATGCCGCTATCTCTTGCGACCGAATGTTGATTTTTCTTGGAATTCTGCATCGATCTTGTTCCTGAAGTCACGATTGACCCGGTTAAGGTCGTCCGCGATTTATATAAGTATATTCATCTTCTATTTTGAAATTTAATTATCTCATCTTCGTTCGAGCTTATCTTCAAATCACAATTCTATTTGACAAGAGTCCCTCTAATTTGAATCTCTATCTTTGTTTTGAAATCTGTTCGTGAATCGTCCTTTGAAAATCGGGTTTGTTTATATTTTAGAAATTGTTTTCTAAACCGAAATTATTATTTTAATAAGTATGATTATATTCTATATATAAAGGTGAAATGTTTTTGATAAAGATTATAAACCCTTTAAAATAAGAATTTAAGGTTTCGAAAGGATTTGTAATTTTGAAAAAAACTATATAAGAAATTTGATTTATCTAAAAATGATTTATGACTAAAGGATTTTAAATTTGAAATTCGAGAATTGAACTCCGGTGTTTTGAAATTGGTTTTAAGATTTTGAAATATATAATAATAGTATGATTTAAAAATATTTTTCGAATAAGAAATGTTTCAATGATTTTAATGAGTTTCGAAGAAATTTCAAAAGAAGTTTGAGAAAAATAGAAGTCCAAAACTCACTTATGTCGCTGGAAAATAATTTCGGTGATGAGTGCACGCATCATCGACGTTGATTTTCGAGTTTCAGAGTGGGGGAAAGGCCACTTTAGTAGCATTGCTACGCGAGTGGTTTTGCGAAACCGATTTTGATTTCAAATTCTAAAGTATGATTTGATATTCGGAAGATATATGTATATATATATATTTGAAATGATTTGAAATGAGCCGGTGTTCAGTCCTCGAGTTTTGGATTTGATATAACCCTATCTATTGAAATTGATTTACTGATTGGTTGTTGATTTCCAACTCTTGAATTTGAAAATGATTTCCTCGACTATTTTGAAGTTCGTGTACTTCCAAATCAAGGTTAACTTTTCAAGGCTAAGAAATTTTGAAAAGTATTTTGATAAAGTATATAAGTTTGTTTTGAATGTTTAAGTATGAAGTAATATGATTTAAATAAGTTGAAACTGTTTTGTTAAGTAAATGAATAAGGCTATTTTGAGTTTTTCTAAATATGGAATTTAGATTTGAAATGTTTTGAAAGAATTTGGGCTTCAATATATTTTGAATAAAATTTAGTTAAATGTTTTAATTTAGTAACATCTTTATGAAACTATATATTTAACAAGTTGGAATAAATATATAATTTGTACGTATGCTGTTTTATTCGCATAATTAATTTGATCCAGGTTTGAGTACACAAGTTCGAGGTGAATTACACCATTTCGTGTTAGGATTTTTCATTCGATTCTTGATGGCGAATATTTGATATGGATTTTGGGCTTGATTCTAGAATTCTCTATCGTAGTATATGGCTATGCAAGGAGACTGATGGTTTCTAGTCGAGAAACCATATCGAAATCCGCATTAGGGAAGTCGAATGGACAATACTAGTTCGAAAGCGAACTTGTGTGATCGAGCGAGCGATCAAATATGATTCTTCGAAATGATGACGTATGTACATCTTATATTCTAATATCATTGATATATTTTGACGCTGAAATTGAAAGCTGTCGAGTTAGAATATCTTTGCTTACTAAAAGAAAACTTTAAATTTAAATTACAAAGATATATAACCCATAAAAGCAAAGATATTCAATCCCATATGGCTCTTCATACAGCGAAAGTTATTTTGGAAAATTTGATCCTTATATAAGATAGACCTTACGTAAGTATAAGATGACTTTGAAACATTTAATTTTGGAAGTGAATTGGTTGACTTAAATTATATTGATTTGGAAATTTGGATTTATTTCCTAAATTTATTATTTTGGAAACTTTGGAACTAAAGATATTTAATTTGAGAAGAAATAATTTGGTGAAATTGTATATGATTTTGAAATTGAACTGATATTGAAACAAATTGAAATTTGAGAACCTTATGTTACTAAAAAACTTGATATGGGAGTTGTCGAACTTATATAAAATTGATTTGTATGAGTATGAAATTGATTCGAAACTATAGATTTGAAAAGGGTACTCAATTTGAAAGTGAAATCTTATATAATCGAAATCTATATAAGTATGATTTGATATACTATTGATTTTGGAAAGTATTTGATTTGAAAATTAAATCTTATATATAATGGATTTTATATAAGTACGATATTTGAAAGTGATTTGAAAAGGTACTATATGATACATATTTTCGATGTAAAGATATGGAAAGTGCCTTCTGCTTGATATCCGATTTGTGGCCACATCTTGGATTCATTCTATCGATATTATTCTCTCCGATTTTTGGTTTTTCGGATATGATACTCGAGTGTCCTTCGAATTCCATGGCGTTACCCATGGTCTTATTGTTCTCTCGTGACTGCATAGCGCAACTGCCTGGCTGAGTCTTGCCTAGGGGTACGGATTGTTTCCTGGGGGATCCAGGCGTAATCATTGTGTATCCTGCAATCTGTGTAGGTCGCGAATAGTAGCGCAAATGCTTGGCTGAGTCTTGCCTGGGGGTACGGATTGTTTCCTGGGGGATCCAGGCGTAACCATTGTGTATCCTGCATTCTACTAGTCATCATGGCGTAACTCGCAGGGCTGAGAAAGCTTACGGATATGGATTGTTTCCTGGGGGACCCAGGCGTAACCATTGTGTATCTGCGAACCATGGTTGGACAAAGGTTTTGTTTGTGTATTTGATTGGATTGTACTTTCCATATCTGTTTTAAAAGTTTTTCCAGTATTTTCACTGGGTGTTGAAACAAGTCTACTAAGTACCTGGAGAATTCTAGCTTTGCGCCTGATCAACGCACTGCCAGAGTCTACAGGAACGAAGATAAACTTGTTAAGACATCGAGTTATAAAAGTATTTCGAAAGGAAATTTGTTTCGACTATAAAGGTATTTTATTATAACAGTATTCCCAACAAAGAAACTTGGTATTAATATTTGAAATTGAAATTCTTATGGTTCTAATTAACTGTTCGTGCCCGATACTATTGTTTTGAATCTATCTTATCTGCTCAGCTTATTTATTCACTTATTTGTTTCCAAATCCACCTCCTTTCCTTGTTGACTATATCCTTTTTAAATCTAGTTTATTCATATACTACATGGTTTAATAGAAAATTCTTAGTGTTAAATATTTTAGGAGTTTTAATTAAATAAAACATATTTAAAGTAAATGATTATTGATAATATTTGAAAGGTATCTTGAAATGAAATTAATAAATTTATGAATTATGGATTTAATATTTTCGAATAGCTTCTTTATAAATATAAGTAATAATGTAAATAATTGTTTCAAATAATGTTCATATCTTTATAAATGTGTTATTTAAACATATAAATGGTATTTATAAGGGAAGCAAGAAATTTTACAAATGGATTTTCGAAAAGTTTTAAAGTATATAAGATAATTGAATTGCAAATGAAGTTTTCAAATTTTAAGTAAAATTTATATAGTTTAAATTAATTGTTTAATCTTGACTTTCAATCTATCTTTTCTGTCTGGTTGTTTCTATTCTTCTACCTTCTTCCTTTTCGGGGACGAAAAGTTTTGAGTGGGGGAGAGTGTAACGACCCATAAAATTTAATGGTTTTAAAAGTATATTTAACTGGAAATTTGTGAAATTTTAAACAATAAAATTTGAAATTAAAAATTTATTATTTGGAATACGTCTATTTTAATATAGCAACTGGTAAATTTTCATCTGATAATATTGAAGTTTATTTTCCTGTGAAATTTCATTTCAAATCAAACCGGTTAATAACAGTGAATTTAAAAGTTTTCCGAAACCAAAATATGTCAACAGGAGAAAATTTATTCTGATTATTCTGAATCAGACTGCGAAATTTCATTTTTCCAAATTGGACTTCTACTGCTTCGTTTATCTTAATTCTGGCCAAATAGCAGCATTTCTGGTACCGATTATCGACTTTTGATCGGATGATCGTACCACTAGATCTGTATACCGTTTTGATCGTCTCGTCGCGTTGATCACCACGGTATATTTATTTTTGTATTTTAAGGTCCGGTACGCGACGGGAATAATAAACTGTTTGCTGTAACGGTAGTTTTAATTGTGACCGTTAATTTTTCCTTCGATTTCAAAAAATTCAAAACTTGCTGCCCAAACAAATATTAATGGCTTTAATTATTCCAGCTGTTTGCGGTTGCTATTCTTGTGACTTTCCATAACCTACTGTTCACTATTGAATAGAAATAATAACATATGAAATGCTTGAACTTTATACAGTTCAGTGCCTCTTTCCATTTGTTTTGCATATATGGGTTCCATTTCTCTTTCCTCCTCACGTCAATTTCAGTTTTGAAGAAACCCATCTCCAACCGTGCATCCATCCACTTCGACCCACCATCACCTCATCAACCACCAGGCCAAAGCCGTACATCCCCTCTTTCCCTCACCTGACCCGCCGCCACGTGCCCCATTCCCTTCGCCCAACCCACTCGCACCGCTGCCAAACCACCTTCGGCCATGGCCGAACCACCAAGATCGCTCCTCCTCCCATCCCCACACGCGCCTACCACTGCCCGCACCTTCACCTTGCCACCGCTCTCGGCTCCGCCTCAGCAACCACACCTATCCCGCATCACCTCCAGACTTCACTCCCTTCCCATGCTTTGACTTTACAACTGAACCCAAGATCGCGGCATCGCAACCCACTTGCCCAAGCTTCCCATCCCTAACGCTGAAAATTCACCTCCTGATCGTAGCCACTCTGCCTATGACCACACCCAGCGAGCACCGCCTTTCTCTCAATTCGCGTAGCCACATCATTTAGCAGCCGAGGCCATTTCACCCTTTACTGTTGTACCTTTCGTCCACCAATGCCAATGTGCAGCGATGCACCAAACAGCCATCAACTCCCCTACCGACGAACCTGAAACCTCCAACTCCACCTTCACTAGAGGCCCACCACCCCGCCAGCCTCCTTCTCTTCCTCTTGTGTAAGTATATATGTTATATATAAGTTTATTTATTTTTCTGTAAGAGTTTATATATGAGTTTATGTTTATTTTATTATAAGGTATTGCATATATATTAGCATACATATATATATATATATAGGTGATCTGTTGAGTTCTCTTGTAAGTTATATAAGTTATATATATATATATATATATATATTTATTAATATATAATCTGTTGAGTTTTGGTGTATAAGTTCATAATAGATTATTTTATATATGAGCTATATGATGTTATATACGGTTACTATATATATATGTTACAGTATTATATTTATCTTAGTTTATATCTATATTATATCTAGTTATATATATATAGGATGTCTGTTAGTAAACAAGAGACATATAGTATGTTGTAGGCTCATGTATATATTTGCTTGTATAAAAATATGTCTTAGTTTTGCTGTGAAATGGTATAATGTATATATATTAAACTTGTGTATATCTTTGATTTTTGGTCTTATATATATTAGTTTACAGTTACTTCACCTATGTATATAAGTATTGTTTTAATGATATGTATGAGTAAGTAATATGTTATATAATATGTTTAAAAAGGTTTGTATATATAGTTGTTACTAGGTTCAGGTTATGTTAGTTTATATATGATTTATATAAAAGTTTATATAAGTGTACTTGATCGGTTTGAATTTATTTATACACTGACAGGTTTGAAAGCTTATGCATTAGTTTATATATAGAATATATATATATATATATATATATATATTTAAGTGTATATTTCAAAAAAAAATTGATTTTTGGAAGATAGGTAGATAATATAAATATGTTTCAAATTTATACCAAACTGATTCGATTTATTTCGATTTCTCAGCTTGTCTATTGAATTTCTACCCATCAGGCTTTTCTTCGAAATTCGTGCCAATCTTGCTTTACTTTGGAATTCGTGCTTGGGTTCGTCATTCATTTCATCGTCAAATATCTCTAGCCTCGAAAGGTGAGCAATCACTCACGATTAACATTCTTGTATTTATTAAATTTGATTTCAATTGAAACGACAATTGAAATATGATGCTGTAGTTATTTAAATTGTTGTATATGCTATTATCTGTATATGTTCACATATGACATCTGACACCAGTATCTAGTATTTATATGCCTGTAATTACTGTTATCTGTATATGTTCACCTGTGACATCTGACACCAGTATCTAGTATTTATATGCCTGTTATTACTATTATCTGTATATGTTCACCTATGACATCTGACACCAGTATCTAGTATTTATATGCATGTTATTACTATTATCTGTATATGTTCACCTATGACATCTGACACCAGTATCTGTTATTTATATTGACGATATATGCCTGTTGTTATATTTTATATTATCTGTTATCACTCTGCAAGTTCCCTTTTAGTATAGAATTCACTATGGGTTGAAATGATACATACCCGAACGGACTTTAGAATAGGAGAATTTCGTTATGGGTTGAAATGATAAACCCAAGCGATTTTCATTTGAATTGAAATTGGGATTACGGGTCGAAATGATATCTACCCGTATATATTTAAATTTCGGATTGAAATGATAAATATCCGTGTCACTTAACCATATGATAAATATATATACAGACACCGTTGGTCCATATATATAAATATTTTAAAAATGAATTCTATGGTTTTGGAAAGAAATATATGGTTTTAATAAATGTTGAGCCTTAAATTATTATATATAAATGGGAATGATTGATTTAAATACATATAATATGTTGAGTATTTAAAATATATTTCAAAATAGATTTTGGTAATAATTTGAATAAGTTAAGGTTAGAAAGATAATTTGAATTTAGTTGAAATTGTATTCAATAAAGAATTTTATTTAATTAAACCGATTTGAAACTTATTGAAATTGAGATGTAAGATATGATTTATAACTTGAGTTTGATTCATAAGTAATCTAATGAATATTTCTTGTTTAAATAAAGTTTAAGGAAATATTTAGTAAAAATGTAATTTAAGGCTAGTTAAATGGTATTGAATTTATTAAGTGAATATTCCCTGATTAAATAATAATGAAGTTAAATCAAGAGCTATATGAAATTGTTAAATTTAACTTTGAAAATGTTGAATATTAAAGCTTTGAAATATATTGAAAATTCAAATGATCTGTTTAGAAATGAATTAAATTGATGAATTGAACTTTGAATAAAATTTGAATTTGGAATTTGAAGTTGATTTGAATCGATTTGCTAGACTTGAGGAAATTAAATACTGTACTTTTTAAATCATTTAATATATATATACTACTTTGGAAAAATAGATATATTTGAAATGAAAATGATATTTTGATTTTGAAGTAAATAAATTTAAATGACTACGGTGTTATAATGTATATTTCCACCTTGTAGATAGTTCTGAAGATCCTTAGAGGATGGTTATCCCAAACATCCTTTAAGTTACTTGTATTTCAGTTGATATTTCACTTGAGTTGGATTTATTTATATAAGAATGTTAATCCTGACTCGAGTGTTTTGTGTTTTGCTTTACGCTCGGGTCAGACCGAGTGATACAGCAATTGAGACTCACCTTTGGAGTTTAGAGCTTCGTTTGGAGATCCAACTATCGCCTCAGCTTTCAGCTCTTCTAGTTGATTCGTTCAAAGAAGTCATCTGTTGTATTGGAGACTTCACTACATTTGAGATATTCTGTTGTATTTTATTTCTAACTCTGATGTTTATATAGTAGCTTCATGAACTACTATTTTATCTATTCCGCTGCGTATTATTGTATTTACTCTGTGTCTGTGATTCTGTGATTGATTTATTTACTGTATATTCTGAGTTTTGCCAAATTTAAATTAACAATATGATATTTTGAATTATTCAAGTCAGACATGTGTGGATTTATTGTCGATTTGAATGGTCCAAAATAGCGGGTCGTTATAGTTGGTATCAGAGCTTTGGCTCTAGGCGAAACTTAGCATATATTGTAAATTTATTTACAGAATCTCTTTCATTCGAGTTTAATCTCTTCCTTTTGACTCGAATTTTCTTTGAACTTTGGAACGTTCCCTGCGGTTCCAAAATTCATTCGTGTCTCTCCCTATTTGTATTCTTTTGATTCTGGAGTATCCCATAACTCCACTTTGAATGATCTCTATAAGAATAGGCGATCCCGCCAATCTTTGAATGATTTGTAAAGGGGTGGAACTCCTTTACATTTGGCATTGATTCACCGGAGATTTATATATCTTTGGTTTAGATGCCGCTATCTCTTGCGACCGAATGTTGATTTTTCTTGGAATTCTGCATCGATCTTGTTCCTGAAGTCACGATTGACCCGGTTAAGGTCGTCCGCGATTTATATAAGTATATTCATCTTCTATTTTGAAATTTAATTATCTCATCTTCGTTCGAGCTTATCTTCAAATCACAATTCTATTTGACAAGAGTCCCTCTAATTTGAATCTCTATCTTTGTTTTGAAATCCGTTCGTGAATCGTCCTTTGAAAATCGGGTTTGTTTATATTTTAGAAATTGTTTTCTAAACCGAAATTATTATTTTAATAAGTATGATTATATTCTATATATAAAGGTGAAATGTTTTTGATAAAGATTATAAACCCTTTAAAATAAGAATTTAAGGTTTCGAAAGGATTTGTAATTTTGAAAAAAACTATATAAGAAATTTGATTTATCTAAAAATGATTTATGACTAAAGGATTTTAAATTTGAAATTCGAGAATTGAACTCCGGTGTTTTGAAATTGGTTTTAAGATTTTGAAATATATAATAATAGTATGATTTAAAAATATTTTTCGAATAAGAAATGTTTCAATGATTTTAATGAGTTTCGAAGAAATTTCAAAAGAAGTTTGAGAAAAATAGAAGTCCAAAACTCACTTATGTCGCTGGAAAATAATTTCGGTGATGAGTGCACGCATCATCGACGTTGATTTTCGAGTTTCAGAGTGGGGGAAAGGCCACTTTAGTAGCATTGCTACGCGAGTGGTTTTGCGAAACCGATTTTGATTTCAAATTCTAAAGTATGATTTGATATTCGGAAGATATATGTATATATATATATTTGAAATGATTTGAAATGAGCCGGTGTTCAGTCCTCGAGTTTTGGATTTGATATAACCCTATCTATTGAAATTGATTTACTGATTGGTTGTTGATTTCCAACTCTTGAATTTGAAAATGTTTTCCTCGACTATTTTGAAGTTCGTGTACTTCCAAATCAAGGTTAACTTTTCAAGGCTAAGAAATTTTGAAAAGTATTTTGATAAAGTATATAAGTTTGTTTTGAATGTTTAAGTATGAAGTAATATGATTTAAATAAGTTGAAACTGTTTTGTTAAGTAAATGAATAAGGCTCTTTTGAGTTTTTCTAAATATGGAATTTAGATTTGAAATGTTTTGAAAGAATTTGGGCTTCAATATATTTTGAATAAAATTTAGTTAAATGTTTTAATTTAGTAACATCTTTATGAAACTATATATTTAACAAGTTGGAATAAATATATAATTTGTACGTATGCTGTTTTATTCGCATAATTAATTTGATCCAGGTTTGAGTACACAAGTTCGAGGTGAATTACACCATTTCGTGTTAGGATTTTTCATTCGATTCTTGATGGCGAATATTTGATATGGATTTTGGGCTTGATTCTAGAATTCTCTATCGTAGTATATGGCTATGCAAGGAGACTGATGGTTTCTAGTCGAGAAACCATATCGAAATCCGCATTAGGGAAGTCGAATGGACAATACTAGTTCGAAAGCGAACTTGTGTGATCGAGCGAGCGATCAAATGTGATTCTTCGAAATGATGACGTATGTACATCTTATATTCTAATATCATTGATATATTTTGACGCTGAAATTGAAAGCTGTCGAGTTAGAATATCTTTGCTTACTAAAAGAAAACTTTAAATTTAAATTACAAAGATATATAACCCATAAAAGCAAAGATATTCAATCCCATATGGCTCTTCATACAGCGAAAGTTATTTTGGAAAATTTGATCCTTATATAAGATAGACCTTACGTAAGTATAAAATGACTTTGAAACATTTAATTTTGGAAGTGAATTGGTTGACTTAAATTATATTGATTTGGAAATTTGGATTTATTTCCTAAATTTATTATTTTGGAAACTTTGGAACTAAAGATATTTAATTTGAGAAGAAATAATTTGGTGAAATTTTATATGATTTTGAAATTGAACTGATATTGAAACAAATTGAAATTTGAGAACCTTATGTTACTAAAAAACTTGATATGGGAGTTGTCGAACTTATATAAAATTGATTTGTATGAGTATGAAATTGATTCGAAACTATAGATTTGAAAAGGGTACTCAATTTGAAAGTGAAATCTTATATAATTGAAATCTATATAAGTATGATTTGATATACTATTGATTTTGGAAAGTATTTGATTTGAAAATTAAATCTTATATATAATGGATTTTATATAAGTACGATATTTGAAAGTGATTTGAAAAGGTACTATATGATACATATTTTCGAAGTAAAGATATGGAAAGTGCCTTCTGCTTGATATCCGATTTGTGGCCACATCTTGGATTCATTCTATCGATATTATTCTCTCCGATTTTTGGTTTTCCGGATATGATACTCGAGTGTCCTTCGAATTCCATGGCATTACCCATGGTCTTATTGTTCTCTCGTGACTGCATAGCGCAACTGCCTGGCTGAGTCTTGCCTAGGGGTACAGATTGTTTCCTGGGGGATCCAGGCGTAATCATTGTGTATCCTGCAATCTGTATAGGTCGCGAATAGTAGCGCAAATGCTTGGCTGAGTCTTGCCTGGGGGTACGGATTGTTTCCTGGGGGATCTAGGCGTAACCATTGTGTATCCTGCATTCTACTAGTCATCATGGCGTAACTCGCAGGGCTGAGAAAGCTTACGGATATGGATTGTTTCCTGGGGGACCCAGGCGTAACCATTGTGTATCTACGAACCATGGTTGGACAAAGGTTTTGTTTGTGTATTTGATTGGATTGTACTTTCCATATCTGTTTTAAAAGTTTTTCCAGTATTTTCACTGGGTGTTGAAACAAGTCTACTAAGTACCTGGAGAATTCTAGCTTTGCGCCTGATCAACGCACTGCCAGAGTCTACAGGAACGAAGATAAACTTGTTAAGACATCGAGTTATAAAAGTATTTCGAAAGGAAATTTGTTTCGACTATAAAGGTATTTTATTATAACAGTATTCCCAACAAAGAAACTTGGTATTAATATTTGAAATTGAAATTCTTATGGTTCTAATTAACTGTTCGTGCCCGATACTATTGTTTTGAATCTATCTTATCTGCTCAGCTTATTTATTCACTTATTTGTTTCCAAATCCACCTCCTTTCCTTGTTGACTATATCCTTTTTAAATCTAGTTTATTCATATACTACATGGTTTAATAGAAAATTCTTAGTGTTAAATATTTTAGGAGTTTTAATTAAATAAAACATATTTAAAGTAAATGATTATTGATAATATTTGAAAGGTATCTTGAAATGAAATTAATAAATTTATGAATTATGGATTTAATATTTTCGAATAGCTTCTTTATAAATATAAGTAATAATGTAAATAATTGTTTCAAATAATGTTCATATCTTTATAAATGTGTTATTTAAACATATAAATGGTATTTATAAGGGAAGCAAGAAATTTTACAAATGGATTTTCGAAAGGTTTTAAAGTATATAAGATAATTGAATTGCAAATGAAGTTTTCAAATTTTAAGTAAAATTTATATAGTTTAAATTAATTGTTTAATCTTGACTTTCAATCTATCTTTTCTGTCTGGTTGTTTCTATTCTTCTACCTTGTTCCTTTTCGGGGACGAAAAGTTTTGAGTGGGGGAGAGTGTAACGACCCGTAAAATTTAATGAATTTAAAAGTATATTTAACTAGAAATTTGTGAAATTTTAAACAATAAAATTTGAAATTAAAAATTTATTATTTGGAATACGTCTATTTTAATATAGCAACTGGTAAATTTTCATCTGATAATATTGAAGTTTATTTTCCTGTGAAATTTCATTTCAAATCAAACCGGTTAATAACAGTGAATTTAAAAGTTTTCCGAAACCAAAATATGTCAACAGGAGAAAATTTATTCTGATTATTCTGAATCAGACTGCGAAATTTCATTTTTCCAAATTTGGACTTCTACTGCTTCATTTATCTTAATTCTGGCCAAATAGCAGCATTTCTGGTACCGATTATCGACTTTCGATCGGATGATCGTACCACTAGATCTGTATACCGTTTTGATCGTCTCGTCGTGCTGATCACCACGGTATATTTATTTTTGTATTTTGAGGTCCGGTACGCGACGGGAATAATAAACTGTTCGCTGTAACGGTAGTTTTAATTGTAACCGTTAATTTTTCCTTCGGTTTCAAAAAATTCAAAACTTGCTGCCCAAACAAATATTAATGGCTTTAATTATTCCAGCTGTTTGCGGTTGCTATTCTTGTGACTTTCCATAGCCTACTGTTCACTATTGAATAGAAATAATAACATATGAAATGCTTGAACTTTATACAGTTCAGTGCCTCTTTCCATTTGTTTTGCATATATGGGTTCCATTTCTCTTTCCTCCTCACGTCAATTTCAGTTTTGAAGAAACCCATCTCCAACCGTGCATCCATCCACTTCGACCCACCATCACCTCATCAACCACCAGG
Organism: Allium fistulosum; assembly: GCA_030737815.1. Taxonomy (NCBI): domain Eukaryota; kingdom Viridiplantae; phylum Streptophyta; class Magnoliopsida; order Asparagales; family Amaryllidaceae; genus Allium; species Allium fistulosum. The sequence continues at coordinate 475,339,453 of CM060904.1, forward strand.
CCAAAGCCGTACATCCCCTCTTTCCCTCACCTGACCCGCCGCCACGTGCCCCATTCCCTTCGCCCAACCCACTCGCACCGCTGCCAAACCACCTTCGGCCATGGCCGAACCACCAAGATCGCTCCTCCTCCCATCCCCACACGCGCCTACCACTGCCCGCACCTTCACCTTGCCACCGCTCTCGGCTCCGCCTCAGCAACCACACCTATCCCGCATCACCTCCAGACTTCACTCCCTTCCCATGCTTTGACTTTACAACTGAACCCAAGATCGCGGCATCGCAACCCACTTGCCCAAGCTTCCCATCCCTAACGCTGAAAATTCACCTCCTGACCGTAGCCACTCTGCCTATGACCACACCCAGCGAGCACCGCCTTTCTCTCAATTCGCGTAGCCACATCATTTAGCAGCTGAGGCCATTTCACCCTTTACTGTTGTACCTTTCGTCCACCAATGCCAATGTGCAGCGATGCACCAAACAGCCATCAACTCCCCTACCGACGAACCTGAAACCGCCAACTCCACCTTCACTAGAGGCCCACCACCCCGCCAGCCTCCTTCTCTTCCTCTTGTGTAAGTATATATGTTATATATAAATTTTTTTATTTTTCTGTAAGAGTTTATATATGAGTTTATGTTTATTTTATTATAAGGTATTGCATATATATTAGCATATATATATATATATATATATATAGGTGATCTGTTGAGTTCTCTTGTAAGTTATATAAGTTATATATATATATATGTTAATATATAATCTGTTGAGTTTTGGTGTATAAGTTCATTATAGATTATTTTATATATGAGCTATATGATGTTATATACGGTTACTATATATATATGTTACAGTATTATATTTATCTTAGTTTATATCTATATTATATCTAGTTATATATATATAGGATGTCTGTTAGTAAACAAGAGACATATAGTATGTTGTAGGCTCATGTATATATTTGCTTGTATAAAAATATGTCTTAGTTTTGCTGTGAAATGGTATAATGTATATATATATTAAACTTGTGTATATCTTTGATTTTTGGTCTTATATATATTAGTTTACAGTTACTTCACCTATGTATATAAGTATTGTTTTAATGATATGTATGAGTAAGTAATATGTTATATAATATGTTTAAAAAGGTTTGTATATATAGTTGTTACTAGGTTCAGGTTATGTTAGTTTATATATGATTTATATAAAAGTTTATATAAGTGTACTTGATCGGTTTGAATTTATTTATACACTGACAGGTTTGAAAGCTTATGCATTAGTTTATATATAGAATATATATATATATATATATATATTTAAGTGTATATTTCAAAAAAAAATTGATTTTTGGAAGATAGGTAGATAATATAAATATGTTTCAAATTTATACCAAACTGATTCGATTTATTTCGATTTCTCAGCTTGTCTATTGAATTTCTACCCATCAGGCTTTTCTTCGAAATTCGTGCCAATCTTGCTTTACTTTGGAATTCGTGCTTGGGTTCGTCATTCATTTCATCGTCAAATATCTCTAGCCTCGAAAGGTGAGCAATCACTCACGATTAACATTCTTGTATTTATTAAATTTGATTTCAATTGAAACGACAATTGAAATATGATGCTGTAGTTATTTAAATTGTTATATATGCTATTATCTGTATATGTTCACATGTGACATCTGACACCAGTATCTAGTATTTATATGCCTGTTATTACTATTATCTGTATATGTTCACCTGTGACATCTGACACCAGTATCTAGTATTTATATGCCTGTTATTACTATTATCTGTATATGTTCACCTATGACATCTGACACCAGTATCTAGTATTTATATGCCTTTTATTACTATTATCTGTATATGTTCACCTATGACATCTGACACCAGTATCTGTTATTTATATTGATGATATATGCCTGTTGTTATATTTTATATTATTTGTTATCACTCTGCAAGTTCCCTTTTAGTATAGAATTCACTATGGGTTGAACTGATACATACCCGAACGGACTTTAGAATAGGAGAATTTCGTTATGGGTTGAAATGATAAACCCAAGCGATTTTCATTTGAATTGAAATTGGGATTACGGGTCGAAATGATATCTACCCGTATATATTTAAATTTCGGATTGAAATGATAAATATCCGTGTCACTTAACCATATGATAAATATATATACAGACACCGTTGGTCCATATATATAAATATTTTAAAAATGAATTTTATGGTTTTGGAAAGAAATATATGGTTTTAATAAATGTTGAGCCTTAAATTATTATATATAAATGGGAATGATTGATTTAAATACATATAATATGTTGAGTATTTAAAATATATTTCAAAATAGATTTTGGTAATAATTTGAATAAGTTAAGGTTAGAAAGATAATTTGAATTTAGTTGAAATTGTATTCAATAAAGAATTTTATTTAATTAAACCGATTTGAAACTTATTGAAATTGAGATGTAAGATATGATTTATAACTTGAGTTTGATTCATAAGTAATCTAATGAATATTTCTTGTTTAAATAAAGTTTAAGGAAATATTTAGTAAAAATGTAATTTAAGGCTAGTTAAATGGTATTGAATTTATTAAGTGAATATTCCCTGATTAAATAATAATGAAGTTAAATCAAGAGCTATATGAAATTGTTAAATTTAACTTTGAAAATGTTGAATATTAAAGCTTTGAAATATATTGAAAATTCAAATGATCTGTTTAGAAATGAATTAAATTGATGAATTGAACTTTGAATAAAATTTGAATTTGGAATTTGAAGTTGATTTGAATCGATTTGCTAGACTTGAGGAAATTAAATACTGTACTTTTTAAATCATTTAATATATATATATACTACTTTGGAAAAATAGATATATTTGAAATGAAAATGATATTTTGATTTTGAAGTAAATAAATTTAAATGACTACGGTGTTATAATGTATATTTGCACCTTGTAGATAGTTCTGAAGATCCTTAGAGGATGGTTATCCCAAACATCCTTTAAGTTACTTGTATTTCAGTTGATATTTCACTTGAGTTGGATTTATTTATATAAGAATGTTAATCCTGACTCGAGTGTTTTGTGTTTTGCTTTACGCTCGGGTCAGACCGAGTGATACAGCAATTGAGACTCACCTTTGGAGTTTAGAGCTTCGTTTGGAGATCCAACTATCGCCTCAGCTTTCAGCTCTTCTAGTTGATTCGTTCAGAGAAGTCATCTGTTGTATTGGAGACTTCACTACATTTGAGATATTCTGTTGTATTTTATTTCTAACTCTGATGTTTATATAGTAGCTTCATGAACTACTATTTTATCAATTCCGTTGCGTATTATTGTATTTACTCTGTGTCTGCGATTCTGTGATTGATTTATTTACTGTATATTCTGAGTTTTGCCAAATTTAAATTAACAATCTGATATTTTGAATTATTCAAGTCAGACATGTGTGGATTTATTGTCGATTTGAATGGTCCAAAATAGCGGGTCGTTATTTGCCTTCGGATTTGTTGTCCTATATTATCGCTTTTGGAGTTGGTCATTCGTCACCGCTCGAGAGATATTTGGGTTTGTTGCCCTATAGTATCGCTTTTGGAGTTAGTCATTCGTCACTGCTCGAGTGATATTTGGGTTTGTTGCCTTCGGGCGTGTGGATCCTTGTTACAGTACCGAGCTCGAGCATCTTTTGTTTCTTTGACAATTATATATCCTTAGTGTATCACCTTTCGATGTAGGTCCTTTGAATCACACGATATATAGCGATTACCTTGTGGAAACTTGTGTTACCTTTATTGGTATTTGTTATTTGCCTTTTGGCTTGTTTGGGATATGATATCCTATCTATTGGGATTGTCGATGATATGAGGCTTGTTTGGATTCATCTTATGTTAGATGATTTGGTTATCTCTTTTGGAGATATTAGTGGTACTTTATGATCTTGTATGTTCATTATCATTTAGTTGTCTAACTGGTTTGTTTAGCTAGACTGACCCGTGTATTTTATACTCGGGTCAGACCGAGATGTTTCAGGTTAGGTACTTTGGACTTAGCCTCTTTTGCTTCCGCATGGACTATTTCTCTAGCTCCTTTTTGTCATAGCTTTTTGTGTAGTCCTTTTTGTCTGTAACTCTGATATGTACTCTATTGACTCGTCTGTATATTGTGGTTTGCTTTACCACTTGACATGTATCATTTTGTAAACTCAGTAATGTATCTGTATATGTGTAAATGTATGTGATGATTAGCTGTTCTGTAATGTGTATTACATTTGAGTTATTATATTTGTTCTGATAGATCCTTCAGCCACCTATGGCTTTGCGTTAAGTATTTATTGGATATGTCGATCCACTTGAGAAAAATATGTTACCTTATCGACGTATTCAGTAGATAATTAAGGCAAGGTCATAGATGGTCGCTCCTATCTAGCTCTATTCTCCGTATTAGCAGACGGTGTTACTTAGTAATACCTTTTGCTAATATGGGTCTCGGAGTGGGGTGTCATAGCTTGGTATCAGAGCGAAGTTCAGAATAGAATATGATAAACATAGAACAGAGACACATATTACGGTACATCAAAGAGTAGTACGAATGTTACGAATCTTTAAAACATCGTGCCTTATTTCTTTCCTTTCCTTTGGGGTAGAAAGAATTTGGGAGTACGTCTTGGAATGCATTTTATTCCGTAGTATTCCATATTTGAATTAATGATATCTACCTTGTGAATAATCTTTTTCTTATCTTATCTTTCAGCTAATGGCCGGAAGAGGCCGAGGACGACGCTCGAATGCTGGGCAATCCAGTGGCTCGCATTCGGACGGTGTTTATATGTCTGCCGATCAGTTTTTGGAGTTATTTAGGAGCACTCAGCCTCCGGCTCCTATTCGGGCATCTCCTCCTTGCAAGTCTGCCTTTGCACGTCTGTGCAGTGATTTTTCTCATCTTGGTGGAAAGCCATTCAAAGGCTCCGAGTCCGTTCTTGAGGTCCAAGCTTGGATTCGCACATGCGAGCGTATCTTCTCTCGCATGGATCTTTCTGACCACGATCGAGTTCTTGTAACTTCTAGCTTATTGCAAGAGCGTGGCCTTGATTAGTACGAGCTTCTTATTGCCGAACTTGATGAGTTTGTTCTTTCTTGGACTCAGTTTTGGGAAAGATTCGAACTCAAATTCGTTCCTGAATCTGAGAAAGTTTTATTAGCCCGTCACTTCCTTGAGTTGAAGCAAGGGAAGTCCTCCGTCTCTGAGTATGTTGCATCATTCGAGGCCTTATCTAAGTATGGTCTTGAATTCATTAGCACCTCTTATAAGAAGAATCTGAAATTTGTCTCTGGTCTTAAGAAGTATTTAATGCTCCAGGTTAAGCTTTCTTTTGAGGAGTTGGTTGACTCGGCGCTTCATCTCGATGCCGTCGAGAAGGAGATCGATAGTGGTGATGATGTTGAGGTTCGTAAGAACCCCAATAAGAAGGAGTTTCCATTTCATGAGCAGGAATCTTTCCCTTCCAAGAAGAAAAAGCCTGTTGAATCTGGTTCTAACTCTCAGTCTGCTGGAACACCTTCCATTCGGAAGTGTTTCAATTGTGGTTCTCCTGACCATATGGTCTGAGATTGTCCTATGCCTTTCTTCTGCCGTTATTGCAAGAAGGAAGGTCATCGTATTTCCACCTGCCCTACTTCTCCTGCTAGTGCCAAGTCTGACAAGCTTTATGTTGCTAAGGCTTCTGGAGGTTCCTCTCAGTCCAAAGGTAATTTTCATTCTATCCTTGATGACATTATTTTATTTTGCGATCTTCCTATTTGATTTCTTTTGATACAGGTGCGTCCCATTCTTTTATATCAAAAGAACTTGTTGATTCTTTTTCTTTAAATATTTTGGGCTTGATGATTTCTTTGAGAATTGCGAATCCGGTTGGTGGATCCGCAACACTCAGTTTGTTTCTTTTAAAGATGTCGAGATTATTTTATGTGGTTATTCTTTTCGAGCCGATTTACATACTTAGGCTTCGAAATTGATTTTTGAGAAAGAATTGGCTTAATCAGTATGAAGCCTATATCCTATGTCCAATCTGGGCTATTCATCTTCGACATCCTCAATCTGTTAAGCAGATTTCTTTTGTTTTTAATGATTTTGATTTCCAAATTCGGTGATATCATTCTATTCTTTAAACCCACTTGATGAGGAAAGTGTTATTTCCCTCATTCAAGTAGTTTGTGAATTTTTCGGTATATTTGAGCTTGTCTTAGGATTATCACCTAAGCAATCTTTTGATGGTGCTAAAGTCTTTTCAGTTCGACCTTGCCATAGGTTTTCATCAGCTATGAGTTGCGGAAGGTAGCATCCTCTTACCGCATTCCGCACTCGTTGTGCTTTTTGTGTTTGGTTCGTTATGTCATTCGGTATGACGAACCTTCTACCTTATTTCATCCATTTTGTGAATCGAGTATTCTACGAATATCTCGATGAGTTTATCCTTGTATTTATTGATATTGGATGTAAATAACAAATTAAAATTTGCAAATCTTTTAATAAGATATTTATAAGTATGATTGGAATTCTGTTCTTAAAACGAGCAAAGAATATTTGTAAAATTTCTAAGAGATTTGTTTATCATATAGAATATGATTTTGTGTTATTTTGCCCATTGAGTGCTTTAAGAATTCTGGTCGGTACGCTTGATCAACGTTATCGATAGGAATCTCTTAAACGCTGTGATGAGACAGTCAGACGCAATAAATTGACTTGTAATAAGTAAATTTTTCTAAAAAGATGATTACACAAAGTTAATTATAATTTTAAATGTCTTTGCTTTTTGGGAAAGGTGATCATATAAAAGAACTCATTTCCGATGCTTCTATTCTTGTGTTTCCCGAAGGGAACCAAGACTTCATTGTTTGTACCGATACTAGTCATATTGGTTTGGGTGTCGTTCTCTTGCAAAAAGGGAACGTTCTATCACTTATGCTTTTATGGTTGTTACTCTTTATTTTCTTCTTAAGTATTGCGAGAACGCAATTTCTTTAAGGAGGGGAGTCTGTAACAACCCGCATATTTTACAATTGTATATTTAAATATTTTATTTAAATATAACATCGTTAATTAGATTAAGGTCCGAAAAGCTACTTTTTGCAAACGGTCGAATTGGGACTCGAGACCACTTCCATTGAGTCCAAAATGGAATTTGCGACTTTTTTGAGTATAAGCTTCGATATGTTTGGAGCGAGCGAATTTTGATGTTTTCTTCTAGGGCTTTGGGTTTGGGTTTAAACCCACTAACCCATCTTAACACCTTAACTCAGCCCCCTCTTCAATTCATTCCACTATCACTTCTCTTAACACTCAAGCTCAACTGAAAATGGGGAGAGGAATGGGAAATTGAAATTGCCAAGCCCTAGATTCTATTGAAAACTCCATTTCTTGCTCCAAAATCCAAGGTGAAGCTTAGGTAAGCCTTCTCTTCTTCTTCTCCATCTCTTCTTCTCTTCTATTTCAGAATTCCTAAACCCTAACTTAGGAAATGTTTTTCTATTTGAGCTTAGATTGAAGCTTCTAGGGTTAACATTGAAGAGTGTTGATCTTTTCTTTGCATTTGAGCTTCTCATCTTTGTTTTGAGTTAAAAAGGTGAGATTTTTGAACTCACATCTAAGCCTATAGCTTTTGTTGTTGTTGGGTAAGATATCCTAACATCAATTCATGTTCATTTGTGTTCGATTTGGATCGATTCGGTGAATTGTCCAATTTTTGGGTTTGAAGACCAATTTTGTGAAAATCATAGCTTTGATGTTTGAACACGTTAGTGGAGTGTTTCGGAGGGCCATACAAGGCTGGGTTGTCATTTGGCGCAATTCCTCAGTCGAAGTTGCTCGTCCATTCGCTTCCATCTGTGTTATCGAATTTTCCCCAAAGGGGGCTAGGCTGATTCTGCTCTGGTAGCAGGTTCAGTCGACTAAACCAGACCTTAGGAATTTGCCTGGGTCCGTATCAGTCGACTGACCTTCTGTGTCAGTCGACTGACCCTGGGGCAGAAAACTGCGTACCCCTGTGTTAGTCGACTAACACCCTGGGTCAGTCGACTGACCTGGAAATAAAAAGTTTCCAGGCACTGGTCCAGTCGACTGACCCACTGGTTCAGTCGACTGACCTGCTTGACTCTGCCCAGTTTGTTATTTGCTTTGGTTTTTCGATTTTCGATCGATTCGTGTCGATCCAATTTGTTGTTATCGCATTTTGACTTTGATGATTCCTTTTTGATTTCGTACACGGATTTTATAAAATGATCTTTTCAAATTGTCTCATTTCTCCAATTTATCATTTCTATTCAAAACACACACACAACTTTGCATTTCGAGCGAAGAGGGAGGAGAATTAAATGATTAAATATAACGAGTGCAATGAACATGTGCGTTCATCTTTTCAGTTATTTCCTAATCTATTCGTTTGACCATTTTGACCTTTGGGTCTGGTTTACCGATGAGATGAGGTGAACTTTGTACTGCTTTGAGTGTGAAATTGGCTAACGGTTAGTAAACCGTTTAGTACGAACGTGGGGTATGGGACTCACGTTAACATTTTTCGGGTTCCTTTCTGAAGTTGTGACACAATCCGCCGAACAGTGGTGTCCAGTACCGCCACTACGGTTTGTTGCCTTCGGGCGTTGCCTTCGGGTTTGTTGCCCTATAGTATCGCTTTTGGAGTTGGTCATTCGTCACCGCTCGAGAGATATTTGGGTTTGTTGCCCTATAGTATCGCTTTTGAAGTTAGTCATTCGTCACTGCTCGAGTGATATTTGGGTTTGTTGCCTTCGGGCATATGGATCCTTGTTACAGTACTGAGCTCGAGCATCTTTTGTTTCTTTGACAATTATATATCCCTAGTGTATCGCCTTTCGGTGTAGGTCCTTTAAACAACACGATATATAGCGATTACCTTGTGGAAACTTGTGTTACCTTTATTGGTATTTTTTATTTGCCTTTTGGCTTGTTTGGGATATGATATCCTTTGTCTATTGGGATTGCCGATGATATGAGGCTTGTTTGGATTCATCTTATGTTAGATGATTTGGTTATCTCTTTTGGAGATATTAGTGGTACTTTATGATCTTGTATGTTCATTATCATTTAGTTGTCTAACTGATTTGTTTAGCTAGACTGACCCGTGTATTTTATACTCGGGTCAGACCGAGATGTTTCAGGTTAGGTACTTTGGACTTAGCCTCTTTTGCTTCCGCATGGACTATTTCGCTAGCTCCTTTTTGTCGTAGCTTTTTGTGTAGTCCTTTTTGTCTGTAACTCTGATATGTACTCTATTGACTCATCTGTATATTGTGGTTTTCTTTACCACTTGACATGTATCATTTTGTAAACTCAATAATGTATCTGTATATGTGTAAATGTATGTGATGATTAGCTGTTCTGTGATGTGTATTACATTTGAGTTATTATATTTGTTCTGATAGATCCTTCAGCCACATATGGCTTTGCGTTAAGTATTTATTGGATATGTCAATCCACTTGAGAAAAATATGCTACCTTGTCGACGTATTCAGTAGATAATTAAGGCAAGGTCATAGATGGTCGTTCCTATCCAGCTCTATTCTCCGTATTAGCAGACGGTGTTACTTAGTAATACTCTTTGCTAATGTGGGTCTCGGAGTGAGGCGTCACAAAATATAATAAATAATAATAGTACAATCTTCGTCTTCGTCCTCTAGAAATAAGGTCTTCAACCCTGAAATGCTCAGGCTGACCCGAGAAAATTGAAAAGGACAATACACTCGAGTCAGAACTAAAAGACCTTATGTAAGTTAAATCAACGGTAAATATGAGTGTGACGACGTGCGAGATGTTTATGGGGTTTGACATCTCCTATCCAGTGTCTAACGTGAGTGCAATAACTTAAGAGATGTTCGGGATTTACATCTCCTAAGAATCCATTAAACTATCTACTATGTAGTATAATGCGCTATTATAATTGTCTACAGTAAAGTAAAAGTATTAAAATAGCATTAAGGCGTTACCCATATCCCCCTTAACACATTTTATATATTCCCATAGTCTATACAGTATCGTAACTCCTCCGTAAACTGGAGGCTATCAGAGGGCACTCCATAGGTATGGTACAAAACAAACTCGTAGAAGGCGCGATAGGGCATGTGACAAGGCACTTGAGGCAATGCCAGGGTAGAAATACTAATTGCATATCCGGACTAGTGGTAACGCATAGCAGCTACTACCGCCCTCTCGCAACACACTCCCAAATCAAAATCAAGGGTGGCCACCAAATCAATCACAAAGTCAGAATATAGTATCGAAGAAGTGTGCCCGGTAGGAGGAATGACCTAACTTGGCCCGGCGTGGCTCCTGATTTTAGCCACATCAAGCTGACTCACGGGAGTTAGGGTCACATAAATACCTCATATAGAATCGTTCACCAAACTATCCTACTTCATTTCTGGAATCTCCACCATGTACACAGTTGTTAAAGTGGTTTTCAGTATTGGCAGAGAGTATGACAATATCCGATCCCGGTCTCTTTAACAACCAAACGCTTATTTCACACTGGATGGTTCTTTTACATTTCAAGAAGGTCAATTCACAATTTATATGAAAATATCATATTCGATTTCAAATCATATCTCTTTCGAAATCATATTCACTTTCAAAACTATATTCACTTTAAAACCCATATTTACTTCCAAAATCATATTCACTTTTGAATTTATCGATGAGATAGGTTAATTAAATTCTAGTTCCAAAATCATCGTATTTACTCAAATATGTCATTTCACAAAAGGGTATCAATTCCAAATTCCAACTTAGGTTGTATCATCATCGAGGATTTAAACATAATTACTTCAACTTTACACAGTCTCCAATTTTAGAAAATAGTTTAGATAGTCATAAATAGTTTCAATAGTTTAAAAATAGTTTAAATAGTAAAATAGTTAAATAGATCTAAATTTGGTTTAACTAGATTTAAATTGATTTAAATAGATTTAATTAGATTTAAAATGATTTAAATAGATTAATTATAGATTAAATAGAATTAAATTATATTAAATAGATTTTAAAATAGATTAAATAAATTTAAAATAGATTAAGTAGATTTAAATTATATTAAATAGATTTAAAATAGATTAAATAAATTTAATTAGTTTAAAATAGGTAAAATAGATTAACTTGGATTAAGCAGGTTATAATAGATTAAAATAAAATAAAATAGTTTTAATTGATTAAAATAGTTTAAATTAATTTAAAATAGATTTCAAGGTTATATCCAAACATTTCCAATAACTCAATTTCCGATAAATTCATTTATATATGACACTTCAACTTTGAAATTCCAATTTAAATCCTTTGAACAATTCATTAAATCAATTCCAATTTCAACATTTACGCTTGGACTTCTGAAAATAATTCAGTTTATATAAATCAAATTTTTATTTCAAAATACCAGTTAACTGAATTCAAAAATTTAAAGATTCAAAAATCACTTAATTTAACCAATCCGGTGTCCGTATATAATTTTCAACCCTATGGTCAAGTGATACAGATATTTATCATTTCAATCCGCAATTTAAAATTTTATGGTTCTATATCATTTCAAACCGCAATCCCAAATTCAATAACATCCATAAAATCGCTCGAGTCTATAATTTCAACCCATAACGATTTTTCCCTAATCAACAGATCGTTTGGGTATGTATCATTTCAACCCATAGGGAACTTGCAGTGTTATAACATATAAAAATACAACATCCAGTCATCCGGTATCAACAATCAAACATACATCACAATCATCATCCAAATCAACCAATAAACATCAATAAATAACTGATTATAATTAACAGGCTTTAAATTAACAATTAAATTCAATATTAAATTAAACAATGATTAAATGCAATAAAAGTCAAATTTAACTAGAATGACAATTTAAACATACCAAACATCAATCAATAAATTTCAAATCACATCATAAATTTAATTTAACTAACATAAGATAGTTTAGTAATTGTGAGTGGGTTAAAAAACCCACCTTTGATTTTAGCCCATAAAAATCCAAACAGAAGCGCAAAAACTCAACAGTCTCCAAATTCAACTAAATTAATTTCATGTTGTTCGGAATTTAAATATGAATCCAACAGAAGAAATTGCGCATGAATCAAAGTTTATATGCAAAAGATATTCGTGTTATAAGAAATATTATTAAATAATAATTAGTACGCATAAAAAAACAAATTTTAATACTTATGTTTCTCTCAAGATGAGGCTTAAGGAAAAGATTGAAGAACAACTAAGATGAGGACACGACGTGTACGGAAAAATGAAAAAAAAATCATGTTTCATAAAAGAAAGCTTTTGGATTTGCAAGAATAAGAGCTTTTGAATATGAGGTGTCAGGAGAAACAAAACGCAAATGAAGAAATAAGTTGCAGGTTATTTATAATTAGGAAATGAAGGTGGAGGGACAAAATAAATGTCACATTTTATTTTGAAAGCTCCAGGCATTAATAATGCATAAGAAAATATACGTAGGAATGGAAAAGTTAGCAAATCAAATAAAAGAAAAACTTTGTATACGTGAAAATGAGGTCGCAAGAATTAAATACAACCTAAAAGTCTAGGCTTGGGTATTAAATAGAAGGAGAAATTAACGGATCAAGTATTAATAATAAAGTAACTATTTTAAAACGTTCATGCAACAATTAATAACAAAAGAAATGAAGGGACCATGTACATCGCACAATCCTTTGAAATTCAATTTTTTTTTGAAACATAACCAAATTAACTTCATTAACTCAAATAATATTCAAATTTGTACGCATTTAGGTTTTTATCCACGCATAATAAAATTTTTATACTTACCTTAAAAATGAAAACATTCAATTTGGTTTTCCCAAAATGATCTTTTATTTCTATTAAAACACCCTTTTTATTCAACACAAAACGTGCATTTCTTTTATTAAATCTATTAATTGCAATCAACGTTTTCTTTCCTTTTAATTGAAATATTTGAATTACATTAATTGCAATTACTTACAAATTTAAATTTCAAAACAGACAACTAAAATGGATGAAAAAATAGAACAATTGTTCATTTAAACACGTTTATAAATTTGTTGTTTATACACAAGAGTAATAAATAACTTTGAAATGGATTATTTTCCTATTCTTGTAATCAATCTGTAAGCTAAAACACAGTTCAATAAACATATATTCTTCCTTTAAAATCAAACATTCTATTCTTTATTTTAATGAAATTAAACCTACATTCACAAATGAAACATTCATTTTATTTGATGTAAATGTTCTTTTCATTGAATCAAACTTTCCTTATATTTTCACAAAACATAAGCTACTTTTAATTACACCTATTAATTTACAATTTAGTATTCTCTCTCCTGTTAATTGTAAATTTTCAATTACATTAATTTTAGTTGATTAAGTTTCAAAATGGACTAAATGAATGTAATGAGAAGTAGAACAATAATTTCCTATCTAATAGTAATTTAAACATATTTATACACTATTGGATACAAACGGTAATTACATATTTCGTACTAAATAATAGTTTCTCATCTCTACAATCAATCTTGCAGCAACCAAACATTCCAAATAAATAAACATATGTTTACTCCTTTACTAAACTTATTCATTTTTATTCTTTTATTTTGATTTACACTCCTACTATTAAATCAACCAATACCTTGTGAAATTGTTAACATAGGTTTCTTTCTTGTTACCATCATTTTCTATAATTGACGCCATTTCTTACCTTAACCACAATATTTAATTACATTAAATTCCAATAAATTATATTCTAATTCCAATAAATTGGTTTAATTAGATTTCAATCTTTTTATTTAATCAAACATTACTCTATGGATATAGTTAACCTTGGTTTGTATCTTATTACATTAATATTCTCCAATTTCATCTTAATTTCCATTAACGCAATATTTAGTTACATTTATTGCAATTTATTTCCAATTTGATTTCAACAAGTTAAAAAAATAGGTAACAAATAACAATTATCACCTTTAGCTTAATTTAATCACATTTATAAGTTGATTGTTTACAATAAATGTTATAATTATTTATACACTACTAATTTTATTCAATTACAATTTATTACATACTATTTCATTTGTTTACAACATTTAAATTATCAATTACTCTTTTAATCCAATTACCAATTAATACACACATTATTACAATTAATTTACAATCTATAACCAATTATAACTTTCTAATCATTTTAATTAATTGGAATTAAATTTAAAACAGTTATCAATTACCTTAAATTAATACTATTACATTTTGTTCCAGTTATATTCTTACTATTAAATCACAAATTTTTTTCTCCTCCAACATTTAATCACAAAACCTTATTAAATTAACTAATTTTAATTATCGAAAATTACGGGTCGATACACTCTCCCCACTCAAAACTTTTCGTCCTCGAAAAGGGAAAGAAGCAATTAAGAAATTAATATATCTTATTCAAAATATTAAATTTATAAACAATCAATTTACATAATTAAATAATTTAAATAAAATATATCAATTTAAAATAATTAAATCCTTTTATATTCAAGTTAACAAATGTTTGGAAAACATTTCACAAAATTTTCTATGTCCAAAATCCATAGAAAATTTCGATAGAGTCTCCTTTGTATGGAGAGGTCTCGAAGAAATAATAATATCAATAATAACAATATATATCATATTTTTCAAAATAAAATATCCCAAACCATGGGGAAAACAATATAATATCGCTAGAAAACTATAATCCTAAACGTACCTATTTGTTGGTGTAACAACCCTGAGATTGCAATTACCGAATAATAAATTAAAATTATGATTTTAAGTGGAAAAGGGAGCTAAACAAAAATCTTGGGAATTTAAATTTGCAATTGGTTTGCAAATTAAAGTATTTTGGGTTTAAAATGGGGAAATTGATATTTTTGGAATTTAATATTAAAAGGGGAATTTTAATGTGATAATGGGTTTAATTGGCTAATGAGACAATTATATGGTTTTAATTAAAATTAGGATGCCACTTAGGATTTTGTTCACATGATAACCTTAGGAAAATAAACTAAGTCCTAATGGGTTTTAAAACCTCTTACCATGACCCATTAACCAACTCACTCCTATATTATATCTCAAACCCCTCCCATAAACCCTAACCCTCCTCTTCGTAAATTCCTAAACCTAAATCTAAACATAATTAATGGCATCCCTTTAGAAGATCCATCTCCTTCTCTTCATAATTAAACTAGTTTAATCTTTGAAAGGTAATGCAATCTCTCCTATTCTCTAATCTATCTTAATCATTATTTTATCTCTTCCATCTTGTGTAATCTTTGTTTTGTTTTCTTTTTGATTTTGGGTCCTTGAAGTTTCATGATCTTATGCTTTGAGATTGAGGAATTGGCTTGCTTGATATTGTGCACACAAACTATTTGATTCTTTGCTTCATTGAGGTAATTACTATTGATTAGTGATTATTGCTAGTAGTGATTATTGCTAGTTAAAATTTGGGTGAAAATTATTGCCAAAAACTGAAAAAAAAACACCCCTAAATCACTAAAAATCAACAAAATAGTTGGCTGGAATTGCTTCAGCCTGAAACAGGCTGAAATGGTGATCTGGGTGCACCAGAACAGGTCTGGGTTGCACCCAGACTGACAGCCTGCATGGGCTGGGGTCTCCCCAGCCCAGGCGGGCTGGGTCTTCCCCAGCCCAGGCGGGCTGGGGCCTGGATGGATCCCAGCCCAGGTGGGCTGGGCCTGAAGAAAAAAAAAATCTTGGGAATTTAAATTTGCAATTGGTTTGCAAATTAAAGTATTTTGGGTTTAAAATGGGGAAATTGATATTTTTGGAATTTAATATTTAAAGGGGAATTTTAATGTGATAATGGGTTTAATTGGCTAATGAGACAATTATATGGTTTTAATTAAAATTAGGATGCCACTTAGGATTTTGTTCACATGATAACCTTAGGAAAATAAACTAAGTCCTAATGGGTTTTAAAACCTCTTACCATGACCCATTAATCAACCCACTCCTATATTATATCTCAAACCCCTCCCATAAACCCTAACCCTCCTCTTCATAAATTCCTAAACCTAAATCTAAACATAATTAATGGCCTCCCTTTAGAAGATCCATCTCCTTCTCTTCATAATTAAACTAGTTTAATCTTTGAAAGGTAATGCAATCTCTCCTATTCTCTAATCTATCTTAATCCTTATTTTATCTCTTCCATCTTGTGTAATCTTTGTTTTGTTTTCTTTTTTATTTTGGGTCCTTGAAGTTTCATGATCTTATGCTTTGAGATTGAGGAATTGGCTTGCTTGATATTGTGCACACAAACTATTTGATTCTTTGCTTCATTGAGGTAATTACTATTGATTAGTGATTATTGCTAGTAGTGATTATTGCTAGTTAAAATTTGGGTGAAAATTATTGCCAAAAACTGAAAAAAAACACCACTAAATCACTAAAAATCAACAAAATAGTTGGCTGGAATTGCTTCAGCCTGAAACAGGCTGGAATGGTGATCTGGGTGCACCAGAACAGGTCTGGGTTGCACCCAGACTGATGCAGGCTAGCCCAGTTGGGCTAGCCAGGGCAGGCCAGCCCCTAGGGGGCTGGCGCGTGACAGGCCCCCCAGCCCGCCTGGGCCGGGGAGTGGGGGGACGGGGGCCGAAGCCCGCGTCCATGTCCCCAGCCCAGGCGGGCTGGGGACTGGGTCACACTCCCCAGCCCGCCTGGGCCGGGGAGTGGGGGGACGCGGGCCGAAGCCCGCGTCCATGTCCCCAGCCCAGGCGGGCTGGGGACTGGGTCACATTGCCCAGCCCGCCTGGGCCGGGGAGTGGGGGGACGGGGGCCGAAGCCCACGCCCATTTCCCCAGCCCAGGCGGGCTGGGGCCTGGCTGACGCGTGCCGAGCCCGCGTCCTATAAAAAAAAAAATAATAATATAAAACTCAGTGTTATACTCTGTTTTCAGATTTTGATCTCCACTTCGCGATGCCGCCACGCTCGCATCGGAAGTCGGAATTCGACGTTTTTGGTCTCGTTGGAAAGGTGGAGTTTCGAACTCCATCTCTGGAATGTTTGGGCAACATCGGAGTTCGTTTGGTACTTCGAATTTCGTGTCGAAGTTGAACTCTGGTCGCTGTTGGTAAACAGTATGAATCTTTTTCTGGGTCCAACTTTGAGATGTCGCTGCCACTTCATCTCAACTCGGAATCCAGAAATTCTTTTTGCATCTTAAAGTAGGGATGTTGGACTACATGCCTGCAAATTTTCATGACATTTGGACACAGTTTGCTGGTCCAAATAAATTGCCGAACTTGGGTTCGCAGCTGTTTTTGAATGTTTACAAACACTTAGAATATTTTTCAGTGATTTTCTGGTTTTATTGATTTCTTTGAGACTTGTCTCTAGATTTCGTACACGGGTTTTATGAATCATTTTCAAAAGATTTTGCACTCCTAAATGGCTTTCGAAATTATTATATAATATTATTTTTAATTATTAAATTAATTACTCCATAATAGGAGAGTTTTCAAAAGCCGTTTTAAAGTGATTTCAAAAATCAATTATAAATCTGTTTCGCACTATTATTTTCTATAATAAAAACCTCACACTCACTTTTTAGCACGTCGAGCGAAGTGGAAAGGTGCTTAAACGGTTAGGAAATCTCCGGCTTATGGAACCGTGTGTATTTTCTTTCCGGTTAATCCCCGACCTATTCGATTGATCGTTTTGACCTTTGGGTCTAGTTTACCGATGATACGAGGTGGACTTTTTATTGTTTGGAGTGTGAGCTTGCTATTGGTTAGGAAACTGTTTAGTGCGAACGTGGGGTATGGGACTCATTGTTAACACTTTACGGGTTCCTTTCCAAGAAGTTAGTGACACATTAGCCTCTGGGCGGCCAGTACTGGACCTCTGGGTCACCATGCCTCTGGGCAACCGTCTCTGGACACCTGCTCTATGGAGCAGTATTTTCGGCATGTGCCTCTGGGCCTTTATCCTTCTGGGAAGGATCTTGCCGTCTCGCGCGTTCCGCATCTGTGCGAGTGATCGATCGCAACTCTACAGTACTTGGCAACAACGACTCTGGTCGGTGCACGTGCAATATTGTTATTATTTGATGATTTTTACATCCATTCGAGTACCGCCATTCGGTGTTGGTTCTATGGATCCATACGATGTAAGTGCGATTACCTTGTGGATTCACAGTGTCTCTGGACACTACTTTTCAGTGATTGATTTCGTTGACTTTTCAGTATATCCCCATTGCTCTTTGGAGCATCGATCTTTGCTTGGGCATTGATTACAGACTCTGGTCACTCTTGGGATTATTGCCTATGGGCATCTTTTTATAGCTTTGGCTACGCCGATGATATGAGGCGATTTTATTTATTCTACACTTTGGTGTTGATTTCTCTTTGGAGATTTTTATTGTTTATTGATGATTAGGGATCGTCATTATATTCATGTGGTTCATAATATACTTCTCTTTGGATAAGTACTGTTTTATTTATGTACCGCATTATTATATATCTCATTTATTACTGATTGTTTAGCTAGCCTGACCCGAGTGTTTTTCGCTCGGGTCAGACCGAGTTATTTCAGGTTAGGTCTCTGGACTTAGCTTCTGTGCTTCCGCTTAGACATTATTTGCTATGCTGATAGATAGCGCTTTTATTTTTCCACTATTCCGCTACTCTGTTATTATTCAGACTTTGATATGTACATATTTTTGACTCACATGTGTGAGCAGTGGCTTTGTACCCACTTATGATATTTGGATCTGTATTGAGGATGTATTGTCCTGGGATTTTATATCTGTTATGTGATTCTGTTCTGTGATGTTTTATCATTTTATTACTATGCTTATTCTGATAGATCTTTAGCCATTGTAATTTCATTATAAATATTTATTGAATATGTCGAACCACTTGAAAAAAAAAATAGATACCATCCTTCCGACGTATTCAGTAGATAGTTATAGCTTGATTACAAATGGTCGCTTCCACTATACTCTATTCTCCGCTTTAATAGACAGTATTACTCCCGTAATACTCTTTGTTACAGTGGGTCTCAGAGTGGGGCGTTACAGCTTGGTATCAGAGCCAGGTTTCAGGAATAAGCATAATAAACACAGAACAGATACACTTAGTATAATACATTTTAATTAGATTCGAATTAAATCAAATCCCTTCCTTATGTTTATTGATAGATAAGTTAGGAATATGTTTAGGAATCCGTTATATTCCGTAGTATTCCTTAATTAATTATCTATCATTGAATCATGTCTAACTCTGATTCCCGTTTGACTTTCAGTATGTCTGGAAGGGGAAGAGGGAGACCCACACGTCAGACCAGTGCTGCTGGGCAGTCTAGCAACACTCATCCAGAGGGCGTGTTCATGACCACCGACCAGATCATGGAGCTGGTTCGGAATTCCCAGTCTCATTCTCAGTCTCCAGCCCCAGTTGCTGATGTTCCGCGCAAGTCTGCTTTTGCGCATCTCTGCAGTGATTTTACCCATCTCGGAGGGAAGCCGTTCAGTGGCTCCGAGAATGTCTTAGAGGTCCAGGCTTGGATTCGGATATGCGAGCGCATTTTCACTCGTATGGATATCCCGGATCATGACCGTGTTCTTATTGCTTCTAGTCAGCTTCAAAGTCGTGCCCTGGATTGGTACGAACTTCTTATTGCCGAGGTCGATGAGATTACACTTACTTGGGCTCAGTTTCGTGAGAGATTTGAGCTCAAATTCATTCCAAAGTCAGAGAAGAACACCCTTGCTCGCCGCTTTCTTGATCTCAAGCAGGGGAAGTCCCCCGTATCCGATTATGTCTCTTCCTTCGAGGCCCTGTCCAAGTACGGCCTTGAGTTTATTGCTACTCCTTATAAGAGGAACCTAAAATTTGTTGAGGGCTTGAAGAAATATCTGAAGAGGCAGCTTATGCTACAGCTTGAGCTCTCATTTGAGAAGTTAGTCGATGCAGCTCTACATCTTGAGTCAGTCGAGATGGAGCATAGTGATGATGGTGGTGTGGGTTCCACAAACCCTACCAAGAAGAGGTTTCCTCCTGGCAAGCCTGGCTCTTCTTTTCAGCACAAGAAGAAGAAAGCGATCAGCTCTAGTTCTCAGCCTCAGACTTAGTCCCAGACTCCTGCTCAGCCTAGTGGGACCCGTCCTTCGAAGAAATGCTTCAACTGCGGTTCTCCAGATCACTTTATTCGAGAGTGTCCCAAACCTCTCTATTGCACCTTCTGTAAGAAGGAGGGACACAGGATCTCCACTTGTCCTATTGCTCCAGCTAGTGCCAAGCCTGGCAGGCTTAATGCTGCCAAGGCTCCTACCACTTCTGCTCAGCCTAAAGGTACACATCCTTCCGTTCTTGAAGGCTCTATTTTATTTCATGGTACATCTATTAGAGTTCTTTTTGATACGGGTGCCTCTCACTCATTCGTATCAAAGGAACTAGTTGATACTTTATCTTTGGATGTTACTTGTATGGTTTCTTCACTAAGGATTGTGAATCCCATTGGTCACGACCCTTAGCTTGCTCTGTGAGAATATAGATATTGATCTTTGTGGCTTTTCTTTTCGTGCAAATCTCCACGTTATGGAGTATTTGGGCTTTGATATGATTCTTGGCATGGATTGGCTCGTTCAGCACGACGCCAAAATTATTTGTTCAGAGCGGATATTATTCATTCATCACCCTGACTCGTCCTCTCCGTTAGCTATTGTTCTTCAAGATGTTGGGCTTTCTGATGTTACTTTATTCTCTCTTGATTCACGAGATGATGAGGTAGACATATCTCGTATTCCAGTTGTTTGGGATTTCCCCGATATCTTCGAGCCAGTATCTAGTTTACCACCGAAGCGAGCTATTGAGTTCCGCATCGATCTCATTCCAGGCTCCCACCCAGTTGGGCGTCCTCCCACGAGGATGTCTACAAAAGAGAATGAGGAACTCAGGAAGCAGTTAGTGGAGCTTGAGGCGAAGCAGTTCATTCGATCCAGTTCTTCGCCATGGGGTGCTGCTGTGGTCTTCGTTAATAAGCCCGATGGCTCTCTTAGGCTTTGCATTGACTATCGCAAGCTTAATGAGTTGACCATCAGAAATCATTATCCATTGCCACGGATAGAGGATATGTTTGATCAGTTGAGCGGTGCGAAGGTCTTCTCTCAGCTCGACCTTGCCACCGGATTCCATCAGCTACGAGTCGCCGAAGATAGCATTCCTCTTACAGCTTTTCGCACTCGTTATGGTTCTTTTGAGTGGTTGGTCATGCCGTTCGGCTTGACGAACGCTCCGGCTTTCTTTGTCGATCTTATGAATCGAGTATTCTGGGAATACATCAATAGATTCGTTCTGGTTTTCATCGACGATATTCTTATTTATTCTAGATCCGAGGTAGAGCATGCTCATCATTTGCGGATCGTCTTGGATACTCTTCGTCAGCATCAGCTTAAGGCCAAGCTCTCCAAGTGCCATCTTTGGGAGAGCAAGGTCAAGTTCTTGGGCCATATTGTATCCTCTGAGGGTATTTCTGTCGATCCTGCCAAGATCGAAGCTATTCAGAATTGGAAGCAGCCCGAGAACGTTCATGATATTCGCAGCTTCCTTGGTCTGGCGGGTTATTACCGTCGATTTATCAAGGATTTCTGTCATGTTGCACTTCCCCTCACGACTCTGACTCGTAAGGGGGTTCGTTTTATTTGGTCTGATAAGTGTGAAGCTTCCTTTCAGCGACTGAAGGAACTTCTCACCCATGCTCCTATTCTTGTGGTTCCTGAGAGTAACCAGGATCTTGTTGTTTACACCGACGCTTGTGGTAGCGGCCTCGGTGCTGTGCTTATGCAGAAGGATCGGGTAGTTGCTTATGCTTCTAGGCAGCTACGTCCGAATGAGGTTCGCTATCCTACGCATGATCTTGAGTTAGCTGCTATCGTCTTTGCCTTGAAGACGTGGCGTCATTATCTATTGGGCGAACGTTTCATTCTCTACACCGATCACAAGTCGCTGAAGTATCTTTTCAACCAGAGAGATCTCAATATGAGGCAGCAGCGATGGCTTGAGTTTCTCGCCTCATATGACTTAGATATTCAGTATACCCCTGGAAAGGGTAATCGTGTGGCTGATGCACTCAGTCGCAAATACTCGACAGTAGTTTCTATGATGATAGCCGAGTGGGATATTCTTGAGACTCTTTCTATGTGTGATATTCGAAATTGAGCTCCGTCTTCTGATTCTCAGATCTTATTATTCAGCTTGGAAGCTCGTCCTATCTTATTGGATCGCATTGCCCATGCTCAGCGGCAGGATCCAGAATTATTGCATTATATTCATCTCCTTGAGTCGGGATCCAGTGATGAGACATTGTTGGATTATTCTATTGATTCTCATCGGTGTCTTCGTAGAAAGAACCGTATTTTGGTAACATCTGATTTATCGCTTAGGCATGACATTCTAGACGAGTGTCATCGCACTAAGTACACTATACATCCCGGGTCGAGTAAGATGTATGCCGACATGTGTCGCCTATTTTATTGGGAGGGCATGAAGAGTGATGTTGCAAGTTATGTAAGCCGTTGCATGACTTGTCAACAGATCAAAGCTGAGCATCAGCGTCCATCCGGTCTTCTTCAGCCGCTAGAGATTCCATTGTGGAAATGGGATCAGATATCCATGGATTTTATTGACGATCTGCCTCGATCGAGGTCAGGCCATACTTCTATTTGGGTCATCGTCGACCGCTTGACCAAATCAGCTCATTTCATTCCTATTAAGTCCACTCGGACTGCTCCTCAGCTTGCCAAGCTATATGTGAAGGAAGTCGTTCGACTTCATGGCATTCCTAGCTCTATCGTCTATGATCGAGACACTATCTTTACTAGTCACTTCTGGAAGTGCCTACAGTCAGCTTTGGGCTCAAAGCTGAATTTCTCGACTGCTTATCATCCTCAGACTGACGGTCAGACAGAGAGGGTGAATCGTGTTTTAGAGGATCTTTTGCGCTGTTGTATTCTAGATTTCGGAGGTAGTTGGGAGGATCACTTACCGCTTGTAGAGTTCTCCTACAACAACAGCTTTCAGTCTAGTATCGGCATGGCACCTTTCGAGGCTCTTTACAGAAGGCCATGTCGCTCTCCTGCTTGTTGGTTAGAATCTGGGGAGAAGCACCTTCTTGGTCCAGATTCAGCTCGGGAATCTTCTGAGAAGATTATTCTTATTCGTCAGAGAATGAAAGAGGCGCAGAACCATCAGAAATCCTACGCGGACAACCGTAGGAAGCCTCTTGAGTTCTCCATTGGTGATCATGTCTTTATTCGGATATCACCCATGAAGGGAGTTGTGCGTTTCAGCTCTACAAGGAAGTTGGCTCCTCGCTATGTCGGACCATTTCCTATTACGGAACGCATCGGCCCCGTTGCTTATCGTGTGGCTCTACCTGCTCACTTCTCCGGAATGCACAATGTGTTCCATGTTTCCCAGCTTCGCATGTGTGTCCGCGATCCTGATTCTATCATCGAGCCTTATATCGTGCCCGATTTGGAGATCTCACCCGATCTATCTATAGAGCAGCAACCTCTTCGTGTGCTTGATTCGGAGATCAGACGTCTTCGAAACAAAGAGGTTCCGCTTGTGAAGATTCAATGGTCGTCTAATCCAAAGGACTGCACTTGGGAGACCAGAGAATTTATCGAGCGTACTTATCCTGGTTTTCTTTCATCTTCCGGCACGGGTGAGCATCTATATTTTATCTTCTGTATTCCTTTTGTGGATTAGATGTTATAGACGACTTCCATATTTAAGGAATTGCGGGGATGCAATTTTCTTAAGGGGGGAGTCTGTAACAACCCTGAGATTGCAATTACCGAATAATAAATTAAAATTATGATTTTAAGTGGAAAAGGGAGCTAAACAAAAATCTTGGGAATTGAAATTTGCAATTGGTTTGCAAATTAAAGTATTTTGGGTTTAAAATGGGGAAATTGATATTTTTGGAATTTAATATTAAAAGGGGAATTTTAATGTGATAATGGGTTTAATTGGTTAATGAGACAATTATATGGTTTTAATTAAAATTAGGATGCCACTTAGGATTTTGTTCACATGATAACCTTAGGAAAATAAACTAAGTCCTAATGGGTTTTAAAACCTCTTACCATGACCCATTAACCAACCCACTCCTATATTATATCTCAAACCCCTCCCATAAACCCTAACCCTCCTCTTCATAAATTCCTAAACCTAAATCTAAACATAATTAATGGCCTCCCTTTAGAAGATCCATCTCCTTCTCTTCATAATTAAACTAGTTTAATCTTTGAAAGGTAATGCAATCTCTCCTATTCTCTAATCTATCTTAATCCTTATTTTATCTCTTCCATCTTGTGTAATCTTTGTTTTGTTTTCTTTTTGATTTTGGGTCCTTGAAGTTTCATGATCTTATGCTTTGAGATTGAGGAATTGGCTTGCTTGATATTGTGCACACAAACTATTTGATTCTTTGCTTCATTGAGGTAATTACTATTGATTAGTGATTATTGCTAGTAGTGATTATTGTTAGTTAAAATTTGGGTGAAAATTATT
Source organism: Allium fistulosum (assembly GCA_030737815.1). Taxonomy (NCBI): domain Eukaryota; kingdom Viridiplantae; phylum Streptophyta; class Magnoliopsida; order Asparagales; family Amaryllidaceae; genus Allium; species Allium fistulosum. Next base: position 475,364,092 of record CM060904.1, read on the forward strand.
GCCAAAAACTGAAAAAAAAACACCCCTAAATCACTAAAAATCAACAAAATAGTTGGTTGGAATTGCTTCAGCCTGAAACAGGCTGGAATGGTGATCTGGGTGCACCAGAACAGGTCTGGGTTGCACCCAGACTGATGCAGGCTAGCCCAGTTGGGCTAGCCAGGGTAGGCCAGCCCCTAGGGGGCTGGCGCGTGACAGGCCCCTCAGCCCGCCTGGGCCGGGGAGTGAGGGGACGCGGGCCGAAGCCCGCGTCCATGTCCCCAGCCCAGGCGGGCTGGGGACTAGGTCACACTCCCCAGCCCGCCTGGGTTGTGGAGTGGGGGGAAGCGGGCCGAAGCCCGCGTCCATGTCCCCAGCCCAGGCGGGCTAGGGACTGGGTCACACTCCCCAACCGCCTGGGCCGGGGAGTGGGGGGACGCGGGCCGAAGCCCGCGTCCATGTCCCCAGCCCAGGCGGGCTGGGGACTGGGTCACACTCCTCAGCCCGTCTGGGCCGGGGAGTGGGGGGACGCGGGCCGAAGCCCGTGCCCATTTCCCCAGCCCAGGCGGGCTGGGGCCTGGCTGACGCGGGCCGAGCCCGCGTCCTATAAAAAAAATATATATAAAACTCAGTGTTATACTCTGTTTCCAGATTTTGATCTCCACTTCGCGATGCCGCCATGCTCGCATCGGAAGTCGGAATTCGACGTTTTTGGTCTCGTTGGAAAGGTGGAGTTTCGAACTCCATCTCTGGAATGTTTGGGCAACATCAGAGTTCGTTTGGTACTTCGAATTTCATGTTGAAGTTGAACTATGGTCGCTGTTGGTAAACAGTATGAATCTTTTTCTGGGTCCAACTTTGAGATGTCGCTGCCACTTTGTCTCAACTCGGAATCCAAAAATTCTATTTGCATCTTAAAGTAGGGATGTTGGACTACATGCCTGCAAATTTTCATGACATTTGGACACAGTTTGCTGGTCCAAATAAATTGCCGAACTTGGGTTCGCAGCTGTTTTTGAATGTTTACAAACACTTAGAATATTTTTTAGTGATTTTCTGGTTTTATTGATTTCTTTGAGATTTGTCTCTAGATTTCGTACACGGGTTTTATGAATCATTTTCAAAAGATTTTGCACTCCTAAATGGCTTTCGAAATTATTATATAATATTATTTTTAATTATTAAATTAATTACTCCATAATAGGAGAGTTTTCAAAAGCCGTTTTAAAGTGATTTCAAAAATCAATTATAAATCCGTTTCGCACTATTATTTTCTATAATAAAAACCTCACACTCACTTTTTAGCACGTCGAGCGAAGTGGAAAGGTGCTTAAACGGTTAGGAAATCTTCGGCTTATGGAACCGTGTGTATTTTCTTTCCGGTTAACCCCCGACCTATTCGATTGATCGTTTTGACCTTTGGGTCTAGTTTACCGATGATACGAGGTGGACTTTTTATTGTTTGGAGTGTGAGCTTGCTATTGGTTAGGAAACCGTTTAGTGCGAACGTGGGGTATGAGACTCATTGTTAACACTTTACGGGTTCCTTTCCAAGAAGTTAGTGACACATTAGCCTCTGGGCGGCCAGTACTGGACCTCTGGGTCACCACGCCTCTGGGCAACCATCTCTGGACACCTGCTCTATGGAGCAGTATTTTCGGCATGTGCCTCTGGGCCTTTATCCTTCTCGGAAGGATCTTGCCGTCTCACGCGTTCCGCATCTGTGCGAGTGATCGATCACAACTCTACAGTACTTGGCAACAACGACTCTGGTCGGTGCACGTGCAATATTGTTATTATTTGATGATTTTTACATCCATTCGAGTACCGCCATTCGGTGTTGGTCCTATGGATCCATACGATGTAAGTGTGATTACCTTGTGGATTCACAGTGTCTCTGGACACTACTTTTCAGTGATTGATTTCGTTGACTTTTCAGTATATCCCCATTGCTCTTTGGAGCATCGATCTTTGCTTGGGCATTGATTACAGACTCTGGTCACTCTTGGGATTATTGCCTATGGGCATCTTTTTATAGCTTTGGCTACGCCGATGATATGAGGCGATTTTATTTATTCTGCACTTTGGTGTTGATTTCTCTTTGGAGATTTTTATTGTTTATTGATGATTAGGGATCGTCATTATATTCATGTGGTTCATAATATACTTCTCTTTGGATAAGTACTGCTTTATTTATGTACCGCACTATTATATATCTCAGTTATTACTGATTGTTTAGCTAGCCTGACCCGAGTGTTTTTCGCTCGGGTCAGACCGAGTTATTTCAGGTTAGGTCTCTGGACTTAGCTTATGTGCTTCCGCTTGGACATTATCTGCTATGCTGATAGATAGCGCTTTTATTTGTCCACTATTCCGCTACTCTGTTATTATTCAGACTTTGATATGTACATATTTTTGACTCACATGTGTGAGCAGTGGCTTTGTACCCACTTATGATATTTGGATCTGTATTGAGGATGTATTGTCCTGGGATTTTATATCTGTTATGTGATTTTGTTCTGTGATGTTTTATCATTTTATTACTATGCTTATTCTGATAGATCTTTAGCCATTGTAATTTCGTTATAAATATTATTGAATATGTCGAACCACTTGGAAAAAAAAAGATACCACCCTTCCGACGTATTCAGTAGATAGTTATAGCTTGATTACAAATGGTCGCTTCCACTATACTCTATTCTCTGCTTTAACAGACAGTATTACTCCCGTAATACTCTTTGTTATAGTGGGTCTCAGAGTGGGGCGTTACAGTTCGGCAAACAAAGTTTAATTTATGAAACCAAAAGTTGTAGCTAATGCTTCCATAAACCTGTATTTCACTTGTATAATCCAAAGAGGTTAATAATTATATAAAAGTGAAATATTTAAGTTGTCTCAATTAATAACAAACAAAACATCACAACATAACGATAATCATTTGCAAACAACAGTACAAACATCATTTCAACCAAGAAATCAATCATCCATCCATAGCAACTAAAACAAATGGTTTGTTCGATTTTTGACACCTTAAATCATATAGAATGACTAATAAACTACTAGGTATACCATCTACTCAACATTCTTAGATAAAACTTTATAGATTATTTATACATCTCTATACAAAATAGAAGTATCCTTTCCCAACCAATCCATAAGCCAAACAAACAAAGAATTCAACACATTTGTAAGTTTACTCTGTTTATTCTTTCACATCATTTATTTTTTCCCATTTCATTTTTTCTCATACAATGATTTTCTTTAATTCACGTTCATTATTTACAAAACTTTAATTTTCATTCATTCCTGTAAGGCTTATTTCATTAATTTACATTCTTTACTTATATAAGTTATACCCATTTAAATTATTTGGGTCATAAATGAATTCATTATTGAAGTATTGTATATTTTTTATTTCAGTTTACCTCACATTTACTATTTAGTTTGATTTCCCTTTTTATATAAATATTCATTTGTGAAACAACTCATACCTATAAAAGATTTTCACCTTTCACTTTTATTTCTTTCACATATAGTATCCACTTTTACTATTTACTCTAATTATAATTGGATTCAAACATTACCTAAGTTTATAATCATTTAATTACAGTATTTACTTTTTTATTAAGTATAATTACTAGCATTTCAAATTATTAACTTAAGTAAGTTAAATCCACGGTAAATATGAGTGTGACGGCATCAGAGATATTTACAGGGTTTGACATCTCCTATCCAGTGTCTAACGTGAGTGCAATAACTTAAGAGATGTTTGGGATTTACATCTCATAAGGATCCGTTAAACTATCTACTATGTAGTACAATACGCTATTATAATTGTCTACAGTAAAGTAAAAGTATTAAAATAGCGTTAAGGCGTTACCCATACCCCCTTAACACATTTTATATATTCCCATAGTCTATACAGTACCGTAACTCCTCCATAAACTGGAGGCTATCAGAGGGCACTCCATTGGTATGGTACAAAACAAACTCGTAGAAGGCACGATAGGGCATGTGACAAGGCACTTGAGGCAATGCCAGGGTAGAAATACCAATTACGTATCCGGACTGGTGGTAACGCATAGAAGCTACTACCGCCCACCTCGCAACACACTCCCAAATCAAAATCAAGGGTGGAAACCAAATCAATCACAAAGCCAGAATATAGTATCGAAGAAGTGCGCCCTATAGGAGGAATGACTTCACTTGGCCCGGCGTGGCTCCTGATTTTAGCCACATCAAGCTGACTCATGGGAGTCAGGGTCACGTAAATACTTCATACAGAATCATTCACCAAACCATCCTACTTCATTTCTGGAATCTCCACCACATACATAGTTGTTAAAGTGGTTTTCGATATTGGCAGAGAGTATGACAATATCCGATCCCGGTCTCTTTAACAACCAAACGCTTATTTCACACCGGATGGTTCTTTTACATTTCAAGAAGGTCAATTCACAATTTATATCAAAATATCATATTCGATTTCAAATCATATCTCTTTTGAAATCATATTCACTTTCAAAACTATATTCACTTTAAAACCCATATTTACTTCCAAAATCATATTCACTTTTGAATTTATCGATGAGATAGGTTAATTAAATTCTAGTTTCAAAATCACCGTATTTACTCAAATATGTCATTTCACAAAAGGGTATCAATTCCAAATTCCAACTTAGATTGTATAATCATCAAGGATTTAAACATAATTACTTCAACTTTACACAGTCTGCAATTTTAGAAAATAGTTTAGATAGTCATAAATAGTTTCAATAGTTTAAAAATAGTTTAAGTAGATTAAAATAGTTTAAATAGTAAAATAGTTAAATAGATTTAAATTTGGTTTAACTAGATTTAAATTGATTTAAATAGATTAAATATAGATTTAAAATGATTTAAATAGATTAATTATAGATTAAATAGATTAATTATAGATTAAATAGATTTAAATTATATTAAGTAGATTTTTAAATAGATTAAATAAATTTAAAATAGATTAAGTAGATTTAAATTATATTAAATAGGTTTAAAATAGATTAAATAAATTTAATTAGTTTAAAATAGGTAAAATAGATTAACTTGGATTAAATAGGTTATAATAGATTAAAATAAAATAAAATAGTTTTAATTGATTAAAATAGTTTAAATTAATTTAAAATAGATTTCAAGGTTATATCCAAACATTTCCAATAACTCAAGTTTCGATAAATTCATTTATATATGACACTTCAACTTTGAAATTCCAATTTAAATCCTTTGAACAATTCATTAAATCAATTCCAATTTCAACATTTACGCTTGGACTTCCGAAAATAATTCAGTTTATATAAATCAAATTTCTATTTCAAAATACCAGTTAACTGAATTCAAAAATTTAAAGATTCAAAAATCACTTAATTTAACCAATCCGGTGTTTGTATATAATTTTCTACCCTATGGTCAAGTGATACGGATATTTATCATTTCAATCCGCAATTTAAAATTTTACGGTTCTATATCATTTCAAACCGCAATCCCAAATTCAATAACATCCATAAAATCACTCGAGTCTATAATTTCAACCCATAACGATTTTTTCCTAATCAATAGATCGTTCGGGTATGTATCATTTCAACCCATAGGGAACTTTCAGTGTTACAACATATAAAAATACAACATCCAGTCATCCAATATCAACAATCAAACATACATCACAATCATCATCCAAATCAACCAATAAACATCTATAAATAACTGATTATAATTAACTAGCATTAAATTGACAATTAAATTCAATATTAAATCAAACGATGATTAAATGCAATAAAATTCAAATTTAACTAGAATGACAATTTAAACATACCAACCATCAATCAATAAATTTCAAATCACATCATAAATTTAATTTAACTAACATAAGATAGTTTAGTAATTGTGAGTGGTTAAAACACTCACCTTTGATTTTAGCCCATAAAAATCCAAACAGAAGCGCAAAAACTCAACAGTCTCCAAATTCAACTAAATTAATTTCATATTGTTCGGAATTTAAATATGAATCCAACAGAAGAAATCGCGCGTGAATCAAAGTTTATATGCAAAAGATATTCATGTTATAAGAAATATTATTAAAATAATAATTAGTACGCATAAAAAAATAAACAAATTTTAATACTTACGTTTCTCTCAAGATGAGGCTTAAGGAAAAGATTGAAGAACAACTAAGATGAGGACAGGATGTGTACGGAAAAATGGAAAAAAATCATGTTTCATAGAAGAAAGCTTTTGGATTTGCAAGAATAAGAGCTTTTGAATATGAGATGTCAGGAGAAACAAAACGCAAATGAAGAAATAAGCTGTAGGTTATTTATAATTAGGAAATGAAGGTGGAGGGACAAAATAAATGTCACGTTTTATTTTGAAAGCTCCAGGCATTAATAATGCATAAGAAAATGTACATAGGAATTCAAAAGTTTGCAAACCAAATAAAAGTAAAACTTTGTATACGTGAAAATGAGATCGCAAGAATTAAATACAGCCTAAAAGTCTAGGCTCGGGTATTAAATAGAAGGAGAAATGAACGGATCAAGTATTAATAATAAGGTAACTATTTTAAAACGTTCATGCAACAATTAATAACAAAAGAAATGAATGGACCATGTACATCGCACGACTCTTTGAAATTCAATTTTTTTTTGAAACATAATCAAATTAACTTCATTAACCCAAATAATATTCAAATTTGTATGCATTTAGGTTTTTATCTACGCATAATAAAAATTTTATACTTACCTTAAAAATGAAAAGGTTCAATTTGGTTTTCCCAAAATGATCTTTTATTTCCATTAAAACACCATTTTTTGTTTAACACAAAACGTGCGTTTCTTTTATTAAATCTATTAATTGCAATCAACGTTTTCTTTCCTTTTAATCGAAATATTTGAATTACATTAATTGCAATTACTTACAAAGTTAAATTTCAAAACAGACAACTAAAATGGATGAAAAAATAGAACAATTGTTTATTTAAACATGTTTATAAATTTGTTGTTTATACACAAGAGTAATAAATAATTTTGAAATAGATTATTTTCCTATTCTTGTAATCAATCTGTAAGCTAAAACACTGTTCAATAAACATATATTTCTTCCTTTAAAATCAATTATTCTATTCTTTATTTTAATGAAACTAAATCTACATTCACAAATGAAACATTCATTTTATTTGATGTAAATGTTCTTTTCATTAAATCATACTTTCCTTATATTTTCACAAAACATAAGCTACTTATAATTACACCTATTAATTTACAATTTAGTATTCTCTCTCCTGTTAATTGTAAATTTTCAATCACATTAATTTCAGATGATTAAGTTTCAAAATTGACTAAATGACTGTAATGAGAAGTAGAACAATTATTTCCTATCTAATATTAATTTAAACATATTTATACACTATTGGATACAAACGGTAATTACACATTTCGTACTAAATAATAGTTTCTCATCTCTACAATCAATCTTTCAGCAACCAAACATTCCAAATAAATAAACATATGTTTACTCCTTTACTAAACTTATTCATTTTTATTTTATTTTGATTTATACTCCTACTAATAAATCAACTAATACCTTATGGAATTGTTAACATAGGTTTATTTCTTGTTACCATCATTTTCTACAATTGACGCCTTTTCTTACATTAACCATAATATTTAATTACATTAAATTCCAATTAATTATATTCTAATTCCAATAAATTGGTTTAATTAGATTTCAATCTTTTTATTTAATCAAACATTACTCTATAGATATAGTTAACCTTGGTTTGTATCTTATTACATTAATATTCTCCAATTTCATCTTAATTTACATTAACGCAATATTTAGTTACATTTATTGCAATTTATTTCCAATTTGATTTCAACACGTTAAACAAATAGGTATAAAATAACAATTGTCACCTTTAACTTATATTAATCACACTTATAAGTTGATTGTTTATAACAAATGTTATAATTATTTATACACTACTAATTTTATTCAATTACAATTTATTACATACTATTTCATTTGTTAATACAACATTTAAATTATCAATTACTCTTTTAATCCAATTACCAATTAATACACACATTATTACAATTAATTTACAATCTATAACCAATTATAACTTTCTAATCATTTTAATTAATTGGAATTACATTTAAAGCAGTTATCAATTACCTTAAATTAATACTATTACATTTCGTTCTAGTTATATTCTTACTATTAAATCACAAATTATTTTCTCTTCCAACATTAAATCACAAAACCTTATTAAATTAAATAATTTTAATTATCAAAAATTACGGATCGTTACATTCTTTGATTCTATGAGTGTAGTCAGTGAAAGATGTAATATTTATCTACACTATGTTCACATTTATGAGTTTATTTGAGTTTCAATTCGGGTCCCCGAAATTCCATTATTATTTTTTTCTTCTCTTTTTTTCTATTTCCTATTTTTTTCAATTTTTTCCTTCCTTTTATTTCAAAAAATAAAATAATATAATATAATAATACCCAAGCAATATACTGATTGTTCTCTCCCTTTTTATTCTCGGCCCAAACCAAAATAACTTAGATTATAAAACATAATCTAGATAAAAAGATGGACTTAGGAAATCATGGAGGTAGGCATCAAGTAGTAGATGCGAAGGAAGCTTGCGAATATCCATTTTGATGAGTCGCCCGAGATTGATTTTGATCTAGTATTTAGGTTAGGTTGCAGGTTATAGATCGCGTATTGATTAGAATTCTTTAGTGTAGATATCAGATTGGATTGTAGCGGATTGTTGATAGCGGATCTGAGTGAAGGTAGAACAAAGTGGTGGTTTGATAATGTAATTTAGGTGTGGTGTAGTTGTGATGTTTTTGATTAGGCAAGACAATGTTTGGGTTGTGATGTTTATGGAGTTTGGTGATGACGAAATTAAACAAGAAGAGAGAAAGAAAAGGAAAAAATTTATAATAGAAAGGATAAGATTAAAACCACACATTAGAACGCTACTCTGATAGTCCCAACTTATCATTTTCCAATGTCTATCATATTCTGAATCTCAAATTAAACCTTGTATCTATCAATTAATTATGTGACTCTTGTAATATATGACGTTACTTATAATTCTTGTTTTATGTAGGATCTATAATCTCAAAAAATGATTGGGCCAAGCCATAGGAAAGGGGGACTATATGTTTTGAATGAATTAAAAGTTCCAATTAGTGCTGCTACTAGTATTGGTTTATCTTCTTTTCATTTTTGTCCTTATTTCTCTAGTTTTTATTTATGGCATTCTAGTTTGGGACATGTTTCTTCTTCTCATTTGAGATTTTTAGCATCCACAAGTGCATTAGGAAATTTTCAAACTCATGATATTTCTGATTATAGTGGATGTAAACCAGCAAAGTTTTTCTCTTTATCCTTTAATAGTAGCGGCAACGAACCGGATTTTCGACCCTCAAAAATCGACACTAATACGTCCACTGTATTATATGTCGAACATTCAAGTGTCGGAAATACCGATTTGTTACAGTGAAAGAAGAAGGTAGAAGATAGAAGAAAACTAAGCAACGCAGAATCTCACAACACAGCGAATAATATATAATACAACAATGATCTTTACAAAAAGGAAATATCTTTATTCATATATACAACATCGAAATACATTAAACTTATCCTAAATTTGGACAGTTATAGAAACATGTCCTTCCATTGACAAACATACAGACTCTATAATATAGCAGAAGAAAAATATACATGAATAGGTCTTGACCATCCAGCTCCTTTCCAACTCCAAAGTATCCAACTAACCTGGGAAAAACATGCTCGGTCTGACCCGAGCATTACATGGAATAACGTCCAGGTCAATCTGGTAAACCAGCAAGAGTAAAACTCGATAACAAGTAACAACCAAACTAATTTATATATTTGAAAACTTTTCACAATGGGTATCTCATAAGACCACACCGCACATAAAAACAGATGGGTTTTTACCTTACGATAACCAAAACATTTTATATCAAAATCGAGTGATATTATTATAGTGTCTAGGTTTAAAGCAAAAAGATAAAATAGCTGAAATGCTTGCATCTCAAATTCCAACATACTAGGCTCTACAATCAAAACCAAAAGGCACGTATTGGGGATTGGATTCCAATAATGGCAAGGTAAGGGACTACCTTCCAATGATACACCTCTAGTAAATTCACTGATGCTAACACATAGTCGGCTGCCTCTTTAACATGGCAGACCGGATTACCTCACCCCCTTAACACCGAGGCCTTATACTACCTGTGATATCCCGGGATTTCGAGGAATTTAAAATGTGATAATCTCTAAATTTAAATTATTTAAATTGATAATATTAATATAAATAACCAAATAATATAATAATAAGATGTTTTAATTATGGTATAGATTGATTTGTAATAAGAATAATTGTTTAAATTATGTTATTTTATAAATTTGATTTTTAATAGATTTATCATTTCTAAAATTAATAAGTATTGTTTAAATATATATATTGTCTTGAGTTGTTTTTAAATGAAATAATTAAGTTCAAACTTAATAATGTGTTTATATAAAAATATAAATGTTAAGTTGATTTTAAATTGGATTTTTAAAGGTAAAATTTGAATTTGAATCTTTAAAAGATAATTATTTTAATATATTTGGGTATAAGAATATACGAACAAGACTTTTATTTAAAATAAGGCTTTTGTTTTATTTTTGTCTTCCTTAAAGAGATTTTGTATATAAATTTAGAAAGTATTTATTTAATAGTAAATAAATACAAAAGATATTTTTACACTTAAAAATGAATGAAATACATTGTATATGATTTTTAGAATATAAATGGGTTTTTATTTTATTTTTCTTTCAAAGGTTTTATTTATTTATAATATAGAAAAGCATTTATTTAAAAAGATATGTATTTATCTATTTAGGAAATACATATAAAAGCTTTTAAAATCTTTTTAAAAATAATATAAAAAGATTAAGGACAAGTGTTAAATTTCTAAACATGTTAAATACATGTGTAAGGTAATTAAACAATGTATGAGACAAGTGTCATTTTATTATCATTTTCTTTGATTTTTAATAAACCATAAAATTAAGCTTATAAAAGCCTACATCTCTATTTCCTTTTTCTTTTCTAATCTCATTTCTAAACAAAGACAAAGCCAAAACCATATAATTATTCAAACCGAAATCATCTTCAAACCAAAACTGAAATGATCTTCTCAAACCAAAAATATACAACCTGAAATCAAATTCAAAAACAACCTGTAACCCTTCTCAAATGCCTGAAACCATGTATTCTTTCAAGCCTGTAAACATTTATTCTTCAAGACCAGTAATTAATGCATGCAAGTAAATCTGAAGTTTTCAAGAGCTTCTCAAATTTTAAAAAGGAATCAAGGGAGTCAAATTGAAAGTAGATTCAGTTCAAAGCTTCCAGTTTTCAAAAGATCAACATTCCAGTTATAACTTCTCTGTTCAACATAATAGGTGAGTAAACCTTCTTTGCAAAAGCTAAAATGAGTTTAAATTTGCTTTCATATGATTTGTGAATGAAGTAACTGTGCATGTTATAGATATGGATGTATACTGTTGTATGTGTTGAACTATGTATATATGCCTCTGTTTCCAGATTGTTGTGATAACTTAGTTACCAAATTCCATACCTTTTATTTATTCATTGTTAGGATTTGGTTTAAAAATAAATTAGCTTAGTTTTAATATAATATAGGTACTAAAAATAGAAACAAGTAAGTATGGTTTGAAATATGCTTGTTTTTGTGAAATAACAGTAGGAATCCTGTAAAACATCAAAAAATCAAATATCGAATTATACTAATTCAAGTTCATATCTGGAATCACCTTTGAAAAACAAGATTTTTAAAACAAAAATTATAATTTTTAAAATTGTATTAAGAGTGAATTTCTTAGTTAACCAGAGTTTGGGTTTTTAGTGATTTCTGGTGACTGTGATGTTTTTGGTAGTCGAGATTGTTTCTGGTGATAGATTGGTGATGGTAGAATCTTGGAAAAATAGTGGATGATTTTAGTTTACGTCGTGGTGATCGATCGATGGTAATTTAGGGTTTAGGGATGGTTTTGGGTATGGTTGAAATCGCGACTTGTTCCGATGACGTGGGTGAACTGGAGGCTACCGCACCTGGGGGAAATGAGGCATGGGTTAGAGATGGAGCTTTGGTCGAAGTCGGGGAAATTCTGGTGGTCGGAATCGGTCTGGCGAGGCGAATATGGGTTGTCGAATTTGTTCCAGGAAGTGGTCGAGGAAGCTTAAATTCGATTTACGATTTTGCTCGATGGTTGGAGTTGACGTGGTGGTCGAGGAGAAGGATTGCGACTCGATGGTGATCAGCAAGTTGGTCGGAGTCGTCGAAGTTCACCGTGCACGTGCACGTGTTCTCGATTTCGTGCATCTGGAAATATGGGATTGGGGAAGAAAGCAAAATTCTCGGGTTTACTTCGGGGAAGTTCGAGTTTTACTCGAAGCAGGTAGCGTGGTGGGTTGTCTCGTGTTTTACTTCGGGTTTCTGAACGTTTTTACTCGGGTTTGGTGGGAGCAGGCATTAGGATTTTTAAAGAAATGTTTTAAAACAAAAGAAACCTTGTTTTTAGTGTTTCTGAGTTTTAAATTAAAGTTAAAACAAGATTTTAACTATTTAACTAAATTGTTTTCTAGAAAAATTGTTTTAACAAGTTTAAAATAATTTAAATAAATAAGTTTTAAAGAAGAATAGGAAAGTGGATTTTCAAAATGTTATTTGTCTTAAAATTTATTTAATAACTTAGAAAGTTTCAAAAATTTAAAAGTCAAATTTGAATGTTTAAATTGTTAAATTTTAATTGATTTCTAAAGTGTTTAATTTAAATAAAGTTTGATGATTAAGATTTGGTAATCAATTAAAATAAGGAGTTATCTTAAGTAATTAAGAGATTTAATTAATTAAAAATAATTAATATGGGAAGGTAATTAAATTGTTGGTCAATTTAATTTATTTAATTAAGATAATGATTTTCTTAATTAAAGTTTTTAAGTATTAATAGTTAAATAATTAACCAAGAAATTAATTAATGATTAATTAGAGATAATCATTTATAAATTAATTAAGTATAATTACTTGCTGGAGTAATTAAGGAATAATTACTGGATGTAATTAAGTAAAGGAAGTTATTTAATAAAGTAATTAGAGGATAATTATTTTATTAAATAGAAAGTAATTAAGAGTTAATTACCTAGTGTTATTAATTAAATAATTTATTTAATAAAGTTAATTAAAAGATTTAGGATAATTAATAAGGTAATTTATTATTGGTTAAGGTAATTAATTAAAAAGTAATTAATTAAGGAAAGTAATTAAGGGAAGTTAATTACTGGATAAGATTAATCAAAGGTGATTAATAATTGTGATTTAATTAAGATTAATTATTTAATTAATTTAAATAAAATAAATAATTAAAGATGTAATTAGAGATCATTAGTTTATAATTAATGATGTAATTAAGAGTTAATTAATTAAGATTAATTAATCAAATGATAACTAATTAATTGTAATTAATTAAGGATTAAAGTAATTGATTTTAATTAATTAATTAATGAAGTAATTAAAGGTTAATTACTGTATTTAATTAAGGATAATTAATTTGTGAATTAATTAAAGATAATTACTTAAATGTAATTAAAGTATAATTAATCAAGGTGATTAATTAAGTGGATAATTAGAGAAAGGTTAATTAATTTATTTGTAATTAATTAATGATTATATAAGTAAGATTTATAATGAAGTAATTAATTTAATTAATTTTAAATTAATTAAGAGATGAAGTAATTAATTTAATTCACTTTAAATTAATTAAAGATAGAGATAGTTAATTTAATTCATTTTAAATTAATTATGTTGTGATTAAGTAAATCATTGCTTATATAAGAATGAATGACATTGATTGACTAGAATGAATGTTATCTCAGAAATGAGATAAGTAATGTTGTGTGGTATGAATGCTTGGTTGCATTATAATGGTAATATAGATTAACTATTGTGATGTTGATATGGATTACCTATTTGATTATGAATCATCTGTTTAAATGATAATGTGATTATCAATTGTGATGTGTGAATCATCTATCTGTATGAATATAGATAAGTTAAATTGTTTAAACCTTTAAACAACTTGGCCTTAAAAGATACGTTTTGGATTTCGATGAGACCGGGATCGGGTTTCCGTATACCGGAATTCCAGGTCTGGAGACCCGAATACCACATCGATCCAAATTAACGATAGGTCGTGAATCTCAAGTGAAGATGAAGATTCAGAGTGCAAGGGTTATTGTCGTTAACTCTGAGGGTGATTCCAAAACGAGTGTAACGAGATAATGCCTTCGGTTTCGTTCGAACCCGGAACGAACTTATATGGATTGAATGCTTTCAGCACATCGTCAGGCGGACGATGAGCATTCTAAGTGATATGTTCTGATTAAAGGTAATCGTAACCTCAAGCCTCATCAACCGGGAATGGCTAAAACAGGGGAGGTGCAGCAAGGCTTCGTGGGTAGCACCCACTGAGAGCAAGATAGATCCCTGTCTAGAGGTCCCTTTTCTTTTATTCGGCTTAGTGTGTGGTTGGTCGCGCCAACTACGGGATTGTCTTGTTCGGGATTATCCAGTAAGGGATGGTTCCGGCTTTGTGTTGCAGGGGAGCGGGCGTACTCCTCGGTACGGTGATCTAGGCCACGTACTGTGACGGGCGGTACCCCAGTAGCCCTGCCATTGTATGGAATCCAAACTCCAATAAGTGCCGTACGTATTAGTTGTGCCCAACTATGTTGGAATGTGAGATGTAAGCATTTCAGCTATTTCTGTATTTTACTTGAAAACCCTAGACCCTATTATAATACAATCGGATTTCCTATCAAATGTTTTAGTTAGCGTAAGATAAAAACTTTTCCATGTTTATGTGTGGGAAGTCTTACGTGATACCTTTGTTTTCAAAAGGTTTTGAAGTTAAACAATTTTAACCCGTTTACTCACACCAGACCCATGTCTGACCCAAGTGTTTATTTCTGTTTTATAAACTCTTGGGTACTCAAATTTTTACGAGTAGCCAAGGGATTCAAGTTTAGCTTTGACGAATTGTGGAGGAGCAATGGAGCAGGAGGCTTCGGCGTTCGTAGATATAGTATTCCGCTGTGTTGATATCTGTGTTAGAGTCTTGTATTGTATTTGAGTTGTAATATCTAGACAGATGTTTTATAACTGTCTAGTATGTGTTGTATAGTTGTGTAAACTCCGATAAGTGTTGTATACTATGTAATAGTTTATGTTATTAATATAATTTATTCGTTCCACTGTGAGATCGCTGTTGTTGTTTCTTTCTTTCTTCTCTTCTTTTCTATTTTCTACCCCTTTCTTTCTTCATAATGATGCGACTTTCTAGGCATAGGAAGTCGGGTCGTTACACTTGGTATCAGAGCGAGGTTGAGTGAATACCTAGGCTCTGAAGTGGTGTCTATCTTGAGAGCGCGTAATTGTTAGTTATATAAAAATGATTTTATATTGTGTTAATTGATCGGTTGAGTGGTATATGGATTCTGGTCAATACGAGTAGCTAACGTTATTGATAGGGATCTCTAAACACTTGAACCAGGCCAACGGACACAATATTGTTTTAAAGAGGTAAATGAAATAATTTTACCCAGAAATAATTTCTATATAAAAAGTATCATTTTAAATATATATATATATTTCTACCTATTTGTTGGGTTACCTGTTCGGGTTTTCCAATATAAGTTATAAAGGTAGATAAGGTGGTAGTGTGAGTAACACAACTACCAATAGTTAGAATTTGAGTGTTGAGGTTGGAAGTATATCTGACGAGACTGTAGACCGTAGACCTAATACTGTCTCGAGTGAACTTTGTTGTGGTGTAAAGATTTCACCGATCTCTGAAGGAAACCAGTTATGGTTTAGAATTTATCTTTGAAATTGGATGAATAAAGTAGATCTATTGGATGAGCTGAAGAGAGTGATGGTATTTTGGTAACCTCAGGAAGTAGTAGCTGTGTAATGAGACACGGTGGCTATGGACGTTTCTGAAGATGTTTCTTCTGGAACAAGTTTGAAGAAGTGAGTCTGTTTCGGTATTGTGGCTGAGTCCAGCGGGGTGTTTTTGTTTGCTTTGAGGTCCGAGTTTCTCGAGGAGTTTCGGATAAGAAGTCTTTGGTATCTGTGGCAGCAGTGCGGCTCGGAGTGTTCTGTGATTGGCAGGAAGTTTCTGGCTGAGCAGTTTTTCTGAAGGTGAAGTTCAGAAGCAGTAGAGTGAATCCATTTCTTCGATGGATTGGTTAGTCAAATATAAGCTGTTCTGATTAGTGAAGAGAGAACAGTTATCTTTGGAAATTAGGCCGAGCTGATCGCAAAAGTAACTTGCGATTGTTTAAGTATTCTCTTGGGATTATTGGAGATTGAGATTCCGTATCGACTTGATTCGTGGAGTTACCAGAAGTTCAGCTTAGTAGAAGGATGTCTCCTAGAGAATAATTTGGTGAAGCAGCTCAGGATTCTTTGGAGAGGGATTGACCACACCTAATTTTCTGGTGAGGATTCTGTTAAGGTGTTTTAACCAAGTAGAATGGTTCACTAAGATTTTATAGATATGGTGAACTGTGGATGATCAAGTTTGTGCTCGAGTTTCTCCGATGGCATTCTCATCTGTTCAAGATCAGAATTGTGCAGCGAAAGTTTGGAAGTAGTTGTTCTAGAGTGGAAGCAACCGGAAGTTGCAGTGTTTGGATTAAAGGGTTCCTACAGGAAGTTTTTCAAGATCTGAGGCCAGATTGGCAGGTGCATTTGTTTTGTCTTTTCCGGATAGGAGAAGTATTTGGAATCTACTGATGATTGAGGAGTAGAGTTTGAGTTCTGGATTTCCGTAGATCTTGAGAGGATCCGTTTGTTGGATTGTTTGTGGTCCAATTTATTTCGAGAAACATCAGTGATGGTTGAGCTGATCAGGAAGGATGAAGGCAGCCCAGAATCATCAGAAGAGTTCTGTGGATTAGAGATGGAGGATTTGGAATTCGAAGTTGGAGACTTCATTGTTATTTCTCCAGTAAAAGGGAGCAAGTAAGATTGGGTAAGATTAGAAAGATAGCTCCGAGTATATTGGATCTTTCTGAATTTTTGTAAGGATAAGTGTTTTGGCTTCGGTATTGAATTACCAGTTTGGATTTAGTAGAGCGAGTAACCCAGTATCTGTATCGGGGAAACTCGGGATAATTTTAGGTAGTTTATCCGGATCTATGTTCGGATAGATAGAGTTGTTTGTTCGGATAAAATTGTTTGTTTGGATAAAATTGTTTGTTTGGATGAATGGTTGTTTGATTGATAGTATATGGTTGTTAAGTATAATTGAATTGTTTTAAAATTGGTTGAAATAAATATAAAAATCTTTGGATTATCTTTTGTTTTAAATTTCGAGGACGAAATTCTTTTATGGGGGAAGGAATGTGATATCCCGGGATTTCGAGGAATTTAAAATGTGATAATCTCTAAATTTAAATTATTTAAATTGATAATATTAATATAAATAACCAAATAATATAATAATAAGATGTTTTAATTATGGTATAGATTGATTTGTAATAAGAATAATTGTTTAAATTATGTTATTTTATAAATTTGATTTTTAATAGATTTATCATTTCTAAAATTAATAAGTATTGTTTAAATATATATATTGTCTTGAGTTGTTTTTAAATGAAATAATTAAGTTCAAACTTAATAATGTGTTTATATAAAAATATAAATGTTAAGTTGATTTTAAATTGGATTTTTAAAGGTAAAATTTGAATTTGAATCTTTAAAAGATAATTATTTTAATATATTTGGGTATAAGAATATACGAACAAGACTTTTATTTAAAATAAGGCTTTTGTTTTATTTTTGTCTTCCTTAAAGAGATTTTGTATATAAATTTAGAAAGTATTTATTTAATAGTAAATAAATACAAAAGATATTTTTACACTTAAAAATGAATGAAATACATTGTATATGATTTTTAGAATATAAATGGGTTTTTATTTTATTTTTCTTTCAAAGGTTTTATTTATTTATAATATAGAAAAGCATTTATTTAAAAAGATATGTATTTATCTATTTAGGAAATACATATAAAAGCTTTTAAAATCTTTTTAAAAATAATATAAAAAGATTAAGGACAAGTGTTAAATTTCTAAACATGTTAAATACATGTGTAAGGTAATTAAACAATGTATGAGACAAGTGTCATTTTATTATCATTTTCTTTGATTTTTAATAAACCATAAAATTAAGCTTATAAAAGCCTACATCTCTATTTCCTTTTTCTTTTCTAATCTCATTTCTAAACAAAGACAAAGCCAAAACCATATAATTATTCAAACCGAAATCATCTTCAAACCAAAACTGAAATGATCTTCTCAAACCAAAAATATACAACCTGAAATCAAATTCAAAAACAACCTGTAACCCTTCTCAAATGCCTGAAACCATGTATTCTTTCAAGCCTGTAAACATTTATTCTTCAAGACCAGTAATTAATGCATGCAAGTAAATCTGAAGTTTTCAAGAGCTTCTCAAATTTTAAAAAGGAATCAAGGGAGTCAAATTGAAAGTAGATTCAGTTCAAAGCTTCCAGTTTTCAAAAGATCAACATTCCAGTTATAACTTCTCTGTTCAACATAATAGGTGAGTAAACCTTCTTTGCAAAAGCTAAAATGAGTTTAAATTTGCTTTCATATGATTTGTGAATGAAGTAACTGTGCATGTTATAGATATGGATGTATACTGTTGTATGTGTTGAACTATGTATATATGCCTCTGTTTCCAGATTGTTGTGATAACTTAGTTACCAAATTCCATACCTTTTATTTATTCATTGTTAGGATTTGGTTTAAAAATAAATTAGCTTAGTTTTAATATAATATAGGTACTAAAAATAGAAACAAGTAAGTATGGTTTGAAATATGCTTGTTTTTGTGAAATAACAGTAGGAATCCTGTAAAACATCAAAAAATCAAATATCGAATTATACTAATTCAAGTTCATATCTGGAATCACCTTTGAAAAACAAGATTTTTAAAACAAAAATTATAATTTTTAAAATTGTATTAAGAGTGAATTTCTTAGTTAACCAGAGTTTGGGTTTTTAGTGATTTCTGGTGACTGTGATGTTTTTGGTAGTCGAGATTGTTTCTGGTGATAGATTGGTGATGGTAGAATCTTGGAAAAATAGTGGATGATTTTAGTTTACGTCGTGGTGATCGATCGATGGTAATTTAGGGTTTAGGGATGGTTTTGGGTATGGTTGAAATCGCGACTTGTTCCGATGACGTGGGTGAACTGGAGGCTACCGCACCTGGGGGAAATGAGGCATGGGTTAGAGATGGAGCTTTGGTCGAAGTCGGGGAAATTCTGGTGGTCGGAATCGGTCTGGCGAGGCGAATATGGGTTGTCGAATTTGTTCCAGGAAGTGGTCGAGGAAGCTTAAATTCGATTTACGATTTTGCTCGATGGTTGGAGTTGACGTGGTGGTCGAGGAGAAGGATTGCGACTCGATGGTGATCAGCAAGTTGGTCGGAGTCGTCGAAGTTCACCGTGCACGTGCACGTGTTCTCGATTTCGTGCATCTGGAAATATGGGATTGGGGAAGAAAGCAAAATTCTCGGGTTTACTTCGGGGAAGTTCGAGTTTTACTCGAAGCAGGTAGCGTGGTGGGTTGTCTCGTGTTTTACTTCGGGTTTCTGAACGTTTTTACTCGGGTTTGGTGGGAGCAGGCATTAGGATTTTTAAAGAAATGTTTTAAAACAAAAGAAACCTTGTTTTTAGTGTTTCTGAGTTTTAAATTAAAGTTAAAACAAGATTTTAACTATTTAACTAAATTGTTTTCTAGAAAAATTGTTTTAACAAGTTTAAAATAATTTAAATAAATAAGTTTTAAAGAAGAATAGGAAAGTGGATTTTCAAAATGTTATTTGTCTTAAAATTTATTTAATAACTTAGAAAGTTTCAAAAATTTAAAAGTCAAATTTGAATGTTTAAATTGTTAAATTTTAATTGATTTCTAAAGTGTTTAATTTAAATAAAGTTTGATGATTAAGATTTGGTAATCAATTAAAATAAGGAGTTATCTTAAGTAATTAAGAGATTTAATTAATTAAAAATAATTAATATGGGAAGGTAATTAAATTGTTGGTCAATTTAATTTATTTAATTAAGATAATGATTTTCTTAATTAAAGTTTTTAAGTATTAATAGTTAAATAATTAACCAAGAAATTAATTAATGATTAATTAGAGATAATCATTTATAAATTAATTAAGTATAATTACTTGCTGGAGTAATTAAGGAATAATTACTGGATGTAATTAAGTAAAGGAAGTTATTTAATAAAGTAATTAGAGGATAATTATTTTATTAAATAGAAAGTAATTAAGAGTTAATTACCTAGTGTTATTAATTAAATAATTTATTTAATAAAGTTAATTAAAAGATTTAGGATAATTAATAAGGTAATTTATTATTGGTTAAGGTAATTAATTAAAAAGTAATTAATTAAGGAAAGTAATTAAGGGAAGTTAATTACTGGATAAGATTAATCAAAGGTGATTAATAATTGTGATTTAATTAAGATTAATTATTTAATTAATTTAAATAAAATAAATAATTAAAGATGTAATTAGAGATCATTAGTTTATAATTAATGATGTAATTAAGAGTTAATTAATTAAGATTAATTAATCAAATGATAACTAATTAATTGTAATTAATTAAGGATTAAAGTAATTGATTTTAATTAATTAATTAATGAAGTAATTAAAGGTTAATTACTGTATTTAATTAAGGATAATTAATTTGTGAATTAATTAAAGATAATTACTTAAATGTAATTAAAGTATAATTAATCAAGGTGATTAATTAAGTGGATAATTAGAGAAAGGTTAATTAATTTATTTGTAATTAATTAATGATTATATAAGTAAGATTTATAATGAAGTAATTAATTTAATTAATTTTAAATTAATTAAGAGATGAAGTAATTAATTTAATTCACTTTAAATTAATTAAAGATAGAGATAGTTAATTTAATTCATTTTAAATTAATTATGTTGTGATTAAGTAAATCATTGCTTATATAAGAATGAATGACATTGATTGACTAGAATGAATGTTATCTCAGAAATGAGATAAGTAATGTTGTATGGTATGAATGCTTGGTTGCATTATAATGGTAATATAGATTAACTATTGTGATGTTGATATGGATTACCTATTTGATTATGAATCATCTGTTTAAATGATAATGTGATTATCAATTGTGATGTGTGAATCATCTATCTGTATGAATATAGATAAGTTAAATTGTTTAAACCTTTAAACAACTTGGCCTTAAAAGATACGTTTTGGATTTCGATGAGACCGGGATCGGGTTTCCGTATACCGGAATTCCAGGTCTGGAGACCCGAATACCACATCGATCCAAATTAACGATAGGTCGTGAATCTCAAGTGAAGATGAAGATTCAGAGTGCAAGGGTTATTGTCGTTAACTCTGAGGGTGATTCCAAAACGAGTGTAACGAGATAATGCCTTCGGTTTCGTTCGAACCCGGAACGAACTTATATGGATTGAATGCTTTCAGCACATCGTCAGGCGGACGATGAGCATTCTAAGTGATATGTTCTGATTAAAGGTAATCGTAACCTCAAGCCTCATCAACCGGGAATGGCTAAAACAGGGGAGGTGCAGCAAGGCTTCGTGGGTAGCACCCACTGAGAGCAAGATAGATCCCTGTCTAGAGGTCCCTTTTCTTTTATTCGGCTTAGTGTGTGGTTGGTCGCGCCAACTACGGGATTGTCTTGTTCGGGATTATCCAGTAAGGGATGGTTCCGGCTTTGTGTTGCAGGGGAGCGGGCGTACTCCTCGGTACGGTGATCTAGGCCACGTACTGTGACGGGCGGTACCCCAGTAGCCCTGCCATTGTATGGAATCCAAACTCCAATAAGTGCCGTACGTATTAGTTGTGCCCAACTATGTTGGAATGTGAGATGTAAGCATTTCAGCTATTTCTGTATTTTACTTGAAAACCCTAGACCCTATTATAATACAATCGGATTTCCTATCAAATGTTTTAGTTAGCGTAAGATAAAAACTTTTCCATGTTTATGTGTGGGAAGTCTTACGTGATACCTTTGTTTTCAAAAGGTTTTGAAGTTAAACAATTTTAACCCGTTTACTCACACCAGACCCATGTCTGACCCAAGTGTTTATTTCTGTTTTATAAACTCTTGGGTACTCAAATTTTTACGAGTAGCCAAGGGATTCAAGTTTAGCTTTGACGAATTGTGGAGGAGCAATGGAGCAGGAGGCTTCGGCGTTCGTAGATATAGTATTCCGCTGTGTTGATATCTGTGTTAGAGTCTTGTATTGTATTTGAGTTGTAATATCTAGACAGATGTTTTATAACTGTCTAGTATGTGTTGTGCCACATCCCGAAATTTTCGACTTTCGAAAATTTGACATCGATACTCACTTTATCGACTGTCGAGCAATCGAGTGCCGGAAACTCCAATAGTGAGGGTTTTAGAAAGAAGAAATAGAAGAAAAAGAGAAGAAGAAGAGGAAGAAAGAACAACTGAACAACATCAGACAGAAATGCAATATCAGAATCTTACACATCGCAGCGGAACAATATATAATAGATAAACACTAGTCTTTTAAAACAAAGAACTATATCAGTTTATACATACATCAATCATCAGAGTCAATATACAACAATGGACAGTTATATAAACTCGTCCTCATACAGAATACACAGCGGAATAAAATAATATCAGATACAAATACTACGTCTCGAACTCCAGCTTATCTCCAAGCTCCAGAATATCCAGAATATCCTGATAATATAACTCTAGGCTGCCCGTGTGGAAATTGGTGGGCACCCAGAGTTTAGAAGGGAACAATAAACTCCGAGTCAGTCATGGTGACTGGTGTGAGATCGTAAAACAGTTATTTATCTTTAAAATAAATAGCAGAGAATTTTAAAGTCAATTCGCAATGCTTTTGGAAAATGAAACTACCATAAGACCTCCCGCCACACACACAATGCAAACGCAGAATTGGAGGAGATTTCTTCTTATGATAGTCAAAGATGCTTACTATGCAAAATCAAATCATTTTTGATATTATTATTAGTGCATAGTGTCGAAAACATTTCGAAAGTATAATATTAATCTTAGCCAACATAGACATTTCGAACTATGCCTACTATAGCTACCATCCAAACAGTGGGGCGCCACCATAAGTGAATGATAGGTTCTACAACTAAATCCGTACAAGTCTCGTATTGTTTCTTTGGATTTCCAACAAATGGTCAGGCTAAGGAACTTCCTATCCACGATGGGTACGTCCCTGGAATAGACGACCCGAGAACCTAACCGGATCTCTGCCAACACAAGGCCGGGTTACCTCTGCAAAAATAGGTAACTACTGACACGCGTATGCCATCCCCCGATCGTCACCGATCTTCCCGAGGATCCCCGATTTCCAACAAACCACATAGATAATAATAATGCAGTAACCACAGAGGTTAAGTATCTGGGCTCCATACCATAATACCACCTTTATCCAGAAGGAATGACATACACTAAGGGGCGCTACTCCCTAGAACCTTGCTGCATTCGTCCTGTTTCGACCATTTCCGGGGTGTGAGGCTCGACGAAGTCTCGTCCACAAAGCTACGCTTTCTCAAAAAGCCCTGCTTCGGGTCAAACAAAATGATCAACCTATGATCACAAAGATATAAGATCTAACAAATGATCATATCACATATGATCAAACACTGATCATTTCACAGCAACACTCAGTATGCCACGTTACCAAATTGGGATATATTGCTGATAAATTTCAACTACATAACCTCTGAGCTCGTACGTCTCAGAGAAGGGTGTTAAGCTAAGAGAATAAATTCTCCGCCACCAACAGAAATGTATTTGAAAGAAATCAGCTTTATATCTCAAATTGTAACGTCAGACACACAATCCATACAAGTCTGTTCCGGGATCGAACAGAACCGAAGGCACTTCTCACGAAGCCCTTGCATATCCGGATAATTTTCAATCACGTCAGGACTTCCCGTCACTAAGGGTGATAAAAACCTCTAAATCGAAGATCAGTCGATGTAGAGTAACTCGACGGTAATCCTTCCGTTTTCAAAAATATCCGGTCTTCAACACCGGTCTTCGAATGCAATTCATAACGACGTATCACATATTCGGAATGGGTTATACGACCCCATGGTCCTTTCCCGGCTAACCCGAATAGTGAGCGATTATTTAAAAACAAGTGTGGCATTCAAATTCATCCAATTCACAACAAATACCTACTCAAGGTAATTATTGATAGTCGGTTATTTAACTATCAATAAAGATGCGCAACATCATCAGATTCCAAATAATTTTCCAAATTATTTCATCTTCAAAAATATCTTTACTAGATATAAAATTTCCACACTTCCACAAATAAATCAACGTTTATTTTCTTTAAAACGAATTTCCATTTCTTTTATAAATTCCATAGTGAATTTATATTTCAAAAATATCTACTGATATACGATTTTCAAATCGATTTCAATATTCAATTTCAATTTATCTTTCACAAAGATAAATTCTCAAAACGTTCATTTCATTGGAAAAGCATTTCCATACTTATTTTAAAAATAAGTATTTCACAAATCATTTATTTTCAACATTTGAAAAATATTCGATATACTTAAATCAATATTAAGTATACATTTCATTCTTTAAGAAAATCATAAATTTTAACATCTATTTGAGTCAAAAACGAATGTTGCGTAAAACATCGTTACGACGACTCAAAATCACTAGTATAGGGATTCGAAATTAAAATAGATATATAAATCCCAATACTACATAAAAATATTTCCTTTCGGAAATCATTTACTATAACAACAGTGTTATAGTCTACCATTTCCTTATTTTTCTCGAAAACGTCTATTTCAACAATGGATGTTGAAATCTATGTATTCGATACTTAACACGTTTTAAAACATCTTTTAAAACAGTTACTTCATTTTTTTATAATATCGCTTTCCCAAAACCATATTCATTCTACTTCAAAAATATATTCACTGTCCAAAATCGTGAATACACTTCACTAATCACATTTCACTATTTAATTCATCAAATTCAATTTATTTCGAATTCATAAAACAACGCTTATAAATTCCATTTCTGTTTTATAACAACTTCGGTTTATAAATCTCCTTTTATTAATTTCTATAATACACTTATTAAAATAAGTGATTTCAGATTTATAAAACAACGTTTATAAATTCAACCTTATATTTCACAATAACTTTGATTTATAAACCCCCTTTATTAACAAGTTCGATCAATACTCCCTTTAAAGGTAAAAATCCAATTTTATAAGTTAATTTCTTATAAATCTTCCATTCTACAATTTCATTCATTTTAACTTCACAATTTATAAATCTATAAATTTCATTCTTTTTACTTACAATTTATACATCTATAAATTTCATATCGATTTAACTTTACAATTTATACATCTATAAATTTCATATCGATTTTCCAAATTCGCTTCAATTAGCCAATTAAATTTCTAATTGGACTTCCCACTTATTTCTTTTTAAATAAATTCCTTTTAAAGAAAATCAATTTCTTTGTCTCTTTCAATCTATTTAAAAATCCAAATTTAAATTAATTTCTTCAATTTAAAATCACTGTTTTATGAAATCCTTTTATTTAGCATTTTCACTTTATTCTGGAATTTATTCGATAAGATTATAAAAACAGCTTTTAAACTTTTAAATTCTTTTCTTCAAAATTTCTTCAATTTCAAAAATTGATTCACTTAGAAATTTTCTACTTGAATCTCAAAAATTCAATTTCGTTTATCTTTGGAATCCAATGATGTCAAAACATCCATTCAGCTGAATTTTAGTTTTCAAACAATTTCCAGATATCAATATGATTAATAGCATCACTATAATCATTCACAGATTCATATCACAATAGAAATAAATTCAATCAATGTGAGGGGTCCAGTTGGATCCCTCCAACCTGTTTCCCTGCATCCAAAGACGTCAGCACAATACCAATTCCGCTCCAGTACGGAATTATCGCGGTATATAGGTTTTTTTATAAATCCGCTTACTAACGGCGCAATAGGGTCTCATCCGCTATACGAGGCGGGAAATCAATCAATCCAATATATACATATGCCAATATGTATATACTGCTATATATATAGATATATCCTATCATATCTAATAGCACATCCAAACAACAATCAATAACTGCAATTCAAAATTAAATCTGAGTGAGAAGATCTCACCTTAGCTTTTAATTTGCAATCCATTTTCCATTTTCGGTCTGTTTCCTTTGTAGTTTTGACCTTGTACAAAATTATGGTTTTATTAATATTTGTTTCCTTAGAATCGAACAAATCAATTAACTAATTTAGCTAGCTATTTAAATTTAACCAATAAATTTTAAGATCAAGAAAAATAAAATATGTATATTTATTTTTTTTTACCCTCCATTTCCAAACTGCTTATAAAACTTTACTATCTATAACAACAGTAATAATTTCTTTTTCCTACTGTTTAAAAATATTTTTTTTCTTTTTATTTTTTACAAACTGATAAAAAATCAGTATATATATACATCTGCTTTACCTATACATAAAGAAATTCTTTACTGGAATTACTCTTCATTTTTAAATTTTTTTTTTTTTCAAACCAGACAAGTTTCTGTTTTAAACTTTATATCTTTATTTTAAATTAAATTAAAGATAAGGATTTTATACCTTATAGCCTTCAACACACACCCCCTTTTCTGCTCCGGCCATCAACAGAAATGTTCGAGAGCCTCCCTGCATCCACATGATTCGCAAACCCACCGAAATGTCATCGACCATCGTTCTGGCCTTGTTTTCATTGTGACTGTCGCCGACTTCGAGCTCAACACCCCACGGCACATCGCCACCCTAACGTCAAACGACTTCCCCTTCGAACAACCCAATCTCGGCCGAGTACTTGACAGTGCGACGAACCCAAGCTGATTCGAAACCCAGATCGCAACATGCTCGACGAAGTACGCTCGATTCCACGCGCCCAGATTCTGCCCTAGCTGCGAACGAGACCCACGCGACTCCCCCAGTTCCAAATCGCGATGACTTCCCCGTAATCGAAATCGCGATTTTGATTTAAAATGCCTGGTCGCCAACGTCCCCGAATCGCGACCCTCCCTGCTCGATTTCATTGCTCACATGCTCGCGATTTTTTTTTTTTCGTTTTTCGAATTAGATGTACCGCGATTTTGACTCGAACGAATGTGGAATAACGAAATTTTGAAGGAGGAGAAGGGCTTCGGCCAGTTTATATTCGTTTTGATTTTTAATTTGCTGAAGAGGATTCGAACAAAACTATTTTCGTTACTTGTTTTCTTTTAAACGAAAAGAGGCGGCCATTTTCATTTCGATTTTGAGCAGAGCAAAAGAGAAGGGACGAACTGTTATTAAAAATCGAAGAGGGATGGGTTGCTCGATTTTCTTCCTTGTTCTCTGCATGATTGTAGGCGTAAGTTTAGGAACGAAACGTGCTGACGTTGACCAGTTTAAAAATTTTAAAAATTCAAATTGAATTTCGATAAAAATTCAATGCATTTTCTAATCGTACGGTCACAAAACAACTCTGAAGAATACGAAATTTGAAACCCGGCAATAATACAATATTCCGGACCCAATGGAACTGGTTTCGTCGAATTCCGAGACTGTGCCTCGGACGGCTATTTTTAAATATCGGTTCGAACGATATAAATTCCAGAACTGACCAAAACAGTCTGAAATTAAATTATGAAGTTTCTGTTATCTTCAGAATTATCAACACGAGTTTTATAAGCTTTCCAAATATTTTTCTCTAGCTTTAAACTGAAGATTCAAAATTTTTACTCAGCATTAAATAGATTAAATTTTATAATTAAATCGTCAAATTCAAATTTATATCGAGGATTCAAATTAAATCGTCGTTCAAATATTTAAAATAAATTAAATATTCTCAATTTAATTCGTTCAAAATTCCGGGTCGTTACAGACTTCCCCCCTTAAAAGAATTTCGTCCTCGAAATTACAAGTTAGAAAGAAAGGTCCTTAACTCGTCTACTATTTTTCACAATCTAAATAGTTTTATCCATTTATCAAAACAAATCTTTTTACTAAAGATTCGTTATCACCTCAACTAAATTCCCAACTTCAATTTTAAGTTTCAAACAACATTGTTTAACTTCTAAATTCAAATTCGAATTCAAAATTCAAATTTAAACTTTCAAAATTTTCTCAAAAATTTTCTAACGCCCTAAATTCCTGAAAAATTTCGCCAACGTCTCCTTTGCGCGGCTAATACGGCATGACTACAAAACGTCCCTACGGACTCTCAGATTTCAAAAAGAAAAAGAAAAAGCCAAGCGGCTAGAGAAATAAGTCATCAAATCTCATATTCGAATTCAAATACTCACCTTTTGTCGAGCCATTCAAATTTATCTTCGAAATTAAATTCCAATTCCTTTATACCTGTATATCCTACTAGCCATAATATCTAGTTGCATATATTCAAACCATTTCGTACATTCAATTACAAAATTTCCAATTCATACTTCTTATATCATCTTTAAATTCACTATTGAAGTTATATATTCAATTTTTACATTTCGAGTTTCATTTGAGTTCAATTCACAATCCCAATCTAATTTGGATTCGGTTCAACTTCTGAATATTGAATTTTATCAGCTTTCTTTAATTCACAACTGCACTATTTTAAATTAGTTCCAATTACTAATTCATTGCAATTCTAATTCATTTATTCACATTTGTTTTCAACATTCGGTTCTAATTCCAGTTTAATCTTCATTCAATCATCAACTTAGAATAATTTCAATATCAGATTTTACTTAAGAATTTCGCTCTTCATTTCTTAGGTTCAATATAAATATTCCATGTAGACATTATATTTATTTTCGATTTACCACTTTGGTTCATAACTACTTATATTAAACTGGGTTTCCAATAACATATGAATTTTAATTCATCTTTCAATTTACATTATTCAATTCAATTCATTTCTTACAAATTCGAAATGAATTTCAACTTTCAATTTCACTTTCATTTAATTGATTCACTTATACTTTCTTTAATTTAACTCCAATCTTTAAATCGAATTTATTCTATCAATATTCAAATGGCATAAGTTATCAACTTAATAATATTTCATAAATATCTTTATATAGCATTCCAGAGTCTCTTCAACATTTTCAAAAATCATTTTTGAAAACAATTCAAATCATTCTTTGAATTTCAAAAAAAAACAAACCCAATTTTCCAAACAACTTCCATTTAAAACAATTTGGCAGCAATTCCTTTTTTGGAAACCCGAAAATGAACACCAATGATGCCGCGGTCATCATCGAAGTTATTTTCCAGCGACCGAAAAGAGTTTAGAGCTTCTCATCTCTCTAAAATACTTTTCAAAACCTTTGAAATACATTCCCAACTCCAAAAAGATTTTAAACTTTTCGAATCTCCAAAATTTACGAATTCCTTTCAAAACATTTCCAAAAACTTCTCTGGAATCTCATTTTAAATTACAAATTACATTTATAATTTACATTCTCAAATTTCATTTGCATGTGAATTTATTTCTCTAACTTTGGAGTTACGATTTCAATTTCTTATTCGATTTCATATAAAAATGATAACTTTCAATATTATCACTTTCCTAACATCCATGCAACCATATACTGTAATAATTTATAGAAAATCAATTCTTTTATATACAAAAATAGTTTTGGGCAAAATTATCTCATTTACCCCATTTTAAAACAATATTGTGCCGAATTGTTCTATTCGAGTGTTTAGAGATCCCTATCAATAACGTTAATTACTCGTATTGACCAGAATCCATATACCACTCAATAACCCAACCATCACAATATAAAACAATTTTATATTCAAATAACAAATACGCGCTCATATCTATTATTACACTCAACTCATTCTAGAGTACTACTGACTCTATCTCTAATGAGTAACACCCAACAGAGCAGGGTTGTCGCTTAACCATATGCTCTGATACCACTTTGTCACATCCCGAAATTTTCGACTTTCGAAAATTCGACATCGATACTCACTTTATCGACTGTCGAGCAATCGAGTGCCGGAAACTCCAATAGTGAGGGTTTTAGAAAGAAGAAATAGAAGAAAAAGAGAAGAAGAAGAGGAAGAAAGAACAACTGAACAACATCAGACAGAAATGCAATATCAGAATCGTACACATCGCAGCGGAACAATATATAATAGATAAACACTAGTCTTTTAAAACAAAGAACTATATCAGTTTATACATACATCAATCATCAGAGTCAATATACAACAATGGACAGTTATATAAACTCGTCCTCATACAGAATACACAGTGGAATAAAATAATATCAGATACAAATACTACGTCTCGAACTCCAGCTTATCTCCAAGCTCCAGAATATCCAGAATATCCTGATAATATAACTCTAGGCTGCCCGTGTGGAAATTGGTGGGCACCCAGAGTTTAGAAGGGAACAATAAACTCCGAGTCAGTCATGGTGACTGGTGTGAGATCGTAAAACAGTTATTTATCTTTAAAATAAATAGCAGAGAATTTTAAAGTCAATTCGCAATGCTTTTGGAAAATGAAACTACCATAAGACCTCCCGCCACACACACAATGCAAACGCAGAATTGGAGGAGATTTCTTCTTATGATAGTCAAAGATGCTTACTACGCAAAATCAAATCATTTTTGATATTATTATTAGTGCATAGTGTCGAAAACATTTCGAAAGTATAATATTAATCTTAGCCAACATAGACATTTCGAACTATGCCTACTATAGCTACCATCCAAACAGTGGGGCGCCACCATAAGTGAATGATAGGTTCTACAACTAAATCCGTACAAGTCTCGTATTGTTTCTTTGGATTTCCAACAAATGGTCAGGCTAAGGAACTTCCTATCCACGATGGGTACGTCCCTGGAATAGACGACTCGAGAACCTAACCGGATCTCTGCCAACACATGGCCGGGTTACCTCTGCAAAAATAGGTAACTACTGACACGCGTATGCCATCCCCCGATCGTCACCGATCTTCCCGAGGATCCCCGATTTCCAACAAACCACATAGATAATAATAATGCAGTAACCACAGAGGTTAAGTATCTGGGCTCCATACCATAATACCACCTTTATCCAGAAGGAATGACATACACTAAGGGGCGCTACTCCCTAGAACCTTGCTGCATTCGTCCTGTTTCGACCATTTCCGGGGTGTGAGGCTCGACGAAGTCTCGTCCACAAAGCTACGCTTTCTCAAAAAGCCCTGCTTCGGGTCAAACAAAATGATCAACCTATGAGCACAAAGATATAAGATCAAACAAATGATCATATCACATATGATCAAACACTGACCATTTCACAGCAACACTCAGTATGCCACGTTACCAAATTGGGATATATTGCTGATAAATTTCAACTACATAACCTCTGAGCTCGTACGTCTCAGAGAAGGGTGTTAAGCTAAGAGAATAAATTCTCCGCCACCAACAGAAATGTATTTGAAAGAAATCATCTTTATATCTCAAATTGTAACGTCAGACACACAATCCATACAAGTCTGTTCCGGGATCGAACAGAACCGAAGGCACTTCTCACGAAGCCCTTGCATATCCGAATAATTTTCAATCACGTCAGGACTTCCCGTCACTAAGGGTGATAAAAACCTCTAAATCGAAGATCAGTCGATGTAGAGTAACTCGACGGTAATCCTTCCGTTTTCAAAAATATCCGGTCTTCAACACCGGTCTTCGAATGCAATCCATAACGACGTATCACATATTCGGAATGGGTTATACGACCCCATGGTCCTTTCCCGGCTAACCCGAATAGTGAGCGATTATTTAAAAACAAGTGTGGCATTCAAATTCATCCAATTCACAACAAATACCTACTCAAGGTAATTATTGATAGTCGGTTATTTAACTATCAATAAAGATGCGCAACATCATCAGATTCCAAATAATTTTCCAAATTATTTCATCTTCAAAAATATCTTTACTAGATATAAAATTTCCACACTTCCACAAATAAATCAACGTTTATTTTCTTTAAAACGAATTTCCATTTCTTTTATAAATTCCATAGTGAATTTATATTTCAAAAATATCTACTGATATACGATTTTCAAATCGATTTCAATATTCAATTTCAATTTATCTTTCACAAAGATAAATTCTCAAAACGTTCATTTCATTGGAAAAGCATTTCCATACTTATTTTAAAAATAAGTATTTCACAAATCATTTATTTTCAACATTTGAAAAATATTCGATATACTTAAATCAATATTAAGTATACATTTCATTCTTTAAGGAAATCATAAATTTTAACATCTATTTGAGTCAAAAACGAATGTTGCGTAAAACATCGTTACGACGACTCAAAATCACTAGTATAGGGATTCGAAATTAAAATAGATATATAAATCCCAATACTACATAAAAATATTTCCTTTCGGAAATCATTTACTATAACAACAGTGTTATAGTCTACCATTTCCTTATTTTTCTCGAAAATGTCTATTTCAACAATGGATGTTGAAATCTATGTATTCGATACTTAACACGTTTTAAAACATCTTTTAAAACAGTTACTTCATTTTTTTATAATATCGCTTTCCCAAAACCATATTCATTCTACTTCAAAAATATATTCACTGTCCAAAATCGTGAATACACTTCACTAATCACATTTCACTATTTAATTCATCAAATTCAATTTATTTCGAATTCATAAAACAACGCTTATAAATTCCATTTCTGTTTTATAACAACTTCGGTTTATAAATCTCCTTTTATTAATTTCTATAATACACTTATTAAAATAAGTGATTTCAGATTTATAAAACAACGTTTATAAATTCAACCTTATATTTCACAATAACTTTGATTTATAAACCCCCTTTATTAACAAGTTCGATCAATACTCCCTTTAAAGGTAAAAATCCAATTTTATAAGTTAATTTCTTATAAATCTTCCATTCTACAATTTCATTCATTTTAACTTCACAATTTATAAATCTATAAATTTCATTCTTTTTACTTACAATTTATACATCTATAAATTTCATATCGATTTAACTTTACAATTTATACATCTATAAATTTCATATCGATTTTCCAAATTCGCTTCAATTAGCCAATTAAATTTCTAATTGGACTTCCCACTTATTTCTTTTTAAATAAATTCCTTTTAAAGAAAATCAATTTCTTTGTCTCTTTCAATCTATTTAAAAATCCAAATTTAAATTAATTTCTTCAATTTAAAATCACTGTTTTATGAAATCCTTTTATTTAGCATTTTCACTTTATTCTGGAATTTATTCGATAAGATTATAAAAACAGCTTTTATACTTTTAAATTCTTTTCTTCAAAATTTCTTCAATTTCAAAAATTGATTCACTTAGAAATTTTCTACTTGAATCTCAAAAATTCAATTTCGTTTATCTTTGGAATCCAATGATGTCAAAACATCCATTCAGCTGAATTTTAGTTTTCAAACAATTTCCAGATATCAATATGATTAATAGCATCACTATAATCATTCACAGATTCATATCACAATAGAAATAAATTCAATCAATGTGAGGGGCCCAGTTGGATCCCTCCAACCTGTTTCCCTGCATCCAAAGACGTCAGCACAATACCAATTCCACTCCAGTACGGAATTATCGCGGTATATAGGTTTTTTTATAAATCCGCTTACTAACGGCGCAATAGGGTCTCATCCGCTATACGAGGCGGGAAATCAATCAATCCAATATATACATATGCCAATATGTATATACTGCTATATATATAGATATATCCTATCATATCTAATAGCACATCCAAACAACAATCAATAACTGCAATTCAAAATTAAATCTGAGTGAGAAGATCTCACCTTAGCTTTTAATTTGCAATCCATTTTCCATTTTCGGTCTGTTTCCTTTGTAGTTTTGACCTTGTACAAAATTATGGTTTTATTAATATTTGTTTCCTTAGAATCGAACAAATCAATTAACTAATTTAGCTAGCTATTTAAATTTAACCAATAAATTTTAAGATCAAGAAAAATAAAATATGTATATTTATTTTTTTTTTTACCCTCCATTTCCAAACTGCTTATAAAACTTTACTATCTATAACAACAGTAATAATTTCTTTTTCCTACTGTTTAAAAATATTTTTTTTTTTTTTTTTTACAAACTGATAAAAAATCAGTATATATATACATCTGCTTTACCTATACATAAAGAAATTCTTTACTGGAATTACTCTTCATTTTTAAATTTTTTTTTTTTTTCAAACCAGACAAGTTTCTGTTTTAAACTTTATATCTTTATTTTAAATTAAATTAAAGATAAGGATTTTATACCTTATAGCCTTCAACACACACCCCCTTTTCTGCTCCGGCCATCAACAGAAATGTTCGAGAGCCTCCCTGCATCCACATGATTCGCAAACCCACCGAAATGTCATCGACCATCGTTCTGGCCTTGTTTTCATTGTGACTGTCGCCGACTTCGAGCTCAACACCCCACGGCACATCGACACCCTAACGTCAAACGACTTCCCCTTCGAACAACCCAATCTCGGCCGAGTACTTGACAGTGCGACGAACCCAAGCTGATTCGAAACCCAGATCGCAACATGCTCGACGAAGTACGCTCGATTCCACGCGCCCAGATTCTGCCCTAGCTGCGAACGAGACCCACGCGACTCCCCCAGTTCCAAATCGCGATGACTTCCCCGTAATCGAAATCGCGATTTTGATTTAAAATGCCTGGTCGCCAACGTCCCCGAATCGCGACCCTCCCTGCTCGATTTCATTGCTCACATGCTCGCGATTTTTTTTTTCGTTTTTCGAATTAGATGTACCGCGATTTTGACTCGAACGAATGTGGAATAACGAAATTTTGAAGGAGGAGAAGGGCTTCGGCCAGTTTATATTCGTTTTGATTTTTAATTTGCTGAAGAGGATTCGAACGAAACTATTTTCGTTACTTGTTTTCTTTTAAACGAAAAGAGGCGGCCATTTTCATTTCGATTTTGAGCAGAGCAAAAGAGAAGGGACGAACTGTTATTAAAAATCGAAGAGGGATGGGTTGCTCGATTTTCTTCCTTGTTCTCTGCATGATTGTAGGCGTAAGTTTAGGAACGAAACGTGCTGACGTTGACCAGTTTAAAAATTTTAAAAATTCAAATTGAATTTCGATAAAAATTCAATGCATTTTCTAATCGTACGGTCACAAAACAACTCTGAAGAATACGAAATTTGAAACCCGGCAATAATACAATATTCCGGACCCAATGGAACTGGTTTCGTCGAATTCCGAGACTATGCCTCGGACGGCTATTTTTAAATATCGGTTCGAACGATATAAATTCCAGAACTGACCAAAACAGTCTGAAATTAAATTATGAAGTTTCTGTTATCTTCAGAATTATCAACACGAGTTTTATAAGTTTTCCAAATATTTTTCTCTAGCTTTAAACTGAAGATTCAAAATTTTTACTCAGCATTAAATAGATTAAATTTTATAATTAAATCGTCAAATTCAAATTTATATCGAGGATTCAAATTAAATCGTCGTTCAAATATTTAAAATAAATTAAATATTCTCAATATAATTCGTTCAAAATTCCGGGTCGTTACATGTTGTATAGTTGTGTAAACTCCGATAAGTGTTGTATACTATGTAATAATTTATGTTATTAATATAATTTATTCGTTCCGCTGTGAGATCGTTGTTGTTGTTTCTTTCTTTCTTCTCTTCTTTTCTATTTTCTACCCCTTTCTTTCTTCATAATGATGCGACTTTCTGGGCATAGGAAGTCGGGTCGTTACACTACCACAATGTTTGTATGAAAACCAACTCTGAAGGGGACATCTAGAATTGAATGACCACTCCCAATGGTAGCTAACCACATAGCTCTACTGCATGCCCTGCTTTTGCCATTCCTCTCGATTGTGAGGCTTGAGGCTACGCTTTACCTTTATGAATAGCAATCTATCTTGGAATGCTAACACTGCCCTCCAGGCATCAGTGCAATGTCAGCATTCATCCAAACAAGTTGTCAAGGATAAGGAAAAACTGAAGGCACTACTTCTACTACATCCATTTTGGAACCACCCTCAGGATTAGTAGCAAGCAGCCCTTGCACTTCAATGCTCCGTCTTCGATCTCATGCTTCAATATGTCTTCATTTCGAAATTCTTTAGTTGGATTAAAGTGGTTTTCAGATAGCATATCTGATCCCGGTCTCTTCGAAACAACTTTCGATATTTCTGGTAAACTCAACCCCGGTTCTTTAGGAAATAAACAGACAAATGATAAGAGCAGAGTTCACCTCCTAACCATTTGTGGACGGATTTCCTTATCATTAGTCATAGAGGAACGAAACAAGTTTATACGCACAATATAGCACCATCAACAGTAACGGTACCATATAATTCTTGTGTTTCTCCTAGATATTTTCCAAAGTTACGTTTTGTCTAGATTTGATAGTTGGTTATTTAATTATCAAATAAACAAACATCCCGTCATGGTTTAATTTTCATATGGGATCCACTAAGCCTTTATTAATTCTCTTTAATTAATAAAACCACTTTATAAAATTTGATCAAAATATCTTTTCGGAACACTATTCCCAACCCCTTAATTTCCTTTATACTTGGAAACGTTGATATACTTATCTCAACGGTATAAGTATATTACCAAACATTTTACTTTTCATGCCTTGAACAAAATCATATGCTTATCTTATCAGTATAAGTATATTTACAAACTTTTCAAAGTTTTCTTCTATCTAAATCCCATATTAAATAACCAAACATTTCTTCCAAATAAAACATTCTGCTTATCCTTTATCAAAATTTCCCTTTTTAAAAGCTCATCTCATATTTCAATTAACTTATAACTTTAAAAATAAAGTTATAACCCACTTTTATAAACCTTTAAGTTAATTTATAAACCTTTTTCCAGATCTCTGAAATGATTTATAAACCTTTTTCCTATTTTTAAAACTCTTTATACAGACATTTCTATACTCCTTTATAAATATCATTAACAAAACATCGTTTTGTAAAACACCTTAATAACCCTTTCCGATAGTAAAACCCCTTTATATACACAAGTTATCATTTATAAATACCTTTATAAGAATTATATTACTTGAAAAACCATTTATAAACCCTTAGTCTCAAATTGATTAAAGAATTTAAGTAAATTCAAAACCATACTTTATAAATTCCAAATGAGGCTTAGCAGTCCCAATAGTACTGATTTAAGTTTACATTTTATTTCAATTTAATACCTAGGCACTTATCAATTATTTACATAGGCCAACATATCTGTAAATCCAACCAATTATCAAATCAGGAAATAACATGTCAATACAACTCAACTAGCATATACATGTCTAAACGATATAATAGCAGGATGGTGATTTGACCTGCTAAATAGATGTCTAAAAAAATTTAACCAGTTGATAGCAGAACAGGGATTTATTTTGCTAAACACATCTCCAATCAATCCAAATAATTATCCTATAGTAGAACGGTGTTTTATTCTGCTAATGAATGTCCATACAACACAAATAATCACATTTTAACTTATTCAAAGTTGTTTGTCTATATAATATCATGGGCAAGAGATCCTTTGGTTAAAATCAAACCACTCAGAAAAGAACCTAACTTAAACATAACCGATAAAGTCTAAAATAACTTTTAATAATTAAATCATAATTTAATATAAATTAAAGCTTAATTAAATCTTAAATAATCAAAATCAAATCATAATTAAGTCTTAATTAATTAAAAGTAAATTAATAATTAAATTTTAAACAAATAAACATTTACTTAAAATTAATCCTTAATTAAGTAATAATTAAGTAAATAATTAATCTTTAATTAAATAATAATTAATTAAATAATTCAACTTTAATTAAATAATAATAAAAATAATTAAACTTGATTAAATAAAAATAATTACCCTTTTTAACTTAATTAATCATTAACTAAAACTTCTTAATAACTTATTTGATTATCACTAATTAGTCACTAATTACTTAACCTAATTACAGATTAATTAATAATTAATTATCCTTAATTAATTAATTAATTATTAAACATACTTAATTAAGTTATAATTAACTTATGTGTTGCTAATTACGTTTGAAAATAGGTTTTTCAAATCATTTTTAAAAGAAAACTTTAAATTTAGAAATCAAACTTTTCCGAACTGCATCCATAGCGACTATCGCTTTGGATGCAATAACTTAGAATTTTATTCTCTAAGTTGCCATCTAAAATTTTAACCTTACTTTGGATTACTTTTTAATACATAAAAGAAAAGGTTTTGAAAAAACCTTAGTTCGAGTTAGAATTAAAACAAAAACATTTACTAACTCAAAACTAGTAAACGATTAGATTTTCAAAATGGATCTTAAGTCCCTTACTAACAACTCAAGTTCCTATCATCCACAACATTCAACCATAATCCGAGCATATATGAAAGATACTAAATCACACCATCATCATATTGTAGTAAAATCACCACATTCATATCCAAACACATCGCCTAAACATCAATCTCAAATCAAATGTTAAACTACAAGTTAGCATATACACAAAACATCCAAGCCATATCTTAATCCAAACACAACATCGTATAAATATATATAACCATATAACCAATAAATATATAAAGGTATGATCTTTCCCAAAAATTTAAGAATTTACTCATCATAAAGCTTTGCTAAACTTGAATGCTTTAGAACTTGTAAACTTGAAAAACTCAAAAAGCAATCCGAAAATAGCTCAACTTCTTATCGGCTTTTCGATATGACAATCTTCGAATTTTGAAAAGTCATCAACGGTAAATTTTTAGAAAATTTCTCTTCTCTATCATTTCCATAAAAGAATCACTCGATTTGGATCATTTTTGAGAAAGTTATGGTCAAAAGAAGAGTTGGTATTTTTGGCCTTCAAAACATAGGTCCGAAAATGGGTCTTAAAGACAAGCATTTTTGACATAGCTAGACTCAAAACTTAGGGAAGTGGTTAGCATGAAAATTGTAGCGACTGGATTTATATAAGGTTTAAAAAAATAAAATCATGATTTGGAGGAGCAAGGTGGAAGTTATGACCGAAGGAAGTAGGATGAAAATGAAGAAGATTTTGAGTGGATTTTGAACAAGTTTTCTAAGGATTTCTTTCTATTTCTTTTCTTTTGTTTAAGAGGAAGGAGGACATGAATGGAATGGAGAGGTTAGGAAAATGAATATGGAAAGTAAAATGAATAAGAGAGATGTATGTGGGTATATATATACAGGCAAAATGAATTAAATAATATAATTTGTCATAATTATATCTAGTCACATCACAAATCTTTTATAATATATATATATATATATAATTATGTATAATCACATCACTCTTTTATATATTTATATAATTATTTTTAGTCACATCACTTTCTTTTATATATATATATAATTATTATGTTTAGTCACATCACTTTCTTTTATATATATATATAATTAAATTATTAATTAAAGCTAAGACGTGACAAGAGATAATGATGGTTAATGATTACAATCTAAGATGAGACAATACTTAATATATATATATATATATAATCAAAGATGTTATAATACTTATATATATATATATTTATATATATAAGTTTATTATTTTTAAAACTATGTCTTGTCACATCACTTACTAATCCAAATTAACATAAGATAATTTATTTCTAAGTGTATTATTATTTAGTTAATGAACTCTTATATATATGTATGTATATGGTGCATAAAGATGAACAACATTCCCGACAACTTTCCGGTGTCGAAAGGTCGAAATTTTGAAAAACGTTCTTCGGTCATATTTTCTATTTTTCTACGAACTATTTAATTTGGTAAACAAAATTTTGAAAACGATTTTATTGTCCTTATTAATTTATTAAAATGAGTTTATTTTCATTATCAAACCTACATATTGAACTTTTAAAATTAAATAAATATCCACTAATCAAAGAGTGAAATTCTGGGTCGTTACATTCTTCCTCCCTTAAAAGAATTTCGTCCCCGAAATTACACCTTGACCTATCCCAGAAAACACTTAACACTATTTATCTGCTCGTATGATGTACATAGATCATTCTTATGCAAAATCCGATTCGACCTCAACTCGAATACATAACTTTCCTTCTGAACTAGTATCGCTCACCCGATTCTCTAGTGTAGACTCCTATCAGGCTCCTTGATTTGGAACCTCTACTCTCCTTACATAGTAGTAACTATGATTGAAAACCATGGTCCCACACAAAGAACCCTCATCAAATGTTCGCCATCAAAGGTCGAGTAATAGGTCCTTATTCAGAACGGTGCAACAGCTCAAAGCCATGTACTCGAATCTTGGATTGCTTTATATGGAAAGAGAAATGATCTAAGTCCAACTTACGCACTTACTTGATTGGTTCTCCTTAATACCAATTCTATTTCCACCAAATTATTTATGAAAACATTTCATAAACTATTCTTAGGTTCAACTTGTATGCTACTCCACTACATCCTAAGATCATATATCCCTACCTGTTTCCATTATTCCATTTTGCTTTTATTTTCCTAAGAAAATTCAAGATCCAAATACTCGACTTTTATTTTCAAAAACTTTTTGAAATGGAACTCTATACTTTAAATCATACAAATATATAGACATACCTGAGTAACTCCAAAATGATACTAAGGAATTGGTTATCACCAAACAGTATCATACATTCCCTTACTAAGAAGGGTAATACTCAAGAGAAGTGTTTATAATCTGAACACATCTCTTTCCCAATTTTAAGTTATTTTCGAGCCACTCGAACAAAGTTAACTTAAAATTATTCTTTTTATTTCCAAATTCTCATTTTTGAAACAATACTTTACATTTTTCAACAACATATATGTAACGACCCCGGATTTTATATAAATTTAAAATGATAATTTATTAATTTTTGAATTTATATTTGTGAAATAAATCGATAAGGTGATGCGAGTTTCCCCGATATCCAAGTATATTTGTATAAATCGTTTAAAAATTTAAATTATTGTATATATGAGAATATATATCTGTATTTGAACATATCTGACTAAATTTGGAATAATATAATATATATCTTATTTGTGTTTAAATTGTAAATAAATGATTTAAAAATAGAAATAAATGATTGAGATAGAAATACATATAAAAGTTAAATTATGATAAATTATAAAGTAAACACATTTTAAACAAATTCTAACATCAAGATTAAATATAGAACTTCATCCATATTCCAAAATAACAAGATTTAAAGCAAAGAAAAGAAACAAAATACACATAGATATGTAGACCTGGAAGGAACAAAAATAAAAATATCACTTCTACAACTTTCATCTCAGCTTAAACAAATAGAGTAGACTACAAAAGTGAAATAAAAATAGAAGTTCACTTATTTTATAAAGTAATAACAATTAATACTTAAGCTATGAATAAAGATAAAAAAAACATTGATATACAAGATGAATTATATAGATTTGTAAAATAGGAAAAAAATAAACACATAGATAATATGAACATAACATAACTTCATTTATATAAATAACAAAGGCAAAGCAAAGGAATAAATGTATTAGATTGTAAAAGAAGACAAGTAAACAAATAATACATATTCAGGTACACTTGCAAATCAAGACAGTAAAATATATGTTTCCTGGGGATTTGACCAGGCAACTAGTACTCGGCAATAAGTGCTCGGCATCAGAGAGCGACTGGCATCAAGGAGTGTTCGGGGAAGCACTGGCCATCCAGGAGTGTTCGGCGAAGCAACTGACATCCATGAGTGCTCGACGACAAGTGTGCTCGGCATAGTACTCGGCATCCATTAGTGTCCGACATCGAGACTGTTCGGCGTACCAGAGTACTCGGCGTCAAGGCTGCTCGGCATACAGGAGTACTCGGCATCCC
This sequence comes from Allium fistulosum, assembly GCA_030737815.1. NCBI lineage: Eukaryota > Viridiplantae > Streptophyta > Magnoliopsida > Asparagales > Amaryllidaceae > Allium > Allium fistulosum. The sequence goes on from CM060904.1 coordinate 475,406,320, forward strand.
ATGGTGTTCGGCGAGGCACTTGACAGCCAGGAGTGTTCGGCGAGGCACCCAACATCCAACGAGTGCTCGGCGACAAGTGTGCTCGGCGTCAAGACTGCTCGGCATACGAGACTGTTCGGCGTACAGGAGTACTCGGCGCAAGGGCACTCGGCGTCAAGAAGAGCGTTCGGCTTCAACTGACTAACATCCTACACTTCCCAAACATCAACCACCTCGTTCGGCATAGAAGGGATGGTTCGGCGCAGAGCGTTCGGCCTCAACAGACAATCATCCTACACTTCCCACGACACCAACATACCGTTCGGCATAGAAGGGATGGTTCGGCGTAGAGCGTTCGGCGAACCTTGCTCGGCACACGACGACCACTGTACTCGGGCTGGAGCGTTCGGCAATCAGCCCACTTGGGAAGTCCAACCCATCTTTGCCTATAAATAGAGGGGCAGGGTCACAGTGAAATGGATCCTTTTTTGGAGAGAAAACACCGGGGAGACTCTGCCATTTTCAAGACTCATCTTTTCTACATAACAACTTCATTCAAGCATTTGATTCACGAATTGTATTTGTAATCAACTATAGAGAAGATCAATAAAGTTTAACCTCAAAGTGGACGTAGGCAATTACGCTGAACCACTATAAATTTGGTGTTCTTACTTTCTGTATTTAAATTAGCACTGTCTTCTCTATTTAATTTGATTTCATCACTTATATCTCTTCACAATCTTCTTCTACGAGGTTAGCGACCAATTTTGGTGCTAACACTTTGGTGCTTTCACTGAGAATCGAATTCTCAGACCTCAAGGATCTGCTTTGAAGCTACTGGATTGAACAAATCCCCCAAAGAAGATCCGACTTACTGATAGGACATCCGTTGATTCTACTCAGAGTTCATACCAATAACTCTACAATGGCGAGACCACGTACCAGGTCAGCTTCTCTTAATGCGGATGCCCGAGAGACTACTAGCGTGCAACAAGCAGGACCTAGCAATCAACCTGCGATCCCGAGTGCAGGGATTGCCGCTAAAGAACAGACTCCAGTTGTCACCAGAGTAGAGTTCAATGACTTGATGAGAGAACTTAGGGAAAGCAGGAGACAACTGGGAGAACAGATGCAAGCTAATGCCAACCTGATGGCACAACTCACTCAACAGCAGAAACAGAATGCTGGGGGCAATCCAGCTGCTTATTCCTCATCTGACAGCTCTACTTCTTCTGATGAACCACCCAGGCGTAGACGCCGTAAGACTGAAGCTGCAAGGGCGGATGCTGCTGTTCGAACAGCTGGAGACCGCGACCAAGCCAGAACTGGAAGCTTCCGAACCGGAATACAGATGGAGGATGGAGCTCCAGATCATCAAAATGCTAACAATGTTGAACCTCACGACGCACGATTGGCAGATCGCCAGGAAAGGAGGCATCAGCATGGACAGGCGCGTAGAACTGACTCCAACCTCCCAGCTTCCATACAGACACCCGATCTGACAGCCATGATCAGGCAACTGATGAAAGAAAATCAAGGCTTATCAAATGACGACTGGGGAGTGTCAAGAAGTCATACTCCGTTCACGGATGTTGTGCTGCAAGTAGCGTACCCCAAGAAGTTTAGCATGCCAACCATTCCTGCATACGAAGGAAAGACTGACCCCAAACAACATGTAATGAGGTATGAATGGATGATGGATTCAGCCAGAGCAAATGATCCCACCAAGTGTAGATGCTTTCCGATTACTCTATCTGGGATCGCTACTATGTGGTTCACCCGACTTCCTCCGCGATCCGTATCAAATTTCGAGGAGTTGGCAAAGAAGTTTATTGAGCAATTCAGGATACACACTACACGCCCGAAGGACGTGATGTCTCTATCGAGTGTAATCCAGAATCCCAGAGAGTCGCTGAAGGAGTACTTACAAAGATTCCACGTTGCGGCAACTGAAGTCAGTAATCCCAACGACCATGCAATCCTAATGGCTGTAATGAGAGGTGTAGATCCGGATTCTGAATTTGGAGACTGGCTGGCCGGAAAACCTCCGGCTACGCTAGAGCGTTTCTACTCCAAGGCACACCAGTTCATAAGAAGAGAGGAAGCTAGGTGGGTACGACGAGATAAGGCACCGGGACCTGCCCAAGAGTCAATCAAGAGCAACATTGTTGTGAAACAATCTGGAGACAATTCGGGAAAGGTCCAAGTCAATGTCCAGAGTAAGCCTGTGCAGCCCAAAGAGTCCGGAGGAAGAAGTCAAGGAAAGAGGAAAGAAGCGGGAAAGTGGAAGTCGAGAATTCCAAGCTACAGCGAGTACACTCCGCTAAACGCCCCACTTGAGAACATTTACCTATCCACCTGCAATACTTTCAATACAGAAAACCACGTCCAAAAGAATCAACTGAAGAACAGAAGCGGACTGGGAAATATTGCCGCTTCCATGAAACTTATGGACACAACACGGAAGAATGCAGACACCTGCATGATGCTATCGAGAAATTGATCAGACAAAAGAAGTTGCAAGAATTCGTAAAGGATCCACAGGAAGGAGGACAGGCAACGTCCAACCCAGGTCGTGCACTAGCTCCACGTCATCCTGAGGAGCCTGCTCGGACTGTTGGAAGACTGGTCATAAATACAATTATCGGCGGACCTCATCCCGCAGATAAGAACTGGCAAGAGATGGAACGATATGCAAGCTCCTTGAAGCATGCAGATTTTGAGTGCTGTTTGAACGTAGAGGACGGGGCCCCTGCTAAGCAGCAGCGCGTGATGACAGACGATATTGTGTTCAGGAATAGAGACGCTGATCAGGTAGAGGCTCCGACCGTCGATCCCATGGTCATATCTGCAACGATCGGACCAGCATATGTAAAAAGAATTTTGATTGATTGTGGAAGTTCAGTCAACATCATCTTCAAGAAGGCCTATGATCAGATGAAGCTAGAGACAAAAGACTTGAAACCATCCAAAGCTCGTATCCACGGCTTTAACGGCGCTGCGACTGATGCGGTAGGATATGTCGAGTTACCAGTTGAACTGGGACAAGGCGAGCGTCGGAGGGTACGAATTCTACCCTTTGTAGTTTTGGATGTGGACTCTCCGTATAATGTTTTCTTGGGTCGGCCGGCCCTGGCTGAATTTAGGGCGGCACTAGCCCCATGGTGTTTGACTTTGAAGTTTCCGACTGACAAAGGAGTAGGCATTGTTCACGGTGACCAAGCAGCTGGTCGTTCTTGTTATGTGGCCGAGCTCCGAGAGGCCTACCGAAGGGAGAAAGGAAAGGTTGCGGACAATCCCGTCCGCATCCTCAATACGAATAATTGACAAGTAGTGCCCGAGCCCTGGCTCGGGCATAGTTCTCGGATCTACGGAGATATAGATCCGAGGGACGACGATGAGAAACCCAGGGAAGAGAAGGCGGCACCGGCTGAATTAACAATTGACATCTCAGTTAGCCGTGACGACCCTTCGCGAGTACTGAAGATCGGATCACAGTTAGGCCCCGCAATGACTGAAGACCTTAGCGACTTCCTCCGGGCAAACCTTGATGTTTTTGCCTGGACGCATTCTGATATGTGTGGGATTTCTCCCGCCATCACGAGTCATATGTTGAACATAGACCCGAAATACGTCCCAGTCAAGCAAAAAAGGAGAGGAATGGATCCGGAGAGATCCGCCGCTCTTGGAGAGGAGGTGGACAAACTCAAAGCAAATGGGTTCGTCCGCGACACCCTCTACCCGGAGTGGGTCTCCAACCCCGTGCTAGTAAAGAAGGCGAATGGGAAATGGAGGACTTGCGTAGATTATTCCGACTTGAACAAAGCATGCCCTAAGGACAGTTTCCCGTTGCCTAGGATCGATCAGTTGGTCGATTCCACAGCAGGACACGAATTATTGTCATTCATGGATGCGTACTCAGGATACAACCAAATCCCAATGCATATTCTGGACCAAGAACACACCAGCTTCGTTACAAATGTCGGGCTGTATTGCTATGTAGTGATGCCCTTTGGATTGAAGAATGCTGGAGCAACTTACCAACGTCTGGTGAATCGAATGTTCAAGGACCAGCTAGGCAAAACCATGGAAGTCTATGTGGATGACATGCTCGTGAAGTCACGACGGTCAAACGACCACATTCAAGACTTAGCTGAAATGTTTAACATACTCAGGTTCTATGGAATGAAGATCAACCTGCTGAAGTGTTCTTTCGGCGTTGCATCAGGGAAATTTTTAGGATTCATCGTCAACGCTAGGGGAATCGAAGCCAACCCAGAAAAGATCCAAGCCATTCGAGATGTACAAGCGCCCAGGACTATAAAGCAGGTACAGAGCTTGAACGGAAAAGTAGCTGCGCTGAGTCGATTTATATCCAAGGAAACTGACAAGTGCATCCCGTTCTTTGACATAATAAAGAAAGGAAAGAGGAATTTTGAATGGACGTCTAGCTGCGAGGAAGCATTCCAGAACCTGGTAAGGCATCTGGAGAGCCCACCAATGCTATCTAAACCAGTTGACCATGAGATGCTGTACGTTTACTTGGCTATATCCCCTCATGCGATAAGCGCAGCTTTGGTTTGTGAGGAGGATCGAGTCCAGAAGCCGGTATATTATGTTAGCAAGCGTTTAACGGGGGCAGAGAAGAATTACCCTAAAATCGAGAAATTGGCTTATTGCTTGGTGATTGCATCACGCAAGCTGCGCCCATACTTTCAAGCGCATTCAATCGGCGTTTATACCGATCAACCCCTGAGGCAGGTACTTCAACGACCGGAAACTTCTGGAAGATTGCTAAAATGGAACATCGAGTTAAGCCAATTCGATATCGCGTACTTACCACGGAGAGCCATCCGAGGGCAAGCGTTAGCAGACTTCATCGCTGAATTTACCATACCCATCAAACCGGACGATCACGACATCATTCCCCCCATTCGATGGAAATTATACACTGACGGTGCATCAAACGACCGTTGCTCCGGCGCGGGCGTAGTTCTTATAACTCCGAAAAACCGATCAATCTGTTATGCCCTGAAGCTCGATTTCCCGGCTACGAACAACGAAGCTGAATATGAAGCACTGATCGCTGGCTTGAAGCTCATCAAAGAACTCGGGATCGAATCAGTCGAAATCTTTTGTGACTCGCAGTTAGTGGTTTACCAAGTACGAGGAGACTACCAAGCAAAAGGACGAAAGCTTGCTCCGTACCTCGTTCAGGTCCAAGAACTACTATCAACTTGAGCGTTATGACATTTCACATATCCCACGGGAACAGAACAAAGAAGCCGACTTGTTGGCTAAGTTCGCAAGTACCGACGATGCTCAACAAATGGGATTGTATCCCGTTGAAGTCTTGCATGCCCCGAGCGTAGACGAGATGAAAATCGATCGCGTGTTGGAAACAGAGATCGAGAAGGACTCGTGGATAACCCCATTCAAACTGTACCTGACAACCGGGGCTTTACTAGAAAAAAGAAGCGAAAGACGACAGGTCCTTCGAAAGGCTGCGCGGTACGTAATGCAGGGTGGATCCATGTACCGGAAAGGATTCTCAGTCCCATTGTTACGGTGCATCGCTCATGATGAAACAAAGCGAGTCTTGAGGGAAGTTCACGAAGGGGAATGTGGCGACCATACTGGGGGGCAAACGCTAGCAAAGAAGATCCTCCGCTATGGATATTACTGGCCCACCGTAAACCGGGATGCCGCGGACTACGCAAGAAAATGCGACAAGTGTCAAAGATATGCAAAAATCTCGAGGGCTCCGTCAACGGAACTCACACAAATGATTAGTCCTTGGCCATTTGCGATCTGGGGAATCGACATAATCGGCTCTTTGCCTCTATCCAAAGGTGGTGCGAAATACGCAATAGTTGCAGTCGACTATTTCACGAAATGGGCTGAGGCAGAACCTTTGGCCACTATCACCTCTAAGAAGGTCATTAACTTCGTTGTACGAAACATTATATGCCGCTTTGGCCTTCCACGCACCATCATTACAGACAACGGAACGCAATTCGAAAGTAGAGAGTTCAAAGAGTTCTGTTTAAAGTACGGCATCGAGAAAAAGTTCGCCGCCGTTGCACACCCAAAAGCTAACGGACAAGTCGAGGCCGTTAACAAAATAATCAAGTCCATACTAAAGAAGCGTCTGGAGAAGGTTGGAGGCAAATGGGTAGATGAACTCCCGACAGCATTATGGGCGTATAGAACTACCCACAAGTCCGCGACCGGCCACACTCCGTTCGCCTTGGCATACGGCTCTGAAGCCGTTATACCCGTGGAACTTGAAGTTCCATCGCACCGAGTGACATACTACGATCCCAAGACGAACCAAAACCTCTTGCTGGAATCACTGGACTGCATCGATGAAAAACGGGAAGAAGCTGAATTAAGGGCGGCGGCGCACAGACATCGAGTCAAGCGTTACTATGACGGCAGAGTCCGCCCAAGAATCTTTGATGTGGGAGATCTCGTTCTGAAACGAGTCTTCCCGGTACCATCACGCATGAATCCCAGCTGGGAAGGTCCATACGCCATTGAACGGAAGCTTGGAGAAGGAACATTCAAGCTAGCGACCGTTGATGGCGCGACACTCCCCCGAGCATGGAACAGTGAACATTTGCGGCACTATTACATTTAGCATGTTTCCCTTTCTTGTTATAGGCACTATTGTTTCCTGCATGTTTCCATTCAATAATGACTTAGTTTCCTTTTAAAGTTGTAATCGAGCAATTTAGTTGATTTTCATTAATAAAGGCTTGAAGCCACATTTTCTATGAAGTTTCTATATCTCTTAATTGGATGATAAATTACATTATTCTGCGCGACATACAGGCTCGTACGAACGATTCCAAATCTCCGAATCCCCAGAGTGCGGAGCGGAGTACTCTAAGTCCCCCGAGCGCGGACTAGAGTATAAACGATTCCAAATCTCCGAATCCCCAGAGCGCGGATCGGAGTACTCTAAGTCCCCGGAGCGCGGACTAGAGTATAAACGATTCCGATCTCCGAATCCCCAGAGCGCGGATCGGAGTACTCTAAGTCCCCAGAGCGCGAACTAGAGTATAAACGATTTCCAATCTCCGAATCCCCAGAGTGCGGAGCGGAGTACTCTAAGTCCCCAGAGCGCGGACTAGAGTATAAACGATTCCAAATCTCCGAATCCCCAGAGCGCGGATCGGAGTACTCTAAGTCCCCGGAGCGCGGACTAGAGTATAAACGATTCCGATCTCCGAATCCCCAGAGCGCGGATCGGAGTACTCTAAGTCCCCAGAGCGCGGACTAGAGTATAAACGATTTCCAATCTCCGAATCCCCAGAGTGCGGAGCGGAGTACTCTAAGTCCCCGGAGCGCGGACTAGAGTATAAACGATCCCAAATCTCCGAATCCCCAGAGCGCGGATCGGAGTACTCTAAGTCCCCGGAGCGTGGACTAGAGTATAAACGATTCCAATCTCCGAATCCCCAGAGCGCGGATCGGAGTACTCTAAGTCCCCAGAGCGCGGACTAGAGTATAAACGATTTCCAATCTCCGAATCCCCAGAGTGCGGAGCGGAGTACTCTAAGTCCCCAGAGCGCAGACTAGAGTATAAACGATTCCAAATCTCCGAATCCCCAGAGCGCGGATCGGAGTACTCTAAGTCCCCGAAGCGCGGACTAGAGTATAAACGATTCAAATCTCTGAATCCCCAGAGCGCGGATCAGAGTACTCTAAGTCCCCAGAGCGCGGACTAGAGTATAAACGATTTCCAATCTCCGAATCCCCAGAGTGCGGAGCGGAGTACTCTAAGTCCCCGGAGCGCGGACTAGAGTATAAATGATCCCAAATCTCTGAATCCCCAGAGCGCGGACTAGAGCATAAACTATTTCAAGCCTCCAAGTCCCCGGGACACAGAGTCTGCAAGAAGTCCAAGTACTCGAAAGATGTGGGACGAGAGGTACGCCACGTCCAAAAAATGTTTGAACAGCGCAAGAATGGACTGGGAGATAATGCAACTCATAAGAACTTGAGTTATGGCTACAATTAGTCAGCAAACCAGATAAAGACAAGAGAAGCATTCAAACACAAAAGAAACTAAAACTTTATTCAATAAGTCCAAAATGGGGATACATGACCACTCCTACAAAATTCAGACCTCTCTATACAAACTACAAATCATGGGAGATAAAAACAATTACAAAGCTTAGTCAGGAAACTTGTTGAACAAGTGCATCGATTATTTCTTCGACTTCTTCTTCTTGTCTGCCTTTGGTGTTTCCGACGACTCCTCTCCCTCACGTTTTTTCTTGGACTTTTTGCTTGCTAGAGAGACGGAGTTAGGAGTAGGAGACGGAACATCTAGTGGTTTGGACCTGCCCCGGAGAATGATTTTCAGAGGTCTGTTCCGCGGGTCAGTGAGTTCCAGGACTTCAGATTCAACTTTGACTTTGACCTTTCTCTTCTCCTCGTCGGCGAGACGGTCCTTCATGCTCATCTCTGAAGTATGTTCAGAGGCGCCAGTGATTTTAACTTCGTCGCTTCCTTCGGCAGGAGACGAAGTATCAAGTTTGTCATCATCAAGCGCCCCGATCACTTGAGCGTCTGGGCCGGGAGTTACCCCTGCGTGAGCAACGTCGCTTGTTTTCCCCGCTTCCTCCTTGGCGTTATCGCTCCTCGGAGTTAGCTCGGCGTCAGAACGACCTGCACGAAAATATAAGAAGTGGGCATTAGAACGAATAACCACTGCTGAAAAATGACGGGATCTCTTCGACTTCTAGAGAAAGAAGAATTTCCTACCAGGATCAGGTTGGCTATCGGTGGCGCGCGGGGTTTCACCCTCCAGGATAGGTGACAGCACATGAACGCCGAGCCCGGGATCATAACTGGCATGCTGCTCGAATGGATCAAGCGTCGACCGACCGGCCGATTGAGCAGCATAAGGAGCGGCGATGTGAGGAGTAGTAGCGTCGGCCTCTGACGGGCCAGCCTCGTCATTCTTCTCTTTCGAAGGGGAAGAGCCTTTGCCATAAAGAGCCAATGCTGCGGATAAATCCGATGGCTCATTCCCCCTCAGGAACTCCTTCACCAATGCATCCTCGTCGATTTCTTTGGAGCCTGACTCGACTTTCTTGATCTTTATCAGAGTTTCCCATGCCTCAGCCAGGGATTCGTGGTAGCCGTCGCCCAAGAATGTTAGGTCGCGGTGCATAAGGACGCGGGCTCGGTACTCGACGATCAACGGGTCAAACATACTTTTGACCTCTTCCCTGCCGGCCTCTGCGGCCGCCTCAAGGCGAGAATCAAGCTCCTCCACAGCCATTCTTTTGCCCTCCTCACGGGCCTCATCCTTCATTTTCTCGACCCCGGCAAGTTCACCGTCGAGCTTTGCCTTCAGGAGTCGGGTAGCAACAATCTCATCACAATACCGCTGTGATTCTTCCTGAGCGACTATTTTGTCTTCTTTCTCCTTGGAGAGTTGTTCTTTCAGCTCTTTGACTTGAGTAGCGAGCGCGTCCCTTTCTTTTTGGACAGAGTCTTTTTCTAGGGCAAGGGCGCCGCTGCGCTGAACTGCTTCGTCAAGCTCCTTTTTGTGAGCCACCTCTAAGCGAGTAACTGCCTCAGCAGTATCTTTTGCACCTTGTTCAGCGGCTTCTAGCTTTGACTTATAAGAGGCGAGTTCTTCGTCTTGGAGTTTGATGATTTTCTTATCGCTGTCAGCCTCCAGATTCAGACGGTCAATCTCGTGTTGATGCTCGACAGATACTTCTGAGATCTTATCCACCAAGTGCACGAATGCGTCATGTTGAACATAGACATCATTGTTGCAGGCAATGGCACTTTGCTTCACGTGCCCAGGAATGTGATGGATGGCCGGGAGGAATTTCAAACCGTCAAAACAGATTTTCGGAAACTTGGCCTTAAGGTCGACCATCTTTTCCGCAACAGTTGGGTCCACGGCAGGAGTAGGAGGAGGAGGCTTAGAGAATTCCGTTCTTTTACGCGGCTCTCGAACTTGCCTCGTACTCGATGAACTGGAATGTTGTTCTCGAGCAGCATCAGACTGATAACCCTTCTGCAAAGACTTCTCTTTATCCGGCTCAGTTGTAGGAGGAAGATCGCGGGACTGGGAAGATTGATAGTGTGCTTTCTTGCGGTGAGATGACTCGCGCGGACGATTGTCCCTATCTTCATAATCACCTCGGTCCCGGCGTCTGCCTGAACCGGAATCCCGTCCGGAGTGATGGAATATAGAAGACCCCTGAAGGCGATCAAGTCCGTGGGAGCGGCCCATATCACCTGCAAAGAAGGGAGATAACAATGAGTTAAGGAGAATTCACGAATTAAAAAGACTTGAAGTATATTATGGAATGCGCATGTGCGTGTGTGTCCTAAGTGTTCCCCCCGACGGACCCGTTCGTTTATCTTTGCTAATCGGAGTATTGTCTCTTTGAGCCGGGAGTTGAACTCCTACATTGCCTCTAGCGGGCGAAGAGAATTTGAGAGCTTCAGGATCATCGAACCCGTAATTAAGTATGTCTTCGGGAATAGAAAGGTTCGATAGACCTCTCAAGGAACTTTCCAGATGCTGCGAAGAAGCCTCTTTCTCAGGAGGGGTAGGCGTAACTTTTGAGGTGCCACCAACTTTCTCCTTTTGAACCGTGTATTTCAACTTCTTCTTTCCCTTCGAAGGGGAGGATGATGTCTCAATATCCTGAACTTCGATTGCCGGATTCCAAGCGGGACCCACGTTCTCGCCCTGCGTTTCGGGGGCATCATCCTCTTTGCGCTCGCCTTCTTCATGCGCGTCGGGAGCGCGACGCGACGACGGTCCGGCAAGTTTTTTCCCTTTACCAGATGAAGGTTTGGGAATTGTAACACCTTCTGGAAGGCTGATCCGACGACCAGGAGCTAGCAAGCCGAACCCCGACAGCGATTCATTTGAAATGATAGCTCGGATATCTCGATCCTCGGCCGGAAGAGCTCTAATCGCATTGACAGCATCAGAATATCCTCGGCCTTCCGGGCGTGGGCTGATACCTGAAAAGATGAAACGAAAAGTTAGGAAAGACATGCTCGGGTTAAATACGAATAGTAACTCGGCAGAGAGACTTACTGCCTTCAACCCATCTCCTAGCGAAACCGGAAGGGCAGCGCACATAGAACCATTCATGTTTGTATAGGGCGAATTTGCTACAGGCCCCTGTCAAGATCTGGCACTTGTGGTATGGCTCGAGGAACATGAAGGAAGGGCTATCTTTCCGTCTCTTGAACATATAAATGTATCGGATATCACCGGGGGTTGGAGGTCTGGAGAAGACGGCCATGAAAAGTAAATAAGTCCCATATAGAAACGCATGGCCGTTCGGGTGCAGCTGCGATGGAGCTATGTCTGTATACTGCAGCACATCCCGGAGAAATAAATTGAACGGAGGCACGCTGCCCATCCAACACATGAACTTGTTGCAGGCTGTGTACCCGACTAGGGGCAGATGAGGGCGGTCGTGTCTCGAAGGAACTAACACGTCAGCAAAGGGAATCCCGTGAATGGAACATATCCGTCGCAGAGCGGCCTCATTGATCTTCGAGGCTTGAGAATCGATCGGATTGTCCAGTAAGATGGTTGACTCCAGAGCATCGGGCGCCAAGTTATGAGCGGGAGAGATTGACGGGTTGGAAGCATCTGCGGCTCCTTGCCTTGCTGACGGCCCAGGCCTGTCAGATATGGTGGCAGAACTAGATTTTCTCGACATCCCGAATAAATAATGAACCTGGCTAAATGCTTGAGAGAGCTATACTTAAAAAACGTTGAACGTTAGAATTAGCAACACGATTTTTCCCCCATGTGGTGTGTGAACTAATGCAAGCAATTGTGTGCAGGCAATAAGAATCTAAAGGTTCTAAAGATGTAATATTTAGCTTCGAATCATCGCCTTCGAAGACCGTCATCGCTGACCGTCTCAGAAAGCTCGCCTCGAGGAGATTACAGTCCTAGATTCAGAAGACATATGATTTCTAAAGTGACCGGCTTAAAGTGTAGTTAGACACCTATCCTGTTCGGCATTTTTAATGTTGTTCGGCATTTGTATTGACCGGCTAAAGACATTATCCGGTCCAAGAATTGTCCGGCAATTGCTTTGTTTGACTAAGGTAATGGTTCGACCTAAGGGTTGTTCGGCTGAAGTCAGTGTTCGGCATGTCAGTTATACTGTTCGGCTAAAGTCATCGTTCGGCATGTCAGTTATACTGTTCGGCTAAAGTCATCGTTCGGCGTGTCAGTTATACTGTTCGGCTAAAGTCATCGTTCGGCATGTCAGTTATGTTGTTTGGCTAAAGTCATTGTTCGGCATGTCAATTATATTGTTCGGCTAAAGTCAGTGTTCGGCGTATCAATCGTATTGGTCGGCTAATGTCATCGTTCGGCTAAAAGTGGTGCTCCGCCACGATTTCAACTCTACCCTACACCTTCTCCATCCACGCCGAACGACAGAGACGGATCGCCCGGCAAAGACTACGCCGTTCAACACCCCATCTACCCTTCTATCGTTCGGCACGGAGGAGCTATCCCCAATTAGACAACTCAAAACGAGCAAACCACGATGAACCTAAAATGGAAGTAGTGCAATTGTTAGAGGAAGGATACCTAATTCGACGATCGAAGTTGAGAATGGATTATAAAGGCTTTATATCTGGTAGGATGGGAAGAGTTGAAAGTCTCTAAGGAATGGCTGAAGAGAAGGCGCAAAGGGAAGAGAGACGGTGAGGACCTGGTTATATAGAGGGAGGTAGAAGTTGAAGAGGCTATACCCAGTAGAACCGGTCAACACCGAAGGGTTCGGCATCGTAGCAGTGTGACGTTCGGCACACGAGGTACATTCGGCTTCGAGCGTATCGTTCGGCATCTAAATCTCGTTCGTCTTGCACCTCCTTCGCTAGCATTCTCGAGAAGGTACCTCCGAGGTAGATTGTATCAGATTCAAAGCGCATCACGTTCGGCCACGCAATACACTTTGGGGGGCAAGTGTTTCCTGGGGATTTGACCAGGCAACTAGTACTCGGCAATAAGTGCTCGGCATCAGAGAGCGACTGGCATCAAGGAGTGTTCGGCGAAGCACTGGCCATCCAGGAGTGTTCGGCGAAGCAACTGACATCCATGAGTGCTCGACGACAAGTGTGCTCGGCATAGTACTCGGCATCCATTAGTGTCCGGCATCGAGACTGTTCGGCGTACCAGAGTACTCGGCGTCAATGCTGCTCGGCATACAGGAGTACTCGGCATCCCATGGTGTTCGGCGAGGCACTTGACAGCCAGGAGTGTTCGGCGAGGCACCCAACATCCAACGAGTGCTCGGCGACAAGTGTGCTCGGCGTCAAGACTGCTCGGCATACGAGACTGTTCGGCGTACAGGAGTACTCGGCGCAAGGGCACTCGGCGTCAAGAAGAGCGTTCGGCTTCAACTGACTAACATCCTACACTTCCCAAACATCAACCACCTCGTTCGGCATAGAAGGGATGGTTCGGCGCAGAGCGTTCGGCCTCAACAGACAACCATCCTACACTTCCCACGACACCAACATACCGTTCGGCATAGAAGGGATGGTTCGGCGCAGAGCGTTCGGCGAACCTTGCTCGGCACACGACGACCACTGTACTCGGGCTGGAGCGTTCGGCAATCAGCCCACTTGGGAAGTCCAGCCCATCTTTGCCTATAAATAGAGGGGCAGGGTCACAGTGAAATGGATCCTTTTTTAGAGAGAAAACACCGGGGAGACTCTGCCATTTTCAAGACTCATCTTTTCTACATAACAACTTCATTCAAGCATTTGATTCACGAATTGTATTTGTAATCAACTATAGAGAGGATCAATAAAGTTTAACCTCAAAGTGGACGTAGGCAATTACGCTGAACCACTATAAATTTGGTGTTCTTACTTTCTGTATTTAGATTAGCACTGTCTTCTCTGTTTAATTTGATTTCATCACTTATCTCTCTTCACAATCTTCTTCTACGAGGTTAGCGACCAATTTTGGTGCTAACAATATATGGTCATGTACAAGCTGAATTGCTAAACAAAGCAAAGGAGTTAATGCCAATATCTTAGCATGCATAGTATAAATCATATCAGCCGAAATCTTGCAAAGAAGGAAAAAATGAATTTGTACAACACAATTAATGCTGCTAGGCAACTCTAGTACACTACCATTTATCACTTCAGCACAAAAGCAAGATACCAGCCTCTAAAATGAGAAAAAAATCCCTACGTATATTTGTACTAGAAGAAAATATCACTTGTACAAACTCATTTTTATCACCCTGTAAGCTTCCTTCCATATATCAACTTCTCCATTTATTTTGCTTCATCCATTCCAAGCTAAAGAAGAAAAAAAATATACTGAAGCAAATATCATTAAACTCAAACAAATCAAAACCACTAATGCAAGCCTGAAAACAAGTGAAAGTTCCAGTAGCAAAATTCAAAGCTAGATATCAAAGAAAAGAAAAGCTTTCAACTTTGCAAATTTTCTCAAGCCTGATTTAAAAGAAAACTCTGTTCTTCAAATTCAGGTGAGCAAACCTCTTAACCCTGATTTTTATCTTGATGTTTGGATTCGTATTGGAGGCTATGATGTGAATATGTGTGAATGTTGTGCCTGCGTGTATGTATATAAATGTGTGATTGGGTTTATAACTGATGACAAGGGTGAATATACTCCTCTGTCTATTTATTGGCTACAAATAAGAAAAAAAAATTCAAATCTACTTACCTGATCATCTTTAGAACTTGATGTTTAAATAAATCATGTAACATTTGACAAGATCTTGATTCTAAAAATACTTTTAAGTATTAAAAGTAAATGGTTTTGTTGGAAAAACCAAATCACAGTAGAACATAAATTTTGTAAAAAAAATTCAATTGATTAAAATTTAGGATTTGATTCCATAATCATGTTCGCCTTCAAGAAATATGATTTTTAGTACAAGATTCTGGATTTTTAAGTTGCGAAATTTCGAGCAGTTTCAAGTTGAACGTGATTGACAAAAAGGTCAATTTCCATCGATCAAGAAGAAATCAAACTTCTAGATTTAATCTGGAGGGAGATGATATAGGATAGATTGTAGGAAAAATGATTATAATTTTTTTTTATGGTTGGAGAAGTGGATTGAAGATGAAATAGGGTTTTAGGGTTTTATACCCAGCATTTATCGTGGTGCTTCTCGGGGCATTTCTGGCGTCGATGGGTGATCGGAGGGGATCGCGAGTGGGGGAATGGGTGCTGGAAGGTGTGTCACAGCTTCGGTGAAGGTGGCCAGTGGTTTCGAGAATGGAGGCGATGGGGAAGGGCGAAGTTCTGGCCATGGCTATGCTGTTTGGTCGAGATTTTATCTCGATTTCGACTCGGTGGGTATTCGTGAAATCTGGGTACGTCTTCGTGATCGAAGGAGATCGTGGGGTCGTGGAGCATCGTTGCGAGGATCGCCGGTGGTCGGCGGCGTTCGTACACGTGCATGTGCACGTCTGGAGGCTGGTGAACGTTTGGGTTTTGAGCTATGAATTCTCAAGCGTGTACTCGGGGAAATGAAGGGAGCGGCTTGAGTTTAACTCGAGTAAACTGGGTTTTGTTCGTTTGCCTGGGAAGAGCTGAATTTCCTCGCGTCGTACTCGAGTAGATCGAGCAGTTTACTCGAAGCAGAAACAGGGTGGCTCGGGTCAGAGTTTTGGTCTAGGTTTTGATACCTGAACTGTTTTTCTATTTTAAATTAAATTTAAATTTTAATCAAGATTTAAAACTGGAGTTAAAACAAAATGTAAATAAAGATTCTAGTTTGAAATAGAATTCAGTTTTGAAGATAAATAAAAAGTTTTAAATTCCATTTGTTTTAATAATTTAAAGAAATTAAAGGTATTGAAGAAAATTGGAATTTAAATTAGAATTGAATTCGAAAATAAAGTTTAAACAAGTTAAATTTAAAAGTAGAACCTGAAATAAGTTTCAAATCAGATTTTAAGATTTGGAAATTTACTTTAGTCTTATCACTTAAGTTTGGCAATGAGTTAAAATGTTAAAGGAATTTGCTTTAAACCTTATTAAAAGTAAATAAGGATTTATTTTAGATTTTTAAATCAAAATTTGAAATGAAAAGGAATTTGAAACAATGTTCAATATATGGTAATAATCATTAATCATAAATATAGATGAGTTTACTTTAATTAACAATGATTAATATAAGAAATTTCTTTAGAAAAGTAATTAAAGAAATTTAATAGTTAATGAAATCATTAACTAAGATTATTTGAATAATTATGTGATAAATTTAATAATGGTGATTAATTAAGATGTATTTAATAATTAAAAATTAATCGGTTCATTAATTAAGAATGATTAGTTAATAATTACAGGGTTAACTAATAAATTTGAAAGAAGATTTATTTCAAATAATTTGTAATTAAATTTTGATAATTAACCCGGATTAATAATTGATACATCCGATTTAAATTAATGAGTTGATTAATAAATTCACTTGTGAATGTTTGGATTTAACTGAATGATTGAACTGTTTGATATTCTGATCTGTGATGTTTTATGATATATCCTGATATTGTGTGTGATCTGTACTGTAGTTATTTATCTGGATAAATGTAAATTATTATCTGTAGCTTATATATCTGTGATCTGTGATCTGTAAATGAACGATAAGCGTTATGATATACCGCTTGTCAACTATATTTCTGTATTCTGATCTGTGATGACTGAATGATGTTGCACTACTGTGTAAGACCCCTGGGACTACACCATACACACACAAATATGGATGTGGAAATTGGTACGAAGGGCCTAATTATATGGCCCATTTTTTTTCCAGGACACGGGTTTGAAACTATTATTTTCGAGGACAATTATGTGCGGCGTGCGTCTTCATCTTCTCAAACATCTAAATATCTTCTGAAATCGATCGTGGAAATTAGGCGCGTTCGTCTTCATCTTCTCAAACAACTACGTATATTCTGAAATCTGCCGATCTTGGAAATTGGGCGCGTGCGACTTCATCTTCTCAAACAAGTACGTATCTTCTGAAATCTACCGATCGTGAAAATTAGGCGCGTGCGTCTTCATCTTCTCAAAGAACTATGTGCCTTCTGAAATCTACCGATCTTGCAAATTAGGCGGTCGTGAAAATTAGACGTATCTTGTTCAATCAAAGCGGTCGTTTCTTGTGCAATTGAAGCGGTCGTGAGGCGTTAGTTTCTTCTCATTCAAAATCGACTTTAATTGTGGGAAATCATGAGGCGATTTTCTTCATTTGGTGAGTTTCTTTTTTATTTGCTGTTTTTCATTCTCAATTCTTTTTTTTATGATGTTACTGTATGTTTCTTTTCACAGGAGGCTGTTTTCATCTATTGGAGGAAGGTTTTGTTTGATGTAGTTGGAATAATGGCTTCTGAATGGTATTGTTTTATTCTTACAATCACTGTGTATTTAGCTTCGTTTGTTCTTTAGTTTGCAATTAAACTCTGATTGTTTAGATGTTTAAGAATGGTGTATCAAAATTCCATTCTGGCTCTAGTAATAATTTGGCAGCCATTGAATGTGATTATGTGTTTTAAAGACCATATTGATCTTAGTGTGTGTTTGTTATGATAATTTTTTAGCTCTTCTTTTTCACCATTAAGTATATTTTTGCAGATCATCTTTTTCACCTATGATTTTTCAACAATGTAAACTTGAATAGGTACAATCTCAACGAATGTTTTTCTTCCACATGTTCCACTGTTGTAATCAGGTTATCCCAAAGAGTGATAGTGATCTCTAAAAGATAAATTGTTTTATCTTTTTCAAAAAATGGTATAAAAAATGATTTAAATAGTCTTATGCTATTAGTTTTTATTTAAGATCAGTTTCACATAGTTATATTTTTTTAATATTTTTTTTACATTTTTTTTGCAGGTGTGATTCATTTGTTAAAGTTGTGTTTGATTTCAATAACAATTGTTTTAGTGCTCGTTTTGGATTGGATGCTTCTATTTCTTATGTTAGGAATAGGATTTGGGAGCAGTGGAATAATTTTACTCCATTATGCTTTGATATTTTTTATATTCGAGAATCAAAGACTACCTTTATTGAAACGGATAGTGATCTTCAAGCTATATTGATTTTGTCTTGGTTTAAAAAGGAAGAATTTTTGGTTTTTTTTCTACGGCTGAAGAATGATTCAATGGATAATTTTGTTGGTGAAAGTAGCAAGTCTGGTTCAGTTGTTGGTGTTGAGTCAAGTAATAATATGTTAGGTTATGATGATGATTTAGATTCTGGTTTTACTCAACAAAAGGATTTACATGAGTTGTTGAAGAAGAATTCAAATATGGAATTTTTTACTGGGGTTGGTCAACAGTTTGATTCTGCTATTGGATTCCGTAGAACGGTTAGTGCTTATTGTTTGAAGAATGGGTTTAAAGTACAATATATTAAGAATTGTAAAGAACGATTGACAGTTCGATGTGCTATAGATAGTTGTCCATTTAGGATTCATGCTTCTTGCAAACTGAAGCAATTGGACCAATTGTTTGTTAAAAACATTCAGCTGAATCATACTTGTGGTGGTGGATTTCGTTCACTTGGTAGTCCAACTATTAATAGTGATCTTGTGAAAAGTTTAATCTTCACTCAAATTCGTGATGAGCCAAAAAGAAAAACGAAGGATATCATTAAAAGTTTTAGAAGAGATTATGATGTGGAGCTGAGCTATTATTTTGCTTATAAGGGTAAGAAATTGGCTATGAATGATATTTACGGTGATGAAAAGAAATCTTACAATGATTTAGTTTGGTATTTGAAGGCATTGGAAAGAAATAACCCAAATAGTTATTAAAGTATGGATGTGGATTCTGACACTAATCAATTTGAGAGAGTTTTTGTATGTTATGAGGCATGTATATTTGGATTCAGCTATTGTCGTCCTATGGTGTTTTTAGATGCTACCTTTTTGAAAGGGCGAAGTGGTATTTTGATGGCTGCCACTGCAAAAAATGGAAATCAAGGTACTAATTTTGATCTTTTTTTTTTGCTGTTGTATTTACTTTGTACTGTGTGCATTAGGTTCTTGTTATAAATTTTTGTAACATAGTACTGTTTCTTTAAGTGATTGTTCTAGTGAATTTTGTTATGTTCATACTGCATTTTGGTTAAGTGATTAGTCTACTGTTATATAGTACTGATTCAGTTCATTAAAGTTTCTTTTGCGTTAGGGCTTAGCATGTAAAATTATTGCAGAAAATGAATTTATGTTACTACTACATGTTGAATAAGATAAATGCATTTATCTTTTAAGATAAAGAATTAAATAACATATTAAGCCGTACTTATATATCATAGTTACTAGTACATGTTGAATATATTTATCATTTTTCTCATTATTTGAAATTCTTACATAACGTATAAAAATGATTTAAACAGCATATAGAAAAGATAATAGCATATATCTTTTAGAAGTTCAAATATAAGTCTTTGTATTGTATGCATGAATTAAGTATTATATCTTTGCAATTTCTACTCTTCCTACATAGACTTCACATTCAAGTAGCAAAATTTAAAAAACAAAAGAAAAAAAGGTTGAATTGTCTCTAGCAAATTTATTTTTCCTTTTTTATTTGGGCAAAGGGCATAGTGTTCATGTGATTTTTTACTATTAGATAATACTGTTTCAAAGATAGTGCATTATTTTCAAATGTACATTAATAAACAGTGAATTATTATTATTTTGTTTTTTTTCCAGGTTTTTTCCCATTAGCAATGGCTCTTGTTCCCAAAGAAAATGAAGAGTGTTGTAGTTGGTTTTTGAATCACCTAAAGAATGCTCTTAGTTGTGATAGAATATTAACTTTTTTAAGTGATAGACACTAGGGTTTATTGTTAAGTGTTCCAAAAAAATTTCCGAATAGTCATCATTCTTATTGTTTGCATCATATGCAAAATAATATTGCTAGCATTGTGAAAAGTGGAAGGGGTGTTTGGGTAGCTCATTTACTTGAGCGTTGTGCTATAGTTTCTAATCATCATGAGTTTGAAAAAGCCATGTCCAAGTACAAAGAAATTGGAGGTGCCAAAGCTATAGAGTATTTGAATGACAAACCATATGATCATTGGGCCGATTTGTTTTTTCCGGGGAAGCGATATGGTGAAAATAAGTCCAATGTAGCCGAGAGTTTTAATTCTTGGATTTTGGATGAAAGAAGTTTGCCTGTTACTGCTTGTCTTGATGGAATTAGGGTAAAACTTATGATGCAAATGTCTAATCGTAGAGAAGAGGCATTAAAGTGGACTAGTGTGCTATGTCCGAAAATGGAAGCTCGTTTGTTAAAATTGAAGGAAGAAGGATTTGGGTGGAGTGTTTCTAAATCATCTAGGTATGTATTTATATTTATTTACATGATGTTCACAGTTTCTAAAAAATGATAAATGCATTTATCTTTTTTCAACCTGCTATGTAGCCTGTGTTATGATTTCATTTTGTTGGTGTTGCTTGTTACGTATTTTCTCTTTGTCTGCATTAAAGCTTATGTTCACAGTATGATTGTTAATTTTTTTGGTTTATTAGTCTTATTTTTCACTATTAGTTCACTGCACATGAATTGGGTCTTACATTTTGTAGGTATATTTTTGAAGTTCATTCTCCGACATCTCAAAAGGTTGATCTTAAAAATCGCATTTGCAGTTGCAATCAATGGAAAGTGACAGGTTTTCCTTGTGTGCATGCTTTGAAGTGTATTTCTTTAACCAGAAATTCTGTTTATGAATATATTGAGAATTACTTTACTGTTGAGTATTATCTAGCTTCATATTCACATTTGATCAATCCTATTCCAACTTTTGATAAGGAAGCAATTGAAGCTGAAGAATCATCTACTGTTCTTCCTCCTAAGCCTGTTCGTGGAGCTGGAAGGCCTAGGATGAATAGGATTGAAGGGGCTGATTTTCATGCTAAGCAAAATAGATGTGGAAAGTGTAAAAAACTAGGACATAACAGAAGGCGGTGTTCTTTTGAATAATTGAGTTGATTGTTTTAGTTCAATGTATTTGATTGGTTGTTCTATGAATACTTTGAGTTGAATAATTGAGTTGATTTTTTTAGTCCAAAGTATTTGATTTGTTCTTGTATGAATATTTGGTTGTTGTATGAATACTTTGAGTTGAAAATTTGAATAATTGCATATGTTGAATTGGTTATGATCTGATTTTGATTATTTTTGGTTGTATGCAATTATTTATGTTTAACCGTTATTTGGAATACACTGTTGTTAGTTCTGTTAAAAAAGATAAATTGATATTTCTTTTTAATTGTTGTGTATAGTCTGTTTTTAAAACACAGTCCTGAGAACAGCTCG
Organism: Allium fistulosum; assembly: GCA_030737815.1. NCBI lineage: Eukaryota > Viridiplantae > Streptophyta > Magnoliopsida > Asparagales > Amaryllidaceae > Allium > Allium fistulosum. The sequence continues at coordinate 475,427,659 of CM060904.1, forward strand.
CACGGTGTACTCAGCTATGACCTCAGGTTTCACATTAGTAGAGTCTGATCCAGGTGTAACCATGTTAGGCTTCAACAAAGTACCTTCCATTAGGACTTTGTGCTCGTTTAGGGCCTTGTAGCATGCAGCAAGCACTCTTTCAGTCACATCTGCACACCTGCCAATTTCAAGGCCATTCAATATGTTAATTAACTTTGTGGAACAAACAATATTAAGGTTCCAAATGAACAATCCAAAAACAGGAACAGGTTACTCTTTGCTAGCATTTCACGCATGAAGTTTTTCTCATTAATGAGTGTTGAGTACAGCAAAAAAAGGTAAATCATGTTCTCTCATGAGTTGATTTATTGCTAATTAACAGTAGCATTCTTGCTTTTGACCCATTGATTTTGTTTAACAAGTAAAATTAACAGACAACTACCCAGTCAATGTTATGGGATCCATCAACAAGAATCTCAGATTCGACAATGGGAACAAGCCCATTTCGAACCAAATCATCTGTAAATCCACGATTTTTACGCACAACGGTAGGAATACAAATCAAACAGAACAACTGGAGATCAGTATAACTAGTATATTGCTACCCAAAACATACTGTCAATAAAACATAAATTCGTTTATCTTTTTAACAGAGCATTAAAAACATTAGCCATTACAAATTCACTATCAATTACCATAATTTCATTATCAAATTAAAAATCAATTGTGTAAGTACTTGCTAGTTAACAATATACAAAAGCAACATAGACTGAAGTGATTATGTAGTTAATATTTCATTTTGACAGATGCATTGGTTCTAGACAGTCTTGCCTTCTTGGTTCACAATATCATAACAGTTTGACAATACATCCCATGGTACTTGGCGGACTGGAGATCGATAGCCTCTACAATCGGGGTCGTGGCATTTCTGATAGTAGCCACCTCTCTGGAAATCAACAATGTACGTAACATGATTACTTTTATGTTCTCTTCCAATTCGTTCACAATATCGACTTTTGGACATGCTATAAATTATGTAGCCATGTGCAGAAAACCAGTACCACCTTCTTATTTTACCCGAAATATTTCCATGAGAGGCAAAAGATGAAATTTTATCATCCAAAGCTGGAAAGGGAGATTTTCCTGAACAATAGGACTTGGGTATATTGCTTCCATAATCATGTAATGACTTATCTCCCTCGGTGTGGGTGCTATTATCATTGACCTCAGATTCAAAATGAAGAATTTTGCAACAGTCCAGATCCATTTTGCACTCTAATAGCTTATCAAAATCAGCATCTATTCTGCAAATAAGTGATTTGATAAACACTTGTTCCTCATTCAGATTCTTACATCCAAAGCGTTCGCTTGGCAGGAGTAAAGCATTCTTCCCTACTTTTGATGAGAAAGGAAGACGAAAACAACGATTACGGGTATAAACTCCAGTATCAACAAAAAGAAGCTCCGTATTGTCTGATGAGCTTGAATCTTTTTTGATGTACAGTTTTTCAAACTGTGGATCACTTACTCTTAAATTTATTATGCGTGAGCATACCTCAGAGATGAATGTTCCAACATGCGAGTTGTCTTTGAAGGCAAAATTTGGGATATGAATGATCACATGTCGAGAGAACTTTTCTTCAGTAGATGAATCAAGCTCTAAAACCCAATCTTGATTTCCCTGGATTTTGTATTTGTCATTTAGCAGTTTGAAGGTGATAGATATCAGAATATCTACCATTTCATCGGCATTTTTTCCAGTGTTAATCTTTTTATTGAACTCCAGATCATAATACAAGTGGCAAGGCAGTCCGACTTGAATAACCTCATAATGGTGGCGTAACTTAGGATTCATGGTTTTGTACCTTCTCCAGAACTCATCATATGTAGAAACAAGGAACCTTCTTTGTGCAGTCAAATGATCTTGGTAGCAAAAAACGTAAGTGTTTGCATGTGTTTGGACAAATCTTAAAGCTTCTTCTTGTCTAGGAAAAGTAGCCCATACTGCATCTTTTTGCTGTGTAGAACAACGGAATTAGAAAACATAATAATAAATATAAAACTATAAATTATCAATAACAGATAAAAGGATTTATATTTCTTAAAAGAGTAGTAGAAACTTATTTTTAAGATCAGTTACTACAAATTCACTATCAATTACTACAAATTCACATCAAATTTTCAATATCAGTTACTACAAATTCAGTATCAATTACTACAAATTCACATCAAATTTTCAATATCAGTTACTACAAATTCATCATGTAATTCATTAGTAATTTAAAATATACTCCCTAAAATCTATGATCAATGTAGTATCAGCTTTTACAAATTCATCACCAAATTCATTATCTAATTTTTAATATCACCCATTACAAATTCATCATCTCATTCATCAGTCATTACATTTTTATGGGCTGAAGAAGAGCTGCAAAACTTGTCAAGCCAGCAGTATGGTTCGTCGGATAGTATTTGTGCAGCTATCTGTGCTCTCAATGCATTAACTTGTTCAAGACTAATTTTTTCTGTAGTCTGCATTCCTTGTGCTATTTTTTCCATGAACATCATCACAAAAATTCCGCAGTCGTACCTGTATTTCTGAAGTTTAGTACTTTGAATATAATGATAAAACAGATTATCTTTTCTTTATTTTGATAATGAATTGTAATTAGTATTATGTTTATCTAAAACTAGTATGTGAGAAAATAATATTATCTAATTGGTAATATGTGTGTAGGTAGTTATTGTGTATTGTGATTTTTTATATAAAATTCTGAACTATCTTCAAAATTACCCAGTGCTTTGTTGAGCACAGTCAACATTTTTAAGCACTGAATTTTTCCTGAGAATTGTTTTGTGCCCTTCTTCTTGTAACTCTTTGTTTAGGTAGTCCACTGCTGATTTCTGCAAACAGTGAAGGAAAATTAGAATAAATATAAACACATTTATCTTTTTTACTTTTTGTGTATTTTTACTTACCACATTAATGACAAATTTTGTATGTCCACTTCTGCAGGTTTTTGATCTCGTGGTCAAGTGCAGAGAGTCGTAGTGGTTCCAAGTGCATTCTCCAACAACTAGTTCTAGCAGACTCCAATGATCATTGCCATGTATTGGGAATAATATGTTGCAACATAATGGATCTAAAAGTGTTCTTTTCATAAAAGGATTGAACATTTTTTTCTTGATATTTTCCAAGCTTCCATCCGTTGCGCTTTTCTGTAAAAAAAATTGTTTTAGAAAATTTATGTTTTATAAAAAAAATGTTAATTTGAGAATATAGTTCACTTACTGTCATAGTTGTGTTAACATAGATAATGCTATTGCTTTTTTCTAGTTGCTTTGTTTTTCGGAACCAAAACCAATCAAAGATCTACATTTGAAAAATAATATGGATAAATTATATAAATTATAATGAAGGAAAGTTTAGTTTGTTGTACTTACTTGACCACAAATACTTTGTTGATAGAGGAGGTCTTCTATCATCATTTTTGTTATGGTGATGAAGTTTTCATCATCACAACTAAATGCTTCATCGCTGGAAAATTGGACGGTTGTTAATAAAAGAAATTAAGTTTAGTACGTACTATGTTGTTTGCATTTGATAGTAAAACAAAATAGAAGCCTTTATGGAATTATTTATTAAAAGTTAAAGATAAATTAATTTAGCTTTTTTAGTTTTGTTTAGTTTTTGTTTATTTTTGAGCAAGTGTGTGAGTGTATAGTAGTTGATAGATGTACTGATAGGTGACCAAACTAAAACAAAACCAACACAGTACTAATAATTAATCTAACAGATTGTTGATATATAGTTTGTGTGAGTGAAAAGTAGTTTAATTACTTACTTGTTTCCTCCCAAAACTTTGAAAAAAAGTTTCACATTTTGTTGCTGTTCATCAGTTAGATGCTTCATGAGTGGACACTTTTCAACATTCTTTTGCTTCTTCTTTTTTTGTTCTTTAGAAATGACATCTTCAACAACAATTGGATTTTCTGCAGCAATTTCTTGACTATGTTGTTTGATATTTTCAAATTTTAAACAATCTTCGGTTTCTAGAATGCAATCTTGAGTTTCCATCAAATCAAAACATGGAAAGTTAGCAGAACTATTTATATGCATCATACCAACTATCTTTCTTTTATTCGTACCTTTATCAGCTTCACTTTTTTCTTTGAAATCATTTTTTTTCTCCACATTATGCTCTTCAAAATTTTCCAGCTTTTGAAGTTTCATTTCAAGATTGTGGAGTCTTTGTTCAGCCAGCTGTCTTGAATGTTGTTCCTCATTCAGTTGTTCTGCCATACTTTTCATCTCAGCAGATAAAAAGTTCACTTTCCTCTCTAACTCTTTTATGCTATTAGAGCAGTCTGTAGCATATTTGTCATATTCCAACCCAGTATATATTTTTTTTGAAAAAAAGTCTTTTTCCTCTTTAGTTACATTTGCAAATTTCTTTAAAATCTGCATGGAAGGTATTTGAAATTAAATTTGGACATGTAATATCTTTGAAATTCTATGAAGTTAGAAATCAGAAATTATTAAAAATATACAGGTAAAAAAATTTCAGACACTTGATAAATGGAAACAACATGCAGGCACATTCATATGGGAAGGAGAGAAGACTAGGAAAATCTATAATGCACACACAATAGTTGTTACGTATAAATATAGATATGTAATTAAATAACCTACAAACTACATAAATTTAGAACACTATCCCTATTAAATAAGACACATATAAACATATGTACTCATATAATTTTGTTTATCAACAAATATATATAGTTCATTATGTACTTAAATCAATTTCTATAAAAACATATATGCATTTATCTTTTTTAACTAGGGTTTAATTTAGTTGTATATTTTCTGTAATAAATTTAAATATGAGTAAATCAAGAAAAATGTTTAATATGTATAACTATATAACAAATATAAGTAATGCCTAAGTTGTTATAAAATCATTTACATTAACAGATAAATGTTTTTATCTTTTATAGCTTTTAAGCATGGTAAAATTAATGAAGAAATTTGGAGTTGGGCAGAAACTGAATTGTACTTAAATCATTATGTATTTATGTATTTAAAAGTAGCATACCTTATCATTGTCTATTTCATCAAGGTCCAAATCTTTTAATTTTGACAAGTCCCATTTTCTCATCCTTGGGATTTTGCTTTCCAAATTTTCTTTTTCATCGATGATTTGCGTCCTTTTACAAAACCAATACTGCCAATAAGACCATGCAAATAAGCATTAACATTTAACATTTTTGTAAAAAGCATTGGTATAAATTTATTTATATTTGCTTAAAGTTTTTAAATCATACCAGTAAGACCATAGTACATCCAGGTGTGCTTCTTGGATTAGCATAGTATTTTTGTACATTTTTCATGACATTTTCACATATTGCTCTCGGCCAAGAGATTGAGTTAAATTTTTTTAAGTTTAACAGCTTTGATAAGAAGCCCCACTGCATGTAGTTCTGATTGTTAGGAAAGAAAAAAGTAATAATCAACAAGAGCAACAACAATTTGACTAAATCTTCATTCCCGTTTTCTTCCTCTATCATTTTTTTCAACCTTCTTGTGACTGTCTTCTGGCTAATTATGTCATTTTCTTCGAAATTTGTAGTCAGAAACTCTGAAAAACTCTCCATTGCTGTGGCCTTATTTGAAGTTGGTATTGGAAACAAATACTCTCCAGATAAATTCATTCCAAATATAAGGCTAACTTCTTCAGGTGTGATTTTCAGCAGTTTGTTTCCAATTTTGAAAGCTTTTTCTTTAATACTGAAAGAAGTAATTAGTTGGTCTAAATTTGAAGCACTTTTCCGTATGTTTTGCCGTTCTATGCCATTGGTGAGAAACATATTAAAAAAGTTTTTGAATGGCGTTTTGTTGATATAACTTTTTGCTTCTGAAGATAGAATGTTTTTTTCCTTTACCGTCATCATAACTTTGTACACAGCATCTAAATTACATCTGTATGTTCCACTGTACAGATGTTTTTTCTGTCTTTTCAGCCTGTTTTGAATTTCATATTTGTCAACATCATCTGACTCATCTGTTTCAATATTTATTTCTTCAGAATCATAACTTGCTTCATTTAGTTTTTCTGAAATTGTTCCTTCGTCATCTGAGTTTGTTAGATGTTCTTTTTCAGTCATTTGTGAGATTTGCTGTGTTGGTTTAGCTTCATCCTACATTCATGAAAATAATATCATTAATTGGGATCCTAAATTTATTTCTGCATATTCATGAAGATAATATCATTTTGCTCAAGAATCATAATGCACATAAAGTATAATAAACACTTTTGTTGAGTAACTATGTAGTACTGATGGCTATTTTTTTCCAAAGTATAGAAAGATAATCTGTTTTATCTTTTTTAGGTGTTTAAGTAATGGTCATTTAGAAATCTGAAAACTTAAAGAGAATGAAACACAAAATAGCCATCAGAATATTATTTATAAAAAAGATAAATTCTTTTATCTTTTTTAACAAAGCATTAACAACAAATTATCCATTACAAATTAGTGATCAGTTATTAGAATTTCATCATCACAATAGCCTTGAAGTAATAACATGTACAATATGTATGAATGCAGTGCACAGTGCAGACTTATATGGTCAGAGAATCAAGCTACAACATTAACAAATAGTCAGATCCAAAAGTGAGAGTACAAAGAAGTGCACAGCATACACATAAGCAAATGCAACATGAAAACAAATCTAGATCAATGCAAATGAAGCAACCAAACCTGACTGAAGTGTTCAAATATTACATATATACATGTGTGTAACATCAAGTGAATATGCAACATCATACACATTGAAACCAGAGTCCAACGCAGACATGTCGACAAGATAAGAATGCAAGTGCAGACAAGCTACAATATGACAGACTGCATTTAAAGCAACAACTCAACTCAGTGCACATCAACCCAATACAAACTACATGAAGTATATGGAATCTAGATTCTAATTTAATATGTATATACAAATTGAAGAGTACAACTAAATATTATACATAACATAAGTTGGAAAACAGTTACCAATGGAGTTGAAGATAAAGGTGATCTCTGGCTGTGTTGATCGCGGAATGGGCTAGATAAAGGTCTAATATTTATGCATTAGGTTCCTGCTTCATTTATAAATATGCACGTTGTTTTCTGTATGAATAACTTTGATTTTGATGACCTAGTGTGCATTTTTATGCTGCATAAAAATTGTCATACATAATGAAATGTTAGAAAGAGTGAAGAATAATTTTTTTGTACTTGTAATTGTAATTATCAAACACAACTAGGGTTGTAATTCTAATAAGTAATTGTGTGTAGGTAGTTATTGTGTATTGTGATTTTTTATATAAAGGGGAATCATATATAGTTCATTATCTAATTAAATCGTTTTGTATAAAAACATAAATGCTTTTATCTTTTTTAAGTAGGGTGTAAATTTGCTGTATATCTTTTGTGATAACTTTTAAATCATGAAAAAATGGCAAACATGTATAACATATACTAGTCACTATTTAAGATAACTAAGGCTTAAGTTGATTTGAACCAATTATAGTAAAAGATAAATATGTTTATCTTTCGTAGCTGTTGAACATAGGAACATTACAACATAACTGTGTTTACACAATACATACAATTTTTGAAGTACTGAAGTTAAAATTATGTTAAAGCAACTCAAAGATAAACAAACATGTTAAATCCATTACATTCTTGTATTAAATCATTTAGATTAAAAGATAAACAGATTTATATTTTTAAGCTGTTGAATATGACCAGTTTTACATCACGTTAAATCATTACAAAAACAACAAACACCTTACATGCATTACAAAAACTGTTATATATAAACACAATCAATAGAACTTATTTGTTACTTGTGAAACACAAGCAAAAACAACCCATAAATAGCAAAGAAAATCAATCAGTGAATGACTACTTACTTCAGCTAACAAAAACAATCGATATATAGCAAAAAAAACAATCGATGAACAACAAACAGCAAAGATAAACAAGTATTTACTTGTTCAGCAACAAGTGAATAGAAATCACGTCTTGCAACTAGTGAATAGAAATCGCGTCTTAGTTTCTTCAGCTGAAGAAAAGTGAATCAATCGATATATAGCAAACAGTAGAAATAAACAATTACTTACTTGTTCAGCTGAGAAAAGTTAGGCGGTACGATTTCTTCAGCCAATCGATAATCCAACTGAGGCGATTTTGTTTCTAAACCCTACTTTTGTTTTTCATTTGGAGGTTTGGCGGCAGATATGGATTAGCGAGAAGTAGAGGGTTTATTTTCGACCCGTGTCCTGGAAACTAATTTTTTTGAACACGGGTCCTAGAAAATAATTAGTTGATGGTAATAGGCCCTTATAGTGAAATTCCCCAATATGGATTTCACGTGGAAATCAGTTAAGTCGCAGATTTTTGACAATTTTAAAGGTTGAATTCTTGAATCTAAATGGTTTTGGAATTTGAAATTAAGGGCTTTGAAAATGAGTTTGGAATGTAAAAGTTATTTTTAAATAACTTAATAAAACTTGAAATTTAAATAATTTGATTTAAATTCAAATTCAATATTTAGAATTGAATTCAATGATTTAGAAAACTAATTGTTTTCCAACTGATAAAAGCTCTTATATAAGAAATGGATTTCCAATTTTAATTAAAGGGATTTTAAGTTTGAATTGAAGATGATTTTCCAATTTACGAATAAATCTTTGAAACGTGTTTTTGGGAAACTATTAGTTAAGTCTTTGTTTCCAAGATTTAATGAGTTAATCCAATTGCAATGAAAATTGATTTGGAAAATCTATGAATGAATCTTTTGTTTAAGAGATTAAAGTGTGGAAATTGTTTAAACAATTGAAGGTTGTTAAAATGAATCTTTTTATTTAAGAGATTTGAAATGGTAATTTGTTAAACCATTTGAAAAGGAAGTTCGGGTTTGAGTTGTGACTTAATTGAAATCCATTATCCATATGTTTTTAAATATCGCGCTCATTATTCGGTTCAGCCGGGAGAGGACCTTTGTGTCACATAACCCATCCCGAATAACGATACGTCGTATATGGATGGCATTTGAAGACCGGTGGTGATGACCGGGTATTTGCGAGAACGATAGGATGACCTATCGATTGTCTCTGCACTGAGTCGCGCCGGTATAGAGGTTTCCTAAGTGATGGGAAATCCGATCGGGATTGTGAATACCCAGATTTGCAAGGGCTTCTTCGGAAGTGCCTTCGGTTCTGTTCGAACCCGGAACAGACTTGTATGGTTACATGTCTGACATTACACTTTGAGATATAAAGCCGATTTCTTTCAAATACATTTCTGTTTGGTGGCGGAGAATTTATTCTCTTAGCTTAACACCCTTCTCTGAGACGTACGAGCTCAGAGGTTATGTAGTTGAAGGTTATCAGCGATATACTCCCAATTTGGTAATGTGACATGCTGAGGGTTGCTGTGTGATGATCATTGTTTGATCATTTGTGATATGATCATTTGTTTGATCATTTATCTTTATGATCATTGCTTTGATCATCTGTTGACCCAAAGCATGGCTTTGTGCCAAAGCGTAGCTTTGTGGAAGAGACTTCGTCAGGGCCTCACAACCCGGAAATGGTCGAAACAAGAATGTTGCGGCAAGGTTATGAGGGTCGCGCCCTTTAGGGTATGTCATTTCCTTTTGGAAAGGGGTGGTATCATGGTATGGAGCCCAGATACTTACTCATGTGGATACACTTATTTATTATGTGTGATGTTGGTTATCGAGCGCTCGGATAAAGGTCCCAAAGGACCGAGGAATGGCATAGTCGTGAGTTACTTGTTACAGGGGTAACCCTACCTTGTTTGGCAGAGAGCAGTTTGTCTCTCGGGACGTCCAGCCAGAGGCGATTCCATTCGGCAGTAGGAAAGGAAGTTCCTTAGCCTGACCATTTGTTGGAAAATCCAAAGAAACAATACGAAACTTGTACGATTTTAGTTGTATTACCTGCTATGGAATGTGGCGGTAACCTGCTATTGAACATAGTAGCTATAGTAGGCATACAATAATGGTTGTATGTTGGCTAAGATTAATATTATACTTTTGAAAATGTTTTATGCACTATGCACTAGTAATAATATCCAATGATTTGTTTTGCGTAGTAAGCATCTTTAACTATCATAAGGAGAAATCTCCTCCGATTCTGCATTTGCATTGTGTGTGTGTGCGGGAGGCCTTATGGTAGTTTCATTTTCCAAAAAGCATTGCGGATATTTTCTACTTGCTTTGTTGTTGTTGTTGTTTAAAAATAAACTGTTTTCGTTGCTCACACCAGTCCCATGACTGATCCGGAGTTTATTGTTCCCTTCCTAAACTCTGGGTGCCCACCATTTTCCACACGGGCAGTCTAGAGTTGGGTTTCTCAGATATTCAGGTTGAGTAGATTATCTAGAGCTAGTCAATCCCTGGACGACTGACCTTGCTTTCCGCTAGCTATGGATTGGAGCATTCTATTGGAGATATTCTATCCGCTGCTGTTGTTATTTATTTTCTTTCCGCTGCTATTTCTTGTAACATATCTCTGATGTATATCGATATCTGTTGTATCATTCTGTTGTATCATATCGTATCAGATTTTGTATCTGTAATTATATCAATGTTATATATATTGATATATTCTTTTTCTTCCGCTGTGTTATTTACTTAACTGTGTTATAAGCTCCGACGACTCGGATTTGAACGGTCGAATCTGTGGCATTCTAGTACAATGTGAAGTACGGATGTTGATTTTCGAACGCGAAAATCCGAGACGTTACATTTGGTATCAGAGCTGAGGGTAAAACTTTAGCTCAGGAGTATAACACATTAAGTAGCTCATTAGAGATAGGGTGAAGTATACCCTAGAATGAGTAATCCTTAAGATATCTTTCCGTATGCCTCAGTAAATTCTCTTGCTATCCACTGATAGTGAGTATGAGTGCAAGAAGAGTATAGATAGGGGACGGGAATATGACTATGAATAGTCAATATCCTGTAACAACAGTGGAAACGATCTTTTCTCTATCAATCTCTTTTGTTCAACATCTTTTCTCTATTCATCGATAATTTCTGGTAGATCCAGGAAGAAGATTCGATATATTAAAATGGAACATAAACTCCAGATAGGCCAAATTGTTTGTTTGGATGTATTGGTTGCCTTGTTTGCTTTGTTTGCTATGGTTAATGGGTATACCTTGGTTCTAAACTAAAAATTTGGAAATTGTATCCATATATCTATCTATTCTTTGGTCCCAGTATATTCTACGAATGGTTAATTATTCCTTCGAACTGACCGATGCCCCTGCATATTTCGTAGATCTGGATAACCCGAGTATTTGTGAAATGTTAAAACAGATTCATTCTTGTATCTATTATTAATATTCTAATTTGTAAGTCAAATGCAGAATAGATATTCAGTTGATTTGATGAATTATTCTTCATCTATCCTTTTGTCTCCTTGGCAATTTCGAGGACGAAATTCTTTTAAGGGGGGAAGTCTGTAACGACCCCAGATTTTATATAAATTTAAAATGATAATTTATTAATTTTTGAATTTATATTTGTGAAATAAATCGATAAGGTGATGCGAGTTTCCCCGATATCCAAGTATATTTGTATAAATCGTTTAAAAATTTAAATTATTGTATATATGAGAATATATATCTGTATTTGAACATATCTGACTAAATTTGGAATAATATAATATATATCTTATTTGTGTTTAAATTGTAAATAAATGATTTAAAAATAGAAATAAATGATTGAGATAGAAATACATATAAAAGTTAAATTATGATAAAATATAAAGTAAACACATTTTAAACAAATTCTAACATCAAGATTAAATATAGAACTTCATCCATATTCCAAAATAACAAGATTTAAAGCAAAGAAAAAAACAAAATACACATAGGTATGTAGACCTAGAAGGAACAAAAATAAAAATATCACTTCTACAACTTTCATCTCAGCTTAAACAAATAGAGTAGACTACAAAAGTGAAATAAAAATAGAAGTTCAGTTATTTTATAAAGTAATAACAATTAATACTTAAGCTATGAATAAAGATAAAAAAACATTGATATACAAGATGAATTATATAGATTTGTAAAATAGGAAAAAAATAAACACATAGATAATATGAACATAACATAACTTCATTTATATAAATTACAAAGGCAAAGCAGAGGAATAAATGTATTAGATTGTAAAAGAAGACAAGTAAACAAATAATACATATTCAGGTACACCTACAAATCAAGACAGTAAAATATATGGTCATGTACAAGCTGAATTGCTAAACAAAGCAAAGGAGTTAATGCCAATATCTTAGCATGCATAGTATAAATCATATCAGCCGAAATCTTGTTTTATAAACAAAGAAGGAAAAAATGAATTTGTACAACACAATTAATGCTGCTAGGCAACTCTAGTACACTACCATTTATCACTTCAGCACAAAAGCAAGATACCAGCCTCCAAAATGAGAAAAAATCCCTACGTATATTTGTACTGGAAGAAAATATCACTTGTACAAACTCATTTTTATCACCCTGTAAGCTTCCTTCCATATATCAACTTCTCCATTTATTTTGCTTCATCCATTCCAAGCTAAAGAAGAAAAAAATATACTGAAGCAAATATCATTAAACTCAAACAAATCAAAACCACTAATGCAAGCCTGAAAACAAGTGAAAGTTCCAGTAGAAAAATTCAAAGCTAGATATCAAAGAAAAGAAAAGCTTTCAACTTTGCAAATTTTCTCAAGCCTGATTTAAAAGAAAACTCTGTTCTTCAAATTCAGGTGAGCAAACCTCTTAACCCTGATTTTTATCTTGATGTTTGGATTCGTATTAGAGGCTATGATGTGAATATGTGTGAATGTTGTGCCTGCGTGTATGTATATAAATGTGTGATTGGGTTTATAACTGATGACAGGGGTGAATATACTCCTCTGTCTATTTACAGGCTACAGATAAGAAAAAAAAATTCAAATCTACTTACCTGATCATCTTTAGAACTTGATGTTTAAATAAATCATGTAACATTTGACAAGATCTTGATTCTAAAAATACTTTTAAGTATTAAAAGTAAATGGTTTTGCTGGAAAAACCAAATCACAGTTGAACATAAATTTTGTAAAAAAAATTCAATTGATTAAAATTTAGGATTTGATTCCATAATCATGTTCGCCTTCAAGAAATATGATTTTTAGTACAAGATTCTGGATTTTTAAGTTGCGAAATTTCGAGCAGTTTCAAGTTGAACGTGATTGACAAAAAGGTCAATTTCCATCGATCAAGAAGAAATCAAACTTCCAGATTTAATCTGGAGGGAGATGATATAGGATAGATTGTAGGAAAAATGATTATAATTTTTTTTATGGTTGGAGAAGTGGATTGAAGATGAAATGGGGTTTTAGGGTTTTATACCCAGCATTTATCGTGGTGCTTCTCGAGGCATTTCTGGCGTCGATGGGTGATCGGAGGGGATCGCGAGTGGGGGAATGGGTGCTGGAAGGTGTGTCGCAGCTTCGGTGAAGGTGGCCAGTGGTTTCGAGAATGGAGGCGATGGGGAAGGGCGAAGTTCTGGCCATGGCTATGCTGTTTGGTCGAGATTTTATCTCGATTTTGACTCGGTGGGTATTCGTGAAATCTGGGTACGTCTTCGTGATCGAAGGAGATCGTGGGGTCGTGGAGCATCGTTGCGAGGATCGCCGGTGGTCGGCGGCGTTCGTACACGTGCATGTGCACGTCTGGAGGCTGGTGAACGTTTGGGTTTTAAGCTATGAATTCTCGAGCATGTACTCGGGGAAATGAAGGGAGCGGCTCGAGTTTAACTCGAGTAAACTGGGTTTTGTTCGTTTGCCTGGGAAGAGCTAAATTTCCTCGCGTCGTACTCGAGTAGATCGAGCAGTTTACTCGAAGCAGAAACAGGGTGGCTCGGGTCAGAGTTTTGTTCTAGGTTTTGATACCTGAACTGTTTTTCTGTTTTAAATTAAATTTAAATTTTAATCAAGATTTAAAACTGGAGTTAAAACAAAATGTAAATAAAGATTCTAGTTTGAAATAGAATTCAGTTTTGAAGATAAATAAAAAGTTTTAAATTCCATTTGTTTTAATAATTTAAAGAAATTAAAGGTATTGAAGAAAATTGGAATTTAAATTAGAATTGAATTCGAAAATAAAGTTTAAACAAGTTAAATTTAAAAGTAGAACCTGAAATAAGTTTCAAATCAGATTTTAAGATTTGGAAATTTACTTTAGTCTTATCACTTAAGTTTAGCAATGAGTTAAAATGTTAAAGGAATTTGCTTTAAACCTTATTAAAAGTAAATAAGGATTTATTTTAGATTTTTAAATCAAAATTTGAAATGAAAAGGAATTTGAAACAATGTTCAATATATGGTAATAATCATTAATCATAAATATAGATGAGTTTACTTTAATTAACAATGATTAATATAAGAAATTTCTTTAGAAAAGTAATTAAAGAAATTTAATAGTTAATGAAATCATTAACTAAGATTATTTGAATAATTAATGTGATAAATTTAATAAAGGTGATTAATTAAGATGTATTTAATAATTAAAAATTAATCGGTTCATTAATTAAGAATGATTAGTTAATAATTACAGGGTTAACTAATAAATTTGAAAGAAGATTTATTTCAAATAATTTGTAATTAAATTTTGATAATTAACCCGGATTAATAATTGATACATCCGATTTAAATTAATCAGTTGATTAATAAATTCACTTATGAATGTTTGGATTTAACTGAATGATTGAACTGTTTGATATTCTTATCTGTGATGTTTTATGATATATCCTGATATTGTGTGTGATCTGTACTGTAGTTATTTATCTGGATAAATGTAAATTATTATCTGTAGCTTATATATCTGTGATCTGTGATCTGTAAATGAACGATAAGCGTTATGATATACCGCTTGTCAACTATATTTCTGTATTCTGATCTGTGATGACTGAATGATGTTGCACTACTGTGTAAGACCCCTGGGACTACACCATACACACACAAATATGGATTTCACGTGGAAATCAGTTAAGTCGCAGATTTTTGACAATTTTAAAGGTTGAATTCTTGAATCTAAATGGTTTTGGAAATTTGAAATTAAGGGCTTTGAAAATGAGTTTGGAATGTAAAAGTTATTTTTAAATAACTTAATAAAACTTGAAATTTAAATAATTTGATTTAAATTCGAATTCAATATTTAGAATTGAATTCAATGATTTAGAAAACTAATTGTTTTCCAACTGATAAAAGCTCTTATATAAGAAATGGATTTCCTATTTGAATTAAAGGGATTTTAAGTTTGAATTGAAGATGATTTTCCAATTTACGAATAAATCTTTGAAACGTGTTTTTGGGAAACTATTAGTTAAGTCTTTGTTTCCAAGATTTAATGAGTTAATCCAATTGAAATGAAAATTGATTTGGAAAATCTGTGAATGAATCTTTTGTTTAAGAGATTAAAGTGTGGAAATTGTTTAAACAATTGAAGGTTGTTAAAATGAATCTTTTTGTTTAAGAGATTTGAAATGGTAATTTGTTAAACCATTTGAAAAGGAAGTTCGGGTTTGAGTTGTGACTTAATTGAAATCCATTATCCATATGTTTTTAAATATCGCGCTCATTATTCGGTTCAGCCGGGAGAGGACCTTTGTGTCACATAACCCATCCCGAATAACGATACGTCGTATATGGATGGCATTTGAAGACCGGTGGTGAAGACCGGGTATTTGCGAGAACGATAGGATGACCTATCGATTGTCTCTGCACTGAGTCGCGCCGGTATAGAGGTTTCCTAAGTGATGGGAAATCCGATCGGGATTGTGAATACCCAGATTTGCAAGGGCTTCTTCGGAAGTGCCTTCGGTTCTGTTCGAACCCGGAACAGACTTGTATGGTTACATGTCTGACATTACACTCTGAGATATAAAGCCGATTTCTTTCAAATACATTTCTGTTTGGTGGCGGAGAATTTATTCTCTTAGCTTAACACCCTTCTCTGAGACGTACGAGCTCAGAGGTTATGTAGTTGAAGGTTATCAGCGATATACTCCCAATTTGGTAATGTGACATGCTGAGGGTTGTTGTGTGATGATCATTGTTTGATCATTTGTGATATGATCATTTGTTTGATCATTTATCTTTGTGATCATTGCTTTGATCATCTGTTGACCCAAAGCATGGCTTTGTGCCAAAGCGTAGCTTTGTGGATGAGACTTCGTCAGGGCCTCACAACCCGGAAATGGTCGAAACAGGAATGTTGCGGCAAGGTTATGAGGGTCGCGCCCTTTAGGGTATGTCATTTCCTTCTGGAAAGGGGTGGTATCATGGTATGGAGCCCAGATACTTACTCATGTGGATACACTTATTTATTATGTGTGATGTTGGTTATCGAGCGCTCGGATAAAGGTCCCAAAGGACCGAGGAATGGCATAGTCGTGAGTTACTTGTTACAGGGGTAACCCGGCCTTGTTTGGCAGAGAGCAGTTTGTCTCTCGGGACGTCCAGCCAGAGGCGATCCCATTCGACAGTAGTAAAGGAAGTTCCTTAGCCTGACCATTTATTGGAAAATCCAAAGAAACAATACGAAACTTGTACGATTTTAGTTATATTACCTGCTATGGAATGTGGCGGTAACCTGCTATTGAACATAGTAGCCATAGTAGGCATACAATAATGGTTGTATGTTGGCTAAGATTAATATTATACTTTTGAAAATGTTTTCTGCACTATGCACTAGTAATAATATCCAATGATTTGTTTTGCGTAGTAAGCATCTTTAACTATCATAAGGAGAAATCTCCTCCGATTCTGCGTTTGCATTGTGTGTGTGTGCGGGAGGCCTTATGGTAGTTTCATTTTCCAAAAAGCATTGCGGATATTTTCTACTTGCTTTGTTGTTGTTGTTGTTTAAAAATAAACTGTTTTCGTTGCTCACACCAGTCCCATGACTGATCCGGAGTTTATTGTTCCCTTCCTAAACTCTGGGTGCCCACCATTTTCCACACGGGAAGTCTAGAGTTGGGTTTCTCAGATATTCAGGTTGAGTAGATTATCTAGAGCTAGTCAGTCCCTGGACGACTGACCTTGCTTTCCGCTAGCTATGGATTGGAGCATTCTATTGGAGATATTCTATCCGCTGCTATTGTTATTTATTTTCTTTCCGCTGCTATTTCTTGTATCATATCTCTGATGTATATCGATATTTGTTGTATCATTCTGTTGTATCATATCGTATCAGATTTTGTATCTGTCATTGTATCAATGTTATATATATTGATATATTCTTTTTCTTCCGCTGTGTTATTTACTTAACTGTGTTATAAGCTCCGGCGACTCGGATTTGAACGGTCGAATCTGTGGCATTCTAGTACAATGTGAAGTACGGATGTTGATTTTCGAACGCGAAAATCCGAGACGTTACATTTGGTATCAGAGCTGAGGGTAAAACTTTAGCTCAGGAGTATAACACATTAAGTAGCTTATTAGAGATAGTGTAACGACCCGACTTCCTATGCCCAGAAAGTCGCATCATTATGAAGAAAGAAAGGGGTAGAAAATAGAAAAGAAGAGAAGAAAGAAAGAAACAATAACAACGATCTCACAGCGGAACGAATAAATTATATTAATAACATAAACTATTACATAGTATACAACACTTATCAGAGTTTACACAACTATACAACACATACTAGACAGTTATAAACATCTGTCTAGATATTACAACTCAAATACAATACAAGACTCTAACACAGATATCAACACAGCGGAATACTATATCTACGAACGCCGAAGCCTCCTGCTCCATTGCTCCTCCACAATTCGTCAAAGCTAAACCTGAATCCCTTGGCTACTCGTAAAAATTTGAGTACCCAAGAGTTTATAAAACAGAAATAAACACTTGGGTCAGACATGGGTCTGGTGTGAGTAAATGGGTTAAAATTGTTTAACTTCAAAACCTTTTGAAAACAAAGGTATCACGTAAGACTTCCCACACATAAACATGGAAAAGTTTTTACCTTACGCTAACCAAAACATTTGATAGGAAATCTGATTGTATTATAATAGGGTCTAGGGTTTTCAAGTAAAATACAGAAATAGCTGAAATGCTTACATCTCACATTCCAACATAGTTGGGCACAACTAATACGTACGGCACTTATTGGAGTTTGGATTCCATACAATGGCAGGGCTACTGGGGTACCGCCCGTCACAGTACGTGGCCTAGATCACCGTACCGAGGAGTACGCCCGCTCCCCTGCAACACAAAGCCGGAACCATCCCTTACTGGATAATCCCGAACAAGACAATCCCGTAGTTGGCGCGACCAACCACACACTAAGCCGAATAAAAGAAAAGGGACCTCTAGACAGGGATCTATCTTGCTCTCAGTGGGTGCTACCCACGAAGCCTTGCTGCACCTCCCCTGTTTTAGCCATTCCCGGTTGATGAGGCTTGAGGTTACGATTACCTTTAATCAGAACATATCACTTAGAATGCTCATCGTCCGCCTGACGATGTGCTGAAAGCATTCAATCCATACAAGTTCGTTCCGGGTTCGAACGAAACCGAAGGCATTATCTCGTTACACTCGTTTTGGAATCACCCTCAGAGTTAACGACAATAACCCTTGCACTCTGAATCTTCATCTTCACTTGAGATTCACGACCTATCGTAAATTTGGATCGATGTGGTATTCGGGTCTCCAGACCTGGAATACCGGTATACGGAAACCCGATCCCGGTCTCATCGAAATCCAAAACGTATCTTTTAAGGCCAAGTTGTTTAAAGGTTTAAACAATTTAACTTATCTATATTCATACAGATAGATAATTCACACATCACAATTGATAATCACATTATCATTTAAACAGATGATTCATAATCAAATAGGTCATCCATATCAACATCACAATAGTTAATCTATATTACCATTATAATGCAACCAAGCATTCATACCACACAACATTACTTATCTCATTTCTGAGATAACATTCATTCTAGTCAATCAATGTCATTCATTCTTATATAAGCAATGATTTACTTAATCATAACATAATTAATTTAAAATGAATTAAATTAACTATCTCTATCTTTAATTAATTTAAAGTGAATTAAATTAATTACTTCATTATAAACCTTACTTATATAATCATTAATTAATTATAAATTAATTAATTAATCTTCCTCTAAATTTCCACTTTAATTAATCACCCTGATTAATTATACTTTAATTACATTTAAGTAATTATCTTTAATTAATTTCACAAATTAATTATTCTTAACCAATACAGTAATTAACCTTTAATTACTTCATTAATCAATTGATTATAATTAATTACTTTAATTCTTAATTAATTACAATTAATTAGTTATCATCTGATTAGTTAATCTTAATTAATCAATTCTTAATTACATCATTAATTATAAACTAATGATCCTTAATTATATCTTTAATTATTCTATTAATTACATTAAGTAATTAACCTTAATTAATCCATAATTATTAATCACCTTTGATTAATATAATCCAGTAATTAACTTCCCTTAATTACTTTCATTAACTAATTACTTTTTAATTAATTATCTTAACAATTAATTAATTACATTATTAATTAACCTTAATTAAACCACAATTATTAATCATCTTTGATTAATCTAATCCTTTAATTTATTTAATTTAATAAATTATTAAATTAATAACACTAAGTGATTAACTCTTAATCATTTCCATTTAATAAAATAATTATCCTATAATTACTCTATTAAATATTTTATCTTTACTAAATTACATCTAGTAATTATTTCTTAATTACTTCATCAAGTAATTATACTAAATTAATTATAAGTAATTATCTTTAATAATCACTAATTTATTACTTAGTTAATTATTTAACTAATTATTTAAAATTAATTAAATAATTCTTAACTATTTATACTTAAAGACCTTAATTAAGAGAAACCATTTATCTTAATTAAGTTATTATCTATTCTTAAATCATTTCAATAAATGAATTATTCTTATTAATTTCACATATTAATTTCCTTTAATAAATCAAATCTTAATTACTTAAGATCAAATCTTTATTATAATTAAACAATTACAACATTTAGTTTTTACCTTTAAAATCTTTGAAGCTTTTCAAAGTTATTTAAATAATTTTTAATACAAAGATCATTTTACAAATCTAATTTCTATTCTTTAAAACTTATTTATTTAAATTATTTAAATCTTGTTAAAACAATTTTAGAAAACAATCTAGCTTAATAGTTAATTCTTGTTTTACCTTGTTTTTAAAAACTCAGGAACCATGACAAAACAAAGTTTTCTTTTGTTTTAAACTTTAAAACACTTCCTTGCTTCGAGTAAAAATCACAAATTCTCGAACGAAACCCCATGCCAACGCTTTCTTCCCCAACTCATTTCCAGATGCACACAAATGTACACGTGCACGTGCACGATGCCCCTGGCCGCCGACGATCCTCACTCCGGTCTCCAATACATCGCTCTCGACCGCGGCAACAACATCGACAACCCAGAAAACCTCCATTCGATCGAACAACGAATCGACCCCTAAACCCAACAGCCTGGGAACGAACGTCACCAGAAAACTCACCTCTCCGATGATCTATGCCACGATAAACCTCGCCATCACAACCCTAGCTCCGCCTCACTCCCCAGTGCCTCCAGAACCACGTGCGGTCGACTCCGGTAACCTCTCGATGCCGCGAAACCCATATGACCTTCGTCGACCAAAAACAGAAACGAAGCCCTAACTTGATCAATTCCGATCACCACACCTAACTATAAATTCTCGAGTGATTTTCCCAAGTGCCTCGACATCCCCACCACCTCCAGCTCAAACCCCGAACTCCAAATCGGCTTCGATCGCCGTTGGTAGCCAAAATACCCAAAATCGATCAACACTGTTTATCTCATCAAATTCCAAACTAAAAATCTCAATTTCAATACTAAAATTCATGATTTTGCCTCACGAACCAGATTATATAATCAAAGATTAAAATTGACAAAATCGATTTTAACCCATTCTTTTATTTTCACTGCAATTCATAAATTTTTGAAATAAGAACCTATTATATATTCCTGAAATCATTTTAAAAATTTACATAAACATGTTACAGTTCTTTTCCTTTTAAACATCATGGTATGAAGTCAATCATTTCAAAGAATGAATTTTTGATGAGAAAATGGTTCCTGTAAATACATCAGAGAAACATATATACACATATACACAGACAGTTCATATATGTAAACATGCATTCCAATCCAGATATTTATGCCAACAACAAGACTTGCATCATAGTTTAAATTTCAGATTTTAAACCAGTTTTTAAATAAAGTTTACTCACCAGTTTATGCAGAGAACAGAGACAGAGAACAGTAAATAGATTTGTTCCAGGCTTGCATATTCCAGACTGCTATTTGTTTTGAACTTCTTTTCAATTTGCTTTGATGATCTTTAATCTTTGAGTTGCTTGATTTCAGGTTATTTGTTGATAGATTATACTTGAAAATTTTGAAACAATTGTGGCCTCTGACTTTTGATTTCTTTTAGACTTGAGTTTCCAGATTTTTACTTCTCTTTGCATTTTGATTTCCAGGTTTTCATTCTTCTTTGATTCCAGGTTTTATTTTTCTTAGATCTATTTTGTTTTAATCGAATAATGAGAAGAAGGATTTTTAGAACTGAAAAATGAATACATATCTTCTTTCATATGTTTTTAATTGATTTATTTTAATTCAAAAAAAAGAAAATGTGGACATTTGTCCTTCTTAGAAGTTAATTAACTTACACATATGCCTATTTTCTTTACAAGTGTCTTATAAGTGTTATTTAATGTTTACAAGTGTTAATTCTTATTTTAATTAATTTACTTAAGTCATTTATGTATTTATAAAATATCTATATGTATATAAAAATGTATTTATCTTTTATAATTAAGCTTTACATTCCTATATAAATTTACAAATGTGAAAACTATTATTTAAAATAACTTATACTTTAATCAAATATATATATAACATATTTATAAATGCTTGAGCTTAACTATATATATATTTTTACAAACCATTTTGACTTTTTTTTTAAAAGGAAAGAATGTTAAAAACAATTGAATTTTTAAAGAGAAAAGATTATTAAAATGAACTTCTTATTTAAATCTTATTCTTGTTATTTAAATCATAAATATCATTTTCAAAAGTATTAAACCAAATTACAAATTATATATATATATATATGAGTTTGAAAACATCTTATTAAATTCAAATTCAATATTCTTTTTATTCCAACATATGCAAATATATATATTCTAAATGAAAAATACTTTTAACATTAGCTTGATAATTATCATATTGAATTTAATACATAACTTCAAATAACAATATATATGTTCATATATATTATAATTTGAAAACATAATTTTATTAAAACAAAAGATTCCCTATTCATAATATATATACCTATATATATATATATTATAAATATAAACACTTATATTAGTTTTAGAAAGATAAAACTTCCCAATTTAAAATATTATTAACCTTTTAAAATGAATTGAACTTGTCAATTTATAAAATAAATCAACTAATCAATTTAATTATTAATAAAGATTATTAAATTGATATTGCCAAATTTCCGGGATATCACATTCCTTCCCCCTTAAAATAATTTCGTCCCCGAAATTTAAAAGCAAAGATAATTTAATAACCGAGTAAAATTTTTTTAATTTTAAACAGCAATCACATAAATCAATCATTATTATCAATCATAGCAACCATATAAATCAAACAAATTTAATTATCCAGACAAATTCTGGATAGAATTTCCTCGAGTTTCCCCAAGTATATATATATACCGGGATACTCGTTCTACAGGATCTTAACTAACTATCTACAATAATCTAGAACTCCTTCCCATCTAGATTACAAATCTGAACAAAATATCAGACTAAACTCAAAACCATCTCAACTACCAAATCCTTCTGAACTGCTGATCCCACAACCAATGACAGATCAAACACGTATTCCCTCAGAGATACGTGAAATACAATGAATTCCAGTTATCCGAACTGGAAACTCAATCCTGTAGATCAAAGAACTAATCCTTTTGAGAACACAAGAAAATCTCAAAATACTTCTAGAGCTAGTTCTCAAATCTTACCAAATCTTGCATCTCCTTTAATTGAAGAAAACTTAAACAATATCCAATTTCAACTTCATCCTTCCTGATCAGCTTAGCCCTTGCTGATACTTCCTGGAACAATCTAGACCAACATCAAACCAATTTCCGGATCCTTCTCAACAAAATGGTTTCCCAAAAATCACCGAAATCCAGAACACAATTCTACTCCACAAACATTAGAGAACTATGAACTACTTCTCCTATCTGGAATAGCCAAAACAGTTGCACTTGACAACCTTATCTCCAAATCCTGAAAATTTCTTCACACTTAGAGATACACTTGAATTTCTTATAGAAATACTCTACTCCAATAAAATCACAACTCCCGGTTGCTCCCACTCTAGAATAGCTGCTATCTTGCTTTCGCTGCACAACTCTGATCTTGAACAGATGAGAATGCCGTCGGAAAAACTCGAGCACAAACTTGATCATCCACAGTTCATCAGACCATAAAATCTTAGCGACTTCATTCCATTTGGTCAGAAACATCTCGCAGAAACTTCTCCAGAAAATCTAGGTGTGATCAATCCCTCTCCAAAGAATTCTGAGCTGCTTCACCAAATTCTTCTCTCGGAGACATCCTTCTACTAAGCTGAACTTCCGGTAACTCCACGAATCAAGTCGATACGGAATCTCAACATCCAATAATCCCAAGAGAATACCCGAACTATCGCAAGTCACTTTTGCAATCAGCCCAACCTAATTTCCACAGATACTGTTCTCTCTTCACAAATCAGAACAGCTCATACTTAACTATCCAATTCATCGAAGAAATGGATTCACTCTACTGCTTCTGAACTTCACCTTCAGAAAAACTGCTCAGCCAGAAACTTTCTGCCAACATAGAACACTCCGAGTCGCACTGCTGCCACAAACCAAAGACTTCTTATCCGAAACTCCTCGAGAAACTCGGACCTCAAAGCAAATAGAAACACCCTACTGGACTCAGCCACAACACCGAAACAGACTCACTTCTTCAAACTTGTTCCAGAAGAAACATCTTCAGAAACGTCCATAGCCACCGTGTCTCATCACACATCTACTACTTCCTGAGGTTACCAAAATACCATCACTCTCTTCAGCTCATCCAATAGATCTACTCTATTCATCCAACTTCAAAGATAAACTCTAAACCATAACTGGTTTCCTTCAGAGATCGGTGAAATCTTTACATCACAACAAAGTTCACTCGAGACAGTATTAGGTCTACAGTCTCGTCAGATATACTTCCAACCTCAACACTCAAATTCTAACTATTGGTAGTCGTGTTACTCACACTACCACCTTATCTACCTTTATAACTTATATTGGAAAACCCGAACAGGTAACCCAACAAATAGGTAGAAATATATATATATTTAAAATGATATTTTTTTATATAGAAATTATTTCTGGGTAAAATTATTTCATTTACCACTTTAAAACAATATTGTGTCCGTTGGTGTAACGACCCGTAAAATTTCAACTGTTTTAATAACGTAATTAGTTGAAATTTTGTGAAATTTTAAACGATAAAATTTCGAAATAAAATTTTTATATTTGAAATGCGTCTAGTTAAACATGGCAACTGGTAAATTTTCGTCCGAAAATACGAAAGTTTATTTCGCGCGTAAATTTACTTCAATTCAATCGGTTAAAAAGCGATGAAAATAAAATGTTTGCGAAACCTAAATATTTTTACATAGAAAAATTCTAAACCATCTTCTGAGCAAGATGTCAGTTGGTCGTTTTTCAGAATTTGGACATCTATTGCTCCGTCGTCCTTATTTTCTGCAAAATAGCAGTATTCTGGTACCGATATCGATTTTTATCGGATGATCGTACCACGGATTTCTATATACCATTTTGATCGTCTCATCGTGCTGATCTCTACGGTATATTTATCTCTGTGTTTTGATGTCCAAGACGCGACGGAATCTATAAAACGTCGAATCGTATCGGTACGGGTTTCGTACCTTCTGTTTATTTCGTGTCCATTCATATTTCACGTGAATAACTCAATGGCCTCTGCTTTAAATGTGCATATTTATTAGTGCGTGGCCTTTCATTTCCTTGGGTATATTATCTAATCTTTAATTTTCCACTGTTCAAGCGTGCTTTACCTATTTCCATTTTGTACTTTATGTTCTCATTTTCAGATGCTTCCTTTCATTTTCTTTTCCCCTCACGTTTGCAATTCAAGCACACAAAAAAGAGAACAGCCGTTTGCATGTTGAAACCCAGTGCAATAGCTTGTATGATGACATGCACCCTTCATATCCAAATTTTCCTCCTCCTACCGTGCGCCTGCATCCACGGCCAGTGCGCCCTCCAACCCCATAGCCTCAGCCTCCTCCAACCTCAACGCCTAACCACCAACGACCATGCACCCATCCCTTCGGCCAAGCGCCGAGATCTCTAGACCACCACTCACGCACGCCTACCCACCTCACAGCGTGCCGCACTTCCTCCACCTCAGCCCACGAACCGAGGCAGATCTCCCCTCCCTCTCTCCTAGGCGAAACTCAGCCCTGCAACCACCGAACACCCGCCTGCCTTGGCCACAACCCATCCGCCTTCCTACCCGAAACCACTAGCCGTCCCGCATCTCCACCCCGGCCACAGCAAAGCACTTTCGGCCATCCCACCAAGCCTACATGCCTCCGCATCTCGACCGAGCCTCCTGATCTCATCCTCCTCGTTCAGCTCTTCCTAGTTCGATTGTCACTTGCCTTCTCTTTTAGGTAATATATGCGTTGATATATATAAGTTTAAAATTTTATATTTGTGGTTGTTCAAATTTTATATACTTTTTATATCTACTTTTATATTAGCATTTGATCTCAATATTTGGTTTAAACGTTACATTTATACACTGTTATTTAAACTAAAGTTTATGTGTTTCGCATCTATAGTTGCATTTGCTTATATGAGTATTTATATCTAGTATTATATTAGGCTGTGGTATGTATTAGTTAAAGGTTCACTTTATGTATATCTATATGTATTATAGGTTAGACGTATATATATATATATGATAGAATATGTATTTTACTTAGCTACTTTCGAACCCTCTTTCTCTTTGATATATATAGTTGTTTATAACAGATCTGGAAGTGAACTTAAGTGGATCTAAAGTATTGTATATATTATGTAAAGTTTATGTACGTAAGTTTATACAACTGTCATAGTTTATGGGTCCTGTGAGCCTGCATATATATGTTTGTATGCATAGGGGTATGTAAGGTGTCTTATTATATAAGTTGTATATAAATATTGTATATACATAGATTTCGTATGTCATTGTATATAAGTTATAATATGTTGTCTGAGTAGCATGCAATTTTCAGCCGAACATATATATTGGTTGTAGTGTCTGCATGTAAGTATGGGTAGAAGTCTGCATAAGTAGGATTAATTATATGAATTATATGATATATGTTAGTATATATTAGTAAATCTTCTATATATTTTATTAACACATATTTCTAAATCGTGGAACATAAAGTAAAAATGGATTTGCAGTAGATTTTGACATATGAGTTACACGTATTATATGTATTGCAATGGTCTAGTTTGTGTCTTTTATCAAGATTCGTATAATATTACATTTTGTTGGAATTGGAATATATATTAAGTATTTTATATATTATATTTATATAGTAGTTGTTCGAGTCTTGTTAAAATAGATGTGCAAGACATTAGTTTTAAAATATATCAAAGGCTGTTTATACTGTGAAATTTTTACTTTGATTTTAATATTTAAGTTTTAAGTATAGTGATTTTGAATTTTATTTAGTTAATATTTATCTTAAATCAAAATGTTGATTTTATTAGTATATTAATATAATACATTCTTAATTGCAATTTTTATTAACTGATTCTGATTAGCTCTCATCGATTCTTATCTATCAGCTTCGACTGTCAAATCCGTGTTCTGCTTACATCGCTTTTAGATCTGTTGTTGGATCGGTCGTTAGACCATATCGTGACTCAAATCGTAGCTCGTCTTGTTATCTATCTTCTCTAGCCTCGAAAGGTGAGCACTCACTCACGATTAACGTTCTTTTATTTATTAGATTTGATTTCAATTGAAACGACAATTGAAGTATACTGCTGTTAGTTAATTACACTGTTATATATACTATTACCTGTATCAGTTCACCTCTGACATCTGACACCATTATCTGTTAATTCTTTATGCGATGATAATACAGTTTGGCTGATAATTGATTGATTGTTGATGTTTATATTGACGTTAAAATTGTTAATGTTAAATTGATAAATAGTATGAAATTGAACTTGATATAGGATAATTAAATGTTAAATTTGATTAACGGACATTTGTATAATATGACCCCTTTAACTGTTAAATTTATTGACACGTAGGATTGTTAACTACATCTTGAACCATCAATTGTATGTTGCTTAAACTGATGATGTATGAAATTGTAAATAGATAACAAGTGAAAACCGTAATGTAATAATCTTTAATCTACATGAAATGATAGTGTGGATTCTAGAAATAATTATATTAATTCGTACAAATAACAATGCGAATTAATATGGTTATTTCGGGATTATTTGAATTGATTATTGGATTGATATTGATTGTTGTTATTGCTTGTTTATTTACTTTGACACCATCCCAGTTATCACACTGCAAGTTCCCTCTGTTATGCTTTGATTTTTAATTGAATTGGAATCGGGTTGAAATGATAAATACCCAAAATTGAACTTTGACCTAGGATAGAAAATTAAATAAACCCGATTGGTCAATAACTTGATTTTGAAATAAAATAAGGATTTTATTTGAATAAATAATATGGTTTTGAAATGAAGTTGAAATTTGAATTTAAGTGAAAGGAAATGTTAATGTTTAATAATCTGAAACAAATTATAAAAAATGAAATTGATGAAAGAATGTTGTTTAAGTTGAGAAACTATTGAGTTAAGTTGGAAATTATAATTAAGTTTGAAATTATTAAACTTTGAAATTATTTAATAATTAAGTTTTGAATTATTTAATAATTAAATAAGATTGAATTATTTAATGATTAAATTAAATTGAATTTTGAATAAGTGAATTTTACTTCGTAATACTTGAAATTGAGTTTCTTTATTAATAAAGTTTGGAAAATCATTTAAGTAAGTAAATAAGTGAAATTGGATTTCTTTAACAAAAATGAAATGTGATATTTTTGGAATTAATGTAAGACTTGTAATTGGAGAATTGATTTGACGAATTTAGTTTAATTCAAAATTGTAAGTTTTGTTTTAATGAAGTTGAACTTAAGAATTGATTAAATGAATTGGAAATTTAATAGAAATTGTTTTGAATGATAAAGTAACTTAACGAATATTGAATGAAATCGATAAATGAGTTTAAATTGATTTGAATGTTAAATAGAATTTATTTTAAATGATTTCGGAATGAAACTTATATATGAACTTGAATCAATATTTGAATTGTTTTAAATAGGAATTGAAATTGAATTATAAGATTTTGAAAGTACGAATTGGAAGTTTTGAAACGAAAATTTGGAAATTGTTTTAGAAAGACAAATGAAATGTTGATTTACGAATTCTATTTGAAATTGAAATTGATTTGGTTTTTGAAATATATAAACGACCAATCGGTGTAATAATTACGAAAGTTATTAAAGAGACCGGGATCGGTAATGGATATACTCTCTATCTGAACCGAAACCACTTTAATAACTATACGCGGAGTGTTGATCCAGAATGAAGTGGATGGTTTTGATGAACGCGTTGACTGAAGAAAGAGAACGATTTTGGATGACCCTTGACATGACTAAAACAGGAGCCGCGCCGGGCCATTGAGGATCGCCATCTCTAGCGAACACACTTCTTCGATACCATATCTATTACTTTTGTGATTCGATTTGGGTGCACCCCTCGATTTGGGAGTGTTGTTTCGCGGTGTTGGGGTAGTAGCTGCTATGCCCAACATCAGTCCGGATCAGGCAACTACTAGTACCCTAGTTGGTATCGCCTCATGTACCTTGTCATACTGATTATCCTATTCGCGACCACTACGATTTTGATTTGTACCTTTAGTATATGGATTGCCCTCTAGTGACTTCCGGTTTTGGGGAAACTACGGTCTTGTATATGCTTTTGGGAATAAACAGGTTAAGAGGTGTATGGGCCCTGCTTAACCCTACTTTGATATCTTTATATTACTGATAGACATTATCTACTTAGCGTACATTACTACCTAGTAGATAGTTTAACGGATCCTTAAAGGATGGTTATTCCAAACATCCTTTGAGTTACTTGTATTTCAATTGCTATTTCACTTGAGTTGGATTTATTAATATAAGAATGTTAATCCTGACTCGAGTGTCTTGTGTTTTTCTTTACGCTCGGGTCAGACTGAGTAGTTCAGCTTTCGAGACTCACCTTTGGAGTTGGAGTGTAATAACCCGGATTTTTGAAAACATCTGTAAATTGATAATAATTGGATTAATTAATAGAAATACTGAATTATAAATTTAACAACTGAATCTAATCGTAAATATTTATGTTTTGATAAATATTTATTTGATCATATCTTAATATAATCACTTAAAAATCGACAAAGTATTCTTTTAAAAATAAGTAATGATGATTGTTTATATAAGTAACTTATTTAAATTAGACAAAATTGTTTATATATGTATTTATTTAGAATAGATCTTGAATTGGATTTTTAATGGAATTTAAAGGATTTAATTTGAATTTGAAATCTAAAAAAAGGAAGTATATCTTAAATATATGTTATATTGATTTGATCAAAAACATAAGTTATGTATAAATAAATGTTTATATAAATTCACATGTATATTTTCAAAAATCTAAAGCATATTTATATAAAATAAATACACATTATATTCATGTGAATATTACATAATTACTTATTCATAACTTAAATAAATAAGAAAGTAACATTTGTAAATTATTAATTAAACATTAAAAACACTTGTAAACTTATTAATATATGTTAATGACAATTGTAAACAAGAGTGTATATGTGTAAGATAATTAGAACTTAAGGGAACAAGTGTCATTCTCTTGAAAAGTTGAATTTAAAATTTAATTGTAAAATAAGAACAAGAGTTTTAATTTTCAGCAAATTTCTTTCTTCATTTTCAACCAAAAATGTAATACAAACTAAAGATCAGAAGAATTGAATACAAATCTGAAAGAAACAAAGATCAAAAATGAAAGAAGATAAAATCTGGAAATCAAATCAAAGAAGAAAAACTGGAAATCTGAGGAAATGAAAGCAAATTCAACATCAGTTTCAAAATCTTCAAATGCAATCAGATAAGGGAGATAAATTTCAGATTTTAAATTCAACAAAAGCAGAAGAATAGCAAGTTAAAAATCAAACAAGCCTGGGAAAACCTGGTCTCTGTTTCATAATAAAATGGTGAGCAAACTTTATCTTTTAAACCATATTTTCTTGATTTTTATGCCTGTGATGATAATAATTTGAAATATTGTATGAATGTTTATATATCTGCAAGATTTTATGTGCTTCTATGTATGAATTGAGGTATGCATGTTTGTGTTATGTATATGCACCTCTGTTGTTCTTCAGACAAGTATCATTCATAGAAAGAAAATCATACCTCAAAATATAAAACGATTTAGGCTTCAATCTCTAAATGAAAAGTTATGAGAACTATGTAATACAAATTAAAAAAAATAAAAACAAGCAGAATTATTAAGCAGTTGTCTGGAAATTGGGATTTACAGTATAAATTCAAAAATAATCAAAAATTTGATGTTCATAGTTGTGTGTTTTAATTATACGATCTGATTAGTTTTGCGAAAATATGAATTTAGATATAGAAATCATAATTTTTAACATTGTGAATTTCGAGATATCTTGAGATGATCGTTGTTGGGTTGTTCATCAAATCCTGACGAACGTCGACGAATTGAGGATCGTGCCTCTGGGCAAAGATAGCTGGAAGGATGTAGAATTGAGGAAAAATGGTGGAAGTATTGATTGATCATCATTGCGTTGGCAGTGGATCCTAGAAGGGTTTCGAGTGGGTTTTAAGGCGAGGTCGGAAACGTGGTCACCGTGGTGTCTCGGAGTGATCGAGCTTCACCAGAACTTGGGAGATGATAGTGTGAAGGCTATCGAGGATGTGGCCGGAGTTCATGATGATCTGGTAGTCGTAGGCGGCGGCGCGGAGTGGTTTCATCGATCGAGTTTGGGTTCCAGGCACTCGCAGTTGTTCGTTTTCGATTTGCCGAGTCGATCGATGATCTGGAAGTTCGTGACGATTCAGGGGAAGTTCGCTGGCTTGTGGATGGTCGGAGCATTGGACGGAGTTGGCCTGATCGCGTGTGCACGTGCACTCGTGTATGTTGTTGTCTGGGTTGTTCGTGGTATTTGGGGAAGAAAGATTTATATCGAGTAAAACTCGAAGTAGATAAGGGGTTGCCTCGAAGTAGCTGGAGATTGTGAATGACTCGGTGGGGTCTTCGGGTTTTTAAAGTTTTTGCTCGGGTTTGATTTGCTTTGGATTGTACAGGTTTAAATTTTGTAAAGAAGAATCAAGATTTCCAATTTAAAGGCAAGTTCTTTCCTAAATAAATGTAAATCAAGTTTCAAGAGTATTTAATTGGATATATTTCCAAATTTAAAATGTTTAAAGTTGTTGATTTCAAAGGTAATTAACTAAAGTAATTAATGAGATAACTAAAGGTTAATTACTATTGTAATTAAGAATAATTACCTAATGGGTAGTTAGTAGATAGTTAATGAACTAGAAGATGAATCATTAACTAGAGATTAAATGATTTATTTATTTTAAGTTAATTAATTTGTCTAATTAATTTAAAATAATCATTTATAAATTTATTAAGTATAATTACTTAGAGAAGTAATTAATGAATAATTACTTAATGTAATTAAGTAAAAAGGGAAATAATGTATGGAATTAATTAAGGATTAATCCCTTAGTATAATTAATTAAAGGGTTAGTTAATATAATTAATTGTTGGTTAATTAATAATGTGATTAATTACTTGTTGAGGTAATAAATTAAAAGAGTAACTAATTAATGAAGTAATTAGAAGATCATTAATTAATTAATGGAAGTAATTAAAGATAATTATTGAATGGTTAAGGATAATTAATCTATAATCAAGGTTTAATTACTTAATGAAATTTAAAAAGTAATTAATCAAGAAAGATTAATTAAGACCTAGAGAGTAAGTAATTAATTAATTTGAAATTAATTAATGTTAAGTAAGATGGATTAAGGTAATCCAAGTAATTATAGGTTAGAAATTAAATTAATTTGAGATTAAATTAATTAAGAATAAATCAACTTGTTATGGATGGTTGAATAATATTGGGTTACTTGGATTGATTTTATCTCTGATGGGTAATTGTGATGCTATGTGATATAATATGTTCGGGTGGAACTGTGATAATATGGATTATCTATCTGTAATGGAATCGCTAGTGTAAATATGTTACTCTGAATAAATTGATTTGTTTTCACTTAAACAACTTGGATTTAAGATGACATTGGTTTCGAAGAGACCGGGGTCGGGTATCAGTAAATACCCGAAACCACTTCGATTTGAATCTTCTATAATTCTTTATAGATTAATATGTGAAATCAATAGGCCGGTTTTTGGGATAATATGGACCAATTAAACTAAGTTGGATACTTAGATATTGTTTGTGAAAATAAGTGTTGACGATATAAGTAGTTTACTTATAGTAAAGTATGAGTTACCCGGGTTTAAATAAGTTCTATACATTGAAATTTCATGTTAGATGAGTTACTCACGCTGGTTTCCAGCCTGACCCGGGTGTTACTTTGTTGTAATGCTCGGGTCAGACCGAGTATTACAGATTTCAGGTAAGGACGTTCTGGAGCTCAGGAGGCGAGCTGGATGTCAGGAACGTATGGAGTATATTCCGTTGTGATATTATAGTTGTCTGAGACATGTTAACTTTAACTGTCTAGTACATTTGTGAATGTTGTAACTCTGATGTATTAAAATGTAATTAACAAATACAGTTTTCTTTGTATAACTGATATTATTATTTGTTATTATATTTAATCCGCTGCGAATGTGAGATGTTGTGTTCTCTGTTCTTCTTTCTTCTTTCTGTTTCTTTCTTCTATCTCTTTCTTTTTCTTCTAACTATCTGGAATTTTCGAGTTCGAAAACCCCGGGTTGTTACAGTTGGTATCAGAGCTGAAGGTTAAGTGAGAACCTTGGCTCTGGTGGGATCACTCATTAAGGATAGGGTCAATAGTACCCTAAGATGAGTTGAGTGTATATATATATGTATGAGAGCGTACTTGTTATTTTCTTATATAAAGGTTTTAAAATGGTTTTAAAAATAAATTATTTTTATATAAGTTTATCTTTTGATATATATAAAGAAATAATTTTCTAATTATTAAATATATTAAAATATATTAAAGAAATTGGTTGTTGAATCGTTGGAACTAAATAAAATAATAAGAATTAAGTGGTAATACAACCAAATTGAAATTAAATGAAGATAAGTTTGAAATGGATCCAAACTGAAATAAAAATCTTGAGTTTATAAAAGTATTTTCAGAATAAAGATAATAGCGAATTGGTTTCTAGATATGATAATCTTAGTTATTATCATATATGATTGTTGTATTTAAAAATGAAATGTTTAGGGAAGTAAACATTTAGGTGAGTATGAATTATAAAAATTGAATTGGAGATAATTTAAAAATTGTGAAATTTTAAATCTAAATCTAGAAAACTTGAAATTGTTTTAAAGAATTTTGTTTGAATTAAAACCAAAGGTGGTTTAAAAATTTAAGGTATAACTGGGTGTGTAAAGGAAAT
Organism: Allium fistulosum; assembly: GCA_030737815.1. Classification (NCBI taxonomy): domain Eukaryota; kingdom Viridiplantae; phylum Streptophyta; class Magnoliopsida; order Asparagales; family Amaryllidaceae; genus Allium; species Allium fistulosum. Next base: position 475,461,785 of record CM060904.1, read on the forward strand.
AAATATGTATAAATGAGGATATACATAATATCAAAGATGCTTTGAAATAACTCTAAGTGTTGAGTTTTAAATTTTTCCTAGGAATGTGATATGAAAACCCAAAGTAAAGTAAGTTTTTAAACTTAAAAGGGGAAAGACTATTAATCTGAAGTTTAAAATTTGAATGGGAATTCAAATTATGTAAAGTTGACCGGATTAAATAAATTTAACTTGGAGGAAGTTAAATAAGTTTGAATAAATAACTTGAATTGGAAATTTCAAGATGAAATTTAAATTTAACTTGGGTAGTTAAATGGTTAATTTAAATGGGAGTTATGAGTAATCTCAAAATGGGTTTGAGATCTGGAATTGAAAATGGATAATAAATTAGAATCTGAAATTTAATTGTTTTTGAATTCTTATTTGAACTTTATAATAAGTTAAGTAAAGATAATTTTAAAATGAAATTTTGGAATTTGGATTCAAAATAAAATGGTTTAAAGATTTAAGTTGTTAAATTAAAAATAAAGGGTTGGATTATTAATTTAAAAATAAAGGTTAATTTGATTTAAGGGGTTAAATCAACATTTAAATTTTTTTAACTCGAATTTATATAATTCGAGATGGTTTTAATTTGAGATTTGAATAGAATTAGTTCAAATGGAATTTGATTTGAATTAATTAGAATTGTGATTAAAGTTGAATAAGATTAAAAATCAAATGGAATTTGATTTGAAATTTGGAAAGGAATTAAGATTAATTCAACTTGAATTGGGATTAAATCAATTTCAATAAAAATTGAAGTATTGAGTCAATTTAAATGGAAGTGGAAATTTAAATTGAATTAATGGGAAATTAATTGGAAATGGAGATTGGGAAACTAAACAGTTTGGCTCTGGATTATTTTCAAATTGTTTTAATACAAATATATTTTTCCAAACTATTTACTAAACAATCTTTCTTTTTAAACTACAAACTATCTTATACTTATTTTACAATTATTTGGAACTATTTAACTATTTTGAAACTGTTTATAAACTAATTACTATTTTTCAGTTACTTATATCTAATCACTAACTATTTTGCAATTATCTAACTATTTTATACCTACTTAACTATTTTACAGCTATTTTACAAACTAATAACTATTTTTTTCAACTACTTATCTATTTTAAAACTTTTTCAAGCTATTTTTTTTTAAATTGGTCAGAGTTCAAACTGTTTGTAATTAAAGTAATAACTCAATTGGAAATGGAAGCAATTGAGAATAAGTAAATGGAATTAAAGGAAATGTGAATAGAAAAGAGAATTGATTTGGCTAATAACCAATAAGATAAATACGTAGGATATACGTATATTATTCTATTCGCATAGTGATTTGATCCAGATTCGAACACAGAATTTCGAGATAGTATTATCGATCCGAGTTGGGATTTTTCGTTCGATTTTCGACGGCGAACCTGGATATGGATTGTTGATTGGTTCTGGATATTCTCTATCATAGTTGTGACTATGCAAGGAGAATGACAGTTTCTGATCAGGAAACCAGATCTGAGTCCGCACTAGGAAGTCGGGTGGACGATACTAGTTCGGAAGTGAAATTGTGTGATCGATTGGGCGATCAGATTGATATTGTGTACGGATGATATGTGTACATCGTACGGATTTGAATGAAATTGATATTGAAGATTTGTGGATAAGAACTGTAAAATGGTTTTTGAAAAGAAATATGGTTGATAACTTTATAAAAATTTTATCAAATGTGAATATTTGATTTAGAATAAAATAAAGTTATATATCCTTGTTATATAAGGTAAATCTTCCCTTGTTGAATCTATTGCCAAAAGAAAAGGGTTTTGGAAGTATTTGAAGTATAAAAGAGTTTTATACAAGTTTGAAATAATCCAAAGATTTTCAAAGTTATATATATATATCTATATATATAAAGGATTTTATGGGAATGATTTTGGAAAAGGTTTTTGGAACCTATGGATTTTGGAAAGGGCTTTTGATTTTTGAGAAATCAATTTTGGATTTTGGAAAGCCTAGTTTGAGAATTATCGATTTTGGTAATCGATTTTGTGTAAAGGAGATTTTGATAAATCATAAAGGGTATGATTTGAAGATACTATAAGTATATAGTATAAAGTGTTTTGAGAATAGCTCTGGGGAAAAAGGCGCTTCCTTGAAATGAACTTCTCAGGAGTACCACTGGGTGGTACTGCCTTGAGCCCCAAGGGGGGTTTCTAAAGTTGATCCTGTGAGGAGTCCGGACAAAACTAGTTCCTGAGGATTATTTGTGTAGCGAAAGTCGAGGGGCTGGTGCCCACAGAGGCATTTGAGTTATGCTGTGACAACAATTTAACTCAATGTCACTGCGATCTACTGCAGACCATAGCGAAAGTCACGTGTGCCGCTGAGAGCCAACTGTCTACGTTTGATTTTATATCGGTAGACTGTGACACTATGGTAACATAGCGAAAGTCGTTTGTGCCGCTGAGAGCCAACAGTCTGCGTTTGATTTTATATCGGTAGACTGCGACCTATGTGGGAGAAGTTTCATTTTGACAGCGAAATCGTGTGTGCCGCTGAGAGCCAACAGTTACATGGACTTTTGCTGCGACGGCAACGTAACCCTGGATGTAACTGCGATCTGTTGTGGGTTCCATGCTGTTATCAGTTACATGGACTTTTGCTGCGATGGCAACGTAACCCGTGATATAACTGTGACCATGGATGGGGGTGATGATTTCCAGAGCATTCTCACCAAGGATATTTCCTCTATTTTCAAACTGTTTCTATATTTTCATAAATTATTTTCCAATTATTTTCACTGGGTGTTGAAAACGGATTTACCAAGTACTGATAGATTTTCAGTCTTACGCTTGATCAACGTATGACCGAATTTCTGTGAGAACAAGGATGGACTGTTTGAGACATCGAGTTGTAAAAAAATATTTTTATAAAAACTATTTTGATAATATTATGTAAAATTTTAAAATGTTTTTAAAAAAAAAAAAAAAATTTTAAGAGTTAAGATGTCTAAGGAATAATTTAACTGATAATCAATATTGAATAAATTTTGGCTTCGTTCCTTTTCGAGGACGAAAAGATTTAAAGGGGGGAGGAATGTAATAACCCGGATTTTTGAAAACATCTGTAAATTGATAATAATTGGATTAATTAATAGAAATACTGAATTATAAATTTAACAACTGAATCTAATCGTAAATATTTATGTTTTGATAAATATTTATTTGATCATATCTTAATATAATCACTTAAAAATCGACAAAGTATTCTTTTAAAAATAAGTAATGATGATTGTTTATATAAGTAACTTATTTAAATTAGACAAAATTGTTTATATATGTATTTATTTAGAATAGATCTTGAATTGGATTTTTAATGGAATTTAAAGGATTTAATTTGAATTTGAAATCTAAAAAAAGGAAGTATATCTTAAATATATGTTATATTGATTTGATCAAAAACATAAGTTATGTATAAATAAATGTTTATATAAATTCACATGTATATTTTCAAAAATCTAAAGCATATTTATATAAAATAAATACACATTATATTCATGTGAATATTACATAATTACTTATTCATAACTTAAATAAATAAGAAAGTAACATTTGTAAATTATTAATTAAACATTAAAAACACTTGTAAACTTATTAATATATGTTAATGACAATTGTAAACAAGAGTGTATATGTGTAAGATAATTAGAACTTAAGGGAACAAGTGTCATTCTCTTGAAAAGTTGAATTTAAAATTTAATTGTAAAATAAGAACAAGAGTTTTAATTTTCAGCAAATTTCTTTCTTCATTTTCAACCAAAAATGTAATACAAACTAAAGATCAGAAGAATTGAATACAAATCTGAAAGAAACAAAGATCAAAAATGAAAGAAGATAAAATCTGGAAATCAAATCAAAGAAGAAAAACTGGAAATCTGAGGAAATGAAAGCAAATTCAACATCAGTTTCAAAATCTTCAAATGCAATCAGATAAGGGAGATAAATTTCAGATTTTAAATTCAACAAAAGCAGAAGAATAGCAAGTTAAAAATCAAACAAGCCTGGGAAAACCTGGTCTCTGTTTCATAATAAAATGGTGAGCAAACTTTATCTTTTAAACCATATTTTCTTGATTTTTATGCCTGTGATGATAATAATTTGAAATATTGTATGAATGTTTATATATCTGCAAGATTTTATGTGCTTCTATGTATGAATTGAGGTATGCATGTTTGTGTTATGTATATGCACCTCTGTTGTTCTTCAGACAAGTATCATTCATAGAAAGAAAATCATACCTCAAAATATAAAACGATTTAGGCTTCAATCTCTAAATGAAAAGTTATGAGAACTATGTAATACAAATTAAAAAAATAAAAACAAGCAGAATTATTAAGCAGTTGTCTGGAAATTGGGATTTACAGTATAAATTCAAAAATAATCAAAAATTTGATGTTCATAGTTGTGTGTTTTAATTATACGATCTGATTAGTTTTGCGAAAATATGAATTTAGATATAGAAATCATAATTTTTAACATTGTGAATTTCGAGATATCTTGAGATGATCGTTGTTGGGTTGTTCATCAAATCCTGACGAACGTCGACGAATTGAGGATCGTGCCTCTGGGCAAAGATAGCTGGAAGGATGTAGAATTGAGGAAAAATGGTGGAAGTATTGATTGATCATCATTGCGTTGGCAGTGGATCCTAGAAGGGTTTCGAGTGGGTTTTAAGGCGAGGTCGGAAACGTGGTCACCGTGGTGTCTCGGAGTGATCGAGCTTCACCAGAACTTGGGAGATGATAGTGTGAAGGCTATCGAGGATGTGGCCGGAGTTCATGATGATCTGGTAGTCGTAGGCGGCGGCGCGGAGTGGTTTCATCGATCGAGTTTGGGTTCCAGGCACTCGCAGTTGTTCGTTTTCGATTTGCCGAGTCGATCGATGATCTGGAAGTTCGTGACGATTCAGGGGAAGTTCGCTGGCTTGTGGATGGTCGGAGCATTGGACGGAGTTGGCCTGATCGCGTGTGCACGTGCACTCGTGTATGTTGTTGTCTGGGTTGTTCGTGGTATTTGGGGAAGAAAGATTTATATCGAGTAAAACTCGAAGTAGATAAGGGGTTGCCTCGAAGTAGCTGGAGATTGTGAATGACTCGGTGGGGTCTTCGGGTTTTTAAAGTTTTTGCTCGGGTTTGATTTGCTTTGGATTGTACAGGTTTAAATTTTGTAAAGAAGAATCAAGATTTCCAATTTAAAGGCAAGTTCTTTCCTAAATAAATGTAAATCAAGTTTCAAGAGTATTTAATTGGATATATTTCCAAATTTAAAATGTTTAAAGTTGTTGATTTCAAAGGTAATTAACTAAAGTAATTAATGAGATAACTAAAGGTTAATTACTATTGTAATTAAGAATAATTACCTAATGGGTAGTTAGTAGATAGTTAATGAACTAGAAGATGAATCATTAACTAGAGATTAAATGATTTATTTATTTTAAGTTAATTAATTTGTCTAATTAATTTAAAATAATCATTTATAAATTTATTAAGTATAATTACTTAGAGAAGTAATTAATGAATAATTACTTAATGTAATTAAGTAAAAAGGGAAATAATGTATGGAATTAATTAAGGATTAATCCCTTAGTATAATTAATTAAAGGGTTAGTTAATATAATTAATTGTTGGTTAATTAATAATGTGATTAATTACTTGTTGAGGTAATAAATTAAAAGAGTAACTAATTAATGAAGTAATTAGAAGATCATTAATTAATTAATGGAAGTAATTAAAGATAATTATTGAATGGTTAAGGATAATTAATCTATAATCAAGGTTTAATTACTTAATGAAATTTAAAAAGTAATTAATCAAGAAAGATTAATTAAGACCTAGAGAGTAAGTAATTAATTAATTTGAAATTAATTAATGTTAAGTAAGATGGATTAAGGTAATCCAAGTAATTATAGGTTAGAAATTAAATTAATTTGAGATTAAATTAATTAAGAATAAATCAACTTGTTATGGATGGTTGAATAATATTGGGTTACTTGGATTGATTTTATCTCTGATGGGTAATTGTGATGCTATGTGATATAATATGTTCGGGTGGAACTGTGATAATATGGATTATCTATCTGTAATGGAATCGCTAGTGTAAATATGTTACTCTGAATAAATTGATTTGTTTTCACTTAAACAACTTGGATTTAAGATGACATTGGTTTCGAAGAGACCGGGGTCGGGTATCAGTAAATACCCGAAACCACTTCGATTTGAATCTTCTATAATTCTTTATAGATTAATATGTGAAATCAATAGGCCGGTTTTTGGGATAATATGGACCAATTAAACTAAGTTGGATACTTAGATATTGTTTGTGAAAATAAGTGTTGACGATATAAGTAGTTTACTTATAGTAAAGTATGAGTTACCCGGGTTTAAATAAGTTCTATACATTGAAATTTCATGTTAGATGAGTTACTCACGCTGGTTTCCAGCCTGACCCGGGTGTTACTTTGTTGTAATGCTCGGGTCAGACCGAGTATTACAGATTTCAGGTAAGGACGTTCTGGAGCTCAGGAGGCGAGCTGGATGTCAGGAACGTATGGAGTATATTCCGTTGTGATATTATAGTTGTCTGAGACATGTTAACTTTAACTGTCTAGTACATTTGTGAATGTTGTAACTCTGATGTATTAAAATGTAATTAACAAATACAGTTTTCTTTGTATAACTGATATTATTATTTGTTATTATATTTAATCCGCTGCGAATGTGAGATGTTGTGTTCTCTGTTCTTCTTTCTTCTTTCTGTTTCTTTCTTCTATCTCTTTCTTTTTCTTCTAACTATCTGGAATTTTCGAGTTCGAAAACCCCGGGTTGTTACATGGAGCTTCGCTTGGAGATCCAGCTATTTATCCAGCTTTCAGATATTCGATGATCCCAGTGATGTATTCTGATTTGTATCTGTTACTCTTCCGTTGTATCTGGTTTAACTCTGATGTATCATATTACTCTTCTGTTGTAAACTCTGATGTATTTTTATATATTCATATAGTAGCTTCATGAACTACTATCTCTTTTATTTCCGCTGCATTTATTACTCTATGTCTGTGATCTGTGATTATATCTATTTACTGTATATGTTCAGTTTTGCCAAATTTAAATTAACAACGCGGTATTTTGAGCAATTCAACTCCGGCATGAGTGTCTACCTATACACTTATAATGGACGCGAATGGTCCAAAATATCGGGTCGTTACAGTTGGTATCAGAGCTTTGGTAGCTCTAGGCAAAACTCAACATGTAGGGTAAATGTATTTACAGAATCACTTTCATTTCGAGTTTCAATCTCTTCCTTTTTGATTCGATTCCTTTGAATTTTGGAACGTTTCCCTCGATTCCGAAATTCATTCGTGTCCTTCACTATTCATCTTCTTTAAAATTCTGGAGCACCCCATAACTCCATTTCGAATGATATCTATAATAGATCGGCGGTCTCGCCAATCTTCAAATGATTCGTAAAGGAGTTAAACTCCTTTATAATAGACATCGATTTACCGGAGATTTCTGTATCCTCGGTTTACGATGCTATCTATCTCCTGCTATATCTGAATTCTATTTCTTGAGATCAAATGTCGATTTACCTCGGAATTCTACACCGATCTCATTCTTGAAGTCGCGGTCGATCCGGTTAAGTTTGCCCGCGATTTACATAAACTTATCAATCTTCCTACTTTGCTATTAATCATCATATCTTGTTTCGAACTTCTCTTCGAATCAAATTTCTCTTTGATTTAAGTCCATCAAATTTGAAACCCTATCCTTATTTTGAAAATTCATCCCTGTATCGTCGAGCAAAGAAGTGTATTTGTAAATTTATATAAAAATGTTTTATATATTGTGTTATTTGAGTTGTTGATGTTGATTTGGGTTTCCGATTGGTTCGTCTGATCAACGCTATCGATAGGATTTCCAAAACACTTGAGCAGAGCAAACTGACACAATATTGTTTCAAATTTGGAAAATGAAATAAATTTGTTTGATTATAGTGTGAAAATATAAGTAAAAAATTTTCTGGAATTTAATAGGTTAATTAAATTGTTTGTTTGAAATGATAATATTTGATTATCATTTATTGTTCTAAATAAATTTATAAATACAGTTTATAAATTGATTTGGAATTTGAAATGAATTTAATTCAGAAATTTGAGAATTTAGTTCCGGTGATTTCGAACTTTGGTTTTAAAATTTTAAAGTATATTATTGGAAGTATTTTCGAATAGAAATCGTTTCCAAAGAATTTTAAATTGTTGATAGCAGTGCTCTTCTCTTTGTCGTTGGAAAATAATTTCGGTGATGGCGGCCGCATCATCGACATTCATTTTCGAGTTTCGAAGTGAAGAAACCATTCTGTAGCTTTGCTACGGTTCTGTTTTTGAGAAGAAAAAAATATTTTGATTTGAATTCCTTCAGTATATTTTGATTCACATATATATAGGTATCTTATTTTAAAATTTAATTTGATTTGATATAAATATATTATATATATCTCTAAATTGTTTAAAGTTAATCGGAAATCTAATTCTTAAATTTTGTTAAAGGATGATTTTAATTATAAATAAAACCAAAATTTGGAATAAATATTTAAACTTGAATAATTGAATTGGGAAAATTTTATTTGTATATTGTTCAACTGCATTCTAATACAACTTACCTAAATCATTCAGAAGTTGAAGATGTGATTGGATAATATATAAGATAAATTGCATTTATAAATAAATTTGAGTGTTTATAATAAATGTTATACACTGAATTTTGATTATAAAGATGTTAATAGAGTTAGATAAGATAATAAGTAAACTCAGTTAATAATGAAATAAATTTGTTTTGAAAGAATTAATAAATTGAAATTTGATCAACTTATGAAAATACCTTGAATTTAAAAGAAATTAATAAATGTAAACTAATTTAAATCGAAACTTTTATGGTTTAAATTAATTTATATGGGTTAAATATATGTGATTAGATATATTAAGTAGAATAAATTTAACAATATTGAGTATCAATTAAGGTAAATTGAAATTTATACGGTTTAAACTAATTGTTTTTGTATTTCAAATCTGTTTTCTTCCTGGTTGTTTCTATTCTCCTACCTCGTTCCTTTTCGGGGACGAAAAGTTTTGAGTGGGGGAGAGTGTAACGACCCGTAAAATTTCAACTGTTTTAATAACGTAATTAGTTGAAATTTTGTGAAATTTTAAACGATAAAATTTCGAAATAAAATTTTTATATTTGAAATGCGTCTAGTTAAACATGGCAACTGGTAAATTTTCGTCCGAAAATACGAAAGTTTATTTCGCGCGTAAATTTACTTCAATTCAATCGGTTAAAAAGCGATGAAAATAAAATGTTTGCGAAACCTAAATATTTTTACATAGAAAAATTCTAAACCATCTTCTAAGCAAGATGTCAGTTGGTCGTTTTTCAGAATTTGGACATCTATTGCTCCGTCGTCCTTATTTTCTGCAAAATAGCAGTATTCTGGTACCGATATCGATTTTTATCGGATGATCGTACCACGGATTTCTATATACCATTTTGATCGTCTCATCGTGCTGATCTCTACGGTATATTTATCTCTGTGTTTTGATGTCCAAGACGCGACGGAATCTATAAAACGTCGAATCGTATCGGTACGGGTTTCGTACCTTCTGTTTATTTCGTGTCCATTCATATTTCACGTGAATAACTCAATGGCCTCTGCTTTAAATGTGCATATTTATTAGTGCGTGGCCTTTCATTTCCTTGGGAATATTATCTAATCTTTAATTTTCCACTGTTCAAGCGTGCTTTACCTATTTCCATTTTGTACTTTATGTTCTCATTTCCAGATGCTTCCTTTCATTTTCTTTTCCCCTCACGTTTGCAATTCAAGCACACAAAAAAGAGAACAGCCGTTTGCATGTTGAAACCCAGTGCAATAGCTTGTATGATGACATGCACCCTTCATATCCAAATTTTCCTCCTCCTACCGTGCGCCTGCATCCACGGCCAGTGCGCCCTCCAACCCCATAGCCTCAGCCTCCTCCAACCTCAACGCCTAACCACCAACGACCATGCACCCATCCCTTCGGCCAAGCGCCGAGATCTCTAGACCACCACTCACGCACGCCTACCCACCTCACAGCGTGCCGCACTTCCTCCACCTCAGCCCACGAACCGAGGCAGATCTCCCTTCCCTCTCTCCTAGGCGAAACTCAGCCCTGCAACCACCGAACACCCGCCTGCCTTGGCCACAACCCATCCGCCTTCCTACCCGAAACCACTAGCCGTCCCGCATCTCCACCCCGGCCACAGCAAAGCACTTTCGACCATCCCACCAAGCCTACATGCCTCCGCATCTCGACCGAGCCTCCTGATCTCATCCTCCTCGTTCAGCTCTTCCTAGTTCGATTGTCACTTGCCTTCTCTTTTAGGTAATATATGCGTTGATATATATAAGTTTAAAATTTTATATTTGTGGTTGTTCAAATTTTATATACTTTTTATATCTACTTTTATATTAGCATTTGATCTCAATATTTGGTTTAAACGTTACATTTATACACTGTTATTTAAACTAAAGTTTATGTGTTTCGCATCTATAGTTGCATTTGCTTATATGAGTATTTATATCTAGTATTATATTAGGCTGTGGTATGTATTAGTTAAAGGTTCACTTTATGTATATCTATATGTATTATAGGTTAGACGTATATATATATATATGATAGAATATGTATTTTACTTAGCTACTTTCGAACCCTCTTTCTCTTTGATATATATAGTTGTTTATAACAGATCTGGAAGTGAACTTAAGTGGATCTAAAGTATTGTATATATTATGTAAAGTTTATGTACGTAAGTTTATACAACTGTCATAGTTTATGGGTCCTGTGAGCCTGCATATATATGTTTGTATGCATAGGGGTATGTAAGGTGTCTTATTATATAAGTTGTATATAAATATTGTATATACATAGATTTCGTATGTCATTGTATATAAGTTATAATATGTTGTCTGAGTAGCATGCAATTTTCAGCCGAACATATATATTGGTTGTAGTGTCTGCATGTAAGTATGGGTAGAAGTCTGCATAAGTAGGATTAATTATATGAATTATATGATATATGTTAGTATATATTAGTAAATCTTCTATATATTTTATTAACACATATTTCTAAATCGTGGAACATAAAGTAAAAATGGATTTGCAGTAGATTTTGACATATGAGTTACACGTATTATATGTATTGCAATGGTCTAGTTTGTGTCTTTTATCAAGATTCGTATAATATTACATTTTGTTGGAATTGGAATATATATTAAGTATTTTATATATTATATTTATATAGTAGTTGTTCGAGTCTTGTTAAAATAGATGTGCAAGACATTAGTTTTAAAATATATCAAAGGCTGTTTATACTGTGAAATTTTTACTTTGATTTTAATATTTAAGTTTTAAGTATAGTGATTTTGAATTTTATTTAGTTAATATTTATCTTAAATCAAAATGTTGATTTTATTAGTATATTAATATAATACATTCTTAATTGCAATTTTTATTAACTGATTCTGATTAGCTCTCATCGATTCTTATCTATCAGCTTCGACTGTCAAATCCGTGTTCTGCTTACATCGCTTTTAGATCTGTTGTTGGATCGGTCGTTAGACCATATCGTGACTCAAATCGTAGCTCGTCTTGTTATCTATCTTCTCTAGCCTCGAAAGGTGAGCACTCACTCACGATTAACGTTCTTTTATTTATTAGATTTGATTTCAATTGAAACGACAATTGAAGTATACTGCTGTTAGTTAATTACACTGTTATATATACTATTACCTGTATCAGTTCACCTCTGACATCTGACACCATTATCTGTTAATTCTTTATGCGATGATAATACAGTTTGGCTGATAATTGATTGATTGTTGATGTTTATATTGACGTTAAAATTGTTAATGTTAAATTGATAAATAGTATGAAATTGAAATTGATATAGGATAATTAAATGTTAAATTTGATTAACGGACATTTGTATAATATGACCCCTTTAACTGTTAAATTTATTGACACGTAGGATTGTTAACTACATCTTGAACCATCAATTGTATGTTGCTTAAACTGATGATGTATGAAATTGTAAATAGATAACAAGTGAAAACCGTAATGTAATAATCTTTAATCTACATGAAATGATAGTGTGGATTCTAGAAATAATTATATTAATTCGTACAAATAACAATGCGAATTAATATGGTTATTTCGGGATTATTTGAATTGATTATTGGATTGATATTGATTGTTGTTATTGCTTGTTTATTTACTTTGACACCATCCCAGTTATCACACTGCAAGTTCCCTCTGTTATGCTTTGATTTTTAATTGAATTGGAATCGGGTTGAAATGATAAATACCCAAAATTGAACTTTGACCTAGGATAGAAAATTAAATAAACCCGATTGGTCAATAACTTGATTTTGAAATAAAATAAGGATTTTATTTGAATAAATAATATGGTTTTGAAATGAAGTTGAAATTTGAATTTAAGTGAAAGGAAATGTTAATGTTTAATAATCTGAAACAAATTATAAAAAATGAAATTGATGAAAGAATGTTGTTTAAGTTGAGAAACTATTGAGTTAAGTTGGAAATTATAATTAAGTTTGAAATTATTAAACTTTGAAATTATTTAATAATTAAGTTTTGAATTATTTAATAATTAAATAAGATTGAATTATTTAATGATTAAATTAAATTGAATTTTGAATAAGTGAATTTTACTTCGTAATACTTGAAATTGAGTTTCTTTATTAATAAAGTTTGGAAAATCATTTAAGTAAGTAAATAAGTGAAATTGGATTTCTTTAACAAAAATGAAATGTGATATTTTTGGAATTAATGTAAGACTTGTAATTGGAGAATTGATTTGACGAATTTAGTTTAATTCAAAATTGTAAGTTTTGTTTTAATGAAGTTGAACTTAAGAATTGATTAAATGAATTGGAAATTTAATAGAAATTGTTTTGAATGATAAAGTAACTTAACGAATATTGAATGAAATCGATAAATGAGTTTAAATTGATTTGAATGTTAAATAGAATTTATTTTAAATGATTTCGGAATGAAACTTATATATGAACTTGAATCAATATTTGAATTGTTTTAAATAGGAATTGAAATTGAATTATAAGATTTTGAAAGTACGAATTGGAAGTTTTGAAACGAAAATTTGGAAATTGTTTTAGAAAGACAAATGAAATGTTGATTTACGAATTCTATTTGAAATTGAAATTGATTTGGTTTTTGAAATATATAAACGACCAATCGGTGTAATAATTACGAAAGTTATTAAAGAGACCGGGATCGGTAATGGATATACTCTCTATCTGAACCGAAACCACTTTAATAACTATACGCGGAGTGTTGATCCAGAATGAAGTGGATGGTTTTGATGAACGCGTTGACTGAAGAAAGAGAACGATTTTGGATGACCCTTGACATGACTAAAACAGGAGCCGCGCCGGGCCATTGAGGATCGCCATCTCTAGCGAACACACTTCTTCGATACCATATCTATTACTTTTGTGATTCGATTTGGGTGCACCCCTCGATTTGGGAGTGTTGTTTCACGGTGTTGGGGTAGTAGCTGCTATGCCCAACATCAGTCCGGATCAGGCAACTACTAGTACCCTAGTTGGTATCGCCTCATGTACCTTGTCATACTGATTATCCTATTCGCGACCACTACGATTTTGATTTGTACCTTTAGTATATGGATTGCCCTCTAGTGACTTCCGGTTTTGGGGAAACTACGGTCTTGTATATGCTTTTGGGAATAAACAGGTTAAGAGGTGTATGGGCCCTGCTTAACCCTACTTTGATATCTTTATATTACTGATAGACATTATCTACTTAGCGTACATTACTACCTAGTAGATAGTTTAACGGATCCTTAAAGGATGGTTATTCCAAACATCCTTTGAGTTACTTGTATTTCAATTGCTATTTCACTTGAGTTGGATTTATTAATATAAGAATGTTAATCCTGACTCGAGTGTCTTGTGTTTTGCTTTACGCTCGGGTCAGACTGAGTAGTTCAGCTTTCGAGACTCACCTTTGGAGTTGGAGCTTCGCTTGGAGATCCAGCTATTTATCCAGCTTTCAGATATTCGATGATCCCAGTGATGTATTCTGATTTGTATCTGTTACTCTTCCGTTGTATCTGGTTTAACTCTGATGTATCATATTACTCTTCTGTTGTAAACTCTGATGTATTTTTATATATTCATATAGTAGCTTCATGAACTACTATCTCTTTTATTTCCGCTGCATTTATTACTCTATGTCTGTGATCTGTGATTATATCTATTTACTGTATATGTTCAGTTTTGCCAAATTTAAATTAACAACGCGGTATTTTGAGCAATTCAACTCCGGCATGAGTGTCTACCTATACACTTATAATGGACGCGAATGGTCCAAAATATCGGGTCGTTACAGTTGGCCTGGTTCAAGTGTTTAGAGATCCCTATCAATAACGTTAGCTACTCGTATTGACCAGAATCCATATACCACCCAACCGATCAATTAACACAATATAAAACCATTTTATATAACTAACAAATACGCGCTCTCGTATATATATACTCAGACTCAACAGGTTGCTACAGATCCTATTTCTAATGAACAATCCTTCCGAACCTAGGTATTCACTCAACCTAGTGTTCTGATATTCACTTAACCAAAAGCTTAGGCATTCGCTCAACCTATGCTCCGATACCACTGTAACGACCCGACTTCCTATGCCCAGAAAGTCGCATCATTATGAAGAAAGAAAGGGGTAGAAAATAGAAAAGAAGAGAAGAAAGAAAGAAACAATAACAACGATCTCACAGCGGAACGAATAAATTATATTAATAACATAAACTATTACATAGTATACAACACTTATCAGAGTTTACACAACTATACAACACATACTAGACAGTTATAAACATCTGTCTAGATATTACA
Organism: Allium fistulosum; assembly: GCA_030737815.1. NCBI lineage: Eukaryota > Viridiplantae > Streptophyta > Magnoliopsida > Asparagales > Amaryllidaceae > Allium > Allium fistulosum. Next base: position 475,476,857 of record CM060904.1, read on the forward strand.
ACTCAAATACAATACAAGACTCTAACACAGATATCAACACAGCGGAATACTATATCTACGAACGCCGAAGCCTCCTGCTCCATTGCTCCTCCACAATTCGTCAAAGCTAAACCTGAATCCCTTGGCTACTCGTAAAAATTTGAGTACCCAAGAGTTTATAAAACAGAAATAAACACTTGGGTCAGACATGGGTCTGGTGTGAGTAAACGGGTTAAAATTGTTTAACTTCAAAACCTTTTGAAAACAAAGGTATCACGTAAGACTTCCCACACATAAACATGGAAAAGTTTTTACCTTACGCTAACCAAAACATTTGATAGGAAATCTGATTGTATTATAATAGGGTCTAGGGTTTTCAAGTAAAATACAGAAATAGCTGAAATGCTTACATCTCACATTCCAACATAGTTGGGCACAACTAATACGTACGGCACTTATTGGAGTTTGGATTCCATACAATGGCAGGGCTACTGGGGTACCGCCCGTCACAGTACGTGGCCTAGATCACCGTACCGAGGAGTACGCCCGCTCCCCTGCAACACAAAGCCGGAACCATCCCTTACTGGATAATCCCGAACAAGATAATCCCGTAGTTGGCGCGACCAACCACACACTAAGCCGAATAAAAGAAAAGGGACCTCTAGACAGGGATCTATCTTGCTCTCAGTGGGTGCTACCCACGAAGCCTTGCTGCACCTCCCCTGTTTTAGCCATTCCCGGTTGATGAGGCTTGAGGTTACGATTACCTTTAATCAGAACATATCACTTAGAATGCTCATCGTCCGCCTGATGATGTGCTGAAAGCATTCAATCCATACAAGTTCGTTCCGGGTTCGAACGAAACCGAAGGCATTATCTCGTTACACTCGTTTTGGAATCACCCTCAGAGTTAACGACAATAACCCTTGCACTCTGAATCTTCATCTTCACTTGAGATTCACGACCTATCGTAAATTTGGATCGATGTGGTATTCGGGTCTCCAGACCTGGAATACCGGTATACGGAAACCCGATCCCGGTCTCATCGAAATCCAAAACGTATCTTTTAAGGCCAAGTTGTTTAAAGGTTTAAACAATTTAACTTATCTATATTCATACAGATAGATAATTCACACATCACAATTGATAATCACATTATCATTTAAACAGATGATTCATAATCAAATAGGTCATCCATATCAACATCACAATAGTTAATCTATATTACCATTATAATGCAACCAAGCATTCATACCACACAACATTACTTATCTCATTTCTGAGATAACATTCATTCTAGTCAATCAATGTCATTCATTCTTATATAAGCAATGATTTACTTAATCATAACATAATTAATTTAAAATGAATTAAATTAACTATCTCTATCTTTAATTAATTTAAAGTGAATTAAATTAATTACTTCATTATAAACCTTACTTATATAATCATTAATTAATTATAAATTAATTAATTAATCTTCCTCTAAATTTCCACTTTAATTAATCACCCTGATTAATTATACTTTAATTACATTTAAGTAATTATCTTTAATTAATTTCACAAATTAATTATTCTTAACCAATACAGTAATTAACCTTTAATTACTTCATTAATCAATTGATTATAATTAATTACTTTAATTCTTAATTAATTACAATTAATTAGTTATCATCTGATTAGTTAATCTTAATTAATCAATTCTTAATTACATCATTAATTATAAACTAATGATCCTTAATTATATCTTTAATTATTCTATTAATTACATTAAGTAATTAACCTTAATTAATCCATAATTATTAATCACCTTTGATTAATATAATCCAGTAATTAACTTCCCTTAATTACTTTCATTAACTAATTACTTTTTAATTAATTATCTTAACAATTAATTAATTACATTATTAATTAACCTTAATTAAACCACAATTATTAATCATCTTTGATTAATCTAATCCTTTAATTTATTTAATTTAATAAATTATTAAATTAATAACACTAAGTGATTAACTCTTAATCATTTCCATTTAATAAAATAATTATCCTATAATTACTCTATTAAATATTTTATCTTTACTAAATTACATCTAGTAATTATTTCTTAATTACTTCATCAAGTAATTATACTAAATTAATTATAAGTAATTATCTTTAATAATCACTAATTTATTACTTAGTTAATTATTTAACTAATTATTTAAAATTAATTAAATAATTCTTAACTATTTATACTTAAAGACCTTAATTAAGAGAAACCATTTATCTTAATTAAGTTATTATCTATTCTTAAATCATTTCAATAAATGAATTATTCTTATTAATTTCACATATTAATTTCCTTTAATAAATCAAATCTTAATTACTTAAGATCAAATCTTTATTATAATTAAACAATTACAACATTTAGTTTTTACCTTTAAAATCTTTGAAGCTTTTCAAAGTTATTTAAATAATTTTTAATACAAAGATCATTTTACAAATCTAATTTCTATTCTTTAAAACTTATTTATTTAAATTATTTAAATCTTGTTAAAACAATTTTAGAAAACAATCTAGCTTAATAGTTAATTCTTGTTTTACCTTGTTTTTAAAAACTCAGGAACCATGACAAAACAAAGTTTTCTTTTGTTTTAAACTTTAAAACACTTCCTTGCTTCGAGTAAAAATCACAAATTCTCGAACGAAACCCCATGCCAACGCTTTCTTCCCCAACTCATTTCCAGATGCACACAAATGTACACGTGCACGTGCACGACGCCCCTGGCCGCCGACGATCCTCACTCCGGTCTCCAATACATCGCTCTCGACCGCGGCAACAACATCGACAACCCAGAAAACCTCCATTCGATCGAACAACGAATCGACCCCTAAACCCAACAGCCTGGGAACGAACGTCACCAGAAAACTCACCTCTCCGATGATCTATGCCACGATAAACCTCGCCATCACAACCCTAGCTCCGCCTCACTCCCCAGTGCCTCCAGAACCACGTGCGGTCGACTCCGGTAACCTCTCGATGCCGCGAAACCCATATGACCTTCGTCGACAAAAAACAGAAACGAAGCCCTAACTTGATCAATTCCGATCACCACACCTAACTATAAATTCTCGAGTGATTTTCCCAAGTGCCTCGACATCCCCACCACCTCCAGCTCAAACCCCGAACTCCAAATCGGCTTCGATCGCCGTTGGTAGCCAAAATACCCAAAATCGATCAACACTGTTTATCTCATCAAATTCCAAACTAAAAATCTCAATTTCAATACTAAAATTCATGATTTTGCCTCACGAACCAGATTATATAATCAAAGATTAAAATTGACAAAATCGATTTTAACCCATTCTTTTATTTTCACTGCAATTCATAAATTTTTGAAATAAGAACCTATTATATATTCCTGAAATCATTTTAAAAATTTACATAAACATGTTACAGTTCTTTTCCTTTTAAACATCATGGTATGAAGTCAATCATTTCAAAGAATGAATTTTTGATGAGAAAATGGTTCCTGTAAATACATCAGAGAAACATATATACACATATACACAGACAGTTCATATATGTAAACATGCATTCCAATCCAGATATTTATGCCAACAACAAGACTTGCATCATAGTTTAAATTTCAGATTTTAAACCAGTTTTTAAATAAAGTTTACTCACCAGTTTATGCAGAGAACAGAGACAGAGAACAGTAAATAGATTTGTTCCAGGCTTGCATATTCCAGACTGCTATTTGTTTTGAACTTCTTTTCAATTTGCTTTGATGATCTTTAATCTTTGAGTTGCTTGATTTCAGGTTATTTGTTGATAGATTATACTTGAAAATTTTGAAACAATTGTGGCCTCTGACTTTTGATTTCTTTTAGACTTGAGTTTCCAGATTTTTACTTCTCTTTGCATTTTGATTTCCAGGTTTTCATTCTTCTTTGATTTCAGGTTTTATTTTTCTTAGATCTATTTTGTTTTAATCGAATAATGAGAAGAAGGATTTTTAGAACTGAAAAATGAATACATATCTTCTTTCATATGTTTTTAATTGATTTATTTTAATTCAAAAAAAAGAAAATGTGGACATTTGTCCTTCTTAGAAGTTAATTAACTTACACATATGCCTATTTTCTTTACAAGTGTCTTATAAGTGTTATTTAATGTTTACAAGTGTTAATTCTTATTTTAATTAATTTACTTAAGTCATTTATGTATTTATAAAATATCTATATGTATATAAAAATGTATTTATCTTTTATAATTAAGCTTTACATTCCTATATAAATTTACAAATGTGAAAACTATTATTTAAAATAACTTATACTTTAATCAAATATATATATAACATATTTATAAATGCTTGAGCTTAACTATATATATATTTTTACAAACCATTTTGACTTTTTTTTTAAAAGGAAAGAATGTTAAAAACAATTGAATTTTTAAAGAGAAAAGATTATTAAAATGAACTTCTTATTTAAATCTTATTCTTGTTATTTAAATCATAAATATCATTTTCAAAAGTATTAAACCAAATTACAAATTATATATATATATATATGAGTTTGAAAACATCTTATTAAATTCAAATTCAATATTCTTTTTATTCCAACATATGCAAATATATATATTCTAAATGAAAAATACTTTTAACATTAGCTTGATAATTATCATATTGAATTTAATACATAACTTCAAATAACAATATATATGTTCATATATATTATAATTTGAAAACATAATTTTATTAAAACAAAAGATTCCCTATTCATAATATATATACCTATATATATATATATTATAAATATAAACACTTATATTAGTTTTAGAAAGATAAAACTTCCCAATTTAAAATATTATTAACCTTTTAAAACGAATTGAACTTGTCAATTTATAAAATAAATCAACTAATCAATTTAATTATTAATAAAGATTATTAAATTGATATTGCCAAATTTCCGGGATATCACAGATAGGGTGAAGTATACCCTAGAATGAGTAATCCTTAAGATATCTTTCCGTATGCCTCAGTAAATTCTCTTGCTATCCACTGATAGTGAGTATGAGTGCAAGAAGAGGATGAGATAGGGGACGGGAATACGACTATGAATAGTCAATATCCTGTAACAACAGTGGAAACGATCTTATCTCTATCAATCTCTTTTGTTCAACATCTTTTCTCTATTCATCGATAATTTCTGGTAGATCCAGGAAGAAGATTCGATATATTAAAATGGAACATAAACTCCAGATAGGCCAAATTGTTTGTTTGGATGTATTGGTTGCCTTGTTTGCTTTGTTTGCTATGGTTAATGGGTATACCTTGGTTCTAAACTAAAAATGTTGAAATTGTATCCATATATCTAGCTATTCTTTGGTCCAAGTATATTCTACGAATGGTTAGTTATTCCTTCGAACTGACCGATGCCCCTGCATATTTCGTAGATCTGGATAACCCGAGTATTTGTGAAATGTTAAAACAGATTCATTCTTGTATCTATTATTAATATTCTGATTTGGTAAGTCAAATGCAGAATAGATATTCAGTTGATTTGAGGAATTATTCTTCATCTATCCTTTTGTCTCCTTGGCAATTTCGAGGACGAAATTCTTTTAAGGGGGGAAGTCTGTAACGACCCCGGATTTTATATAAATTTAAAATGATAATTTATTAATTTTTGAATTTATATTTGTGAAATAAATTGATAAGGTGATGCGAGTTTCCCCGATATCCAAGTATATTTGTATAAATCGTTTAAAAATTTAAATTATTGTATATATGAGAATATATATCTGTATTTGAACATATCTGACTAAATTTGGAATAATATAATATAAATCTTATTTGTGTTTAAATTGTAAATAAATGATTTAAAAATAGAAATAAATGATTGAAATAGAAATACATATAAAAGTTAAATTATGATAAATTATAAAGTAAACACATTTTAAACAAATTCTAACATCAAGATTAAATATAGAACTTCATCCATATTCCAAAATAACAAGATTTAAAGCAAAGAAAAGAAACAAAATACACATAGATATGTAGACCTGGAAGGAACAAAAATAAAAATATCACTTCTACAACTTTCATCTCAGCTTAAACAAATAGAGTAGACTACAAAAGTGAAATAAAAATAGAAGTTCACTTATTTTATAAAGTAATAACAATTAATACTTAAGCTATGAATAAAGATAAAAAAACATTGATATACAAGATGAATTATATAGATTTGTAAAATAGGAAAAAAATAAACACATAGATAATATGAACATAACATAACTTCATTTATATAAATAACAAAGGCGAAGCAAAGGAATAAATGTATTAGATTGTAAAAGAAGACAAGTAAACAAATAATACATATTCAGGTACACCTACAAATCAAGACAGTAAAATATATGGTCATGTACAAGCTGAATTGCTAAACAAAGCAAAGGAGTTAATGCCAATATCTTAGCATGCATAGTATAAATCATATCAGCCGAAATCTTGTTTTATAAACAAAGAAGGAAAAAATGAATTTGTACAACACAATTAATGCTACTAGGCAACTCTAGTACACTACCATTTATCACTTCAGCACAAAAGCAAGATACCAGCCTCCAAAATGAGAAAAAATCCCTGCGTATATTTGTACTAGAAGAAAATATCACTTGTACAAACTCATTTTTATCACCCTGTAAGCTTCCTTCCATATATCAACTTCTCCATTTATTTTGCTTCATCCATTCCCAGCTAAAGAAGAAAAAATATACTGAAGCAAATATATTAAACTCAAACAAATAAAAACCACTAATGCAAGCCTGAAAACAAGTGAAAGTTCCAGTAGCAAAATTCAAAGCTAGATATCAAAGAAAAGAAAAGCTTTCAACTTTGCAAATTTTCTCAAGCCTGATTTAAAAGAAAACTCTGTTCTTCAAATTCAGGTGAGCAAACCACTTAACCCTGATTTTTATCAGGATGTTTGGATTCGTATTGGAGGCTATGATGTGAATATGTGTGAATGTTGTGCATGCGTGTATGTATATAAATGTGTGATTGGGTTTATAACTGATGACAGGGGTGAATATACTCCTCTGTCTATTTACAGGCTACAGATAAGAAAAAAAAATTCAAATCTACTTACCTGATCATCTTTAGAACTTGATGTTTAAATAAATCTTGTAACATTTGACAAGATCTTGATTCTAAAAATACTTTTAAGTATTAAAAGTAAATGGTTTTGCTGGAAAAACCAAATCACAATAGAACATAAATTTTGTAAAAAAAATTCAATTGATTAAAATTTAGGATTTGATTCCATAATCATGTTCGCCTTCAAGAAATATGATTTTTAGTACAAGATTCTGGATTTTTAAGTTGCGAAATTTCGAGCAGTTTCCAGTTGAACGTGATTGACAAAAAGGTCAATTTCCATCGATCAAGAAGAAATCAAACTTCCAGATTTAATCTGGAGGGAGATGATATAGGATAGATTGTAGGAAAAATGATTATAAATTTTTTTTATGGTTGGAGAAGTGGATTGAAGATGAAATAGGGTTTTATACCCAGCATTTATCGTGGTGCTTCTCGAGGCATTTCTGGCGTCGATGGGTGATCGGAGGGGATCGCGAGTGGGGGAATGGGTGCTGGAAGGTATGTCGCAGCTTCGGTGAAGGTGGCCAGTGGTTTCGAGAACGGAGGCGATGGGGAAGGGCGAAGTTCTGGCCATGGCTATGCTGTTTGGTCGAGATTTTATCTCGATTTCGACTCGGTGGGTATTCGTGAAATCTGGGTACGTCTTTGTGATCGAAGGAGATCGTGGGGTCGTGGAGCATCGTCGCGAGGATCGCCTATGGTCGGCGGCGTTCGTACACGTGCATGTGCACGTCTGCAGGCTGGTGAACGTTTGGGTTTTGAGCTATGAATTCTCGAGCGTGTACTCGGGGAAATGAAGGTAGCGGCTCGAGTTTAACTCGAGTAAATTGGGTTTTGTTCGTTTGCCTGGGAAGAGCTGAATTTCCTCGCGTCGTACTCGAGTAGATCGAGCAGTTTACTCGAAGCAGAAACAAAGTGGCTCGGGTCATAGTTTTGGTCCAGGTTTTGATACCTGAACTGTTTTTCTATTTTAAATTAAATTTAAATTTTAATCAAGATTTAAAACTGGAGTTAAAACAAAATGTAAATAAAGATTCCAGTTTGAAATAGAATTCAGTTTTGAAGATAAATAAAAAGTTTTAAATTCCATTTGTTTTAATAATTTAAAGAAATTAAAGGTATTGAAGAAAATTGGAATTTAAATTAGAATTGAATTCGAAAATAAAGTTTAAACAAGTTAAATTTAAAAGTAGAACCTGAAATAAGTTTCAAATCAGATTTTAAGATTTGGAAATTTACTTTAGTCTTATCACTTAAGTTTGGCAATGAGTTAAAATGTTAAAGGAATTTGCTTTAAACCTTATTAAAAGTAAATAAGGATTTATTTTAGATTTTTAAATCAAAATTTGAGATGAAAAGGAATTTGAAACAATGTTTCAATATGTGGTAATAATCATTAATCATAAATATAGATGAGTTTACTTTAATTAACAATGATTAATATAAGAAATTTCTTTAGAAAAGTAATTAAAGAAATTTAATAGTTAATGAAATCATTAACTAAGATTATTTGAATAATTAATGTGATAAATTTAATAATGGTGATTAATTAAGATGTATTTAATAATTAAAAATTAATCGGTTCATTAATTAAGAATGATTAGTTAATAATTACAGGGTTAACTAATAAATTTGAAAGAAGATTTATTTCAAATAATTTGTAATTAAATTTTGATAATTAACCCGGATTAATAATTGATACATCCGATTTAAATTAATGAGTTGATTAATTAATTCACTTGTGAATGTTTGGATTTAACTGAATGATTGAACTGTTTGATATTCTGATCTGTGATGTTTTATGATATATCCTGATATTGTGTGTGATCTGTACTGTAGTTATTTATCTGGATAAATGTAAATTATTATCTGTAGCTTATATATCTGTGATCTGTGATCTATAAATGAACAATAAGCGTTATGATATACCGCTTGTCAACTATATTTCTGTATTCTAATCTGTGATGACTGAATGATGTTGCACTACTGTGTAAGACCCCTGGGACTACACCATACACACACAAATATGGATTTCACGTGGAAATCAGTTAAGTCGCAGATTTTTGACAATTTTAAAGGTTGAATTCTTGAATCTAAATGGTTTTGGAAATTTGAAATTAAGGGCTTTGAAAATGAGTTTGGAATGTAAAAGTTATTTTTAAATAACTTAATAAAACTTGAAATTTAAATAATTTGATTTTAATTCGAATTCAATATTTAGAATTGAATTCAATGATTTAGAAAACTAATTGTTTTCCAACTGATAAAAGCTCTTATATAAGAAATGGATTTCCAATTTTAATTAAAGGGATTTTAAGTTTGAATTGAAGATGATTTTCCAATTTACGAATAAATCTTTGAAACGTGTTTTTGGGAAACTATTAGTTAAGTCTTTGTTTCCAAGATTTAATGAGTTAATCCAATTGCAATGAAAATTGATTTGGAAAATCTGTGAATGAATCTTTTGTTTAAGAGATTAAAGTTTGGAAATTGTTTAAACCATTGAAGGTTGTTAAAATGAATCTTTTTGTTTAAGAGATTTGAAATGGTAATTTGTTAAACCATTTGAAAAGGAAGTTCGAGTTTGAGTTGTGACTTAATTGAAATCCATTATCCATATGTTTTTAAATATCGCGCTCATTATTCGGTTCAGCCGGGAGAGGACCTTTGTGTCACATAACCCATCCCGAATAACGATACGTCGTATATGGATGGCATTTGAAGACCGGTGGTGAAGACCGAGTATTTGCGAGAACGATAGGATGACCTATCGATTGTCTCTGCACTGAGTCGCGCCGGTATAGAGATTTCCTAAGTGATGGGAAATCCGATCGGGATTGTGAATACCCAGATTTGCAAGGGCTTCTTCGGAAGTGCCTTCGGTTCTGTTCGAACCCGGAACAGACTTGTATGGTTACATGTCTGACATTACACTTTGAGATATAAAGCCGATTTCTTTCAAATACATTTCTGTTTGGTGGCGGAGAATTTATTCTCTTAGCTTAACACCCTTCTCTGAGACGTACGAGCTCAGAGGTTATGTAGTTGAAGGTTATCAGCGATATACTCCCAATTTGGTAATGTGACATGCTGAGGGTTGCTGTGTGATGATCATTGTTTGATCATTTGTGATATGATCATTTGTTTGATCATTTATCTTTTTGATCATTGCTTTGATCATCTGTTGACCCAAAGCATGGCTTTGTGCCAAAGCGTAGCTTTGTGGACGAGACTTCGTCAGGGCCTCACAACCCGGAAATGGTCGAAACAGGAATGTTGCGGCAAGGTTATGAGGGTCGCGCCCTTTAGGGTATGTCATTTCCTTCTGGAAAGGGGTGGTATCATGGTATGGAGCCCAGATACTTACTCATGTGGATACACTTATTTATTATGTGTGATGTTGGTTATCGAGCGCTCGGATAAAGGTCCCAAAGGACCGGGGAATGGCATAGTCGTGAGTTACTTGTTACAGGGGTAACCCGGCCTTGTTTGCCAGAGAGCAATTTTTCTCTCGAGACGTCCATCCAGAGGCGATCCCATTTGGCAGTAGGAAAGGAAGTTCCTTAGCATGACCATTTGTTGGAAAATCCAAAGAAACAATACGAAACTTGTACGGTTTTAGTTGTATTACCTGCTATGGAATGTGGCGGTAACCTGTTATTGAACATAGTAGCTATAGTAGGCATACAATAATGGTTGTATGTTGGCTAAGATTAATATTATACTTTTGAAAATGTTTTTTGCACTATGCACTAGTAATAATATCCAATGATTTGTTTTGCGTAGTAAGCATCTTTAACTATCATAAGGAGAAATCTCCTCCGATTCTGCGTTTGCATTGTGTGTGTGTGTGCGGGAGGCCTTATGGTAGTTTCATTTTCCAAAAAGCATTGCGGATATTTTCTACTTGCTTTGTTGTTGTTGTTGTTTAAAAATAAACTGTTTTCGTTGCTCACACCAGTCCCATGACTGATCCGGAGTTTATTGTTCCCTTCCTAAACTCTGGGTGCCCACCATTTTCCACACGGGCAGTCTAGAGTTGGGTTTCTCAGATATTCAGGTTGAGTAGATTATCTGGAGCTAGTCAGTCCTTGGACGACTGACCTTGCTTTCCTCTAGCTATGGATTGGAGCATTCTATTGGAGATATTCTATCCGCTGTTGTTGTTATTTATTTTCTTTCCGCTGCTATTTCTTGTATCATATCTCTGATGTATATCGATATCTGTTGTATCATTATGTTGTATCATATCGTATCAGATTTTGTATCTGTCATTGTATTAATGTTATATATATTGATATATTCTTTTTCTTCCGCTGTGTTATTTACTTAACTGTGTTATAAGCTCTGGCGACTCGGATTTGAACGGTCGAATCTGTGGCATTCTAGTACAATGTGAAGTACGAATGTTGATTTTTGAACGCGAAAATCCGAGACGTTACAATATATCACCAACTCACTTTGGAGTTGTTCGGGTTGAACTTGTTTCGATCGTACAATGATAAAGAGAATAATTAACTAAGTACCCCCACAACATTCACCTAGGCAAACATCTGATCGTCACTTAGAAGATTATTCTGATCATCATAAAACAATCAAGACTTGTTCCCCGTACCAATCGAAAGATAACACTTCTTAATTACAATTTTATTTCCAAAAATTTATGCTTAAACCAAATTGGTTTCAATTATTATTATTAGTATTTTCCCAAAACCTTGAAAATCATTTTTCCAAAAGCACCAGGATTTAGGTTCTCAAGTTTTCAACCTAAATTCTTCCAACTTAAATGATACATTTTTATAAACCCATTTTATAAATCACTTTGATTATACCATTTTTAAATATTTATCCTAAAATATTCTAACTTTGAAATCAAATTCTACCTCAAAATTAACATCAAACGTCTTTTAGTCAAACTATGAAACTTAATTCACAAGGTGTTCATTTCTAGAATTTTCCCAATCCTTATCAACCCAACCCCTAGCTTAAAAAGGGAACATACTAACAATAGTCAATGCTTAACAAGACGAGCATGATTAAACAAACCCTAAATGATAATAACAATAATAATAATAATAATAACATATTATTATCTCCTAACACCTCAACCAACTATATTACACTATTTGTGAAAATCATTCTTTTATATATAAAACATACCCTGGGTAAAATTATTTAATTTACCCAATTCCAAAACGATACTGTGTTGATTTGCCTAATTTAAGTGTTCAGGAACCCCTATATGTACAGTTGTACACCCTGTATCGACTAGAGTTCATAAGCCACTAAACCGATAAATCAACACAATATAAATCATTTGATAATCACTAACGAATATGCGCTCATATATATACACTCAAAATCATTCTAGGGTGTCACTTACCCTATCTTGAATGAGTTAACTCCACAAAAGACAAGGTTCTCGCTTAACCTTCAACTCTGATACCAAATATAACGAACCGAATTTTCGACCCTCAAAAATCGACACTAATAAGTCTATTGTATTATATGTCGAACATTCAAGTGCCAGAAATACCGATTTGTTAGGGTGAAAGAAGAAGGTAGAAGATAAAAGAAAACTAAACAACAAAGAATCTCACAGCGTAGCGAATAATATATAATACAACAATGACCTATACAAAAAGGAAACATCTTTATTCATATATACAACATCAGAGTACACTAGACTTATCCTAAATTTGGACAGTTATAGAAACCCGTCCTTGCATTGACAAACATACAGACTCTATAATACAGCAAAAGAAAAATATACGTGAATACGTCTGATCATCCAGCTCCTCTCCAACTCCAAAGTATCCAGCTAACCTGGGAAAAACATGCTCGGTCTGACCCGAGCATTACATGGAATAACACCCGGGTCAATCTGGTAAACCAACATGAGTAAAAGTCGAATACAAGTAACAACCAAACCAATTTCTATATTTGAAAACTTTTCACCAAGGGTATCTCGTAAGACCACACCGCACATAAAAACAGATGGGTTTTTCTTTACGATAACCAAAACATTTTATATCAAAATCGATCATAGTGTCCAGGTTTAAAGTAAATAGATAAAATAGTTGAAATGCTTGCAACTCACATTCCCACATTCCCACATACTAGTCTCTACAATCAAAAATGTAAGGAACGTATTGGAGATTGGATTCCAACAATGGCAAGCTAAAGGACTTCCTTCCGATGATACACCTCTAGAAAATGCACTGACGTTAACATAGAGCCGGCTGCCCCTTTAACATGGCAGACCTGATTACCTCACCCCCTTGACACCGAGGCCTTATACTACCACGGTGTTTGCGTGCAAACCATTTCTGAAAGAGACATCTAGAATGAGTTGACCGCTCCTAATGGTAGCTAACCACATAGCTCTGCTACATGCCATGCTTTTGCCATTCTTCTTGGTTGTGAGGCTTGAGGCTACGCTTTACCTTTACGAATAGATATCCATCTTGGAATGCTAACGCTACCCTCTAGGCATCAATGCAACACCAGCATTCATCCATACAAGTTCTCTAGGATAAGGACAAACCGAAGGCACTAATTCTACTACATCCATTTTGGAACCACCCTCAGGATTAGTAGCAAGTAGCCCTTGCACTTCAATGGCTCCATCTTCGATCCCATGATCCAATATGTCTTCATTTCGAAATGCTTGGGTTGGATCGAAGTGGTTTTCAGATAGCATATCCGATCCCGGTCTCTTCGAAATGCTTGCATCTCAAATTACGACATACTAGGCTCTACAATCAAAAACAAAAGGCACGTATTGGGGATTGGATTCCAATAATGGCAAGGTAAGGGACTACCTTCCAATGATACACCTCTAGAAAATGCACTGATGCTAACACAGATTCGGCTGCCTCTTTAACAAGGCAGACCGGATTACATCACCCCCTTGACACCGAGGCCTTATACCATCATAGTTTTTGTATGAAAACCAACTCTGAAGGGGACATCTAGAATTGAATGACCGCTCCCAATGGTAGCTAACCACATAGCTCTACTGCATGCCCTGCTTTTGCCATTCCTCTCGATTGTGAGGCTTGAGGCTACGCTTTACCTTTATGAATAGCAATCTATCTTGGAATGCTAACACTGCCCTCCAGGCATCAATGCAATGTCAGCATTCATCCAAACAAGTTGTCAAGGATAAGGAAAAACTGAAGGCACTAATTCTACTACATCCATTTTGGAACCACCCTCAGGATTAGTAGCAAGCAGCCCTTGCACTTCAATGCTCCGTCTTCGATCTCATGCTTCAATATGTCTTCATTTCGAAATGCTTTAGTTGGATTGAAGTGGTTTTCAGATAGCATATCCGATCCCGGTCTCTTCGAAACAACTTTCGATATTTCTGGTAAACTCAACCCCGGTTCTTTAGGAAATAAACAGACAAATGATAAGAGCAGAGTTCACCTCCTAACCATTTGTGGACGGATTTCCTTATCATTAGTCATAGAGGAACGAAACAAGTTTATACGTACAATATAGCACCATCAACAGTAACGGTACCATATAATTCTTGTGTTTCTCCTAGATATTTTCCAAAGTTACGTTTTGTCTAGATTTGATAGTTGGTTATTTAATTATCAAATAAACAAACATCCAGTCATGGTTTAATTTTCATATGGGATCCACTAAGCCTTTATTAATTCTCTTTAATTAATAAAACCACTTTATAAAATTTGATCAAAATATCTTTTCGAAACACTATTCCCTACCCCTTAATTTCCTTTATACTTGGAAGCGTTGATATACTTATCTCAACGGTATAAGTATATTACCGAACATTTTACTTTTCATGCCTTGGAAAAAATCATATGCTTATCTTATCAGTAAAGTATATTTACAACCTTTTCAAAGTTTTCTTCTTTCCAAATCTCATTTTAAATAACCAAACATTTCTTCCAAATAAAACATTCTGTTTATCCTTTATCAATAATTCCCTTTTTAAAAGCTCATCTCATATTTCAATTAACTTATAACTTTAAAAATAAAGTTATAACCCACTTTTATAAACCTTTAAGTTAATTTATAAACGTCTTTCCAAATCTCTGAAATGATTAATAAACCCTTTTCCTATTTTTGAAACTCTTTATATAAACCATTTTATACTAATTTATAAATATCATTTACAAAACATCATTTGTAAAACACCTTAATAACCCTTTCCAATAATAAAACCCCTTTCTATACATAAGTTATCATTTATAAATACCTTTGTAAGAATTATATTACTTGAAAACCCATTTATAAACCCTTTGTCTCAAATTGACTAAAGGATTTAAGTAAATTCAAAACCATACTTTATAAATTCCAAATGAGGCTTAGTAGTCCCAATGGTACTGATTTAAGTTACCATTTTATTTCAATTTAATTTCAAGGCACTTATCAATTATTTACATAGGCCAACATATATTTAAATCCAACCAATTATCAAACTAGGGAATAACATGTCAATACAACTCAACTTCATATACATGTCTAAACAACATAATACTAGGATGGTGATTTGTCCTGCTAAAAGGATGTCCAAAACAATTTAATCAATTGATAACAAAACTGAGATTTAATCTGCTAAATACATGTCCAAACAATCCAAACAATTACCATATAGCATAACGGTGTTTTATTCTATTAATGAATATCCGTACAACACAAACAATCATATTCTAACTTATTCACAGTTGTTTGTCTATTTAATATCATGGGCAAAAAATCCTTTGGTTAAAATCAAACCACTCTGAAAAGAACCCAACTTATAACCGATAAAGTCTAAAATAACTTTTAATAATTAAATCATAATTTAATATAAATTAAAGCTTAATTAAATCTTAAATATTCAAAATCAAATCATAATTAAGTCTTAATTAATTAAAAGTAAATTAATAATTAAACTTTAAACAAATAAACATTTACTTAAAATTAATCCATAATTAAGTAATAATTAAGTAAATAATTAATTTTTAATTAAATAATAATTAATTAAATAATTTAACTTTAATTAAATAATAATTAAACTTGATTAAATAAAAATAATTACCCTTTTTAACTTAAGTAATCATTAATTAAAACTTCTTAGTAACTTACTTGATTATCACTAATTAGTCACTAATTACTTAACCTAATTATTGATTAATTAATAAATAATTAACCTCAATTAATAAATTAATTAATTATTAAACATACTTAATCAAGTTATAATTAACTTATGTGTTGCTAATTATGTTTGAAAATAGGTTTTTCAAATCATTTTTGAAAGAAAACTTTAAAGTTAGAAATCAAACTTTTCCAAACTGCATCCATAGCGGCTATCGCTTTGGACATAATAACTTAGAATTTTCTTCTCTAAGTTACCATCTAAAATTTTAACCTTACTTGGGATTACTTTTTAATACATAAAAGAAAAGGTTTTGAAAACCTTAATTCAAGTTGGAATTTAAACAAAAACATTTACTAACTCAAAACTAGTAAATGATTAGATTTTTAAAATGGATCTCAAGTCCCTTATTTACAACTCAAGTTCCTATATTCCATACCGTTCAGCCATAATCCAAGCATATATGAAAGATACCAAATCACATCATCATATTGTATTAAAATCACCACATTCATATCCAATCGCATCACCTAACCATCAACCTCAAATCAAATGCTAAACTACAAGTTAGCACATACACAAAACATCCAAGCCATATCATAATCCAAACACAACATCATATATATATATATAACCATATAATCAACAAATATATAAAGGTAGTGTTTGTACAAAAAATGGGCACAACACTCTTTGGAAGTTTTTGAAGAGATAAAAGTGAAGAGTGAAAATTAAAACTGAGGATTATCTAACAAAAACTCCAAAATAACAGAAAGTAAATTGCAAAGACAAGCGATTTAGAGTGGTTCGGCGTTTTGCCTACGTCCACTATGAAGTTTGATGATTTTATTGCTCGATACTTGAAGGTTACAATTCTTTATACTGTAGTACAATTGAATTTAAATACTAAGTGTCGATCTAAAGCAACGGTGGTGTTCTGGAGTAAATCTGGCAGAATCTGGGCGCTCTTTAGTACTTAGAATTGTCCGACCCCTTTTCTGAATGACCAGGGGCTCTATTTATAGGTGTAGGAGGCTGATATTTCGCCTAAAATTCGGGGAGACCGCTTCTGGCACGTGAGGGGGTCCACATGGCCGAAATCTGGAGATCCGGACCCACTTTGGGATCGATTCGACCCTTGGTTCGAATCGATCAAGAAAGTGTCCAATCGAGATGAAACTTGGTGTGAACATTCTTCATCATGTGTCTAAGCTTCTGTGAAAATTTCATTGCATTTGGACTTGTAGAACTCGAGTTGTGATCGATTCAAGTTGAAGATTTTCATGCTCTTCGTCCTATGGATTCGTTCGAATCGATATGGTTCGAATCCATAGGTTCGAATCGATGCTTCATCATGTGAAGATGGTGGCGTGGTAGTGGATTCGAAGACGTCCCTCTTCGAATCAAATGAATGAAGGTCTGTTCGAATCGATCTAGGTGCGTTAAAGTTGATCGATTCGAAGTTGCCTCAAACAGTGTAGATTCGAAGCATCTGCAGCTCTGTGGATTCGAAGGAAGGGATGGCCTAATGGATTCGAACTAGGCCTCGCTTGATGGAGTCGAAGCAAATGCTTGCTTCATGGATTCGACGCAATTCTCCTTTGATCGATTCGAACCAGCCTTTTCCTCATGGATTCGAGGCAATGCTCCTTTGATCGATTCGAACCAGCTTTTCCTCATGGATTCGAGGCAATGCTCCTTTGATCGATTCGAACCAGCTTTTTCTCATGGATTCGAGGCAATGCTCGTCTGATGGATTCGAACATAGGCTTCGCCTATGGATTCGAACTAAGGATGGTCTACTCCATCTTTTGTCGACGATATCTTGAGCATACGAACTCGGATTGACTTGAAACTTGGATCGTTGGTTCCCACGGCTTTGCTTGACGTGCCTTATCAATTGTAGCCCGATCCGGACTCGGACAAAATTCATCGATATTCATGGTTAAGCAGTGCATAACGAATTTTTACGACGAACTGTCTTTAGTTTTACAATCAACTTTTTGGTGTCACGGCCTTGCCAAAAGGCGGGATAACATTTGCCCCCCAAAGTACGTCTTGTGTAAACATGACGTGCTTTGAAAAGCTGCAGTCTCTCATTGGACAGCTACGACGTGCTTTACCGAAAGTTGTATTCTGTACCGCTGTAATCGACCACTGAATGACCGTGATTGGCTGTTTGTCTGTCTTTGATTGACGTTGCGTGACAGCAAGTCGTTGCCAGTTCGGTTTGTTATCGAATTCTGCATCGATCCTCTTCTGAATCGATTTGAGACTTGAGTTAAAACATTGCTTTTATGATTGTCTATGACCATCCTCTTGTATCGATCCTCTCCTGAATCGGTGTAAAGGGTAGACAAGCAATCTTGGATGTTCGATTCGAAGCGATCCATCTGCTCTTATCGGTGGTCTTTGATGGATTCGAAGTCGTGAATGTTCGAATCGATGGCCTTCGGAAACGATGGTTTGTGGAGTTGGTTTCTTCGAATCGATGTTGTCTCACATCGATGTTGCTGGGATGGATTCGAAATGGTCGTTCGAATCGATAGCTTCAGAATTATTGCACGCTAACGGTCGTGAAGTCGGTACTTCGAATCGATAGGATGCAACGACTCCAATCTAACTTTTGCTGAAAGCTTCGAATCGATGTAGCTTCGTACCGATGAGGCTTTGCAACGATGCAGCCTAGATGGATTCGAAGTTTTGAGAGATTCGAATGCAATGGGCTCGAATCGTGATGGATTCGAATGCGATGGACTCGAGTGGATCAGTGCGTGATCGGTTGGAGTTGGTCATTTTTGACCGGGATACGAATCGTCCCGTTTCCTTCGTGAGATCCATATAAATACGTGAGGCCGGTGTCACTTTCATTTTTTACATTTTACTGTTGCTATAGCCTCTTCTTCGAATCGATCTCTCCAAGGCCAAGTCGAACGTGCTTTCTCCAAATCGACCAAACCCCTTCACGCTTTCGCTCGTAATAAAATCAGGTAACCAAGGGATCGATTCGAAATGAGAAAGAAAGATAGAACTTAGAATTCTTTAGCATCAATTCAGTTTTTTCTTCTGAAAAAATCGAGGAGTGATGAAATCTGAACGAGGTGGGTCGACTCGATGGAACCGAGGAACGAAACCATTTGAATTATATCGGTCAGAATGTCGTCTCTTATTGCTTCGTATCGATCTAGGGATGAATCATTCGAATCGATTTTGAATGCATAACTTCGAATCGATGGTTTTAAGAGAAGAACGGAAAGAAGGTTCGTAGCGATCGATTCGAAGTAGCGATACTCCGATCGATTCGAAGGACCTCAGTTTTGATCGATTCTTGGTTATGAATAGCTCATGGATTCGAAGTGCTTCTCCACCCCAAGACTTCATCGAGTCGAACTATGCGGAGTCGAAGCATATTGATTCGAGTCGAAGCATATCGATTTGAGTCGAAGCATGCGGAGTCGAAGCACATCGATTCGAGTCGATCGATTCGAACACCCTTGTTTCAGAGGTTTCTACTCTTCGATTTGTTTCAACATCCGGACTGCGGCCATTTTCAAATTTGAACTTTGACGAACTTTCTGAACTTATCGAACTTTAGCATACTCGACTCCGACGAGCTTCGGCCTTGCATAACAGAACTTGACTGAAAGATTTAAACTTGAATTTCTTTTGAAGCTCGTCGATGGAACTATGACTTAAACAATAACACAACTGTTTTATACTTAGAGTGGTCAGTATCGTTTGGATGGTGTGGAAGTGACGGTCACTTTTTATTTTCAAATCCCCAAGTTTTGTTGTACGGACATCTTGTTTCAATCTGTTAAATCTGCTTAAGTAATGCACAGCACTTGTACTGCACGACACTTTTATACACACTACACTGGGGCATGCACGGGCTGTTCACAAACTTAATGTTGCTTTCTGATGAGTTAGTTAATTATGGAATCTTCGAGCTCCCAACAACAAGAGGTACAGAGCTTGACTCCTCCAGTGCTTGTGATTCCCGATATTCCTGCCGACGTAATCGACCCGGCTCCGGACGAGTTACCGGAGGCGATATTTATCGAGGACCCTGTCGACTCTGTCCAATCCAACATTTCCGAATCTTTGTTGGGCCGAATATGCTTGAAGCATAACATATCTCTGGATGATGTGTTATTACCCAGAGTCGATGATAGACCGCACAATCCGCCCGATGGATATACAGCTTTCTACCGCCATGCTTGCACGGCCGGAACTCTCCCTCCTTTCAATCAATATATCAGAGGGATGCTATAATATTTAGGAATTGCTCCTTCACAACTTCATCCCAATGGGCACGCGTTGTTGAACAGTGCCTTTGTCATATTTATGGACTGTCTCTTTCGCCCGCCAAGGCCCACCGAGATCAGACACATATTTAACTTCAAGAGTAGGGGTGATAGCCCGTCCTTTACATTTCTGGAGGCAGTTAGGAATTGCCAAGTTGTAGTTAGAGCTTGGACCCGACTGAGTTATTTCAAGAACGAGTGGTTCTATGTTCGGTGCCCTCTGGGTTTCGCTAGGCGATGGTTGTCTAGACGTAAGCGCCTTAACCTGTTTTCTTGACCAATAGCTCTTTGGTATTAAAATTGACATTTCATTTCCTTTACAGCCATTATCTCCAGACCCGATGGCGGGTATTTCAGGGGTATTGTACGAAGTCTTCAAGAAGTTCCAAGCAAGTTGAGACATATCGACTCGGTGTTGAACGATTATAACTTAAGAACTCTTGGTTTGATCGAAGTCAATCAAAGTATAGTCGTTGAAGGCTTAGCGAAGCCCGCCTCCAAGAAGGAAGATAAGAGGAAAACCAAGAAGAGAAAGAAGAGAAAAATGGCGAAGGAAATGCCCAGAATCAGAATAACCGAAGTGAGTGACGAGGAAAGAACCCATACATATTCGGAGCCGATTGCTGATTTTTCGGGAAATTTTGAAGAGTCGGGAGAAAGACGGAAAGGCAAGGCCGCCGTTTCCAAAAAACTTAAGTCTAAGGGGTGGAAATCTGTGGATGTCTCTCCTCCCATTTCTGGAGTTATGATTTCTGAGGCCGCCCCTTCTCATTCGAGAGACACTTTTAAAGGGCTTGACGATATTCCCATCCCAGATTATATATCGATTTCTCATAATCCTAGGTTGGGGGAATTTCAAGATGTCCTTTACATGAGCGAACCCTTTCCTTTTAGTGCGGTCAACATTTCCGGTCGGTTTGGGGGTTTACACATTTACACACACTTCCACAGCACTTCATGACTTTTGCATAGTAAACATTGCTTCATTGGATCTTAATCCGTAATCCTTTCTTATCGTAGGTGAGATGTCAGGACGTGGCTCTACTCTGGATAGGCTCCGGAATGTGCGCCAATCTTCTCCATACTATGATTCCCGTAGGAGAGAGTCAGATAGGGATCGCGGGCGAGGCTATTCAAGTCAAGACCGCTATGATAGAGATAGAGATTACTAGCGTGGCCGCTCTGGCCATGATTATTCTGACAGAGATCGGGGATATCAGCACCGATCTCGATCTCGCTCTCCTCCGCCTCCTAGGGCCCCAGCTGACCTTCCCGGGCCTTCTCAGCAGCAGCAACCGCCTTCTCAATCTTCACGGCCCGATACTCAGCGGCCGAGAGTGGAACCAACCGCAGCCGCTATAGTAGAACAGGCTCCGGCTGAGTTGACTAGTGAAGGAGCCGCCAAACTTGCCCAAATGAAAAATGACTTCCCTGAAATTTGCATGGATGGCTATGTCTTCCCTCCCAATCTTAAAAGAATTCCTTCGGACGCTGAGAACGTCGCTCACAGTTATATCCGCGACTTCTACGCTCAGTATAAGGAGTGGTACAAGGCAGCCATGAAGGCTTCTAGAGTAGCTTTTGACCGGGCGAAGATTATCGCTGAACGTGATGCTGAAATTGCTAAAAAGAAACGCATCATTGAAGTTCTTCAATCTGAAATGGAGACGTCCCGGAATTCTGAACTTCAAGCTCTCCAAAAGCACGAGGACGCCGTGGCCAAAATGGCTAGGATGCAACAAGAACATTGCGCCACGGTAGAGGAGATGGGCCACCGCAACACCACTATCGCAGCCGAACGAGACTTAGCCGTTAAGCAGCTGAACGAGCTCAAGGCCAAATTTGCAAAAGTGGTGAAGGAGAAGGACGATGCGAACGCCACTGCGCAAGAGGCTTGTGACCAAGCTGTTTCTCTTAGAGCCGAGCTTGCTGCGGCGGCGGTCAAGACTAAGTCTGCGGAAGCAGAAATTCAGGAGAGGATTTTGGAGGAGAGGTCCAGGCTGGATGCTGAGTTTGACGATCTCTTGGTTACGTACAACGCAAATGTGCTGGAGCACAAAAATTTAGCGTGGCTGGGAGATGACTCCATGATTCTATACAACGCCTGGACCCGGCTGGTGGACGAGAAGAGGGCAACGCATCCAGATGAAACACTCGACGACTTTGAGCTGGAGATGCGTTTGCTCACCGAGGAAGAGAGGAAAGTCCTTCATGAGGCGATGATCTCGGTGGCGAAAGAAAAACTTGGCGTTCAATCTTTAGAGACAGGTGAAGGCTCGGGGATCGTGCATCACGACGCAAGTGTTGAAGCTGTAATTCCAACACTGCCCGAAACCACTGGTGCGGCAGATCCCCAGCCCGTTCCTGCATATAACCCCGACCAGCCGCTATTATCTTCCGAAGATGCCTCTGCCCATGTTCCGGTCCAGACTAAGGAAGGTATTTGAAAGCTCCCCGCATTTTAGTTGTGAAGAACCTTAAGCGACGTACTTGGCTAACAATCTTCGTTTTGTCGCATTTCAGTGACTGAAGCCGTCGTTTCTGCGCCTCTTGCACTATCAGTTTCATATCAAACGCAAGGGGCTGTTGTTACTGAAGCCATCACGACTTCTACCTTGGTTGGCGAAGAGGGAGATGCAAACATGTTTTCTTTCAGCGCTCAAATGATCGAGGAGCTTCTTAATGAACCCATCGATCCCTCCGTCAACCTGTCCGATGCTATGGGTGGGGTTGCTCCGGCCGTTAGCTCATCTATGCCAGCTACTGGCGCATCCGATGCGGCCCAAGAACTCCATGAGGACGAAATTATTGCTGAGATTGACGCCGAGATGGCAGTAGGGAATGCTGGTATGAATCCGCCCGGGCCTGCTCCGTTAATGGTGATTTCACCGGGCGGTACTATAGTGATCGAAGCTGCTCCTGTCCCACTTCCTGCTACTACTCCTATGCCTCCAGCTCGACCTCCCAGAAGAATTTCCGTCGCCTCAAGTTCTGAGGAAGACGTTGATATTATGTCGCTGCCGGAGGACAAGCCTGAAAAGAGTAAGCGGGTGAGGAGAAAATCAGGCAGCGGATCTGGTGGAGCTACCCCGAAGAAGAAAATAAGGAAGAAGAAAGATTGAACTCTTTCTTTAATTTTCCGTTGCATAGGGTAGTATTTTGTTGACTTTTTGTAGCCGTGTATAGATGCGGATTCGGCTCCCACTAGCAGAAACTTTTTGAAACACTTTATAATCAGATTCTTTTTGTTGATAGTGGAAATACAAATTTATTCCCTTTTGTCTTCAACTTGTTATGTGTTATGGTTCTGCCCCCAGTATCAGGGATAAGCGTGGAGTTGACGTATGTTTATACTCCGTCTCGCACTCTGGGAGTACGGAGTTAAGTAAATGTTTATACTCCGCCTCGCACTCTGGGAGTACGGAGTTAGGAAAATGTTTATACTCCGTCTCGCACTCTGGGAGTACGGAGTTAGGAAAATGTTTATACTCCGCCTCGCACTCTGGGAGTACGGAGTTAGGAAAATGTTTATACTCCGCCTCGCACTCTGGGAGTACGGAGTTAGGAAAATGTTTATACTCCGCCTCGCACTCTGGGAGTACGGAGTTAGGAAAATGTTTATACTCCGCCTCGCACTCTGGGAGTATGGAGTTAGGAAAATGTTTATACTCCGCCTCGCACTCTGGGAGTACGGAGTTAGGAAAATGTTTATACTCCGCCTCGCACTCTGGGAGTACGGAGTTAGGAAAATGTTTATACTCCGCCTCGCACTCTGGGAGTACGGAGTTAGGAAAATTTTTATACTCCGCCTCGCACTCTGGGAGTACGGAGTTAGGAAAATGTTTATACTCTGCCTCGCACTCTGGGAGTACGGAGTTAGGAAAATGTTTATACTCCGCCTCGCACTCTGGGAGTACGGAGTTAAGTGAAGGGTTGTCGTGTATCAACCCGTTTCTGGCCTGATGTGATGGCTTGCCCCCGAGCTTGGGTTTCATTTAGTGAGTGGTTGATTGCTTCATAGCCACTCCCTACTTGAATAAATTCCACTGTGTGATGGAATTTAGCTCTTCGTGCATCGTGATGTTGTACATTGTATTTAATGAATCACAGCTCTGGCTCGAAGAGATGGCATTTTATTGCTGAAATAAGAAAATATGGCAAAGTCAGTTGCCTTATTACAAATTTTAATTTCGAAATGCAAAAGTAAATTGCTGAATAAAAAACATAATGAAATAAATAAAGCCTGTCATATGTAGTAGCGACGGAGACTCTCGCTGTTCCAGGCCGTTGGTAAAACTAGACCGTCCACGGTTGATAGTTTGAATGTGCCATCTCCAAGTCTTTGTGTAATCACATACGGTCCTTCCCAGTTCGGTTTCATGTGTGAAGGAACCGGATAGATTCTTTTGAGGACAAGATCACCGAGTTCAAAGGTGCGGGGTCGAACTTTGGTATTGTATAACCGGGCGACTCGACTTCGGTATGCGGCCGCTCTCAAATCAGCTTCTTCCCGTTTCTCATCCAATAGATCCAAAGATTCGGCGAGTAGTATTGCATTTGTTTTCGGATCATAATAAGTCACGCGGTGGGAAAATTCCGTCTCGACCGGAATAACGGCCTCCGAGCCGTAAGATAAAGAAAATGGGGTGTGTCCGGTTGCGGTTTTGTGAGTTGTTCGATAAGCCCATAACGCCATAGGAAGTTCATCAACCCATTTGCCCCCAGCCTTTTCCAGTCGTTTCTTTAAGATGGATTTTATAACTTTGTTAACAGCTTCGACCTGACCGTTTGCTTGTGGATGCGCGACCGCTGAGAACTTTTTATGAATATGAAATCGTTGACAGAAATTCTTGAACTCTGAACTCTCGAATTGGGTTCCATTATCAGTGATGATGGTATGCGAGAGTCCAAATCGGCAGATGATATTGCGAACTACAAAGTTTATTACTTTCTTCGTTGTAATCGTTGCGAGAGCTTCGGCCTCGGCCCATTTTGTAAAGTAGTCAACAGCGACGATGGCGTACTTCGCACCACCTTTTGCCAGAGGTAAAGCGCCGATGATATCGATACCCCACATAGCGAACGGCCAGGGACTGACCATTTGAGTTATCTCGGTAGGTGGGGTTCTTGGAATTCGAGCATGTTTCTGGCACCTGTCGCACTTTCGGGCATAATTGGCTGCATCTCGGTTCACTGTCGGCCAGTAATATCCATATCGGAGTATTTTCTTAGCAAGCGCTTGTCCACCGGTGTGATTGCCACATTCTCCTTCGTGCACGTCATGTAACACTCGTTTGACTTCGTCGTGAGCGATACACCGGAGGAGTGGAACAGAATAACCTTTTCTATACATGATCCCGTCCTGAATGATGAACCGCGAAGCTTTTCGTAGAATTTGCCTTTTCTCATTTCGGTGTTCAGGCAATATCCCATTCTCAATATAATTTCGATACGGAGTCATCCATGATTCTCTGCTGGGAGAGGTTTCCAACACATCATTCGTTTTTATTTGGTCGATGCTTGGGGAGGACAGAATTTCGACGGGGACAAGTCCCATTTGTTGTGCTTCACCTGTACTGGCCAACTTTGCCAAGGAATCGGCCTTTTGATTGTGATCTCGGGGTATATAGTAAATGGCGTAATAATCAAATTGATCCAGTATTTCTAGAACTCGAACCAAGTAAGCAGCTAATCTTCGGTCTCTAGCTTGATACTCTCCCCGTACTTTACACACAACCAACTGTGAATCGCAATAAATTTCCACAGCGATAATTCTCAAATCTCTGGCAAGTTTTAATCCAGTCAATAGGGCTTCATATTCTGCTTCATTGTTGGTTGCGGGAAAATCAAACTTCAAAGCATAACATATGGATCGGCCTTCGGGGGTTTCAAGTACAACACCAGCACCCGAACACCGATCGTTTGATGCACCATCTTTATAAAGTTTCCAAACATATTCAGGAGATTCGCTGGTTTCGGGTAAGTCATCTGGAACAGTAAATTCAGCTATGAAGTCAGCTAGGACTTGTCCTTGAATGGCTTTCCGCGGAGCATAAGTAATGTCAAATTGACTTAGTTCGATATTCCACTTAAGTAACCTACCAGACGTCTCAGGCCGCGTGAGGACCTGTCGTAACGGCTGATCGGTATACACAGTAAGCGGATGAGCTTGGAAATATGGACGAAGCTTCCTTGAAGCAATGACCAGGCAATAAGCCAGTTTCTCCAACCTGGGGTAATTTCTTTCAGCTCCGGTCAATCGTTTACTAACATAATAGACCGGTTTCTGCACTCGATCTTCTTCTCGGACCAGAGCAGCACTGATCGCATGCTCTGATACTGCTAGATAAAGGTATAATTGTTCGTGATCAACCGGTTTTGACAAGATCGGTGGTGTAGAGAGATGCTGAACCAGCGATCGGAATGCGCCTTCACACTCCATGGTCCATTCAAAGTTCTGTTTTCCCTTCCGGATTAGATCAAAGAAAGGAATGCATTTATCAGTGGATTTTGAGATGAACCTGCTTAGCGCTGCTACCTTCCCGTTGAGACTCTGGACTTGTTTTATGGTTCTCGGAGTTTGCAAATTCCTTATTGCCCAGATCTTTTCGGGATTCGCCTCTATTCCACGAGCGTTGACGATGAAACCGAGGAACTTTCCGGATGCAACGCCGAAATGGCACTTCAATGGGTTGAGCTTCATCCCGTATTCTCGTAAGATGCGGAACATTGAATCTAAATCTCTGACATGTTCTGTGGAAAATCGGGACTTTACCAACATATCATCCACGTAAACTTCCATGGTCTTCCCGATCTGGTCAGCGAACATTCGATTAACCAAGCGTTGGTAAGTTGCTCCGGCATTCTTTAAACCAAAAGGCATGACTTTGTAACAATAGAGTCCCAGATCGGTAACGAAACTGGTGTGTTCTTGATTGGGTAAATGCATAGGTATTTGATTATAACCAGAATAAGCATCCATAAAAGATAACAATTCATGGCGAGCTGTTGAGTCTACGAGCTGGTCAATTCGAGGAAGTGGAAAACTATCTTTTGGACAAGCTTTTTTTAAGTCGGAGTAGTCAACACAAGTTCTCCACTTTCCATTCGGCTTTCGAACTAACACTGGATTTGATACCCACTCCGGGTATAGAGCATCTCGGATAAACCCATTTGATTGCAACTTGTCAATCTCTTCTTTAAGAGCGGCAGATCTCTCTGGATCCATACCACGCCTTTTTTGCTTGACCGGAACATGTAGCGGATCAATATTCAAGGAGTGACTTGCAATGTTTGGTGAGATTCCGCACATATCAGAATGCGTCCAGGCGAAAACATCGAGATTCGCTTGGAGAAATTCAACCAATTCCTGTTGTATCTGTTTTCCCAGTTGAGATCCAACTTTTAGTACTTTTGAGTCGTCATCCTCACTGACTGGGACGTCCACAGTCAGTTCAGCTGGAGACACTTGAGTCTCTTTAACTTCATCTTTATCTTCGTTATCTCTAGGGTCAAGATCTTTAAGGAATTGGTAGTGGTGCCCGGGCCGGGGCCCAGGCGCTAGTTGTCAATTATCAGTAAAACGGACGCAGAGAGATTCCTCTACGCCCTTTCCTTTCTCCTTTCTCTGCGCCTCACGCAGTTCAGCAACATAACAGGCTCTTCCTGCTGCCTGATATCCTTGAATGATTCCAATCCCATGATCAGTTGGGAATTTTAAAGTCAAACACCACGGGGCAATAGCTACCCTGAATTCAGCAAGGGCTGGTCGGCCCAAGAATGCATTATATGGTGAAGCGATGTCAAGAACAACAAATTGCAGCAGTCGGACTCTCCTGCGTTCTCCAATCCCCAGTTCCACTGGTAGTTCCACTATCCCAGTGGGTATTGTTGCACTCCCATTGAAGCCGTGAACTCGAGACTGGCAGGGTTTCAAGTCTTTTGCTTCCATCTTCATTAAATCATAAGCTCGTTTGAATAGAATGTTTACAGAACTCCCACTGTCAACCAGGATCCTCTTCATCCAAGCAGGACCAACCTGGGCAGATATGACTAGTGGGTCGATTGTTGGAGCTTCGATTTTGTCAGCATCTCGGCTTCTAAATATGATGTCATCAGACATTGTCTTTTGTTGTTTAGCCGGAGTTCCATCCTCACAATTACTGCAGCATTCGAAGCTCGCATGCCTGATAGAGCTAGCATACGACTCCATTTCCCTCCAACTTCTGTCTGCCGGATGAGGACCACCACTTATGATATTGATAACTAGCCTCCCGCCTGTACGAGCGGGTTCTTCTTGTCTTTCTTGATACTACGTACGGTTTGGATTTGACGGGCCTGCACCACCAGACTGTGGTGCCCGCACGAATTGATCTAACTTCCTCTCCCTGATCAGCTTTTCTATAAGGTCCTGCAAATGTCGACAGTCATTTGTATTGTGGCCATAACTCTCGTGAAATCTACAAAACTTTCCTATCTGAATCTGCCTTTCTGATGACCGCTTCGGAGCGGGTTTCTTATACTGTTCAGTGTTGCAAGTTTGTAGGTACACATTTTCCAGTGATGTATTTAATGGCGTATAATTTTCGAACATCGGAGCCCTACGCCGTGGGCCTGGATTTGGATCTCTTTTCTTATTCTGACCATTGTTACCTCTTGGCTGAGTTTGCTTGTTTTGTATGTTCAACTGAACTTTTCCGGAATTGTCACCGGACTGTTTAACCGCTACATTGCTTTGTATTCCCTCACTTCCGGGCTTCGCATCGTCCTGCTTCCTAGACTGTTTCGCATCCTCTTGCCGTAAGAATTGAGCGGCTTTGGAGTAGAAACGGTCCAACGATGCGGGTGGTTTTCCAGCTAACCAGTTTCCAAACTCAGAATCGGGATCGATTCCCTTTGTTAATTCCATTAAAATTGAGTTATCGTTGGGATTACTAATCTCC
This sequence comes from Allium fistulosum, assembly GCA_030737815.1. NCBI lineage: Eukaryota > Viridiplantae > Streptophyta > Magnoliopsida > Asparagales > Amaryllidaceae > Allium > Allium fistulosum. The sequence goes on from CM060904.1 coordinate 475,506,342, forward strand.
ACACATGCCGCATGGAATCTCTCTAAGTAACGCCTTAGTGTTTCCCCACGAGCTTGGGTAACACTAGACAGGGTGCTAACATCTTTGGGTCTAGCGACATGCATGCGAAATTGTTCAACAAATTTCTTAGCCAATTGGTCAAATGAAGAGATAGATCTTGGAGGTAATCTTGTAAACCACATTGTTGCAATTCCTCCCAGTGAGATGGGGAAACTTCGACATTTCACCGCATCGTCTGCCCTTGCAGCGCTCATTGACCATTCATATTTCAAAATGTGCTGATTGGGATCATAATTTCCTTCGTACATAGGGAGAGTTGGCATTCTGAATCGCCGAGGAGGTTCAGCGTACAGTATCTCATCCGTGAAAGGGGTATGAATTCGAGAAATTCCCCAATCGTCGTTGGTAAGACCTTGGCTTTCACGGATCATCTGGCGTATCATAGTCGAAATGTCGGGCATTGCTACATTTTGGGCCTGCTGAGCTAAGGTGTGGTCGGGTTCCACAGCGCGAGTTCAAACCGGGCGTTGTCGACGGTCCAAATTTCGCCTCCTTGGCTCAGCGTCTTCTGGGACGTACGTTTCAGGAGTACGCCCACGTTGCTGATTATTTGGCTCTGAAAGATTTCGGGTATCAACCCTTGTTTCCATTGTGGCAGCTGTGGCATGATTGTCCGTGGTATGCTGCGTAGTAGGGCCTCCTTGTGTTGAGGGCCCGGCCTGAAAGCTGGTCGACGGTCCTGCCCTTAACTGCCCAACAGTCAAGGCGGGTTGATATCTGGTCGTTTGTGCGTTATTCCCATCTAATCGAGGACGGGTAGATCTATGATAATGATCCGATGAGGCGGAACTTTCAGTAGATGATCGGGAGATATCATCCCGTCTGGACCTTCTACGGCCTTAGCGGTTCAGTAGGTTTGTTAATTCAATATTAGCACGCAACTGTTCGGCCAATTGTTGCCGACTTTGAGTCAGTTCTTGAAGCAACACATGGAACTCTTGTCTGGTGACTGGTCCAGATGGATCTGAATGAGCAACGTTGTCTTGGTTGGATGGCTGCTGTTGAGCAGGATTCTATCCATCCCTACCTTCTTGTCCAGCAGCTGTAGAAGTGGTCCTTGTGCTAACCATTTTGAATGATGAATCCTTTTCCTAGACTTTGTGCAAATATGAATAGAATGGAAGGATTATGAATTAAAGATCTGGATCTTCCTCTTGGATTTATGCAATCCGGTATCGATGGTAGATCCAAGGAGCAGGAGAAAAAAGCAGGTTTTGTTCTTAGTGAAAGCACCAAAGTGTTTGTACCAAAAATGGGCACAACACTCTTCGAAAGTTTTTGAAGAGATAAAAGTGAAGAGTGAAAATTAAAACTGAGGATTATCTAATAAAAACTCCAAAATAACAGAAAGTAAATTGCAAAGACAAGCGATTTAGAGTGGTTCGGCGTTTTGCCTACGTCCACTATGAAGTTTGATGATTTTATTGCTCGATACTTGAAGGTTACAATTCTTTATACTGTAGTACAATTGAATTTAAATACTAAGTGTCGATCTAAAGCAGCAGTGGTGTTCTGGAGTAAATCTGGCAGAATCTGGGCGCTCTTTAGTATTTAGAATTGTCCGACCCCTTTTCTGAATGACCAGGGGCTCTATTTATAGGTGTAGGAGGCTGATATTTCGCCTAAAATTCGGGGAGACCGCTTCTGGCACGTGAGGGGGTCCACATGGCCGAAATCTGGAGATCCGGGCCCACTTTGGGATCGATTCGACCCTTGGTTCGAATCGATCAAGAAAGTGTCCAATCGAGCTGAAACTTGGTGTGAACATTCTTCATCATGTGTCTAAGCTTCTGTGAAAATTTCATTGCATTTGGACTTGTAGAACTCAAGTTGTGATCGATTCAAGTTGAAGATTTTCATGCTCTTCGTCCTATGGATTCGTTCGAATCGATATGGTTCGAATCCATAGGTTCGAATCGATGCTTCGTCATGTGAAGATGGTGGCGTGGTAGTGGATTCGAAGATGTCCCTCTTCGAATCGAATGAATGAAGGTCTGTTCGAATCGATCTAGGTGCGTTAAAGTTGATCGATTCGAAGTTGCCTCAAACAGTGTAGATTCGAAGCATCTGCAGCTCTGTGGATTCGAAGGAAGGGATGGCCTAATGGATTCGAACTAGGCCTCGCTTGATGGAGTCGAAGCAAATGCTCGCTTCATGGATTCGACGCAATTCTCCTTTGATCGATTCGAACCAGCCTTTTCCTCATGGATTCGAGGCAATGCTCCTTTGATCGATTCGAACCAGCTTTTCCTCATGGATTCGAGGCAATGCTCCTTTGATCGATTCGAACTAGCTTTTTCTCATGGATTCGAGGCAATGCTCGTCTGATGGATTCGAACATAGGCTTCGCCTATGGATTCGAACTAAGGATGGTCTACTCCATCTTTTGTCGACGATACCTTGAGCATACGAACTCGGATTGACTTGAAACTTGGATCGTTGGTTCCCACGGCTTTGCTTGACGTGCCTTATCAATTGTAGCCCGATCCGGACTCGGACAAAATTCATCGATATTCATGGTTAAGCAGTGCATAACGAATTTTTACGACGAACTGTCTTTAGTTTTACAATCAACTTTTTGGTGTCACGGCCTTGCCAAAAGGCGAGATAACAGGTAAGATCTTTTCCAAAAAGTTAAGAATTTACTCACCATAAAGCTTTCCTAAACTTGAATGCTTTAGAACTTGTAAACTTCAAAAACTCAAAAAACAATCCGAAAATATCTCAACTTCCTCTCGGCTTTTCGATTGATAATCTCATAATTTTGAAAAGTGTCAACTGTAAAGTTATAGAAAATTCTTTTCTCTATCATTTAAAAAAAGAATCACTTGATTTTGTTACGACCCGTATTTTTTTAACTATTTTAAATTATTAAATTTAATATGATTATTGGATAAAAATGGTTAAAAATAAAATTTAATGTTTTATTTATGTAATTTATTTAATATGAACTTGAATAAAATTTTGAAATAAACAATTTTGAAGATTCAAGCAATAACCATTATTGAAATGAAATTTATATATTGAACGTGTTTTTAATTAATAACTGGAATTGAATAATTGATATTGAATTGTTTAGATAGAAATAAAATATTTGTTGATAAATAAAATTCATTTGGAATTAATGGTTATTAATGTAATTTATTGAATAATTAAATTGTTTAAATTTAGTATTGGGAATTATATAAATAATTGAATTTTGAATTTAATATGAATGAAAATGATTTTAAAAGTTGATTTAAATTTTATTTAAATAAGAATGAAGATGGTTAACTTTTAAAATTAAATTTAAAGTGATTAAATTGATTTTTGAAATTACTCATTTAATTAACGAGTAAAAATAGCCATTTTGGCCACTCTCTTAGATTTTGACGAAACCAGTTTCATCGGATCCGTAATAGAGAATTATTGTAGGATGTCAAGTTACATCACGATCGGACTTATCGTTTGGCCGTGCAAGCTTGAAACGCGTAGAAATTAATTTGGGAAATTTAATTAAAATAAATTTATTTTGAAAGCTATCTTCTGAATACAATCGAATTAGGCCTCGAGACTAGTTCTATTGCGTTCGGAATGGGGGTAAAGCATTAGGAACGCCAAGCGATACGCTTCGTTTGTAGCCTGAGAATTCCTGGCGTTTACGGACGATATATTTTCAAACTATAATAATATATTTATTCACCCCCTCCAACATTCGTACAACACCAACGTTCCTTTTGTCTTCCCCCGTACTCCCTCTCTCCCTCTTATCTTTTCGATAGCCGATCGAACCAACATAAAAAAAACTGCATATAAAAATCGTGATCGAAGAACGCTCATGGGGAGGATCGATTGGCGGTAGGGCGGAGCACGAGGGAAGCGATCGTGAGGTCGATGATTGGAGAGGCGAAGCGTTCGTGTTTAGGGTTGTGGTTTGGCGTGTGTGCGGCTGTGGCTGGCGATGTGGTCGTATGAAGGGGTGGCGGCGCGGTGGGGGAAGTGAGGCGGTGGAGGTTCGATCTTTGATCGTCGATATAAAAAAAATGAAATAAGAAGGAAGCAGTTCGGGACCTAAGAAGGAGGAGCGGGCTTGGAGGAAGAACGCGGCCAGTGATTAACTATTTTTAAAAAAAAATTGTTATGTTAATTAATTTAATTATATCGTTAACGCTAATTAAATCAACTTGTTCATACAAGGTCCGTTTCGGACGAAACAAATCACGTTGGAATCGTATCGACAAAGGCTATGGCTTAGAGTAGGATTCGAATTTATTTGACTTTGAAGAATTTTCAGTTTCAATAAAGGTGATTGTTTTATAACGCTCACAACGTACTAAAATAATTATTATGTTAGTTAAATTGACATCATGAGGTAATTTAATTTTATTGACTGTTGTTTGCTAAATTTAACTGATATTTAAATTGATATGAATTAAAATGATAGGAATTTGAATTGAAAGTTCAAATTTGAAATGGAAATTAAATTGCTAGTTAAATTCCCAATTATTGATAACTAGTAAATTGTTATGATATTTTGACTGACTTAGATGTTGATTGTGATGGATGCTATTGATTGATATTTTGGATAATTTAGACATTTATTTGTTTTGATATATCCTGTTATCATAATGTATATTATTTACAGTATATAAAACTATAAATTGAATTATTTCGAATAAATTAAGAAATAGGTTGAAATGATATATACATCTGTGACATTTAATTTGGATTGAAATAATATATATCTATCCCTGAATTAAATTGAAATAATTGATTCACTTGGCCATAGGATAGAAAATTATATGCGGACATCGGATTTGGTTAAATTAAATGATTTTAAGATTTTTGATTTGAAATTATTTAAATGATTTTGAATTAAAGAAATAAAAATTCGAATTTATGGGAATTGAATTATTTTCGAACTTGAGCTCGAAATGTTAAAATTTAAATTTGGTAACAAGAATTGTTTAAATGATAGAAGTTGAGATTTTGAAGTTATAATCGAAATATGATTTGAATTTCGGAAATTGATTTGTTTTAAAAGATTGGACTTTTATTCGAACTTTGAATATTGCAAAGTAAAAGTAATTTAAATCGTTATTTCAAAAGTTAAGCTCAGAATTGAATTATTGTAAAGATTTGGACATTGAATTGAACATCAAAGTTAAATTTGATTTAAATGATTTAAATCGATGCTTTAAAAATCGAGCTCGAAATTGGTTTAATATGAAATGGTTTAAAATTGAGAATTGAGTTTAAATTTAACCATTGAATCAAATAGTTGAAGTGGAAATTGAAATCGATTTGGAATTGAAATTGGAATTAATTTGGAATTGAAATCGATTTGAATTGAAATTAGAATTGAAATCGATTTGAATTGAAATCGGAATTGAAGTTAATTCGAATTGAAATCGGAATGAAATCGATTAAATTGAAATGGAAATTGAATTGATTTGAATTGGAAAATTTGGAATTGGATCAGTTTGACTTTGAAACTATTTTCAAAATAAATTATTTTATTATCTAAACTGTTTAAAAACCTATATTTTTAGATGTTTAAATAACTTTGATTTTCCAAACTATTTTACTATATAAACTATTTTATATTAAACTATTTTAAAACAGTTCAAAATATTTTCTAAAATTTCAAACTGGTCAGAGTGGGAATTGCTTATATTTAAATCATGGATTTAAATACGAATCGGGTTAAAATGAAGTTATACCTAAATTGAAATTCGAAAATTTTTGGAAGCGAAATCGAGATATTGAGGCGAAAATGGTTTTGAAGTGAAATAGTATATTTTGAGTAAATATGATATTCCGAAATAAATTGATTTTGAAGCGAATATGATATTTTGATATCAAGTGTGAATTTTTTTCGAAATGTAAAAGTACCAGCCGGTGTGTAAAATGACGTTTGCTTGTTAAGGAGACCAGGGCCGCTCATTGGCATACTCTCTGATAATATTGGAACCACTTTAACAACTGTGTATGCGGAGGAGACTCCAAAACGAAGTGGTTTGATTTGGCGTCGTTTGCTAGATTTGAAGAAAGAGAACGATGATGGATAGACCCCGAGACTTGTGCCAATTTGAAATGACTAAAACAGGACGGCTTGACAGGGCCAAGCGGGCTAATTACCCCTAGCGAACATCTGTTCCTCGATTTTCTTGGACTTGGTCCATATTATTACTCTTGTTGTTAGTTTTGATTGGTGCACCTTGATTTGGGATAGCCTCCCTTTGACTCGATATGGGATGGATGGACGCGGTGGGCGGTTGTGGCTACGATGCGTTACCACCAGCCCTGTGACTCGAAATGGTAGTATCCTACCTTAGGCATTGCCTCATGTGCCTTGTCATACTTTTATCCCTATACGAGACCACTACGATTTTGGTTTAGTGTTGTCATATCACGGCGCATCCCTATCCCCCGACGTGCTACTAGGGCGTTATATGCAAACTGTACGACAATGCTTAAAAACATGTTAAGGGGGATTAATGTAAAGCCTTAACGCTAAGAAAAATATTTATTTTACTGATTAGACATTATATATAGCATATTCTGCTATATATAATATTTTGACCGATCCTTAAGAGATGGAAAATCCCGTAACATCTCTTGAGTTATTGCACGCACGTTATACACTGAATAGGAGATGTGAAATTCTATAAACATCTTTGATGCTATTACACTCATGTTTTATGTGATATTGATTTGACTCGCATAAGGATATTTTAGTCCTGACTCGAATGTTTTGTCTTTTCATATTTTGTTTCTGTTATATATTTATAACTCTGATAAATGTTGTATAAATTATAATCAAATGCATAATATAAACAGCTTCATGAACTGTTTATTTGATTATTATATTTTGTCATTCCGCTGCGAGATTCTGTGTTTGTTTTCTTCTTCTTTTTTTATTCTTCTTAATTAACCTCATTGATTATCTATGTTCCGGATTATTTAAGTTGGACATGTGTGGATTATTGTCGATTTAAACCTTCCGAAATGTGGGTCGTCACAGTTGGTATCAGAGCTTTGGTTTAGCGATAACTTTAGCTTTGTAGGGTTTGACTCATTAGAGATAGGGTAGTGATACCGTAGAATGGGTTTGTTTGAGTGTATATATGAGAGAGCGTACTTGTTAGTGTTATAAAATGTTTTATATTGTGTTTACCTATCTGTTGAGTTGTTTATGAATTCTGGTCGGTGCGTGGGACGCCATGATATCGATAGAAGTTTCTAAACACTTAAACGAGACAAGTCGACATAATATTGTTTTAAAATCAAGTAAATGAAATAATTTTACCTAAATTATATTTTATATTTATAAAATATTAATTATTAATGAATGTTAGTTATTAGGAGATGATAATATTTAATTATCATCGATTATTGGTTGAACTAAATTTAAAAACGAATACTTTGTGAACTCCATTTCACGAAGTGTTCGATAATTAAATTGAATTGATATCCATTACAATAAGAAATTGTTCAAAATGACAAAGTGTAAATTAACGAAATATTTTCATAATATGGTAATGAAATTATAAAGGTATATTTATAATATAGCTTATAAATAGAAAAAATTTAAAAGATGAGAATTTAATAATTTTAAATCCTATTGATTTTTCAAAATTTGTTTTCAAAGCCTTCAAAATTAATAATAATATTATTTGAAAGTTTTCTGACTAGAAATATATTTTGGAAAGATTTTTGAAAGAAATAAAAGCATTGAACTCGCTTTAGTCACTGGGAAATAATGCTGGGGATGACTACAACATCGTCAGTATTCATTTTCGAGTTTCTGGGTGAGAATTGCTGCCAAAAGAAATTTAATTTCGATCAAAACAAGTTTTTTTTTATGAAAAATATTCCAAGTATGATTTAATAAATATATGAAGATAGTTTTGAACATATAAATTGAAAATAGTATAGATAAAAATAAGTTTATAACTTATAGATTTGAACAGGAAAGTAAAATTAAATTTTAAAACCGTTGAATATTTTTGGTTAAGCAAACAAAAGAAGATTCGAATTTGAGATATGAAATAAAAGAATTAACCTAAGAAATGTTAAATAAATTGAGTTAGTGAAATGAAGTAAATAACATGAAGTCTAACTCAAGAAAGCTTAAATAAAAGTGAATTGTATTTGAAATGAATTAGATAAAATATGAAATGAAATTTTAAATGAATAGGTTTGTACAACTTATAGGTTTGAGAAATATTAAGCTAAAAAAAATTTAAATTTTTTTTCAATGTGAATGATAAGAAGAGAAAGGAAAAAAGTTAAAACAGAGTTAAATAAGTTGAGTAATGGATTAAATGAAATAAATTTAACTTAATAAAGATTAAATGAATTGAATTGGATTTGAATGGAACTAGATATTAGTAAAGTGAATTAATTCCACATAAGCTATAAAATGAATTAATAGTATGAATACGAACTCGAATTATAAAATAAAATGAAATTTAGGTGCGAAAGAAATTGAATAAAAATAATAAGTGTAAGAAATATTAATATGAATTGAATTTAATTTAAATTGGATGTAAATAAATTAAATGCAAATGGAATTAGTTTCAATAAAAATGAATGTTAAGAAATTTAATATGGAATAAGTTAACAAAATGAATTATAAGATGAAGTTAACTTAATAAGTTTAATGAAATTGATTGTGAGAAAAGAAAACTTATTAATATAAATTTCGATTATAAAATAAAATTTACTTAAGTAAAATTATTAATATGAACTTGAATTTATGAAATGAACCAATGGAGTGAATCGAAGAATTAATATGAACTTAAGTTATGAAAAATAAATATGAAGTGCATTTTATAAAATGTTTATAATAAACTTAAATGGTTTATAAATGATATTAGTATTAATGAAAATATACTAGGTGGTAATAAAATATAATTCAATTTAAATAAGGTTAAATGAAATGATTTATAAAATGAACCATAAATAAATTTATATGAAATATGTTAAACAAAAAGTGAAACAATCGGAATTTAATAAATTGAATTGAATAAATTGAATGTGAATGAAATAGATGTAAATAAATTGGAAGTAAACCAATTAAATGTTAATAAATATTAGATGTTATTAAGAAATGAAGTGTATAAATTAAAAATATTGACATTGGATAATGTAAATTCACATAGTTTGAACTAATTAGATGACTATTATTTGGTTGGATGATTTCTTTGGTTGGAAATCATTTTTTTAACTGTTTTGATTGCATATGATTGTTATGGTTGTGTATCGATGCTTATGCTTATGATTTGGATTCAGAATTCATGTTATATGGTTCTATTTAACTCATACATGTCCTATATCTTATTATAAGTGACTAATATTTTAAATTGAGTTGAGATAGGAACATACGAAGACCGTTTAGACGTATACGCGGATTATATTTTGCTTTTGCTTGCTTAATATGAGCGAACTCGCTCGTATTAATATTAATAAGGTATGTATCTCGGATTACATACCGCACTTTTATATTTTTCCCTACGGGATGCCTCATCATTGAGATGAGATGTATATTTGATATATATTTGGGTTATATATTGTATTGTAAAAAATTTCAATCAAGCCGCGCAAAGGAGACTCTGCCGAAATTTTTCATAAATCCGAGTGTTAGAAAAATTTTAAGGTTTTAAAATTTTATAACTTGTTTTGATAACTAACCTGTAATTTCCGTAAGCCGATCGGAGTGGCGTAATAGAAGCGTAGTAAAAGTTTTCTAATAAGATTTTAAAGTTTTATAAGTTGATTATTTTGAATAAAATATATGAAATGTTAAATTCTATACTTAGCCCTTTTCTAGGACGAAAAGTTTTGAGTGAGGGAGAATGTTACGACCCGTATTTTTTTAACTATTTTAAATTATTAAATTTAATATGATTATTGAATAAAAATGGTTAAAAATAAAATTTAATGTTTTATTTATGTAATTTATTTAATATGAACTTGAATAAAATTTTGAAATAAACAATTTCGAAGATTCAAGAAATAACCAGTATTGAACTGAAATTTATATATTGAACGTGTTTGTAATCAATAACTTGAATTGAATAATAGATATTGAATTGTTTAGATAGAAATAAAATATTTGTTGATAAATAAAATTCATTTGGAATTAGAGGTTATTAATGTAATTTATTGAATAATTAAATTATTTAAATTTAGTATTGGGAATTATATAAATAATTGAATTTTGAATTTAATATGAATGAAAATGATTTTAAAAGTTGATTTGAATTTTATTTAAACAAGAATGAAGATGGTTAACTTTTAAAATTGAATTTAAAGTGATTAAATTAATTTTTGAAATTACTCGTTTTAATTAACGAGTAAAAATAGCCATTTTGGCCACTGTTTTGGATTTCGGCGAAACCAGTTTCATCAGATCCGTAATAGTGAATTATTATAGGATTTCAAGTTTCGTTGCGATCAGACTTATTGTTTGGTTGTGCGAGCTTGAAATGTGTAGAAACTAATTAGGGGAATTTAATTAAAATAAATTGATTTTGAAAGATACCTTCTGAATACAATCGAATTAGGCCTCGAGACTAGTTTTATTGCGTTTGGAATGGGAGTAAAGCATTAGAAACGCCAGGCAGCACGCTTCGTTTGGAGCTCGAGAATTTCTGGCGTTTATGGGCGAGATATTTTCAAACTATAATAATATATTTATTCACCCCCTCCAACATTCGTACAACACCCGCGTTCCTTTTGTCTTCCCCCGTACTCCCTCTCTCCCTCTTATCTTTCCAACAGCTGATCGAACCAACATAAAAAACTACATATAAAATCGCGGTCGAAGAACACTCGTGGGGAGGATCGACGAGTGCGATAGGGTGGAGCGCGCGTACGCGCTGGCGGAGCCCGAGGGAAGTGATCGCGAGGTCGATGATTGGAGAGGCGGAGCATTCATGTTTAGGGTTTTGGTTTGGTGTGCGTGCGGTTGTGGCTGGCGACGCGGTCGCAGGAAGGGGTGGCAGCGCGACGAGGGAAGTGAGGCGGTGGAGGTGCGATCTTTGATCGTCGATATAAAAAATAATAAGAAGGAAGCAGTTCACGACCTGAGAAGGAGGAGCGGGCTTGGAGGAAGAACGCGGCCAGTGAGTAACGATTTTGTTTTTTTTCCTTTTTTTAAATTTTTTTATGTTAATTAATTTAATTATATCATTAACGCTAATTAAATCGTAACTTTTGCATACGAGGTCCGTTTCGGACAAAACAAATCACGTTGGAATCATATCGACAAAGGCTACGGCTTGGAGTGGATTCGAATTTATTTGACTCGGAAGAATTTTCAATTTCAAATAAAGATGAGTGTTTTATAATGCTCACGACGTACTAAAATAATTTTTATGTTAGTTAAATTGACATCATGTGGTAATTTAATTTTATTGACGGCTGTTTGGTAAATTTAACTGATATTCAAATTGATATGAATTCAAATGATAGGAATTTGAATTGATAGTTCAAATTTGAAATGGAAATTAAATTGCTAGTTAAATTCCCGATTAATGATAATTAGTAAATTGTTATGATATTTTGACTGACTTGGATGTTGATTGTGATGGATACTGTTGATTGATATTTTGGATGATTTGGATGTTTATTTATTTTGATATATCCGGTTATCATCCTTTATATTATTTATAGTATATAAAACTGTAAATTGAATTATTTCGAATTAATTAAGAAATAAGTTGAAATGATATATACCTATGAAATTTATTTTGTATTGAAATGATATATATCCATCCCTGAATTAAATTGAAATAATTGATTCACTTGGCCATAGGATAGAAAATTATATATAGACACCGAATTTGGTTAAATTAAATGATTTTAAGATTTTTGATTTGAAATTATTAAAATGATTTTGAATTAAAAAAATAAAAATCAAATTTATGGGAATCGAATTATTTTCGAACTTGAGCTCGAAATGTTGAAATTTAAATTTGGTAACAAGAATTGTTTAAATAATCGAAGTTGAGATTTTGAAGTTATAATCAAAATATGATTTGAACTTCGGAAATTGATTTGTTTTAAAAGATTGGACTTTTATTCGAACTTTGAGTATTGCTAAGTAAAAGTAATTTAAATCGTTATTTCAAAAGTTGAGCTCATAATTGAATTATTGTAAAGATTTGGACATTGAATTGAACATCGAAGTTAAATTTGATTTAAATAATTTAAATCGATGCTTTGAAAATCGCGCTCGAAATTAATATAAATTGAAAGGGTTTAAAATTGAGTTGAAATTTAACCATTGAATCAAATAGTTGAAGTTGAAATTGAAATCAATTTGGAATTGAAATTGGAATTAATTTGGAATTGAAATCGATTTGAATTAAAATTAGAATCGAAGTTAATTCGAATTGAAATCGGAATGGAATCAATTAAATCGAAATGGAAATTGGATTGATTTGAATTGGAAAATTTGGAATTGGAGCAGTTTGACTTTGAAACTATTTTCAAAATAAATTATTTTATTATCTAAACTATTAAAAAACCTATCTTTTTTTATGTTTAAATAACTTTGATTTTCCAAACTATTTTACTATATAAACTATTTTCAATACTTAAACTATTTTATATTAAACTATTTTAAAACTATTCAAAATATTTTCTAAAATTTCAAACTGGTCAGAGTGGGAATGGCTTATATTTAAATCATGGATTTAAATACGAACTGGGTTAAAATGAAGTTATAACCTAAATTGAAATTCAAAAAATTTTAGAAGCGAAATCGAGATATTGAGGCGAAAATGGTTTTGAAGTGAAATAATATATTTTGAGAAAATATGATATTTCAAAATAAAATAGATTTGAAGCGAATATGATATTTTGATATCAAGTGTGAGTTGTTTTTGGAATGTAAAAGTGCCGACCGGTGTGTAAAACGAAGTTTGGTTGTTAAAGAGACCAGGTTCGCTCATTGGCATACTTTCTGTCAATATTGGAACCACTTTAACAACTATATATGCGGAGGAGACTCCAGAATGAAGTGGTTGGATTTGGCGTCGTTTGCTAGATTTAAAGAAAGAGAACGATGATGGATAGACCCTGGCACTTGTGCCAATTTGAAATGACTAAAACGGGACGGCTTGACAGCGCCAAGCGGGATAATTACCCCTTGCAGACATCCGTTCTTCGATTTTCTTAGACTTGGTCCATATTATTACTCTTGTTGTTGGTTTCGATTGGTGCACCTTGATTTGGAATAGCCCCTTTGACTTGATATGGGATAGATGGATGCGGTGGGCGGTCATGGCTACGATGTGTTACCACCAGCCCTGCGACTCGAACTGGTAGTATCCTACCTTGGGCATTGTCTCACGTGCTTTGTCATACTTTTATCCCTATACGAGACCACTACGATTTTAGTTTAGTGTTGTCGTATCACGGCGCATCCCTATCCCCCGACATGCTACTGGGGCATTATATGCAAACTGTATGACAATGCTTAAAAACGCGTTATGGGGGATTAATGTAAAGCCTTAACATTAAGAAAAATATTTATTTTACTGATTAGACATTATATATATAGCGTATTCTTCTATATATAATATTTTGACGGATCCTTAAGAGATGGAAAATCTCGTAACATCTCTTGAGTTATTGCACGCACGTTATACACTAGATAGGAGATGTGAAATCCTCTAAACATCTTTGACGCTATTACACTCATGTTTTATGTGATATCGATTTGACTCATATAAGGATATTTTAGTCCTGACTTGAATGTTTTGTCTTTTCATTGCGCTCGGGTCAGTCCTGAGTTTTTCAGTGTATTGAAGATTATTCTTTGAAGGACAAAGACGAAGATTTGGTATATTATTATTACTAATATTATTCCCAACATCATGTTGTTCTGTTGCATTATATTTTGTTCCTGTTGTATATGTAAAACTCTGTTAAATGTTGTATAAAGTATAATCAAATGTATAATATAAACAACTTCATAAACTGTTTATTTGATTATTATATTTTGTCATTCCGCTGCGAGATTCTGTGTTTGTTTTCTACTTCTTTTCTTATTTTTCTTAATTAACCCCATTGATTATCTATGTTCTAGATTATTTAAGTTGGACATGTGTGGATTATTATCGATTTAAACCTTCCAAAATGTGGGTTGCCATAGATTTGGATCATTTTTGAGAAAGTTATGGTCAAAAGAAGAGGTAGTATTTTCGGCCTTCAAAACATAGGTCCGAAAATGGGTCTTAAAGACAAGCGTTTTTGACATAGCTAGACTCAAAACTTGAGGAAGTGGTCAATATGAAAGTTGTAGCCACTTTATTTATATATGGTTTAGAAAGAGAAAATCATGATTTGAAGCAGCAAGGTGGAAGTTATGGCCGAAGGAAGTAGGATGAAAATGGAGAAGATTTTGAGTGGATTTTGAACAAGTTTTCTAAGGATTTCTTTTTTTCCTTTTCTTTTGTTTAAGAGGATGAAGGACATGAATGGAATGGATAGGTTAGGAAAATGAATATGGAAAGTAAAATGAATAAGAGAGATGTATGTAGGTATATATATACATATATACATATATATATATGTGCAAAATGAATTAAATAATATAACTTGTCATAATTATATCTAATCACACCACGAATCTTTTATAATATATATATATATATAATTATGTATAATCACATCACTCTTATATATATAATTATGTTTAGTCACATCAATTTCTTTTATATATATAATTATTATGTTTAGTCACATCACTTTTATATATATATATATAATTATTATGTTTAGTCATATCACTTTCTTTTATATATATATAATTAAATTATTAATTAAAGATAAGACGTGGTAAGAGATAATGATGGTTAATGATTACAATCTAAGATGTGACAATACTTAATATATATATATATATATATATTTATAACCTAACATGTGACAACACTTATATATATTTATATATATAAGTTTATTATTTTTAAAACTATGTCTTGTCACATCACTTACTAATCCAAATTAACATAAGATAATTTATTTCTAAGTGTATTATTATTTAGTTAATGAACTCTTACATATATGTGTGTATGGTACATAAAGACGAACAACGTTCTCGACAACTTTCCGGTGTCAAAAAGTCGAAATTTCGGAAAATGTTCTTCGGTCACATTTTCTATATTTCTATGAACTATTTAATTTGGTAAAAATAATTTGAAATTGATTTTATTATCATTATTAATTTATTAAAATGAGTATATTTTCATTATAAAACCTACATATAGAATTTTTAAAATTAAATAAATATCCACTAATCAAATCAGTGAAATTTCGGTCGTTACATTCTTCTCACCTTAAAAGAATTTCATCCCTGAAATTACTCCTCAACCTATCCCAGAAAACACTTAACACTATACATCAGCTCGTATGATGTACATAGATCACTCTTATGAAAAATCAGATTTGATCTCAACTCGAACACATAACTTTCCTTCCGAACAAGTATCATTCACCCAATTCTCTAGTGCAGACTCCTATCAGGCTCCATGATTTGGAACCTCTATTCTCCTTACATAGTTGTAACTATAGTTGAAAACCTTGGTCCCACACCAAGAACCCCCATCAAGTGTTTGCCATCAAAGGTCGAGTAATAAATCCTTATTCAGAACGGTGAAACACCTCAAAGCCATGTACTTGAATCTTAGATCGCTCTATATGGAAAGAGAAATGATCTAAGTCCAACTTATGCACTTACTTGATTGGTTCTCCCTAATACCAATTCTATTTCCACTAAATTATTTATGAAAACATATTATAAACTATTCTTAGATTCAACTTGTATGCTACTCCACTACATCCTAAGATCAGATATCCTTATCTGATTCCATTATTCCATTTTGCTTTTATTTTCCTAAGAAAATTCAAGATCCAAATACCCGACTTTTATTTTTAAAAACTTAGTGAAATGGAACTCTATACTTTAAATCATACAAATACATAGACATATCTCGAGTAACTCCAAAATGATACTAAGGAATTTGGTATCACCAAACAGTATCATACATTCTCTTACTATGGATTTTCTTATCATTCTTTCTAGAAAAACGGAACGAGTTTATACGTACAGTATAGCACATTCGACGGTAACTGTACCATATAATTCTCGTATTTCTCCTAGATATTTCAAAAGTTACATTTTGTCCAGATTTCATAGTTGGTTATTTAACTATAAAATAAACAAACATCCAATCATGGTTTAATTTCCATATGGGATCCACTAAGCCTTTATTAATTCTCTTTAATTAATAAAACCACTTTATAAAACTTGATCAAAAGATCTTTTCAAAACACTATTCCCAAACCTCTTAATTTCCTTTATACTTGGAAACGTTGATATACTTATCTCAATGGTATAAGTATATTACCAAACATTTTACTTTTCATGCCTTGAACAAAATCATATGCTTATCTTACCAGTATAAGTATATTTACAAAATTTTCAAAGTTTTTTTCTTTCCAAATCCCATATTAAATAACCAAACATTTCTTCCAAATAAATCATTTCGCTTATCCTTTATCAAAAATTCTGTTTTTTTAAAAGCCATCTCATATTTCAATTAACTTATAACTTTAAAAATAAAGTTATAATCAACTTTTATAAACCTTTAAGTTAATTTATAAACCTCTTTCCAAATCTTTGAAATGATTAATAAAAAAATTCAATTTTTAAAACTCTTTATATAAAACTTTATATACTCCTTTATAAATATCATTTGTAAAACTGTAACGACCCACTATTTTGGACCATTCAAATCGACAATAAATCCACACATGTCGGACTTGAATAATTCAAAACAATGGATTATAAATAAAATTTGGCAAAACTCAGCATATGCAGTCAATAAAATAATCACAGATCACAGACACAGAGTAATATAACAATAATGCAGCGGAAACAAAAGAATAGTAGTTCATAAAGCTACTATATATAACAGAGTTAAATAAGTTACAACAGATCTCGAATACAATAGTCAAATACAAGAATCAGAATACATCATTAGAATCAACTGAATATCTGAAAGCTGGATAGATAGCTGGATCTCCAAGCGAAGCTCCAACTCCAAAGGTGAGTCTCGAATACTGGTACACTCAGTCTGACCCGAGCGTAGAGAAAACACAAAACACTCGAGTCAGGATTAACATTCTTATATCAATAAATCCAACTCAAGTGAAATAACGACTGAAATACAAGTAACTCAAAGGATGTTTGGGATAACTATCCTCTAAGGATCCATAAACTATCTACTATGCAGTAGTGTACGCTAAGTAGATAATGCCTATCAGTAATATAAAGTATCAAAATAGCGTTAAGGCATTACCATTATCCCCCTTAACACATTTTATATAAGCATCATAGTCTATACAGCATTGTAAACTCCATCGTAAACTAGTGGGCTATCAGGGAGTACTCCATAGATATAACACGAAACAAATCGTAGTGGTCGCGCATAGGGATACGAGTATGACAAGGCACATGAGGCAATACCCAAGGTAGTGAAACTACCGTTTGCCTGATCCGGACTGGTGAGAATGCATCGCCGCAACGATCGCAACACCGCGAAACAACACTCCCAAATCAAGGGTGCGCACCAATCAAAAACAAGTAATGAGTAGTTTACGAAGAAGTGTGTCCGCTAGAGGTAGCTAACCTCACTGGCCCGGCACGGCTCCTGTTTAAGTCATTTCCAATTTGACATAAGTGTCAAGGTCATCCATTATCGTTCTCTTTCTTCAAATCCAGCAACGTCATCATTCCAACCACTTCATTCTGGATCACACTCCGCGTATAATAGTTATTAAAGTGGTTTTCAGTTTGGACAGAGAGTATGTCCCTAACCGATCCCGGACTCTTCAATAACTACGTAATTATTACACCGATTGGTCATTTAATAAACTTTCAAAACACTTTGAAACTATAGTTTGAAATCATAACATTTTGGAATTCATAACACTTTCCTCTTAAGCAGATAAGATATTAAAATTAGTGTATAAAATAAAATAGTTTATAAAATAAAAATAGCTTATATAAAATAGTTATAAGTTAAAATAGTTTATAATAAAATAATATATATTGAAAATGATTCATATAAAATAGTTTATATTAAAATAATTTATAAAGTAAAATATAAATAGTTGTAGATATAGTTTAAAAATACTTATAAAATAAATAGCTTCCACAAGTTCACAAGTCGATTCAAATTAACTCGACTTCCAAATTCAACTTAATTCAATCTCAATTCATAAATTTCAACTCAATTCAATTTCTAAATAAATCATTTCGAATTATAACGATTTCAAATATAGATTTGAAACACAAAATAAACCATTAAATTTCAATATATTTCAAAGCTTTAAATATTCCACATTTCAAAAACTAAATTTGATAATTCCATTTATATCTCAATTTAATTTCATTACATTTAGTTTCTTAGATATTTCTTTAATCATTTCGATACATCTAAATACAACTTCAATTTACAAATTTATATAAACAAAATATCCCATTTAAATTTATATAAGTTTGAAATATTCATTTAAGCCACTTTTTAATCAAATTCAAGTTATACAACATATCTTAAAATTTCAAATTTAATATATTTCAAATCAAACTTATTTAAGTATAATTCTTAAATAATTAAGAATTCCAAATCAATTTCAAATTTATCTTTCAACCTGAAACATTATAAACTCTATATTTGAAAATATAAATTTTACATAAATACTCACACATATTTTTATATTGATTCAAATCAACTGTAATAAATCTTTAAAATCAATATTTATTAAAACCATATATTTCTTTTCAAAACCATAGAAATCATTTTTCAAAATATTTATATATATAAACCAACGGTGTCTGTATAAAATTTTCTACCATATGGTCAAGTGATACGGATATTTGTCATTTCAATCCGCAATTTAAATATATACGGGTATATATATATCATTTCAACCCGTAATCCCAAATTCAATTCAATTGAAAATCGCTTGGGTTTATCATTTCAACCCATAACGATTTTCTCCTATTCTAAAGTCCGTTCGGATATGTATCATTTCAACCCATAGTGATTCTATACTAACAGGGAACTTGTAGAGTGATAACAGATATGCTAATAATATAACAGGCATATATCATCAATACAAATAACAGATAATTGTGTCAGATTTCACAGGTGAACTGATACAGGTAATAGCATATATATAACAGTGTAAATAACTAATATCAGCATATTTCAATTGGCAGATAATGGTGTCAGATGTCACAGGTGAACTGATACAGGTAATAGCATATATATATAACAGTGTAAATAACTAACATCGGCATATTTCAATTGGCAGATAATGGTGTCAGATGTCACAGGTGAACTGATACAGGTAATAGCATATATATAACAGTGTAAATAACTAACATCAGCATATTTCAATTGTCGTTTCAATTGAAATCAAATTTAATAAATAAAAGAACATTAATCATGAGTGATTGCTCACCTTTCGAGGTTAGATAGAAGATAGACACCACAACAGTCTACGATTTGAATTGCGAAATTGACCAATCCAAATGACGCTTTCCAAAGCAAAGCAAGATAGGCACGAATTTGATGACAAAGCTGGTAACATGAATGGAACAAATCAGAACGGAATCGATGACGAAAATTTCTATAAGTGAACTTATATATAACTATAAATAACTATATACAAATAAATATTAGTTTAAACACATATTAAACTGAATATACATATATATTTCAAGTCATTGTTTTAGATCAAACACATATAACAAAACAAACATACCTACATAATATAATTTGAAATAAATACATATATATACTCTCCAAACTATTAATATTCATGTAAGTATAACATATTATATAACTATCTATATTTTTCAAAAATACTAATATAACCAGTATATACACGAACAAACAAATTTTTATATAACTTCATAAGTTTTACAAATAGGAAAATAAGTCATATACCCTACATCTAAGAACAGCAGCTTATATATAAAATAATCTATTATACATTTGGGCATCAAAACTTAACAATTTAAAGTATATATTTACAAAATCAACCGACAACCCAAAAATTTAAAACTGATATATATATATAAACACTATATGTTATATTTAAACCATCTTTAGTACAAAAAATCAGTTTAAAACTCAACTTATATATACTGACACACAAAACTAACATATAAACTATAACTATGACTATATAGATAACATATCAATAACAGGTGAAACATAAACAACAGATCATGACTATTATGTTATAACCAAATCTTATTATATAACAGGCTTTATTGTCTCTGTAACCTATATATCAATGCAATTATAGATAGTACTTCCTTATATCACTTCCAAATATAAAATATCTACAACCCTTATCTTTGAAACACATTATATACTACAAAGCTTTGTATAGGTACATATATCCCTGCTTCGGCACAGCAAAAGAAAAATGAGATTACAAAATAGGTACTATCTCTAACATATATACTTATATATATTTGATATGTAAGGTGATAGCTCATAAAAGAAACAAAGTGATCGGTCACTTCATAATATAATCTATAATAATACTGTAACCTTTTTAAACTCACATATATGTACTATAACATATAAACTAAACCCATAAAAATTTATACACTACAATATTATTTATATAGCAAACAACTATATACATATACAGAATATATATACAACTCCCAACAGCACACACGTATATACACCTTTTATATAATTTGTAACATATTTATGCATTACATATATTTCAAACCGTAAAATATAAGTATGATATATTATTCATACGCAACATAGTATATAATTTATATGACATGAACAACCAAACTTATACATTAATATTTTTATATGCAACAAATCTTATATATGCGTAAGTACCTTTATATACAAAATATAAGAGAGGGCGGTAGAACAGATGAACGGCGGCACGTTGGAGTTCGGCAGGTCGAGGTGGGAAAGTGCTGCGTTGGGCGAATTGAAGAGAGGAGGAGGCCGATTGGGTCAAGGCTGGAACTGAGGCGTTTGGGATCGGCAGTTGATCTCGGGTTGCTTGCGTGGTCACAGCGGAGGGGAAGTGTGGGCGAAGGCTGAGTCAGGAGGAGGGGCGGAGATGGTGGAGCTTTTCGTACGGAGGAGGCGGGTCGAGGATGAGTTCGGGTCCGGGTGTGGAAGTGTGGCGTTCGGCAGGGAGGCGCGCGGCCTGGTCGTGCGGGAAGGAGGAGGAAGACGATGTCGGTAGCCGGTGCACTGGACGAAGACGAAGGCGGGTCAGTGGCGAGTGGTGCGCGAGATCGGTTGCACTTGGATGTGGTCGATGGTGAGGACAGGCCATGGTGCGGTGAGTGGAGAGATGATGCTCGGCCAGGGTGGTGGGAGGCATCGTTGTGCTTGCGGTTGACTGTGCATGGAGGAGAAGTGTTGTGAGGGGGTGGCGTGAGCAACAGGTGAAGTTTGTTTCATTTATAAAAGAGGATCTTGGCAAAACAAAAAAAACAAAAAAAGAAAAGTGAGTCAGGAGAAGAAGTGAAAATGAATCCAGGGGCTGCTTGGGTTTTATATAATATATATTCATCTGAACCAATAAAGGAAGAGACAGAGTATTGAAAACTGAAGATGCCAGACAACAATATCTTTGCAGTGGGAAAGTTATAAAGCAAAAGTGAACCGTTCAAAATAAATAAATGCAAACGTATAAAATTTTCATATTTCAAAACTGATGGAAATAAAGGCAGACATCAATGTATCGAGAAGATGGAAAAGTAACAGCGGAAAATAAATGCCTACGACAGTTTGAAATCTGAATGGACATCAACAGTGGTACCGCTACGACGAGTTGTTTTATCGTTTCTGTCGCATACCGGACCTCAAAATGCAGAAATGAATATACTGCGGAGATCAGCACAACGAGACGATCAAAACGGTATTCAGATATCAGTGGTATGAATGAATTATAAAAATTCGAATTTTCTACTAGCGGAAAATGCAGCAAAAATGCAGAAAAATAAGATCGACGGAGCTAAAGAAGTCTGAATTTGGAAAAACGAAAAATGACGTCTTAGTCAGAAGATGGATTAGAATTTTTCTATGTAAAAATATTCAGGTTTGGAATACATTTTATTATCATCACTTTTAACTGATATAAATTGGAATAAAATTACACTAGAAAATAAACTTTCAAATTATCTGATGAAAATTTACCAGTTGCTATGATTAATTAGACGCATTCCAAATATCAAATTTTTATTTCAAAATTTTATCATTTAAAATTTCACAAAATTTCAACTAATTACGTTATTAATACAGTTGAAATTTTCGGGTCGTTACAAAAACACCTTAATAACCCTTTTCGATAGTAAAACCCCTTTCTATACACAAGTTATCATTTATACATACCTTTATAAGAATTATATTACTTGAAAAACCATTTATAAACGCTTAGTCTCAAATTGATTAAAGAATTTAAGTAAATTCAAAACTGTACGTTATAAATTCCAAATGAGGCTTAGTAGTCCCAATGGTACTGATTTAAGTTACCATTTTATTTCTATTTAATTCCAAGGCACTTATCAATCATATACATAAGCCAACATACATGTAAATCCAACCAATTACCAAATCAGGGAATAACATGTCAATACAACTCAACTAGCATATACATATCTAAACAACATAATAGCAGGATGGTGATTTGTCCTGCTAAATAGATGTCCAAAACAATTTAATCAATTGATAGCAGAATAAGGATTTATTCTGCTAAACACATGTCCAAACAATTACCCTATAGCGGAAAGGTGTTTTATTCTGCTAATGAATGTCCATACAACACAAACAATCACATTCTAACTTATTCACAGTTGTTTGTCTATTTAATATCATGGGCAAGGGAATCTTTGGTTAAAATCAAACCACTCAGAAAAAACCCAACTTAAACATAACCGATAAAGTCTAAAATAACTTTTAATAATTAAATCATAATTTAATATAAATTAAATCTTAATTAATCAAAATCAAATCATAATTAAGTCTTAATTAATTAAAAGTAAATTAATAATTAAACTTTAAACAAATAAATGTTTACTTAAAATTAATCCCTAATTAAGTAATAATTAAGTAAATAATTAATCTTTAATTAAATAATATTTAATTAAATAATTCAACTTTAATTAAATAATAATTAAAATTATTAAAATTGATTAAATAAAAATAACTACCCTGTTTAACTTAATTAATCGTTAATTAAAACTTCTTAATAACTTACTTGATTATCACTAATTAGTCACTAATTACTTAACCTAATTACTGGTTAATTAATAAATAATTATTATTAATTAATTAATTAATTAATTATTAAACATACTTAATCAAGTTATAATTAACTTATGTGTTGCTAATTACATTTGAAAATAGGTTTTTCAAATCATTTTTAAAAGAAAACTTTAAAGTTAGAAATCAAACTTTTTCGAACTA
Organism: Allium fistulosum; assembly: GCA_030737815.1. NCBI lineage: Eukaryota > Viridiplantae > Streptophyta > Magnoliopsida > Asparagales > Amaryllidaceae > Allium > Allium fistulosum. The sequence goes on from CM060904.1 coordinate 475,529,939, forward strand.
CATCCATAGCGACTATCGCTTTGGATGCAATAACTTAGAATTTGTTTCTCTAAGTTACCATTTAAAATTTTAACCTTACTTTGGATTACTTTTTAATACATATAAGAAAAGGTTTTGAAAAAACCTTAATTCGAGCTAGAATTTAAACAAAAACATTTACTAACTCAAAACTAGTAAATGATTAAATTTTCAAAATGGATCTCAAGTCCCTTACTAACAACTCAAGTTCCTATCTTCCATACCATTCAACCATAATCCGAGCATATATGAAAGATACCAAATCACACCATCATCATATTGTAGTAAAATCACCACATTCATATCCAAACACACCATCTAACCATCAATCTCAAATCAAATGCTAAACTACAAGTTAGCACATACACAAAACATCCAAGTCATATCATAATCCAAACACAACATCATATATATATATATAGAACCATATAACCAACAAATATATAAAGGTAATATTTTTCCCAAAAAGTTAAGAATTTACTCACCATAAAGCTTTCCTAAACTTGAATACTTTAGAACTTGTAAACTTGAAAAATTCAAAAAGCAATCCAAAAATAGCTCAACTTCCACTCGGCTTTTTGATATGATAATCTCAGAATTTTGAAAAGTTGTCAATAGTAAAATTTTATAAAATTCTTTTCTCTATCATTTCAAAAGAAGAATCACTCGATTTGGATCATTTTTTAGAAAGTTATGGTCAAAATAAGAGGTGGTATTTTCGGCCTTCAAAACATAGGTTCGAAAATGGGTCTTAAAGACAAGCGTTTAGCTAGACTCAAAACTTGAGGAAGTGATCAACATGAAAGTTGTAGCCACTGGATTTTTATACGGTTTAAAAAAAGAAAATCATGAATTGGAGCAACAAGGTGGAATTTATGGCCGAAGGAAGTAGGATGAAAATGGAGAAGATTTTGAGTGGATTTTGAACAAGTTTTCTAAGGATTTCTTTTTTTCCTTTTCTTTTGTTTAAGAGGAAGGAGGACATGAATGGAATGGAGAGGTTAGGAAAATGAATATGGAAAGTAAAATGAATAAGGGAGATGTATGTGGGAATACACACACACACACATACATATATATATATATATATGTAGAATGAATTAAATAATATAACTTGTCATAATTATATCTAGTCACATCACAGATCTTTTATAATATATATATATATAATTGTGTATAATCACATCACTCTTTTATATATATATATAATTATTACGTTTAGTCGCATCACTTTCTTTTATATATATATATATATATATATAATTATTATGTTTAGTCACATCACTTTCTTTTATATATACATATATATGTATAATTAAATTATTAATTAAAGCTAAGACATGACAAGAGATAATGATGGTTAATGATTACAATCTAAGATGTGACAATACTTATATATATATATATATATATATATTTATATATATAACAATGTCTTGTCACATCACTTACTAATCCAAATTAACTTAAGATAATTTATTTCTAAGTGTATTATTATTTAGTTAATGAACTCTTATATATATATATGTGTGTGTGTGTGTGTGTGTGTGTATGGTGCATAAAGACGAACAACGTTTCTAACAACTTTCCGGTATCGAAATGTCAAAATTTCGGAAAACGTTCTTCGGTAACATTTTCTATTTTTCTACGAACTGTTTAATTTGGTAAAAAAAATTTGAAAACAATTTTATCGCCATAATTAATTTATTAAAATGAGTTTATTTTCATTATAAAACCTACATATTGAATTTTTAAAATTAAATGAATGTCCACTGATCAAAGCAGTGAAATTCCGGGTTGTTACAGTAGCATCTCTGTTTCTTCTGCTCAATTTGATTTGATTCATTCAGATGTGTTGGAACCATCACCAATTCCCACTAAAGGAAGGTCTCGATATTATGTATCCTTTATTGATGACTATACGTGTTACTGTTGGGTCTATTAATGAAATATCATTCCGGCTTTTCTAAAATATACAAAAACTTTAGAGCACTTGTTAAGACACCACATTCGTCTGTTATAACATGTTTTATGTGTGATTTAGGTGGAGAATACACATCTAAGAAATTTTATGAATACTTTCTTTCGATGGAACTATTCAACAAACCTCATGTATTGGTACTTCTCAACAAAATGGAGTTGCAGAAAGAAAACATAAATATATTCTTGAAACTGCTCGATCTATGTTACTTTCTGCTTCTGTTCCTAGGGAATTTTGGGGTGAAGCTGTTTTCACAGCTGTTAGACTAATTAATATTATTCCTTCTCACATTTAAGGTATTTCACCTTTTGAAAAATTGTATAGACATGCACCTGATTATTCTATTTTTAAAGTGTGTGAGTGTACATGTTATATTCTTTTTCCTCATGTGGAACGTAATAAATTGTCTTCCAAATCTGTTATTTGTGCTTTTCTTGGCTATGGTGAGGATAAAAAAGGTTACAGATGTTTTGATCCAACCACTCAAAAACTTTATTTGCCTTAAAATGTTGTTTTTCTTGAACATATATCATTTTACTTTATTCCATCCAACACTCATGGTTTAATCAGATCTGATCTAATTCATATTGATCCTTTTTTTGAAATTAATAATAATACTAATAGCTCCACAGAAACTGAAACAACTAGAACACCTGAAGCTGCGTTCTCCACCTTTATGACCCTCAATCTCTAACTGAGCCTATAAATCCACCTCTTCGTCATTTCATAGGAATAAGTAAGTCTACAAAATTACCTAATTTTGCTTATTCTTGTTGCCCTTCATCTTTTTTTACGTTCTTAACCTCCATTCGTAAACTTTCTGAGCCAACTTCTTATAAAGAGGCAGCTCTTAAACCTTATTGGCGAGAGGCAATGGACGAAGAACTTTCTGCCTTACAAAGGATGGGTAGTTTTGATTTGGTTCATCCACCTTATGGTAAGAGCATTATTGGTTGTCGTTGGGTATATAAAATCAAAATCAAATCTAATGGATCAATTGAAAGATATAAAATTAGATTGGTTGCAGAAGGTTACTCTCAACAGTATGGCATTATTATGAGGAGACGTTTAGTCAGGTTGTAAGGATGACTATCATTTGTACTCTCATTGTTGTAGCTTTCGTTCGAAAAACGTCTATTTCACAGCTTGATGTTAAAAATGCGTTCTTGAATAGTGATCTTTAATAAGTATATATGGAACCTCCTTTAAGTGATCCAGATGAATTCGGATATGGTTGCAAGCTTAAGAAAGCAGTGTATGGACTTGAGCAAGCATCTCGTTTTGATTTGAGAAATTTTCTATTGTGATTAAATCTCTTGATTTCGTTTCTAGCTTTCACGATAATGCATTTTTTTATTAAAAATACCAATGAATGACATATCATACTAATGTTATATGTTGAGAATATGATTATTACAGAAAATGATATGACATTTATTCCTTAAAAAAGTAATTAGCTAAAAAGTTTAAAATAAAAGATTTGCATCCTCTAAACTATTTCTTAGAAATTGAGGTGGCTTATTCATTAAAAGATTATCTTCTTTCTCAGTCAAAATATATCACAATTATTCTTGAGAAAGTTAAACTTACTGATAATAAGATCGTTGACACTCCTATTGAAGTTAGTGCAAAATACTCTCCTTCAAATGGTATACCGCCGTCAAATCCTACTTTACACCATATCATTATTGGAAGCTTGGTTTATCTTACCATCACTCATCCAGATATATCATATGATGTTCAAGTTGTTAGTCAGTTTGTAGCTTCCTCTAGTACAGTTCACTGGACAGCCGTCCTCGTATTTTAAGGTATCTTCAAGGTACTATTTCCATAGCCTTCTATTTTTATCCACCTAATCCTTTAAATTGCATGCCTACCTGAAGGCTGATTATGGTAGCGATCCCACAGATCGCAAAGCGATTAGTGGCTTTAGTATCTTTTTGGTGATTCTCTTATATCTTGGAAGAGTAAGAAGCAATCTATTATTTCTCATTCTTCAATTGAAGCAGAGTATCGTGCTATGACATATATTGTCAAAGAGATTGTTTGGTTGCATAGGTTACTTACAGATATGGGGGTGCCTCTTTCTAAACCTACTTCTATGTATCATGACAATAAGAGTGTTGTTTAGATTTCTTACAACTCGGTTTTTCATGAACAGATCAAACATATTAAGATTAAGTGTCACGTCATACGTCATCATCTTGAGAAAGACGTTATTACTCTACCTTTAATTTTCTCTTTCATGCAGATTGCGGACCTCTTTACCAAGTCACATTCAATTTTGCATTTTTGATTTTTAGTCCGCAAACTCTTAATGCTTATGGCTGCTCCATCGTGAGTTAGAAATGGAATGTTTAGAGATATTTATTTTATGCTAAGAAATAAACCAAGGATATTTCAATATCTAGGCTTTTCCTTATTATAATAGTTTTCATATAGTATAATTACTTAGCCTCTAAGCAATATGGCTATAAATAGTTGGTTATGAATTTTATAACATCATCAAGTGGTAGTAAAGTATTTCTATATTCAATAAATCAATTCTCCAATTATCTTCAATAGGTGAAACATTGAAGTCCTTCATTGTTGAAAGTCAATGGAAATATCTTATTCTTCGTCATCTTCACTTTTACATCAAGATTCATGCTTTTGTCCATGATCTCACATGCTCCATATTTGAAAAAAAAAACTTTGTAGTTCTTTCTAAGAAGTTGCCAAACAGTTAACGAATGGTGTTTAAATCCCGACACATAAAATGCATCGATTATGCACTGCACCCCTTTTTTGTGTTGACACTAATTTCCCCACATCCTTTCGCCAAACCCAAGTGCTCGTGCAGCAAGGTCGAACGACGTACCCTTGGTCCACATAGCGACCTATATTATTAAGTCTAAAAATATAGGCATCAAAAATATTATTAGCTAGTCTAGCTTTGCCTTTGGAGAAGATCTAACCAATTAGATGACATCACAATGACCATCTGATGCAGCCCAAGTGTTATGTTGCGAACGACCTAACGAATCCATTAAGTCGCTCCAGAATAATGCAGCTCAATTTGGTGAAGTGTTAGGTCGCGAACGACCTAACGAGTCCTTTAAGTCGCTCCAGCGATTTAGTGAAGCTCGCAAACGACCTAGTGGAGACTCGCGAGTTAACGGGCTAAGCATGAAGACACTCACACGAGTTAATGAGATGGGTCGCTCAAGCGAGCTACGACCTAACCAAAGGCTAGAGGAGGAGGCTGCAACACGCTGTGATAAGTCGCTTGCTTTAGGTCGCGAACGACCTAGCGACCTACGAGCTAACGAACTAAAGGAAAAGGCGCTCAGACGACCTAACGAGTTACGACCTAAGCTAGGTCGCGAGAAAGAATTACGACCTAAGTTAGGTCGCGGAGAGGAGCTACGACCTATGTTAGGTCGCGAAGAGGGGTTACGACCTATGTTAGGTCGCGAAGATGTCCTGAAGCAATATTTTTAGGTCGCTCGACCTTATGCACTGAAGAGTTAGGTCGCTGCCTTGTATTTTTAGGTCGTTCAGATTTTAGGTCGCTGCCGCGTTCTGCTTAAAGTCATTAACGACCTATGATAGGTCGCTGAAGGAGGCTGATGTGTTGTAATATGTAAGTCGTAGGTCGTGTGCATTGTATTTTAGGTCGTAGGTCGTTTCTGTGTTAGGTCGTTGCCGACCTAAGTGTTGTGTTGTAAAGTGTGTGTTGTAAGGTCGTGAACGACCTAGTGATGTGTGAGTTGTACGTCTATAAATAGACATGTTGGGTCATTTGTAAAAGGAGTTGATTTTTGAATAAAATTCTTGTTTGAGAGCTTTGAGCCTCTTCTTAAATTGGTAGTTGAGTGTAATCTCCTATCTCCACTTTCGGTTAATCGAGTGCGCTCGATTCAACGACTGCTGAAGCCGATTCATGGAATCTAGTGCGCTAGATCAACGTGCGAAGAATCGCAGATCTTTAAACACGTATCGTGCGTGATCAATGTGTTTGAGATAGCTAGAATTCGGTATCTTCGGATCAACGAATTTGGGCATTTCGGTATCTTCTACTTCATCGATTGCTACTTTCATCATCACAATCATTTTTAGTATTCCGCTGCTGCGTCATTTGGTATCAGAGCTAGACTTAGCCAATAATAGCTAAGCCGAGTCTTGGAGCCAATTCTTATCAAAGAATTTGAGGAGTTAGTGAAGCCGAGCTACATCAAGTGAAGCCGAGCTAAGTGAAGAGTTTGAAGCCGTGCATAGTTTGTTCATTTGAAGTTGAAGGTAGTACGTCATTTGGTATCATTTTCGATCATGCCGCCGAGAAGAGCTAATCGCCATCAAAATATTGAAGCATTGTATAGACGAGAAGAAGCCGATGAGATGGAGCAAAGAATTAACGAAAACTTTAATGAGAAGCTTAATGAAGGGATTGGTCGAATAGAGAAGATGATGTTAGAGATGAATCAAAATCAGAGAAGGGTTTCACCTGAATCTAACCATGGGGGAAGTAGAGTTTTGCCACATTCCAATCGAGAGAGAAGTGTCGACAGTAATCATAGAAGTATGGGTCGAGAGTCTTATAGAAATGTTGATGATTGGAATGTGAATGGTCGAGAACGAAGGAATGTAGATCGAAGGGATGTTGGTGGAAGAAATGGTGGTAGTAGAGATGTTGGTGGTCAGGATCGACATCGATATACATCAGATTTTGAAGAGGAGTTTGATGGAGGTAGTGTTTGTGGACAAGGACGAGGTCAAGGTAGAAATTATTCAGAGTATGATCACAAGTGGGAATCGGGGATGAAAACGGAAATTCCAGAATTTAAAGGTGGTATGCAAACAGAGGAGTTTTTAGATTGGTTGTCAAATGTGGAGGAGATTTTTGACTTCAAGGAGGTTCCAGAACATCGTAGAGTGAAGTTGGTTGCTACAAGGTTGAGGGGAAGAGCTTTAGCATGGTGGCAGCAAACCAAACTTACATGTGAACGGATGGGGAAGTCGAAGGTTGAATCATGGGAGAAAATGAAGAAGTTAATGAGAGCTACTTTCTTACCTTACAACTATCAATCTCTTATGTATCAACGTTTGCAGAACTTGAGGCAAGGGACGAGGACTGTTAATGATTATGCAGATGAATTTTATCAGCTTATTGCCAGGAATGATATTATGGAAACGGAAGAGCAGCTGACAGCTAGATTTGTTGGAGGGTTGAGAATGCAGATTCAAGATATGGTGAATATGTTTGATCCCAGATCTGTTGCTGAAGCACATCAGAAAGCGTTAGCTTGGGAGAAGCAAGGTAAACGAGGAGGTGGTGTGTTTACAAATTCCAATAATCAAGTGAAAGGGGCTAGTACCAATGTGAATGTTTCTAAGGCTGTTGCAAGACCAGTTGTTAGTGAAGTTGCTAAGACCAGAGTCAATAGTGGTATCAAATGTTTCAATTGTCAGGAGCTTGGTCACAAGAGCAATGAATGTCCAAAGCCAAAGAAGCGAGCAATGATAGCTGAGGTTGAGGATGAGGATGAGGAGGCTGAATGTTCTAATTCATTACCGGTTGAGGAGGAAGAATTATTGTCAGGAGATGATGGATATACATTAATGATGAGGAGGAACTGCTTGACACCAAAGCAGGAGGAAGAGACTAGCTGGTTGAGGAGTAACATCTTTCAATCGACTTGTACTATCTTGGGAAGGGTTTGTAAATTTGTTATTGATGTGGGAAGCTGTGATAATATTATCTCTACAGAAGCTGTGAAGAAGTTGTCATTGAAAACTGAGAAGCATACGAAACCTTACAAGTTAGCTTGGTTGAGGAAAGGTGGGGAGGTGAAAGTGTGTCGAAGAGCTTGTGTTAATTTTTCAATTGGGAAGAAATACAAGGATGAAATTTGGTGTGATGTTGTGGATATGGACGTATGTCATCTGTTGTTGGGGAGGCCGTGGCAGTATGATAGAGCGGTGCAACATGATGGGCGTACCAACAGTTACAGTTTCATGTTTGAAGGCACAAAATTACTTTAGTTCCCAAGAAGCGACAACAAGAAGAAAGCAAGTTGGAGGAGATTGAAGAGCTTAAAACTTTGCTATCTTTGAAGGAGTTTGTGAAGGAAGTAGAAGAGGAGCCTGAAGTATTCTTGTTGATTGGACGTGAGAGTCAAGAAGTGGTTGAAATTCCTGAAGAAGTAAAGCCAGTGCTGGAAGAATTCGAAGATGTATTTCCTGAAGAGTTACCAATGGAGTTACCGCCGTTGAGGGACATTCAACATCAAATTGATCTTGTTCCAGGTGCTATGTTACCACATAGACCACATTACAGGATGAGTCCAAAGGAGCACGAGGAGTTGAGAAGACAAGTGGAAGAGTTTCTAGAACAGGGGCGTGTGCAGGAAAGTTTAAGTCCATGTGCTGTGCCAGCATTGTTAGTACCGAAGAAGGATGGACGTGGAGGATGTGCACTGATAGTCGAGCATTGAACAAGATTACAGTGAGATACAGATTTCCTATGCCTAGATTAGATGACTTGTTGGAACAACTTAGTGGAGCTACTATATTTTCAAAGATTGATTTAAAGAGTGGTTATCATCAAATTCGAATCAGACCAGGGGATGAATGGAAAACAGGGTTCAAGACACGTGAAGGGTTGTATGAATGGCTGGTGATGTCGTTTGGTCTTTCAAATGCACCGAGTATATTTATGTGGGTGATGAATCAGATTTTTAGACCATTCATTGGGAAGTTTATGGTGGTGTATTTTGATGATATTCTGATATACAGTGGAAGCACAGAAGAACACTTGCAACATCTGAGAGAAGTGTTGATGGTACTGCGACAGGAACAGTTTTATGCTGCAATGAAGAAATGCGTGTTCATGACGCATAGTGTCTTATTTTTGGGATATGTTATATCGGGAGGAGGTATACAGGTGGATCAGAATAAAGTTGAAGCAATCAGAAATTGGCCACAACCCAGGACGATAACAGAAGTTAGAAGTTTTCATGGTTTGGCGTCATTCTACCGAAGGTTCATTCCACACTTCAGTAGCGTGATGGCACCCGTTACTGATTGTATGAAGGGGAAGCAATTTTTATGGTCAGAGGAAGCAGGGATTGCTTTTGAATGAATCAAAGAGCTTTTGACGACAGCACCAATTCTAGTATTACCAGATTTTCAGTTGTTGTTTGAGTTACATACTGATGCATCTAAAGTGGGAATTGGAGGGGTGTTGAGTCAGAAAGGTCGTCCTATTGCATATTTCAGTGAGAAGTTATCAGGAGCAAAGATGAGATATAATACTTATGATGTCGAATTTTATGCTATCGTGCAAGCTGTGAAACATTGGAGACATTATTTGTTTCATAAAGAATTTGTTTTATATACTGATCATGAAGCGTTGAAGCATATGCAGGGACAGGACAAGATTGCAGCTAGGCATGCTTCATGGATCGCATATTTGAAACAATTTACTTTTGTGGTGAAGCATAAGTCGGGAATTACAAACCGAGTGGCAGATGCATTGAGCAGAAGAAATCATGTGTTGACTACAATGAAGGTAGAGGTGACTGGGTTTGATGTGTTGCCAGAATTGTTTGTCGATGATCCTTACTTTGCGAAGTTTGTAGACAAAGTCAAGGAGGGAAAGACGGATGAATTTATATTGGTGGATGGTTTTCTTTTTAAAGGAAATCGATTATGTATACCCGAGTGCAGTTTACGATTGAAGATTGTGAAAGAGTTACATGAGGAAGGACATGTGGGCAGAGATCGGACGTTACAGTTGATTTCTCATTCTTACTATTGGCCCTCGATGAAGCGAGAAGTTGAAAGGTTTGTGGAAAGATGTCATGTTTGTCAGGTTTCGAAAGGGACAGCTACAAATGCGGGATTATATATGCCTTTACCTGTTCCTACAAAACCGTGGAAAGACGTAAGCATGGATTTCGTGTTGGGCTTGCCAAGGACTCAACGGGGAAATGATTTTATCTATGTTGTAGTGGACCGTTTCTCGAAGATGGTACATTTTATTGCTTGTAAGAAGACAGCGGACGCAGTCCATGTGGCACAGTTGTTTTTTAGAGAAATCTATCGATTGCATGGTTTACCAGAGTTTATAGTTTCCGACAGGGATACCAGATTTCTGAGTCATTTTTGGCTAAGTTTGTGGAAGATGGTGGGAACGAAGCTGAATTTCAGTAGTGCTTATCATCCGCAGTCGGACGGACAGACTGAAGTTGTAAACAGATCATTGGGGAATTTGTTACGATGTCTTGTAAAGGACAATCTGAAGAGTTGGGATGTGAAGTTATGTCAAGCGGAGTTTGCTCATAATCATGCTGTGAACCGTAGTACGGGTTTCAGTCCATTTCAAATAGTGTATTCAAACTTACCAAAGGGACCGTTGGATTTGACGATAATACCACAACCAAAGGGGACCGTTAAACGGGCTGTTGATTTTGTTGATGGATTAACAGAATGTCATAAAATCATTCAGGAACGATTGGAGAAAGCGAATGAAAAGTATAAACGATTTGCGGATTTGAAGCGAAGAAGCGTTGAGTTTAATGAAGGAGATTTAGTATATGTTGTGCTAACAAAAGATCGCTTTCCAGTGAGAACATACAATAAACTTAAAGCTCGAAAGATTGGTCCTGTGACAATTGTGAAACGGATCAATGAAAATGCTTATAGGTTAAAGCTGCCGGAGGATGTGTACACGTCTGACGTGTTTAATGTTAAACACCTTATACCGTATCATGGGAATGAGGTTGTTGCGAAAGAGGAAGGTGCAAATTCGAGGACGAATTCATTTCAACCGGGGGAGGATGATGCAGCCCAAGTGTTAGGTTGCGAACGACCTAACGAATCCATTAAGTCGCTCCAGAATAATGCAGCTCAATTTGGTGAAGTGTTAGGTCGCGAACGACCTAACGAGTCCTTTAAGTCGCTCCAGCGATTTAGTGAAGCTCGCAAACGACCTAGTGGAGACTCACGAGTTAACGGGCTAAGCATGAAGACACTCACACGAGTTAATGAGATGGGTCGCTCAAGCGAGCTACGACCTAACCAAAGGCTAGAGGAGGAGGCTGCAACACGCTGTGATAAGTCGCTTGCTTTAGGTCGCGAACGACCTAGCGACCTACGAGCTAACGAGCTAAAGGAAAAGGCGCTCAGACGACCTAACGAGTTACGACCTAAGCTAGGTCGCGAGAAAGAATTACGACCTAAGTTAGGTCGCGGAGAGGAGCTACGACCTATGTTAGGTCGCGAAGAGGGGTTACGACCTATGTTAGGTCGCGAAGATGTCCTGAAGCAATATTTTTAGGTCGCTCGACCTTATGCACTGAAGAGTTAGGTCGCTGCCTTGTATTTTTAGGTCGTTCAGATTTTAGGTCGCTGCCGCGTTCTGCTTAAAGTCATTAACGACCTATGATAGGTCGCTGAAGGAGGCTGATGTGTTGTAATATGTAAGTCGTAGGTCGTGTGCATTGTATTTTAGGTCGTAGGTCGTTTCTATGTTAGGTCGTTGCCGAAGTGTTGTGTTGTAAAGTGTGTGTTGTAAGGTCGTGAACGACCTAGTGATGTGTGAGTTGTACGTCTATAAATAGACATGTTGGGTCATTTGTAAAGGGAGTTGATTTTTGAATAAAATTCTTGTTTGAGAGCTTTGAGCCTCTTCTTAAATTGGTAGTTGAGTGTAATCTCCTATCTTCACTTTCGATTAATCGAGTGCGCTCGATTCAACGACTACTGAAGCCGATTCACGGAATCTAGTGCGCTAGATCAACGTGCGAAGAATCGCAGATCTTTAAACACGGTATCGTGCGCGATCAACGTGTTTGAGATAGCTAGAATTCGGTATCTTCGGATCAACAAATTTGAACATTTCGGTATCTTCTACTTCATCGATTGCTACTTTCATCATCACAATCATTTTTAGTATTCCGCTGCTGCATCACCATCCAAACTAACGACCGTTTATACGATGCAAGAAACCATCGGAATAACATAACAACAACACATGTTACTCATCACTGAGATAGCAAGCAATGTTCAATACAAATATAACGACAATCAATGTGGATGGTGTAACAACATTAAACACAATTGTAACACAAGTAATATATATATATATATACACACACACACACGATGCAACAACAATCGATATATGGTTTCATTGTAACAAATGTTGATGCATACGATGTAACAACGACCGATACAAGTGGTGTAGTAACAACCAACTTATATATACAATGTAAAGACAATTGATATATGATTCGGATGTAACAGCGTATGATGCATTTGTTGTAACAACCATTGATGTATACAGTGTAACAACAGCCGTCAAACACGGTACGAGTGATCACCTAGGCAAGTACAATAGTTATTGAGAGAGACGATGAGGTAGGCGTCCCCTCCTAGTGAAACAACCACCACTCTCAATGGACTACTGCTTCCAACCTTAAAATCACTCATCAAACGTTCAACAACCCGTAATAAAATCCTAAGTCAAAATACCAAGCAAACGTATCTTAACAACCAAAATGGAAAAACAAACACTAACATTCCTAGTTAGTCACACACCTAGCTAGACTCAAATAAGCATATCAAGATCGATACAAGACTTGAACTCAATGTGGGAAAAACAAACATAAGGCCTCTCTTAAATACACTATATTCCTCAAGTACCGAAAAGCAATGTTGTTAAATAGACAAAACATGGTAAAGTCAAAGGTATATCCTATGAGCAATTATGTAATTTGATTATATAATTTAACTCTTACAACAAATCTTATTCGAAATAATGTAAGCTTCTGGCTTTATTTTATATATACATACACATATACATATACATATATCATGATATAATTAATGTTATAAATACATTAAATATATTGAAGTAGAAAATCATCATTAAAAGTATTTAATCAACTGCATTTACGACAATGTTCGTAAACATGAGTATTGAATTGCATTTCAAATTGATATACGGCTAATCACAATAGATAACATTTTTCCTTGATGCAGAAACAAAAGGAAACAACAACTAAAACAAACTATATATTACATGATCATCTCTCCCACCAAATTAATGACATAAACAAAAACTGAACCAGAAGAACCAAGCCAACTACAGCACTAACTGGGGTACTCCCAGATCCAGGTACAGAGCTCGCAACTTTGTTCTTCACTTTAGTAATGACTGAAAAAGAAGCATCAGCAGCATAAATAATAACAGAGCTACGATATTTCGTATACAGAAGTGATCATAATAATTGAATTGCAAGATCAAATACTTACTGGAGCACATAGAAGCAGTAGCCTTCTGGCCACACCTAGCAGGCAACTTCTGAGCCTGGGTCATGTTAACCCCTAACCCAGCCTACTTAGCAGTGCTGCTGCCAAGCATGCTGCATAAGCACTCAGGGTCAGACCTAATCAATGCTTTTAAAGGATCGCACAACAGCTGCTTGAAGGAGCTTTCTTCAAGTTTATGTATTGTAAACAGGGAACAAGCTCTGATAAGCATCATGATGATTCTTGTGCTTGTGAAGTTGATGCTATTGCGAAAAGAGCAAGTAAACATATCCATGACATCGCTTTATTCACGTCTTCTTCTTCTTCTTCTTCTTCCTCTTCTTTTTTTATTTTATTTTATTTTATTTATTTATTATTATTATTATTTTTGGTGTGATCAAGTTAGGAGTATAGGTTACCACAATAATAAAAACTAGAAAATTGAGTTGTGCAGATTAATGGAAGTTTGAGTTGGTTACCACAATAATAAAAACAAGAAATTGAGTTCAGGTTTTACTCAAAATTTGGTTGATTTGCTGTTTCTGCTCACCCAATTGTAGTTATAACTGGTTTGGATTTGCTAGCCAACTATTAATAATACACCAGACCCATAGCTTATGTAGATAAATATGGATTTTGTTCGTAATTTTGTACTAACAAGAGAAGATATGATTTGGATAGATATTTACTAACAATGTACTTTTATATTAGTCCATTTTTTTTAATTATATTATATGGATTCTTTCTATTTTAAACTAAAACATCCACCACATAACAGTATACTTTTCAGAATGTGTAATTTGTAAGTACCTGAACAGAATGCATATTGCATCTTCTGTCCTTCACTGCAGTTTTTGCTACAATATAATCATTGCAAAGGCTTTAAGGATTAATTGTGAATATAAAACTTTGTATGAGAAAAAAAGGTTAAGTTGGAAATTTAATTGCAAATAATATAATAAATTCAAGGGTAGGAACATATGCATACAATACGATATAAGAGTAGAAATTTCAGAAGAATTATGAGTACAAAATTCTTGAATAATACATGAATATAACACCCACTATTATCCTGATGTGTGATCTCATATTTCCCTCTTGCAAATTATATTAGAATTTACCAATGCCTTGGTTCTTCCTTTGAAGATGGTGCCACGGATATTAATTCAAAATTGTTTTTGATGATTTCTGATGAGGACCGAACAGCAGACAAATACCTTTTGAGAAAGGATAAACATCGCACTATCAATCCGATGAGAAATAATATTTGACTGCACATTATAAATATGTACATTAAAAAAATAAAAATAAAAAGGTTACAACAGAAGCTAAGATGTATGAATTTGTTACCCCCTCGTTATAAGCCATCTTCTGTTTTCCAAACTATATCTTTCAAGCCTGAAGAGAAATTCTGGTAGAACTGCAAATATTTTTAAGAAATATATACACTCTTATTATTTGTGCCCAGAAAAAAGAGAATAGTTAATTAGGCTACTCTTGTACAATAAAGAACTAATGAAGTGAAATATTTGCATGCCTTGTGAAACTCCAAAGTGTCGCCTCCTGTTTTACGGAGCTCTACCATATGAAGACTGGGAGCTACCTCAAAAACCTAAGTCAAACTTAGCAAATTAATAACTAATCTAGCTTTTTCTGAATTACTTGATCATATTTTAGATAGTTTGTCACTATATGCAAATAAGATGCAATTAAGTTTGGTTACAATTTTTAATGACAAATGAAAATGGTTGTCTGGGAGTAAGAAGTAATAATAACACATACATAGGAGTTGAAGGTTATCAATAAATTCATTCTCCAGTGCACACTTTTTATTTTATTTCATTTTATTGTATTTTATTTATTTATTTTTGTTTTGTTTTTTGCTTCACGATAAAATTTGATTTATTACTCAAGCATGTAAACAAAGCTATTTCTTTACATCTATTTTTAAATAATTTAAATTTATAACCGACCAAATAAAAGCAAGATTGATTTACTACCTCTGTTGCCACAGATAAGTGGCCTTTCCTGCCAGTCTGGTCACCCTTCAACTTCATCTATATAGAAACCAAATTGTAAATTTATAACAAATACAGAAATTTCTGAATCATAACACAAGAACCAAGTAATATATTTGAAAACACCATTTTCATTTTTAGAAGTCAATGATTTGCGGATAAATTTATGTTCATATGTTGTTGTTCTGCTAAATTATTTATGTAGCTGTGGGTACCCTACAAAACATTGAAGCAATCTTTTAATTTTTAATATGCACCTTATAGTTATGTTTCTGCACATTGAATCCCAAAGGTTTAGCAGTTGCCTCTAATTTCGACATTATTTCATTCGGAGGGCATTGAGAAGTAAACCGTGTTTCCCGCTTCACCATCTGGAAAAAAAATCATGAAACAGCATGAAATCGACATAGATAAAAACAGTGCCATGTGTACCTACTACTTAGTGGGAAAAAATGTCTTTCTCATAAAAATCATATGCATTTCACCAAAGAATTTAAATTATTCAGGAAGAATATTGATCTCCAGCTTTTTTCCTTGGACTAATGTTGCTTAGCAAGGAATTAATTTATACCTTTTGCTGTTCAAACAATTTCCCAAGATTAAAACCAGCTGACTGAGAAATAAGCTCGAACGCATTCATTGCCTCTGGTTTTTCTCTTTTCTCTGTTACAAGATGTTCCTAGAAGCCCACAAATTAACCGTTAATATATTTGAAACAAAGACAATAAATATGGAGATAATGTACCTCTGAATTATTGAACACAATATCTATATCATCAAGATCTACATCTCCTTCATGTTCGAAATCGGGTGCCTTGTAGCCTTTCTTGAACCATTCATCTTTTAAAATATCCGGAACAGTTATTCGCTGCAACACAAAATGACAACCAGAATTCAAGTCCAGAAAATAAGTATATATCCTGACATTAGTCACATTACTATTTTGCACTCACTGTTTTAGGATTTGGATCCAGAATACGTTTAAGAAGTTTTTTTGCACCAGAAGAAAACCAAGAAGGAAATGAAAATTCTGCCTTCCAAATCTACATGCAAGTTGCAATGAACTGATCAGTTAGCAAAGCTAACAATTTATATTAAAATATGTACAAATATTGCAAGTCTTACTTTTTTATAGAGTCTATTGAGGTTGGGTTCATCAAAAGGCAAAAAACCAGCCATGAGTACAAATAGAATTACACCGCAGGACCATATGTCGGATGCAGCTCCCTCATAACCTTTATCGCTAAGAACCTATGTAAGAGAACAAGAGTTAAAATTAGTTGATATTGTGTGAAATTATGCTATCAAGTACCAGGATTTTTTTTTTAATTAAGTATACCTCTGGAGCAACATAATTTGGTGTTCCACAATTAGTATGTAAAAGTCCATTGTCCTAAATTAATAACCATATACCAATTAGAGCAAGATAAAAGTATCATATTAAAACTATAAAGAAACAAAACAAAAAATAGTTGATTATATAAAGTGATTTGTCTATGATTGTTGAAAATAATGTGCATTCACAGTTTGTGTTCATGTCTCAATTTAAGGTAAGCTTACACATACTGTGCGAATACATATAAGAGCATGGTGATTCATATTATGCACTGGTTTAGTATCAGCATAGAATTTTAAGATGCATACGGACTTGAATACCATGGTTAAACAATATCATAATCTAACATTTCAAATCACAATAAAGCAGAGATGGTACTTAAAAGTTAAAACATGGAGAAGAAAGCCTCTAATATTATTTAACTGTGACAAATCAACCGAGGGGAAATCTTAAACAAAGAGAACTAAAAATATTACCTTAACTTGTGGCGCAAATGTACTTAAGCCGAAGTCAGAGACTTTGAGTACACCAAATGAATCTAGAAGCAAATTCTCAGGCTGGTTGAACATTTATGTAAGCAATGTATTAGAGATAGAGGAAGATTTGTAGAGAATGTAAGGAGAAAAGGCTCGACCGCTCGAGCATCATAGTACAGGAAATCAACTGATGGCAAAAGAATAAAAAATAAAACTAAACAAACAAACAAACAAATACACCTTCAAATCTCTATGATAGACACCTCTACTATGACAGTAGTCAACAGCATTTATGAGCTGATGGAAATATCTTCTTGCTTCGTCTTCTTTTAGCCTCCCACTGTTAACCTAAATGATAGAAAACATGCACTATAATGATTTTGTTTGGGACAAATTGAGGGGCAATTTTGTATAATCGATCATTTTATAAAAGGATGTTTACCAACAACATTTGTGATTAATTTTTATAATTAAAGAGTACGATACAATTTATGGGTGTGTAGCCTTCCCAAAACTGTACACTAGTTTTAAAATAAATGGTGGATTAAGATGACCAGCTAGCTATATCACACCCACTAGCTACACTCAACGTATTAACATAATTAATTTTATTTTTTTATTTTTTGAATTAGTATTACTGAAAGTATAAACAACCACACAAATAGATGTGATTTTAGACAATAAATGACTAGTTACATCGATACATTTTCTCTAATAGGTTTGATATTACATAATTATAAAGAGATGCAATTAAAAAATCTCATGTTTATATCTTCAATTAAAAATAATTAAAACAAACTTACAATTTTGTCGAATAGCTCGCCTCCTGTAATAAGTTCCAAAACAATGTATATTTTTGACTTGCTTGCCATGACCTAGGATAGAATGGTAAGCATTTGGCTTAGTTATTTGGGTGTTATATATGGTCAAGTATTAAAGAACAATGTACAGAGAGAAACAAGAGAAAATTATTAAACAATGTGACAGCCTTATAATTAGAAAATATAACATTCAAATTCAAATGAAAGAGGAGAATAACAGTCACAGCAAGACCCAATACCTCATAGAGTTGAACAACATTCGGGTGCTTGATCAGCTTCATGGTTGAGATTTCCTTCTTTATCTGAATAGAGTAAAAACAGAACTCGTATTACATTTTATCTTAAATAACTAGTAATCATATTGACTTCGCATCAAAATGCGACCATCGTATTACTACTCAAAATAAACTGTTCAATGTGATAAATACATCGAGTTAAAGTTACAAATGAACTTGTTAGTTCATTTCAAAAAAATAAAATGCCAATAATATACTCTTTGGTAGGAGGGTGATTATTTTTCTTTCTTATCAGCAACCCATACATATAAGTTTACTAATCTTACTGACCACCTAATAAAGGAAAATAGAGCATATATCTGCCCTCAAGCACAAATTAGTGTGCATTTTGGAGAATGAGCGCACATTTTGGAAAAATATGGGTACAGTGGAAAACAAGAGGTGGAAGGCTCTATATTAGAAGTGTATGGATATAATACATGTTCATTTTAGGGTTAAGGAACGAAATATCCTAGATAATTTCAAGACTAAGCTTTAGTGCCAAAGTCATGACTCATGTGTTATCATGGTTTGTTAATTATATTCCCTTCAATGGTGGAGATGAATTGAGGCTCTAATCATGCTGACCGTATACATATATTAGCTCATTGTAAATGAGCTACTAATTTACATACACTTGTAGAGAACTAGATATGCAGCTTAGATTCTCTGTCACCAACCTCAGTGGTGGCTCCATGAAGGTGAACCTCGACCATTCACTTTAAATACATATATAATTAAAGCTTAATTATATATGTAATCAATAATGAAATTAAATTTGATAAATTGAGACATGAGATTTGAAGATAAAAGATTTCCCCCTAGAAATGTAGTGTAGCTACTCGAATTTATGTCACCGACATAATTGCATTGCTATGTGAGTTACGAAAGGACTGGAGATAAGGTGATGAAATTTACAAGTTATTAAGAGAGAATACCTTAAATGAACCAAGGCAAGGCTAAAGCTCAGATTCCTTCACATAGCCATACTCTAACCTCGTTTTCTCTTCATTTGTTACCTTACATTTTTAAACCTAAAACTTAGTAATTATGGGATAGAGAGAGTATAGTTAGAAATATGAAGATGAAAGAGAAGGAATTACATTCACATAGCCATACTCGTATTTTTGGCTCCAACATAATCACATTGCTATATGGGTTATGAAAGGACTAAAGACAAGGTAATGAAATTTACAGGTTAATAAGAGAGTACCTTAAATGTACGTATCAAGGCAATGCTTAAAGCTGTCAATGGATACTCAAAATATCCTAAATCCATCCGCATCCGTATCCGAAAATAGGATAAATATCCGATATCCGAAAAAACGGATACAGATGCGGGTATGAACTTATCCTTCACATAGCCATACTCTAACCTCATTCTTTCTTCATTTATTTACATTACATTTTTAAACTTAGTAATGGTAGGACGAAGCGACATAGTTAGAAATATGAAGATAAAGGAGAAGGAATTAAAGAAGGGCGATTTAGGGAAAGAGTGACCGTGAAAAGAGTTTCAATCCCATACCAATGGATTATTATGGATTGGAGGTGGTAAGAGATTTTGAGGCAGGACCGTTGGTGAATCAGCCTGATCCGTGAAATTGGGTTTCATTGCTTCGGTCAGTAGTCCCTTACTAGAGATAACTCTCACATTTTTGGAAGGTTTTTATACTTTATCAAACTATTTCGATTTTAACCAATGATTTTGTGTTGTTTGATGATGAAGTGTCACATTGCACTGTTGAGTACGTGTCACATCGCACCATTGATTGAGTATTTTTAATCATGATCGAGTGTCACATTGCATCATTGACCTAGTGTCTCTAGTCATGGCTGAGTGTTATAGAGCATCTATGGGTTAACGAGACCCCATTGCCTATGACTGAATGCCACAAGAGAGTCTAATAACTTAATGGTGATGTTTTTGTCTATATCATGGAGATACACTATCTAACATGTACAATTGTAAAATAAATTAGATTACCCTTAAGTGGACATGGTGGATGTGCACTTTAATTAGTGATCAGAAATATAAATAAAAGAATCAAGAGACATAAGTGTGAAATAGGAGTTAGGGAGACATCAGTCGCATCCATACTTCTACTATTATTATCATGTGAGACAAAATAGTGCATTACAGGAGGGTGCATGATGTAACGACCAAGAATTTAATCACTTTAAATATGGATATTTAAATATATTTTTAATAATTAATTAATAAATTTTATAACTCAAATAAACTCCTTTTAAATAATAACTAATGATGGTAAAATAATTTACAAAATTTATTTACAGAAATAATTAGTTCAAAGAAAAAATAGAAAATGTGACCGTAAAACATTTTCCGAATTTTCGACTTTTCGGTGTCGAAAAGCTATCGGAAAACGTTGTGCACATTTGAGATAAACATTTGCACACATTTATAGATGAATTAGGATTTTGTTATTTGATTTACTTAATAAATATAATAAGTTTGGATATGAATTTTTTGTAAATTTTAAACAAGAGTTAAATGTAGATAAAAGTGACATAAGTTGTCATTTTTTTTAAAAACACAAAGTATATAAAGTACTAAGGCATGTTTGTTCATGAAAATGAAGGTGGAGACAAGCTTTACACCTTAGGGGGAGGAAGAAACATGTTTGGTGATGTGGCAACATGATAAGGGAGGGTATGTACTTTAGGGTAATATGATAATTTAGTTAATGTATTGTGTATATATACAAACTGTTTCTCCCATTTTATCATTCTATTTCCATTTCATAAAAAGACATTTTCATGTTTTCATGACACTTTAATGGCTTCCAAGATAGTTTCTCAAGTTTAAAAATCTAACTCATCCACTTTTATACTTCTAAAACCTTGTCTAAACTCACATCCTTACATTTCAATACCTCTCCTTCATAAAACCAACCCCCTCACCATTTCTTCACCTTGGCCAAACTCTGGAGCCCTCGTAGCTGAACCATATTGTCATTCAACCCACCAAAAACTCCACTTTTCCAAGCTAGAAGCAAAGGTCAAGGTCATATTCGGGTTTTAGTAAAAGTTAGTTTGATTTTGTCCACGTTCGGTGAGTAAAGTTTCACTCTTTAACTAAGTTGTTCTAAACATATATATATATATGACTAACTTGTTGTATAAATGATGTCGTATTTGGATAAAATAATGTTGGAATGTATGTATGTATTGTGATTGGATTATAATGATGCTTGGATGTAATTATATGTGCTTGGTTATGTGGATGTATAGTCGGAATATGGTAGTTAAATAGTCAAGTTAGTTTGCATATTATAATCTAGCTTGTATATGTTGGTTATGAAAATGTTTACATGTTGTGATGTTGTGGTTAGGTAATCATGTATGTTGTGAACATGAATTCATGATGGTATGCTAAGAAAGTTAGCATCTTACTAGTTTAAAGCGACATGTTGTCTCTTGTATAAAATTCAAAATCTTTGGTTTTAAAATTTGCAAAAAGGTTTTCAAGTTTTAAATACTTGTTAGTCTTTTAAAATATGCTTTTATGCTTTAGTAAAGTTTTCCTAAGAGTTAAAATTTCAAAGAAGACTTAGAGAACAAATTTCAAGTTTGGAAATTTCGAGTCGTATAGCGATAGTCGCTATAAGTGCAGTTCGTGAAAACGAATTTTTTTCGAAATCTAAAAATGTTTTCACTTAGAAATCTTTTTGAAAAATGTTTTAAAACTTATATTAAGTAATTAAAAAGGTAATTATTATTTAATTAATTGTTTATTTAATAAATGATGAATTAATTAATTAAGTAATTAGTACTTAATCATTAGTTAATAAAGGTAATTAATACTTAAGTGTTAATCAATTAAGTTAATTTTAATTAGTTAATTAATTAAAGTTAATTATTATTTAATTAATAATTAATGGTTAATTATTTTTAATTATTTATTAAAGTTTAATTATTAATTAATTATTATAAAAGGGATTTAATTAATTATTAAATAATTACTGATTAATTAGATTTAATTAAGATTGTAATTAAAACTTAACTAAGATTTAATTATTATTTAATAAGGGTTTAATTTATTATTTAATTAATAAATAAGGGTTTTAAATCGCTTTGTTCCTAAAACATTGGTTTTGTTTCAAACTATTTTCTTTTCAAAAATGTTTTAAATTAAGGGATTTCTTTATCGATTACCCTTAAGTAACCTCAAACAAATATGAAACCAAAGTTAATGTGGTGACACATTTGTGGGAAGTAAGTCATCCCATAGTTAGCATTAAAAACTGATGAGTAGACTGATCCTCTATCTGTGAGATCTAGAATCTATTTCTATGCGAGGGATAGACTAAGGTCGAAATATCGGAAACGTGATGGATATGAGAAGGTTAATTTCTATCAATATGTCATGTTTAAATTAAGTATATGGTTATCTATATGCGAACTCTGTATAATTACCCTAAGTAGTGGATTGTCCGCTATTTATAACTTGACTCGTTTTTACTCAGGAAGTATGTTGTGTATATTAGAGTTCCCTGGTGAGGACTCAAATACTGGTTACATACTTCCAAAAGAACCGTAAGTGAGTTAGCCGGGAATTATCGCTTAGTTTGAAGACACCAGTTTCAGATAAATATAATTTATCCGAACTACTCCAAACTAATAACGCTCGCGATGGATCATTATGAAGTATGTTATGGAGATGTACTATTCTTCCTAAGGGTGATTCCAAAATGGAAGATAGTTAATTTTGAATGTTTGTTCGATCCAAGAACAACTTGTATGAATGAATGCTAGCATTGCATTGGTTGCCCTGAGGGCAGTGTCAGCGTTCCAAGATGGTCTGCTAAAAGAAAGTAATCGTAACCTCAAGCTTCACACCCGGGAATGACTAAAATTAAGGGATATGCTTCAAGGCTATGTGGTTCACTACCATTAGCGTATGGTCATCGCCCAATCTAGATCAATATTATAGATTATGTATTCTCGGAGCCCATTTAGATTGTTGATCTCAACCAGGTGATGACATATTCGGCGCTATCCAACAAGGGGTAGGGTCGGTCTTGACTCGCAGGGAGTCCATGTGAGGCTCTCGGTGTATTTTATCCAGAGATGCACTGTGGTAGGTGGTACCTAGTGTCTTGTCATTGTTGGAATCCATTTTCCAATATGTGTATTTACGAACTTAGTTGTGCCCAACGACTGAAATGTGAGATGCAAACATTCCAGTTATATTAAATATTAATTTTAAACATAGACATTATGATAATATCAAATGATTTTATATAGAAATTTTTTGTTATCATAAGCCAAAAACTCGTCTGTGTTTATGTGTGGCGTGGTCTTACGAGATACTTTTGGTTTGAAGTTTTTTTTATAAAGTTAAAAACTTATGCTTTACTCACACCAGACCCATATCTGATCCGGAGTTGTATTTTCTTTTCCTAAAACTCTTGAGTGCTCAAATTTGTATGAGTAGCCAAGTGATCCAGGTTATTTACGGATGCATTTTAAAGAAGCTTGGAGCAGGTGGCTTCACCGATAGCTAGCTATTATCTTATTCCGCTGTGTATGTATATATGTACTTTGTATCGGTTTTGTCGGGATAAACAGTTATTACTGTCCCAGTTTGGAATTTGTACTGTATGACTCTAATGTAACATTAGCGAACACCTAGGCTTTCGGTTGGGATCAACTTCGAGAGCGCGTATTTGTAAATTTTATTCATATACATATACATATACATATATATATATATATATATTATTGTTAGTTAGATCAGCTTTGATAGGTTTGATTAGTACCCTTTCTTAAAGATTTATTTCGTCTAAGTATCCTAAAGATATTTTACTTTATTCAGGTAATAAGAATGAGTTCGAGAAGGGGATGAGAACGGGGAAACAATAGCACAATAACCATAAATGGAAGAACCTCGAATGTTAGAAGGGGTGGAATAGCTTTTAAGGCCATAGCTCCAGTACAACCTCGAGTAAACTTCACAACTCTGTGCAAGGACTTTACAAACCTCGGAGGAAAACATTTCAAAGGTACATAATCCATCATTGAAGTACAAGCTTGGCTACGGTCATGTGAGAAGATTTTCAAAGGTTTGGACATTTCTGATGATCAGAAACGGTTCTTGGCATCATGACAATCGTAAGAGGGTGCAGCTGCATGGTGGGATTATATCACCTCAAATGTTCCAGAAGATGAGTTCTCATCGGCTAGATTCAAAGAAGTATCTGAAGACCAATTCATGCCAGCTGCGGGCAAAACTTGATTATATAGAGGTTCATGGATCTCAAGCAGGGAGACCTGTCAGTGGCTGAATATGAGACGAAGTTTAATGAGTTATCTGGACTTATTGACACCACGCTAAAGAAAAATGAGATGGTCGTTTTGGGTATGAGAGAAGAGTTCCATGAAAAGATGACCGCTCATATAAAGAAATCGTTTGTGGGTCTAATAGACATGGCCCTGAGATATGAAGTGCTTCTGAAAAAGAAGCCATCAACAGCAGCAGCATCCAGTGGTGGTACCGTTAATTCAAATAAAAGGAAGTTTAACCTAAACTGAAAATGAAGCGGGGTAAAGGAAAACCAGCAAGAGGAGATCAGGGAAACAAGTATAAAGATGTTTGTTTCAATTGTAATAAAAAGAGGCATATTTCAAGACATTGTCAGCAGGCGAAGGCTATTCTCCAATAGTCCAGAAGACGCTTTGCTATAATTGCCATCAGCTTGGACACATGGTTAAGGATTGCCCACTATTGAAGAAGGATCAGCAGATTAAGGTCTATGCTATTAAGGACGAGCCATCTGCCTCTGAAGATGTTAAAGGGAAGGGAGTCTTGGAAGGTACTTTACTTATTAATAGTATTTTTGTTAGAGCTTTGTTTGATACGGAGCTTCTCATAGTTTCATCTCTAAAGAATTGGTAGATAGATTAGAACTTACCCCGGAATTTGTAGAAACCCCTATCAGTGTGTCAAATCTCATTGGTGGTATGACCGGTCTATGTTTAATTTGTGAGAATGTACAAATTTCCTACCTTACCATCATTTCCCATGGACAATGTTTGTGCTTGATTTTAAAGGTTTTGATGTTTTGCTTGGAATGGATTGGCTGTAACGATCCAAATTTTTCGACGTCCGAAAGTCGACATCAATACGCCCACTGTATCAAATGTCGAACAATCGGATGCCGGAAAACTGAACCGTTAGGGTTAAAGAAGAAAGAGGTAGAAGAAGAAGAAAGAAAGAAACAAGAAGAAATAGAAACAATATCAGAATCTCACAATCACAGCGGAACAATATAATAGATGAATGACTAATCTTTAAACAAAAAAACTATATCTGTTTATACATTACATCATCAGAGTACAACAATTTCATAGCACACAACTAGACAGTTATATAAACTTGTCCACATAATTAAATACACAATGGAATAATAACTAAGTGCGGAAGTACGTCTCGCCATCCAGCTCGCCTCCTGATCTTCACGGCATACTTTTCTGACTTCGCTCCAGAACAACTGATAACCTGACTCTAGGCTGCCCGTGTGAAAAATTATGGGCACCCAGAGTTTAGAAATGGAACAATAAACTCCAGGTCAGTCATAGGACTGGTGTGAGATCTTAAAACAGTTATTTGCACAAAGGAATAAAAAGAAATACGCTATGCTTTTGAAAAAGGAAACTACCATAAGTAAATGGCAGGTTACACAACTAAAACCGTACAGGGCGCGTATTGATTCTTTGGATTTCCAACAAATGGTCAGGCTAAGGAACTTCCTACACCACTTGGGTACGCCTCTGAAGGGACGCCCTGAGAACCTAACCGGATCTCTATCAACACAAGGCCGAGTTACCTCACGCTTCTGGTGCAATGAAGCTATAATTAGATAACTCCACACATTAGTATGCCATTCCCGGTCGTTACCGACCTTTATCCGAGGAACCTCAACACCAACAACCACAAAGTAATAAATTTGCAGCAACCACATAAGTTAAGTATCTGGGCTCTATATCATGATACCACCTTTTTCCAAAAGAAAATAGACATACCCTAAGGGCGCTACCCCAAAACAACCTTGCTGCATCCTTCCTGTTTCGACCATTTCGGGTTGTAAGGTCCGACGAAGTCTCGTCCACAAAGCTACGTTTTTCACAAAAGCCATGCTTCGATCAACAAATGATCAGCAACACTTAACATGCCACACTACTAAATCGGGAGTATATCACTAGTAACCATCAACTATATAACCTCTGAGCTCGTACGTCTCAGAGAAGGGTGTTAAGCTAAAAGAATAAATTCCCCGCCACCAAACAGAAATGTATTTGATAGAAACCAGCTTTATATCTCAAAGTGTAATGTCATACATACATCCATACAAGTCCATCCTGGGTCTGAATGGAACCGAAGGCACTTTATCCAATTAAGGAAAAAAAATCCTTGCAAATCCAGATATTCCCTAATCACGTCCGAACTCCTCATCACATAAGGTAATCAAAATCTCTATACCGAAGCAAATCGGTGCAGAGACATTCAACAGGCAATCCTTTCGTTTTCGAAAATACTCGGTCTTCAATCACCGTCTTCAAATGAAATCTCATTTCGTCGTATCATTATTCGGAATGGGTTTTATGACTTAATGTCCTCTCCCGGCTTAACCGAATAATGAGTGCTTATTTTAAAAACAAGTGGATACATTCAATTCTAAATTAAGTCACAACAAATTTCCACTTTTGATCTTTTAAACAAAAGATCCACCTTTTAAAATTCGATGTGGTTTTCGGATAACCATTTGGAATCCGACCACCGGTCGCATCGAAATTCAAATACCATTTGAAGGCCAATATTGATAGTCGGTTATTTAACTATCAATCAATATTCACAACAATCATCAGATTTAAAAAAAAAATTACCCAATTATTTATTTTCAAAATATCTTTGCAAGATATATTTTAACACTTCAACACTTTGAAAACCAATTTCAAATCACTTTTCTTTTGCGGAATAAATTTCCAAATGTTATTTATTTCCACTAAAGAGTTGCCTAGTCTGAATAATTTAAAACACTTATCCGAAAGTATATGTATATTTGGAAACACTTGAGATAAAAACTATTTTTAAACACTTTTTCTAAAATATTAATTATGAAAATATTATACTAATATCTCATATAAACTTCAAGCCCAAACTAATTTTGTTTTAAATGAAATTATTAGATAGAGTATAATTATTTAAATATCCATTTTCCAAATCAAATCTCAATTTGATCTTTAAAATAATAACTTCTATAATTAACCAAATAAATCTTTACTTTAAAGATTTAAAAACAACTTAAGAAAATAATTTCTCCAAAGTATCCTTTTTAAAACCATCCTTAAAACTTTCAATTTATATTTATCAGCTACTTTGAAAACATACTCGGCTTTCCAGTGAAAATACACTTTCCATTTCAAAATGATCCATTTAAATCAATTAATAAATCCTTCTTTTAAATTTATCCAATCCTCTAAAATTAATTTACTTAAAAGTTTCTACTTTAATTTCCAAAAATCCAATTATATATCCTTGTATTTAAAAATACCAGAATATATCTGGCCAAACCATATCAGTAAATTTCAATCACCAATATAATCATTCACGGATTATCAATAATCACATCACAACATATGAAATAAATTCAACAATTTGAGGAATCCAGTTGGATCCCTCCAACGTGTTTCCCTGCATCCACGGATGTTAGCACAACAATTAAATACAAATTCCACTTCGAGGTGGAATATCGCGGTATATGGGATTATATAATATCATGTGCTATTATGCGGCGCATAGGGTCTCATCCGCTATATAATGCGGGAAATCAATCACTCCAATATATATATATATATATACACACACTATCATATATAATATCACCCAACGTATAAATTATCAAATTCATCCAAGCACATTCAAAAATTTAAATTAACTAGGCAAACAAATTTGAGTGAGAAGTTCTCACATTTTGTTTACGCATGCAACCCATTTCCATCCCGACTTGTTTTCTTCACAAAATTAGACCTCACAGTCTCCTGCGTCGTGAATCCCAAAACTCGATGCGAAACCCTAGCTTTGAGCCCAATCGACTTCGTCGTCCATGAACCCCGAGCATCGTGTATCGCGCATCCCACCACTGCTTGCCGCCTTTTGCTGCCACATACTGCCGTGCTCTGGCGTCGTGGCGCCACCACCTGCTTGCGAATCCACCCGCCGAACTTCGGGCATCGCGACCTTGTCGCAGATCTTAACGCGTGCGCCACCATTTTCTAGAGACTCGGACACGACCTTTCCAACGACTGCTCGCGACTTGAATCCCGCTCCCTTGTTGAACAAAATCGACCTTCGAAAGAGCGGTCATTGTTCTTGAATGACGATATAGAAAAATCGACCTGATGTAGATTAAAATCGCAAGAAGAAAAGAGAGAGTTGCGATTTCGTCTGGCCATTGTTATATATTTCGATTTTGATTTTTAAAGTGGACGGCCATTAATTTTCTTCGCTCTGATTTTTAGTTTAAGGGGAGAAAGGAACGAGATGAAGTAGTCGAGTTTCGTGGATATGATCTATTTCTTCGTTTGATTTTGAACGAGATGGTTCTTCTTTATTTTATTTTATTTCTTTGTTATTTTGAACCGAACGAACGCGTGTAAACATAGAGGCATGAAGATGAACACGTGTTGAAAATCCTATACATGTAAAAATTGCCTTGAGAAAACATTATATCCAATATATATATTATTATTTTTAAATAATTTAAGTTCAAATTTAAATCGTAACAATTTCGCAACTCAATATCTCGATCTCCAATCGAGGCGTGCCGCTAGGCGTTTATAAGGTTATACCCCTATCCCGAACGCAATGGAAAAAGTTTCGAGTCCAAATTCGATCATATAGAGAAGATAGCTTTTTGGACCCAGCTATTATATTAAATTTCAATATAAATTCAGTGCGTTTGCTTACCGTACGGTCACACGACAACTCCGAATGCTACGGAAATTGAAATCCGATAATAATACAATATTACGGATCCAATGGAACTGGTTTCGTCGAATTTCGAGACTGTGCCTCGGAAGGCTATTTTTAAATATCGATTTAAACGATATAAATTCAAGACTAAACAACACTTTTAAATTCAATTCTGAAGCTTTTATTATCTTCAGTATTATCAATATAGATTTTACAAGACTTCAAATTATTTTTAACAAGCTCAAAACTGAAGATTAAATATTTTACTCAACTTCAAAAATTAAATTTAATAATTTAATTGCCAAATAAATAATGATATTTGAAATTCAAGTTAAACTAACTTTCAAATATTTAAAATCAATTAAATATTCTAATTTCAAATGTCCAAAATTCAGGGTCGTCGCATTCTTCCCCCCTTAAAAGAATTTCGTCCTGAAATTACTAGTTTAGAAGAATGATCCATAACCCATTTATTATTTTCCCAAAACCAAACAGTTTTAACAACTTGTCAACCCAAATCTTTTTATTAAAGATCCATTATTACTTTAACTAACTTTCCAAAGTCAACCATAAGTTCCAAACAATATTGTTTTCCTAATAATTCAAATTTCAATTCAAATTCAAATTTTAAATTCAAAATTTTCTCAAAAATTTTCCAACTCTCTAACTTTTCGAAAAATTTCGCCAACGTCTCCTTTGCGCGGCTAACTCGGTACGACTACAAAATGCCACTACGAACCCCAAATTTCAAAAGAAAACAAAAGGCCAAGTGGCTAGATCAGAAAAGGATCAAATTTCATATTGAAATTTAAATACGTACCTTTTGTCGAGTAATTAAATTTTATCTTCGAAATCAAAAATCTAATTCCTTTTGCTTTTAAAATACATGTATACTACTAGCAATAACTTCAAATCATAGCTTTCAAAATCATTTTACACATTTCTTTACAAAAGTTTCAATATCTATTTCATTCAAATCCGTACGATGTCCGTATATCATCCGTACGCAACATCAAATTCGATCGCTCACTCGCTCACACAATTTCACTTCTAAACTACTATCGTCCACCCGACTTCCTAGTGCGGACTCAGATCTGGTTTCTTGATCAGAAACCGTCATTCTCCTTGCATAGCCGTAAACTATGATAGAGAATTTCCAGAATCAACCAAAAATCCATATCTAGGGTTCGCCGTCGAAAATCGAGTGAAAAATCCCAACTCGGATCGATATAACTATCTCGAAATTCTGTGCTCGAATTCTGAATCAAATCGCTATGTGAATAAAATAATATACGTACATCCTACGTATTTATCTTAATTGGTTATTAGCTATATCAATTTCCTTTTCATTCACATTTATTTTGATTTTCATTTACTTGTCCAAAATTTTCATTTCCCACACTTTTATTTACTCCATTCAAATACTTACTTAGTATATTTTCCCAATTCCAAATTTTACTTAAGAATTTCACCATTTTTTTCTTAAGTTCAATACAAATATTCTACATACTTCTTATATTTATTTTCACTTCACTTTGTTTATCACAGATCAAATTCAATTTCCAATATTCAGCTTCAATTTCATTTACTTACAAATTCAAAACGGATTTCAACATTCAGTTTCAATTTCATTTGCTTGCAATTGTAAATTCATTTATTCATTCAGAAATTTATTTCCACCTTAAATAAATTTTATTTAAGTAATCATTTCACTTAGTCTCCTTATACCTTTCTTTAAATTCACTTTTACTTAACCATATTTAATTGCACTCCAATTCAATTCAAATTTTAAACTTCTATAAGTTTCCCAAATTTAATTTCATTTGCTAATTTCTTTTGATTCACCTCAATTAATTAGCTTACCTTCCCACTTATTTGGGTTTTACACTTACTTTTGTTTATCCCTTTTCAAGTTGAATCTTATTCCAACAATTTCAAATTTTTATAAGTTATCAAACTTATTTATATTCCGTAACATTTTAAATAAGATTCCAGAGTCTTTTAAACAATTACTCAACATTTCAAAATCATCTTTGAAATCAATTATATCCAAAATCCTTTGGTTATTACCTTAATTTCTTATTCAATTTCCATACAAAAATGATAATAATTCAATATTATCACTTCCTAATAATCAAGCAACCATATAGCTAAGTATAATGCTATCCTTGACTATGTTAATCGGAGTGTAGTGTTGAAAGCCAAGACCGAAAGGGTATTGGAAAGAATATCGTGTGAGGTCCCAGATAATCGTATAAATAGTTTCCTTTATTCCTTATTAGAATTATCCCAAGAAGGGCTAGAGTCTATATTAGTAGTTAAAGATTTCCCGGATATTTTTGAGCCGGTCAGCAGTTTGTCTCCCCATCGGGAAATTGAATTTCGTATTGATCTAGTTCCGGATGTGAAACCTGTTATTCAACCTTTACGTAGAATGGCCCAAAAGAGAAGCAAGAGCTAATAAGTCAAACTGATGATTTGTTAAGAAGAGGGCTGATAGACCGAGTCGTTCAAGTTGGGGATCGACAGTAGTTTTTGTGGCTAAGTCTGATGGTTCTTTAAAATTGTGTGTGGACCGTAGGGAGTTGAATAAGCAGACCATTCAAAAAAAGCATCATTTACCCCGAATAGATGATATGTTTGACCAACTTAATGAGGCTTGAATATTTTCCCAATTGGACCTTGTTACGGGTTTTCATCGGTTAAGGGTAACGGAGGATAGTATACCCTTAACTACTTTTAGAGGGCCAGACCTTTGAGTGGTTGGTTATGCCTTTTGGGCTAACCAATGCACCTAGATTTTTCGTTGATCTTATGAATCGATTTTTTAGGGATGTTCTAAATAAGTTCGTGTTGGTTTTCATTGACGACGTCCTTATTTATTCCAAGACTGAGGAAGAGCACAAACACCATTTGGAAGTGGTGTTAGAAACGTTAAGGAAAAATGTTCTCAAGGCTATGTTTTGTAAGTGTCACTTTTGGCAATCAGAAGTAAGATACCTGAGTCATGTAGTATCGGGAGATGGCATTTCAGTTGATCAGGCTAAGGTAGCTGTTGTGCAAGACTTCAAAAGACCCCAAATTCCCACAGAAGTGAGAAGCTTTTTAGGGATGGCGGGTTATTATAGGAAGTTCATAAAGGATTACTCTAAAATTGTCTCTCATCTAACCAAGCTGACAAAAAAGGATGTTAAATTTGAGTGGACTCCAAAATGTGAAGAAACATTCCTTGAGTTAAAAGAATGATTGACCGGTGCCCCGGTTTTAGCTATTATAGATGGAGGAGAGGGGTTGACTGTTTATACTGATGCTAGTAGAGTTGGGTTGGGTGCAGTGTTGATGCAACATGGGAAGGTTATAGCCTATGCAAATAGACAATTAAAGTTTCATGAGAAGAATTATGCAA
The DNA here is from genome assembly GCA_030737815.1 of Allium fistulosum. Taxonomy (NCBI): domain Eukaryota; kingdom Viridiplantae; phylum Streptophyta; class Magnoliopsida; order Asparagales; family Amaryllidaceae; genus Allium; species Allium fistulosum. The sequence continues at coordinate 475,562,567 of CM060904.1, forward strand.
CGCATGACTTGGAACTGTTATATACTATATTGAAGATGTGGAGGCACTACTTGCTGGGTAAGAATCCTTCTATTTCTCTTTAGTTTGTTAATAATTTAGGGATCCTTGTAGTAATTTCCTTCTTTAAATAGGTGAAAAGTTCGAGCTCTTCACAGATCACAAGTCCTTGAAGTACTTTTTCACTCAAAAAGACCTGAACTTGAGGCAGCAGCGATGGCTATAATTCTTGGCGGCTTACGACTTGGATATTCTCTATAAGCCGGGGAAATCAAATGCGGTGGCATACGCTCTAGGTAGGAATGCAATTTTGGCTCTCTTGGAAGTCCATCCAACTCTCTTCGAAAGGATTGCGAGCAAACAAAGGGAAGATAGTCTTCTATTGGAATTTATTCAAGGCATTGAGAAGGGCCAAAGTTCTAGTTTCGAGATTGATAACCATGGTACTTTAAGGATGAATAGAAGATTATTCGTCCTTGATATAAATATTCTTAGACAAGAAGTTTTAAAGGAATGTCATAGGTCTAAGTTAAGTATCCACCCTGGAGTTAATAAGATGTACAAGGATATGAAGCGAGTGTTTTGGTGGCCGGGAATGAAGAAAGATATTTCAATCTATGTCAGCCGATGTTCGATCTGTCAGTAGATAAAAGGCGATCACTAGAAGACAGCTGGTTTACTTCAACCCTTGAAAATCCCAAATTGAAAATGGAAGATGATACCAATGGATTTTATTGATGGTTTGTCTAGAACAAGAAAAGGTAATGAAGGTGCGTGGATCATTGTAGATCGGCTAATGAAGAGTGCTCACTTTATTCCAGTAAAGCCGACAAGAACTGTAGCTTCTTTGGCAGAAGTTTATATAAGGGAGATAGTCAGATTGCATGGAGTCCCAATAAGTATAATAAGTGATCGAGATTCTATCTTTACTAGTCGTTTTTGGAAGGCGTTGCAAGTAGCTTTAGGAACAAAGCTAAGCTTGAGCACAGCATATCACCCCAAATAGATGGACAAACGGAAAGGGCGAACCGGATTCTAGAAGATCTTTTAAGGGTGTGTATTCTGGATTTTGGAGGATCATGGGAAGATCATCTCCACTTAGTAGAATTTTTCTACAACAATAGCTATCAAATGAGCATTGGCATAGCACCCTTCAAAGCTCTCTATGGACGTCCTTGTCAGTCGTCGACGTGTTGGGTTGAGACTGAAGATCGACTAGTACTTGGACCGGACATGATTCAAGAAGCTACTGAAAAGGTTGCGGTGATAAAGAGAAGGATGAAGGAAGCCCAGGATCGACAAAAGAGTTATGGCGATAAAAGGAGAAGAGATTTGGAATTTGAAGTCGAAGACTCTGTATTTGTGAAGATTGCCCCAACCAGAGGAGTTGTTCGACTCGGAAGGGCTGGGAAGTTGATACCCAGGTATATTGGACCTTTTAGGATTATTGAAAGGATTGGACCGCTCGCCTATAAGGTTGAATTACCAGAAAGATTGTCGGAGGTCCATAATTTTTTCCACGTGTCTCATTTGAGAAAGTATGTTCATGACCCATCATTGATCGTGGAGCCGTCAGTTCAAGAGGATTTGGAGATAGAACCGAACTTGACGGTGATCAGATATCCAGTTCATATTGTAGATTATGATGAAAAGATGTTGTGAAATAAGATGGTGAAGTTAGTAAAGATTCAGTGGAATGAGGATCTCTGTTATTGTACTTGGGAGATGGTGGATCATATGAGGAAAGCCTATCCAGAATTGATGTTAGAATAGTCATTTTTGTATGTATAGTGTATGCATTATTGTGTTATGTATGCTTAGTGCATCTCCTTTGTATGGATTTCATGCTATATAATATATGACCTTTTGAATTACTATGAGTTATCTTTTGTTTGCTAATTTCAGGACGAAATTCTTTTAAGGGGGAAAGAGTGTAATGATCCAGAATTTAATTACTTTAAATATGAATATTTAAATATATTTTTAATAATTAATTAATAGATTTTATAACTCAAATAAACTCCTTTTAAATAATAACCAATGATGGTAAAATAGTTTCCAAAATTTGTTTACAAAAATAAATAGTTCAAAGAAAAATAGAAAATGTGACCGGAAACCATTTTCCGAATTTTCGACTTTGCGGTATCGAAAAGTTATCGGGAACGTTGTGCACATTTGAGATAAACATTTGCAAGCACTTATAAATGAATTAGGATTTTGTAATTTGATTTACTTAATAAATATAATAAGTTTGGATATGATTATTTTTGTAAATTTTAAACAAGAGCGAAATGTAAATAAAAGTGACATAAGTTGTCATTTTTTTAGAAACACAAAGTACATAAAGTACTAAGGCATGTTTGCTCATGAAAATGAAGGAGGAGACAAGCTTTACATGTTGGGGGGAGGAAGAAACATGCTTGGTGATGTGGGCCATATGGCAACATGATAAGGGAGGGTATGCACTTTAGGGTAATATGGCTTAATGTACTTTGTATATATACAAATTGTCATAATTTTCTCTCGTTTTATCATTCCATTTCCATTTCATAAAAAAACCTCTTCATGTTTTCATGACATTTTAACGGCTTCCAAGATAGTTTCTCGAGTTTAAAAATCTAATTCATCCACTTTTATACTCCTAAAACCTTGTCTAAACTCACCTCCTTCCACTTCAATACCTCTCCTTTACAAAACTAACCCCCTGACCATTTCTTCACCTTGGCTGAACTCTAAAGCCCCCATAGCCGAACTATATTGCCATTCAAGCCACAAAAACTCCACTTTTCCAAGCTAGAAGCAAAGGCCTAGGGCATATTCGGGTTTTAGTAGAAGTTAGTTTGATTTTGCCCACGTTCGGTGAGTAAAGTTTCACTCTTTAACTAAGTTTTTCTAAACATATATATATGACTAACTTGTTGTATAAATGATGTTGTGTTTGGATAAAATAATGTTGGATTGTACGTATGTATGGTGCTTGGATTATAATGATGCTTGAATGTAATCATATGTGCTTGGTTATGTGGATGCATAATTCGAATATGGTAGTTAAATAGTCCAGTTAGTTTGCATATTATAATCTAGCTTGTATTTGTTGGTTATGAAAATGTTTACATGTTGTGATGTTGTGGTTATGTAATCATGTATGTTGTGAACATGAATTCACGATGGTATGCTAAGAAAGTTAGCATCTTACTAGTTTAAAGCGACATGTTATCCCTTGTATAAATTCAAAATCTTTGGTTTTAAAATTTGCAAAAAGGTTTTCAAGTTTTAAATACTTGTTAGTCTTCCATACTATGCTTTTATGTTTTAGTAAAGTTTTTCCAAGAGTTAAAATTTTAAAGAAGACTTAGAGAAAAAATTTCAAGTTTGAAAATTTCGGATCGAATAGCGATAGTCGCTATAAGTGAAGTTCGTGAAAACGAACTCTTTTCGAAATCTATAAATGTTTCCACATAGAAATCTTTTTGGAAAATGTTTTGAAACTTATATTAAGTAATTAAAAAGATAATTATTATTTAATTAATTAATTAATTAATAAATGATTAACTAATTAATTAATTAGTACTTAATCATTGGTTAATAAAGGTAATTAGTATTTAAGTGTTAATCAACTATGTTAAGTTTAATTAGTTAATTAATTAAAGTTTATTATTATTTAATTAATAATTAAGGGTTAATTATTTTTAATTATTTATTGAAGTTTAATTATTTTAATTAATTATTGAAGTTTAATTATTAATTAATTATTTATAAAAGGGATTTAATTGATTATTAATTAATTACTGATTAATTAGATTTAATTTAGATTGTAACTAAGACTTAACTAAGATTTAATTATTATTTAATAAGGGTTTAATTTATTATTTAATTAATAAATAAGGGTTTTAAATCGCTTTGTTCCTAAAATATCGGTTTTGTTTCAAACTATTTTCTTTTCAAAAATGTTTTAAATCAAGAGATTTCTTTGTCGATTACCCTTAAGCAATCTTAAATAAATATGAAACCAAAGTTAATGTGGTGACACATTTGTGGAAAGTAAGTCATCCCATAATTAGCACTAAAAACCGATAAGTAGATTGATCCTCTATCTATGAGATCTAGAATTTATTTATAGACGAGAGATAGACTAAGGTCGAAATATCGAAAACGTGATGGAAATGGAAGGGTTAATTTCTATCAATGTGTCATGTTTAAATTAAGTATATGGTTATCCATATGCGAACCCTGTATAATTACCCTAAGTAGCGCATTGTCCGCTATTTATAACTTGACCCATTTTTACTCAGAAAGTATGTTGTGTATATTAGAGTTCCCCGGTGAGGACTCGAATACTGGTTACATACTTCCAAAAGAACCGGAAGTGAGTTAGCCGGGAATTATCGCTTAGTTTGGAGACACTGGTTTCAGATAAATATAATTTGTCTGAACTACACCAAACTAGTAGCGCTTACGATGGATCATTATGAAGTATGCTATGGAGATGTACTATTCTTCCTGAGGATGATTCCAAAATGAAAGATAGTTAATTTTGAATGTTTGTTCGATCCCCAAACAACTTATATGGATGAATGCTAGCATTTCATTGGTTGCCTGAAGGGCGGTGTCAGCGTTCCAAGATGGTCTGCTAAAAGGAAAGGTAATAGTAACCTCAAGCTTCACACCCGAAAAGACTAAAATCAGGGGATATGCTTCAAGGCTATGTGGTTCGCTACCATTAGGGTATGGTCATCACCCAATCTAGATCGATATTATAGATTATGTATGCTCGGGGCCCATTTAGGTTGTTGATCCCAACTAAGTGATAACATATTCGGCGCTATCCAGCAAGAGGTAGGGCCGGTCTTGACTCGCAAGGAGTCCATGTGAGGCTCTCGGTGTATTTTATTCAGAGATGCACTGTGGTAGATGGTACCCCAATGCCTTGTCATCGTTGAAATCCATTTTCAAATACGTGCCTTTACGGACTTAACTGTGCCCAACGACTGAAATGTGAGATGCAAGCATTTCAGCTATATTAAATATTTATTTTAAACATAGACATTATGGTAATATCAAATGATTTTATATAGAAATGTTTTGGTTATCGTAAGGCAAAAACTCATCTGTGTTTATGTGTGGTGTGGTCTTACGAGATACTTTTGGTTTGAAGATTTTTTTTATAAAGTTACAAACTTATGTTTTACTCACACCAGACCCATGTCTGACCCGGAGTTGTATTTTCTTTCCCTAAAACTCTTGGGTACTCAAATTTGTATGAGTAGCCAAGTGATTCAGGTTTCTTACGGATGCATTTTAGAGGAACTTGGAGCAGGTGGCTTCACCGATAGCTAGCTATTATCGTATTCCATTGTGTATGTATGTATGTACTTTGTATCGGTTATGTCGGGATGAACAGTTATAACTGTCCCAGTTTGGAATTTGTACCGTATGACTCTGATGTAATATTATTTTGGTAATGACTCTGTATGATCTTATGTTGATTATTGTATATTATTACGTTGCATTGTGAGATTCTGTGTTGCTTAGTTTCTTCGTATTTTTCTTTTCTTTACCCCAACGGCTCGTCATTACACATGAGCTCTTGTGGTGGGCCTGACTCGGCCCACTTTATAAAGAAATAATCATATATGACCTACGTAGCAGGGATACTCCAGGTAGGGGAAGAAGCGCGTGTCGCGTGCGCCACGCGTGCGGGGGTGCGCCGCGGTGCGCCGCGGTGCGTACGGGGTGCGCCTGGTGGCGTATCCCCGTATTCCAAGGCGCCGATACGTGGGGGTGCGCCAAATGGGGTGCGGGAGGGGCAGAAATGGTAATTATACAGCAGTAATTAAAAAAAAAACACGCAGTCGCCTTCTTTATTAATCGATCGAGAGAAAACATAAACCCTAATTGGAGATTTCGTCGCCGTCGCTCATCCGCCTTCCCTCTTCTCGCCGCCGCTGCAGCTCATCCCGCCGCCGCCGCTCATCCCGCCGCCGCTCATCCCGCCGCTGCCGCTCATCCCGCTGCCGCTCATCAAGGTACGTATTCTATTATTTTTTGCACCTTCTAAGGTACGCCTTCTTTATTAATCGATCAAGGTACGTATTCTATTAATAAAATTGACACATAATGACTTTTAATGTTAGTTCCTAATACTGATGGAGTTGCATTAGAAGCCTACTAGTTTTATCATGCTACGTAATTTGGTGCTGTACTAATGACAGTGAAATTGCAAGCTTTCCAGTTGTAGTATGCTACATAATTTAGTGTCGTACTAGTGCCAATGAACTTGTTAGCCAATTTACTGATTTAGCGTTGTACTAAACCTAGCTACGTAATTTGTTTCTGGTAATATGTATGTTTCTGGAACTTGATTGCATTCTTGTTATGTTATCACTTAATTTGTTAAATTAACCTATCTGATTTATGGGAAAGAATTACACCTAAACTGCTAGTTGGTTTGCAGTTTTGCTCCCTACAAATTTACATTTACTTTTTGAATTTTTGCTTTGAACAAATTTACATTTACTTTTAAAATTTGAGTTCTAATTTAATGATCTTGGTATGACTTTTGTATTCACATAATGTCTAATTTCAGAGGCGCTGTTAATTTATTTTTTTAAAATTCACTTACAGTTATTGAGTTATGGAATCTTCAACAAGTTCAGCTGCAAGTTCTGCAACAGCCCCGGTTGTTCAAAGCCAACAAACAAATGTAGATGTCTTGTGGAAACACATGACGAAAATTGTAAAATCAGGTGGAAGAAGCGGAAATGCAAAAATCAGGTGCAATTTATGTAATTTTGAATTCACGGGCTCATATTCAAGAGTAAAAGCACATTTGATGAGGATAAAAGGAATGGGAGTTAAAGTTTGTACCAAAATCACTCCCGAAATATTTAGTGCACTACAAAGAGAGTTGGCGGAGGAGGAAGAGAAGAAGAAAGCAATTGAAATTCCACTACCTCCTTCGTCAAACACTAAATCATGTAGTAGTGCTTGGGTAGGAGTTCAAAAGATGGAAATGGAAGGATCAAAAAGGAAGGTAGTTGACATGAATAATCCAATCCAAAAGGCATATAATATGGAGAGGAGATCACTATTGGATGGCGAGATTGCAAGAGCATTTTATTCCGGGGGCTTGCCTTTTCATTTTGCTAGAAATCCTCATTACCGAAAGTCATATACAATGGCTTCCGAATTCAATCTTTCAAGCTATGTTCCTCCCTCTTACAATGCTTTGCGCACAACTTTATTGCAAAAGGAAAGGGCTAATGTTGAGCGATGTTTGGAATCAATCAAGACCACTTGGAAGGAGAAAGGTGTGAGCATAGTTTCTGATGGATGGAGTGATAGTCAAAGAAGGCCATTAATAAATTTTATGGCGGTTACAGAGAATGGTCCTATGTTCTTAAAAGCGGTCAATTGTGAAGGTGAATACAAAGATAAGTTCCACATTGCAAACTTGATTCGAGAGGTGATCATGGAGGTAGGGCCTCAGAATGTTGTTCAAGTTGTCACTGATAATGCGCCAGTTTGCAAGGCGGCAGGTATGATAATCAAAATATACGTGCTTTGTGATTTGTCCATTTTTTGCACATTCCTCAATACTTCTCTTATCTTGTTTAATAATCTGTCATTAACTTATTACTTATTAGGTATGATTATTGAGGCCTCCTTTCCTCATATATTTTGGACTCCATGCGTAGTGCACACTCTTAATTTGGCACTAAAGAATATTTGTGATCCCAAGAATACCGAGTCTAATAAAGAGGCTTTTGATGAGTGCAATTGGATTAAAGAAGTGGCTAACACAGCAATGATGATTAAGAATTTCATTCTTAATCATAACATGGTGAACACAATGTTCAACATGATATCTCCCTTGAAGCTTCTTACTGTTGCTGAAACAAGATTTGCATCTGTGATTATCATGCTCAAGAGGTTTAAACTATTGAAACGTCCTCTTGAAACATTGGTACTTTGTGAGGAATGGAGTACCTACCGTGAGTATGATCCTGAGAAAGCTCTAATCATGAGAACCACAATACTTGATGAAACTTGGTGGGATAAGGTTGAATATGTGATTCAGTTCACTGGTCCTATGTATGATATGATTCGTTTTGCTGATACAGATAAGCCTTCACTCCATTTGATTTATGACATGTGGGATGATATGATTGAGAAAGTGAAGACTATCATATATAATCATGAAAAGAAAGAGCTCTTTGAGAATTCTACATTTTATGATGTAGTTTATGGGATTCTTATTGTTAGATGGACTAAGAGTTCTTCACCACTTCATTGCCTTGCACATTCACTCAACCCAAGGTAAACTTATAACCTCTAAATGTACTAATTAATTCTTTGATTCATAGATAGTTTATGCTCGACTTTGATTCTTTTATTAATCATTTTGTGTAGGTACTATAGTCATGCATGGCTTATTGCAGCTCAAGATCGTATTCCTCCTCATCAAGATATCGAGCTATCCCAGGAAAGAAACAAATGCATCAAGAGGTATTTTCCAGATCAGGAGGCAAGACAAGCTGTAAGTGTTGAGTTTGCCCGATTTTCGGGACAGATGGATACCTTTGGTAGTGCTGACTCTATAGAAGATAGAGGCACTTTGGATCCAAAGATGTGGTGGCTTATTCATGGAGCTTCAGCTCCAAATATTCAGAAAATAGCTTTGAAGCTATTAGGCCAACCATGCTCTTCTTCTTGTTGTGAAAGAAATTGGAGTACTTATTCCTTCATTCATTCCGTTAGAAGGAATAAGATACTACCATCTCGGGCGGAAGACTTGGTTTATGTGCACAACAATCTTCGACTCCTTTCTAGAAAGAGTCCCTTATACTTGACAGGAGAGACAAGGTTGTGGGATGTTGGAGGCGATCACTTTAGTCCATTAGATGGTGCCGAAGAGCTTGAGATAGCGAGTCTTTCTCTTGATGAGCCGGAGATGGAAGCTATGATTATCCAAGATGATGATTGATTTCAACTTTTAAGTGTCAAATGAATATTTAATATTATGTCTTTTATGATTATCCAAGATGATGACTATGTCTTTTAATATTATGTCTTTTATTTAATATTATATATATATATATAATATTTTTAATTTGCCGTATCCCCCCGCACCCGAATCCCCATTTTTTTGAATTTGCCGAATTTCCGTATCCCCGTATCACGCACCCCCGCACCCGCACCCGCACCCATGCTTCATAGTATATGACTCTGCTACTTTTTTGTGTAGTTTTGTTTAAGAAATGACTCATACAGCATTAGTAATCCCGACCCCTTTGCTCATTACCTATAGGCACTTGGGTATCCACAGTGACCGAGAGCATTAGAGTTCAATATAGTGCATGTAGGATTCGAACGAGTAGAAATGGTGCGGTGAGAGGAACAATTTATCTCTTATTTTTATGTTGGTTATGTATTGTGATAGATGTATTAGCCACTAAACATTTGTATATTGTAAAGACATTGCAACTAGTATGACTACTGTTTTGGCATTGTTTGTTATATTGGACAACTCAGATGTAATCTTTCATGTATGCATCATATTTTCTTATTGGTCGTACTTGTGATAGCTACTTATTCCAAGTCACGATAATTGTGCAATAGGTGGTCATTACATGTGGCCACCATGGCAAAGAAATGAGGAGCATCCTTGGAAGAAGAGTGAAATATGATAATGTATTTGAGGTTTGATATAGATGGGAAAGGGAAGGGCGATAGAGTGAAGGAATAAGGGAGAAGAGACATAAGAAGTGCTACAGAAGTAGCTACAAGAGACATCGTATGTCAATGAATAATAATATGACCATATTCCAAAAATATACGCATATAAAATAAATATAATTGCATTTTGATATCTTGGAAATCATGGTAACGTTCAACGCTGGATAAAGAATTAAGCGGAATAGAAGGACATACAAAGACAAATATGAGAGAAACAATTTGAAATTAAGGTGGAATAGTTGATGTTCAGCCAATTCTAATTCAAGTTTGATTACAGGGATACATACACACACATACATATATGTGTGCGATCGCGCGAGCTGTGGCTATTTGAACAAATACATGGAAAAAATGTAGAAAAAACTACTTTTATGTTTTTTTTAAAAGATCTATAAATTATTGTCAAAGATACGAGCGTGCATGTGTGTCATAATGAAGGGATCAATTGACCTAGCAGGCAGATGCCATACCTAATAAAACAAAGACAGAGATCGACAAAAAGATCAAAGAAAAAGATAATGTAAATCACTTTCTTCTATTACGACTCCGAAGATGTAACCATGCATCGCAATACCAGCAACTTAAATTTGGAAGTTATATTTTTTGTTGAATCTTTAATCGTCTTCTCCGATATTGTAAAAACTCTAAGTTGTCTATTTTGCATTTTTTAGTTGTGCATCTGAACTCTAAATTTATTGTTTGAATTGGATTCAGGTCTGCATTACTTTACTTTGTACCCAAATTGTGTATTAAAATAGGTTTCTTTGGCGTTCCATGCTACTAAATTACATAGTACAATGGGTTCTTTCTTTTCTTTGTTTCATTGTTTGTGAACCAAATGTCAAATTGTCTAATACTTGAACCGTTCAAAGCGTGTGGTTTTTTTTAGTTTTTTAGAAGTGTGTTCGGAAGTGTTTATATTCAATTGTTTAATTATTCAATTGTTGAAAAATTGCTGAATTGTTTTGTAGTTTGAAATGTTTGAAACAAATGCTGACTCGGCAAAGGTTACACTCAAGTATTACTAAACAACTAGTGTCCAACCAGCTAAGGCTGTTATAGTAACGGTAAATTTACAATTATTATACCATTACCAAGTAATTGAGAATCAATATTGAGTTACAACGGTATACCATTGTTATCGGTATGGTAACAGTAAATTTATCATTTTTAACGGTAAATCTGACGGTAAAGAAATGTCAAAACCAGTTGTAACGGTAAATTGACCAGTTATATTAATTCTGTTTTTCACTATTTTGTTAGTTCAAATTATGGACACTTTTTGAAGATATATCAGACTTAAGAAGACGTTTGTAGTTTTATTTATGATGTTGTTTCTTATATAGTTTTTCTAACTTAAAAATTGGAGGTTAACAAAGTTATTCTTTAATATCGTTGTAGACAACTTGCGATGAATTAAGAAAATTTTCGATGTCAAGTAAAATAAATATAAATGCCGATATATGCGTTAGCTGACTTAACATCAACAATAAAGTATTCAATTTTATCATCATCAAAGTTCTAATGCAATAAAAATTTAATGTCTTTATTTATTAATAAATTTATCATTATCAATCAATGGTATATCAATCTATCGGTATACCAATGTTCATAATATTAATAATGGTATCGGTAAAGTATCGATAATCATGTTTCATTTACCAATAGTATCGATATGGTAACAATTTTCTCTTATTGATAACGATTAATATTACCATAACAGTCATACAATCAGCGCATTACATGCTGTAATGTTGTAAATATATAAATGTTTAAATTTCAGATATATTGTAAAAAAATAGAATTTCAATACAATGTATGGTGAATATATTGATATATATGTATGTGTGCGCACGCGCGCGCTTCAAATTGAGCTCGTTATTTTTATAGGTATATAATTTTTGTTATGCAATTAAAATATTTTGGTGATAGTTAAATCATATCATTTTCATGGAACTTGATTCAATTCCAACAAGGATATGAATTTAGCAAGGAACCCTCGACCTTATATGTGAGGGTCACATGTTCTAATCAACTACGCTACCATTATGGATGTTAAATCATACCATTTTCGTTAATGTATACGATGTACATATTGAATTTGCTATTTACAGGATTAAATATTATCTAATAGATTAGGATACCAATATACAGATATCCACTAGTTCAAAGATTGATTTGACTTGCACGAACAATTACAACTACAGATCAAGCATTTTTGTGTTACGAAGTTAGTTGAAACACGACTTTTTAATAAGATAGATGATGATTTGCTTGGAAATCGTATGATGATATATATTGACAAAGAAATTTTTAAAAATGACCTTCAAGCGATCGTAGACGAAATTAGTTTCCATGATTTCGCAAAACACAATTTAGATATGGTATTAAGTAACCTAGACTTATTTTTATGCAAGTTTGCAAATTTTATCAATGTTAATGCAAACTAGTTGAACTCTGTTATTTTCATGTGTATGCAAGATTGCTTTAGTTATCTGTTCTAATGCAAATTAGTTAAACTTGTTGTTTTCATATAATATTTGAACATCCATCTTATATCACCCACTCAAAAACATTTAGCTTCATTGCTACCTTTATAAATATAATAAGATCATTTTTTTTAATCAATCTCCTTGGGCTTAAATATGATAAGGTCACTCTTTCCATCAATTTCTTGGAATACTAAGCGCTTCTCTAATAACAATTGAATCCATTAATTTCTAACTAAGGTTGCATTTGCTTATAGTGCAGATTGTTTAATGTTGAATGCTAAATGTTAAAATTATTGTCTATTTATTTTAAGTTCTCCGTTTACATTCTTTTTTGGGGCATTTCACCAGAAGGACAAACTTTGCGGTCCAATTAGTTTCTAGGACACACATCCAAAGAAATTACTTTCAAGGCCAAAGTCAGCAGAATAATTACTTTTAAGGACAAAGTCAGCAGTCCAATTACTTTCAAGGACATAATTTCATAGGTTTTTAGGCCCTAGAAACTAATTATTTTACGTTTTGTCCTTGAAAGTAATTATTTCAGTTGTCTGTCCTATAAACTAATTCCACTTGCTAAAGAGACCCTTGTGGCTAATTTCCACTTCTTTTTTTCTAGATTAAACTATTTTAATGATATTACACTTTCAATAAATTATAAAGTGATGATAATTGAATTTGAAAAAAATCCGAAAAAAAATATACTATGGTAATAAAAGCGGTAAGATACGAGTATCAAAATTCGATCACTAAATAAACTGTAATTTCTTAGAAATTGTAATAAGGACTAATATGTCATTTGTTAAAATTGTGCTAGAAGTTCTAAGCACTCATAAGCTAGTTTTAAATGATTGTTATAGATAAGCTTTTTGTACTATAAAGAACCACTTGTTGTAGTCTATCATAGGAAATATATTGCTTACGCATTATTACCAACGCCTTGCCGACAACAATATATAGGTGCTAATGGGGTGTCAGTAATGGCATCACCCATGTCCATAACCCTCCTAGCCGATGTTTCTCTTTCACATTTCAATCGTAAAAAAACCCATCACCTCCTCAACCTCAATTCGCCGCTGCTGCCTCCTTCAGCCTCCAGCCCTCCCCTACGCACGCCTGCCTCTGACCTCCAGCCCCTCCCCAACCCACCCAAAGCCACTCAATCCCCAGCATCCAGCCTTCCCCTCGGCCACGCACACCTACCTCCAACCTCCCGTCTCCCCTCCAACCTCCCCTTCGACCACACATGCCCTAGTCTCCTCCTCGGTCATGCAAGCCCTAATTCGAAGGCCCAGTCTCCGTCGACTTCGAACGCCGCCGCCTCCTCCTCACTCGACGCCGTTGCAAAGCCCAAGCCACATATCCCCTTCATCCTAGTTCGCTCAAGACTCTGTCGGTATGATATATTTTTCCGATTCAATTTTTATGCAATACTATGATTTGATTAGCTTCGTATATGATATAGATTTGTTGGTTTAAATTCGTTAGTATAATCGTTGACATAGGTTGTTGGTATGATAATTCGTATATGATTTGAGATATTGTTGGTACCGTTATGAAATTGTTAGATAAATTCATTGTTATTGATATGGCATTATTAATGAAACCCCGTAGAAGATAAATTCATTGTTATCGATATAGTATTATTAATGACACCACGTAGATGTGTTTAATTTGATCTCGTTTGACAAGTACCGTATGTGGTCGTTATATAGATATTTGTTTTTTAAATAAAACGAAAATCGATATTCATATGATACATTATTTGTCGGATTTGTCCAAGTATTGGACAAGTTAAAAACGCAGTGGTATTTATGTTTCATAAATCAATATTTCAAATTGAACGATTAATGAAATTTCGACGACGCTTCTTTTTTGTTCCCCGTGTACGCTCTCTTTTGCGTATGAAATGGAAAACAAGAGGAAGTGCTGCTAAAATTTGGTTAATCATTCGATTTGAAATGATTTATGAAACATAAATATCATTACGTTTATAATGGGAAGTAGGATGATCGGCCATTTAAAAAAGTGTAGAAATTTCTAGGTTATATGGCTTTGAAATTGTTTGTAAATTCCATTGTTTTATAACTAAATTAATAATGTTATTAAATGTATTAATAAAATTAATGAAATTACGTAATAATAAATTTAATAATGTTATTTAAAGTAAAATAAAACTAATAATGTTATTTAAATTAAAAACAAAATTAATAATGTTATTTAAATTAAGAACAAAATTATTAATGTTATTTAAATTATTCATAAAAATAATAATGTTATTTAAATTAAGAATAAAATACTACTATGTGAAATATAATGTAAACTTTGTTTACGTGTAGAGGATGGAAGATGGATTTTTTGAAAGTTCGAAATTGAATGTACATGAAAGGTAAAAATAGAGGAACGATTACACTGCACTTTAGAAATGACGTGGATGCATTCATGAAAGGTGACATATGTATATAGTAATAAAACTAATATAAAAGAAGTCTAATGTCCATGTTCGAAATGTCGTTGCTTGAAACTTAAAGAGTATTATACTGTGATATTACATTTACATCAATGATTTTATGTTCGACTATTTTGTGTGGATATATAATGAAGAAAAATATCACGTTGTACAAGAAGGGACCGTAAATATGAATGTGGATTGTGATGAACCCCTTATTGGTGAAAATGTTGATAAAGAAAATAGGATGATTGAAAATATTAACAATATCTTTTGTTTAAGAGTCAATTTAAACAACAAAACCCAAGGGTTCAACTCAGTAAAGGATTTGAGGCTTGGTTTCAGAAATATGTAAGCATATACATACATATAGATATACACACACATAATTATTGAATGAACTTAGCATGAAACAGTTTAACTATTACGTATGCTGATGTGTATTACTTTAATGCAATAGATAGATTGTTGATAATGAAATCAGTGATACTTATTATAAAACTCTTGCGTTGGGTTCAATGACGAAATACAAAAAGAGTGTCCAATCCTGTACGTAAATGGATTTAAATTTCACATTGAAACCGGTAAAACAACTTACAATAGTGAAGTATGTGTCAAAGGCGACGAACAGGATGATGATTTACAAGATTATTATGGAGTGTACAAGAAATAACTGAACTCACTTATTCTGCAATGCCGAGCTTAAAACATTTTTATTCAAATGCGATTGGTTTGATACTACTTCTGATGTAGCAGTACGTCGTATACATAAAGATTATCCTGTTATTGAGGTAAATCATAAAAGACGATATAAAGGAAATGATCCATTTGTGTTAGCAATGCAAACAACACAAGTATATTATGTGTCTTATCCTGCCATAAACAACAAGGACGATTGATGGGTTGTCATTAAAACAAAACCTAGATGGTCATTCAAGGGGATATGATCATAACCGATGATCAGCCGTACCAAAATGATCCGAAGGACAACGAAATACTTCAAATAACAGAAAATGTTGATGATATAGGGCCACTTAACAATAAAGTATTTGATAAAGTTGAATTAGATGAAGATGTCGAGCTTGATGATGATGATGTCGAAGTAAATGAACATGAGTATGCTGATGATATTGTAAATGATGCTGACAATTGGTAGCTTATGTATAATTTATTAAAAGATTGCTTTCTCTATTTGTGTTGATCTATAATATGAAGATGAATTTATTATTCTTTATTATATTATATACATATGTACATATTATTATAACAGATATGTCTAGTTGACGCCGACGCATCCATGGTGGCTCATCATTGGGTCATGGTGGCTCCTGCTCATCATAGTATGACAGAGACGACGCACATATTATGCCACCATTCATTCAGACTATCGACGTTCCTGATTCTTCTGTGGATGGTACTAGTCCATCGACTCATGTATCTGAGACGGGCTCTTCAACATCCGTGTCTCGACTTAATGTCTTCCCTATTGGACGAGGATCGGGATGAGTAATTACATACTCACATACACAAACACGTACATGTACATATACATACATATACACTCACACACACATTGGATGCATACATAAACACATACATACACATACATGTACGTATACACACATGCACACATGTATACAATAATTTACTAATTAAATAATTATACATTAATATATGTGTATGGATATGATTTCAACAGCGACGCCGCATCTGAGGCCATCCATGATGGCTTGCTTGCACGGATTACGAGATTTTGGCCTATATTTGATAACATTCCCGATGAAGTGAAGGTCATGTTCGAAGAATTTATGGTAAAATAATTTTATTACATAACACGTTATAAAAATATGTATATAATTTTGTGCATAATATATTTAATTTGCATTTGCATAGGAAATTACCTTGAAAAGAGGGTGTTCACGAAAAGCTAGTGTATAAAGCTTGGTCGGCCGCAATGTCCAAAAAATACCACGAGTGGACGTATGGTATGTGTAGGAGTGGCAAGAAGCATCCAGCTCTTGCCCAGGAGATATACGAGCAGTTCTTATGGAGTTGGATGATAGAAGAATCCAAGAAAATATCGAAACGGAATTCCAAAAGTGGAAACATAAATCCTAAATTGCATACCAGTGGCTCCAAATCATATGCAGATAATCGTAACGATCTGATACATATTTATTTGTTAAATTTATTTAACATTTTAAATAAATTAAAATAGACTTGTATGATTGTGTATTTAATTCAAATTTAAGTATGAAGAGCAGCACGGTGAGCCTTCATCTTGACAACTCTTTTGCATAACTCACATAACTGAGTCATCGGATGGGTCCACCATCAATAACTGGGTAGATGATGCTTCTACCGAGTTTGTGGTATGTACATAATATTTATGTATGTATATGTATAAAATTCTAATGAATATGTAAAATGCAAAATAGGCAAAATATCGGGCTATGATTGAGAAGCTTCAGAATCAAGGTGTGGAGATAACAAGGGAAGTGGATGAAGATGTATTCAACGGACTCACTAGAGCTGCTGCAAAAGGGCGGATCATAAGCCCAACTAAAGCAATATTTCGAGGGTATGTAATAGCTTAAACATTTGTTATATACATAATATGATAAAAGTATATATGTATACAAAACCATATACATATATATGTATAGTATACTATATGTATGTGTATATTGGTTTTAAATCTCAAAAACCACATGTACACACATGTATTTTATACGAATGTTTAGCATAACTAAGTTTGAGTTATTTTAAATTCCAAGAACCACATGTATCCTGTATGCATCCCAAAAATCGTTATTTTAAAAATAAATTGACTTTGAGTTAAAATATATAAGTTAAGTCACTCAATAAATTAAATAAATATATAACTAGGTTGAATTATAGATTTTGTTTCAATAAATTTAACAAGAAATATATATTTTTTTTAAATCACACAATAAATTAAACAAATATATAAGTTAAATCACTCAATTAATTAAACAAATACATATATAGTTGAGTTAAATTATAAATTTTGTTTCAATAAATTAAACAAGAGTACGTTTGTATAAGTCAAATCACTCAATAAATTATATATATACATGTATGTATATATATGTATATGTATGTATATTATATTATATATAATTAGGTTAAAATTTTGTTTCAATAAATTATACAATAGTGTATTCGAGTTAAATTATAGATTTTTTAAATCACACAATAAATTAAATAAATATATAAGTTAAATCATTCAATTAATTAAGCAAATATATATATAATTGAGTTAAGATATAAATTTTGTTTCCATAAATTAAACAAGAGATATAGATTTTTTAAATTGCACAATAAAGTAAACAAATATATAAGTTAAATCACTCAATTAATTAAACAAATATATGATTAACGCAAATTTAAAATTTTTGTTTCAATAGATACAATAGTTCGAAATAAAAAATTGCTCGTTATTAACAAACAAATTGGTTAAAATGTAGAGATTGTCATTAGATAGAGCTGCTACAATTAGTAATGTTGTAGAAGAAGAAAACCGACGGTTGAAGTCACACGTCAGTAAGCTGGAGAAGAAGCTGAATTGCTTACTAGTGCACTTTTGCGACGCTTTCCGAACGAGGACATTTCTGGTGATGGCGGGCATGGTTGGAGGGAGTAGGGAGTATTTGTGTTGTTATTATTTGGATGCTTGGTTTATATATAGTATGATGATACTGCTTGGATATTTGGTTTGTTCTTTGATAGTACTGGTTGGATATTTTGTTTGTATTGTGATGGTAATGTTTAGGATGTTATGATGTTGGATAACGTTTATGATATTATTATGTTGGATAATATATATTATATTGTGATGGTATTGAGATGATATTGAGATGATATTGCGATAATATTTGATTGGTATTATAATGATAGTGAGATGAATATATATTGTATATCTTTGAATGTGTGATTGAGGTTAGAAATACAGTAAAAATGCTGCAAAATTGTTTTAGCTTTGGTGTCAGTAAGGCATCGATAGAGCGTCGGAAAATTTGAATTTGACAATTTAACTAGGCATCGGTAAGGTGTCGGAAAACTCAAGTTACACAATTTCAATTTTAGTAGGCATGGCGTTGCAATTGCGTCAGAAACATGACGTGCGTCAAAAAAATGCGTCGGTAAATACCCTACGCAAGACGTCTACATGGCGTGAAAAAAAAATTCCACCCGTAAATCTACTGATGCCCAATATGGCATCGGCGTGGCATCGATAAGTCCATTACCGATGCCCCGTCGATGCATTTTGGAGTCGGTAAAGTACTGTGCTTTTGTATTGCAATGCACAAATCGAGAAATGTTCCAAAAACAAAACCACTTGTTGCAAACAAGCACACCCTAATTTACACTTCCACTGAAAATATAATTTGACAATGTCCCTTTCCTGTACCGGTAATGAGAATATATCTTAGAATTGATACCACTATTTTCATCCGACTATCTCGATATAAAATGTAGGGTAGGAGAAACAATAATGATTTGTTCATATCAAACTCGAAGTGCCATGCTATTCAATATGGCAAAGGCATAGTTCCTTCTTCATTTTTTAACAAACAAAACCATGTTAAAAATTCTAATGAAGTTCTCTATTATATAAAAATGACAGTCTAATTAGTTTATCAATTTAAACTAATAAAATCGTCTTTAAAACTGGAAAAAGCACAACCACGTTTACCTTTTTAATTTACGGAATCAATTAACTAACAATCAGCATATTCCCAACTTTAATTTACGTGGATTCCACTGGAAAATTGCCACGTGAATGAATCAACAATTGCTGAAAACACAAAATAAGAAATTAACAGAGAAAAGACATACCTGCTCTACCATATGATGTTTAAGAACATGATCTTTATCAAGAATTTTAATTGCTACGTGATCATTTGTCTGAACATTTCGCGCAAGTTTAACTTTAGCAAAGCTCCCTTCGCCTAGAGTCCGCCCTAGCTCGTACTTTCCTACCCTCGTACGTGCACCGCCCGCGCTCATTTTTCTTTTTTCTTATTTTTTTCTTCCTGAGGAAGGACGAAGGAGAACTGAAAAAACAAGAGAACATTTTTAGAATGAAATGGATGGCAGGAGAAATTTGGAGCGATGAGAGAGAAAACAGGGGGCAATGAGTTTCCTAGTCTAGGCTGGATTTGACGTGTTCTTAGTTTAAATATGGATTTTTATTGGATTTGGCCTAGTTTCGAAAGTAATTAACTTATTTAGTCCTCTTTCGAAACTAATATCGGATATAGCCTTGTTTTGGCCAGCTCAGCTTCGAGCTGGCCAAAACATACTGGCGACTTTTCAAAAGTCGCCAGTATTATTTTTTTTTGACCAAAACGCGGGCGACTTTTGGAAAGTCGCCCACTAACGATTTCCCAAAAGTCGCCCTCTTTTTTTTAAAAAAAAATGGGCGACTTCTGGGAAATCGCCAGTGGGCGACTTCCCAAAAGTCGGCCATTCGAGGCTCTGCAACATAACCAGAGCCCCCCACTCTCTTCCTTCCTCATTCTCAACACTTCCCCTTCTCTACTCAAAAACTCCAAACCCTACAATTCGAATTTTTTCCCAAACCCAATTAAATTTCGTCTATTTTTCAACAAAATACAAGATGGCAAGCTCTTCAACTCGGGATGTGCCTCAAGGTATGGGAAAATCAAAAAGTTTTCAATTTAGGGTTTTGAAGGAATTTGCAAATTATGGTTTTTAATGATTGTTAGCAATCATTGATGGTTGTGGTATCTATGTATGGTTGAAATCATTGGTAAAATGCTGAAAAACAATCCGTAAATTTGTAGTGTTATGTTGAAAAATAATTTTGAGAATAGTGTTATTTTGTATACGTGTAGATTACTCGGAGATGTTACCTGGACCAATTGATGGTTCTGTCCTGTATTTGCAACAACGGCATCGAACGAATAATCCGGAATTTGTCGCGGTAACAATCTTAGTATTCAAAATGTACATATATCTGAAGGTAATGTATGTAACATGTTGATAATTTTTTTGTGATATATTGACAGGGCAATACTGCAGACAAAACCATAGATCATTCGTCTAAAATGAATAGAGTAACATCTGCTCATCCAGGCGTTATACAGTTGATAGACCAAGCTGGATTTGGACTGGTTTTTAGGGTGGGGCACATCCAGTTAGATCATCATCTTATCACCGCTTTGGTGGATAGATGGAGGCCGGAGACATCGACATTTCACCTACGAGCCGGGGAGATGACTATCACGTTGGGTGATGTTGCGTGCTTATTTGGCATACCCATAGACGGTGCTCCGTTGACCAACCCTGATCCAGCTGATTATCTTACTTTATGCCATGAGCTCCTAGGTTTAACTCCTCCAGCTGAGGAGTGGTGGGGAAACGAAATGGTACGGACATTATGGTTTAGGGAACAATTTGTGGATGACATTCCAGCAGACGCCACGGAGATTCAGATTGAGCAACGAGCCAGGGCCATTATATTGCATATTATATGCTCGAGGTTGATATGCGATCATTCTAAGACACGGATATGGCTTAGATGGCTTCCATTTTTAGTAAACTTTGATGTTTGTCGGCAATATTCGTGGGGCAGTGCAGTTCTAGCATATACTTACTACGAGTTGACGAGGCTTGCTTTGCAAGAGAGCGATAGCATAGGTGGTTGTGTGAGTCTAGTACAGGTATGTCCATTATTTACTTTCGGCGACCGTTATTCCATATTCTTTTATCCAACCGCAACCATGTGTCATCTTTTATTTGCAGCTTTGGTGTTGGACTTATCTACCCGTGGGTAGAATAACGATGAGGAGGACGGCGGTTGATTTATCATTGCCATACGGTGCTAGGTATAATTAATTATGTAGTATACTAAGTATACGTGTTTGGAATTGAGAAGTCACAATTTAATTTTTGTACAGGTGGGTAGGACCTAAAAGCACCGTTTCATCGCCGAGGCGTCATGTAGCCTTCTACCGTAATGAGCTCGATGTGCTAGACTATCAGTCTGTGACTTGGACCCCGTACGACGATATGCTTGGAAATCTGCCAAACTTATGTACCATTTCCATTCAGCTGTGGACTGCTCGGGTGCCTCTGATTTGCTTTAATGATGTCGCCTATCATCTGCCTGACCGAGTGATGAGGCAGTTTGGTATGGCCCAGCATTTACCGGAACAACCACCGCATTACAGGATCGATATTGAAGCTGGGGAGTTTGCTATGGCAATTGAGACGTGGATCGCGCGCTACGTGCACACGCAACAGGAACGCGAGTTCACATTGTCCGAAGAAGAATATCTGTCTTGGTATTGGAACATCACGCGTCGATATGTTCTTTGTGCCATCGATCCACCTACAGCGCCTCCTGTTGTTGCATACCCTTACACTCCTAGAGCACCTCTCGAAAGGAATGTGGTACGTAGTGCATACAGTTTTTATTTCAATATTTAAATTTTATCCCTTATCTTGAATTTTATGTCATGGCAGGCGGACGGCATTTACCGTGCGATAGAAATTGTGGACGAGCTTGCACAAGAGGTTCCTCAAAGGTCGCAGGGGAAATGCTTTAGTGTAAAACGCATCTTGGAAACTATTTTGGGAAGAAACAAGATAACAAGACCAAGACCGCCTCCGCCAGCACAGTTGCTCATCGAACCGCCTCCTCCTCCGCCTCCCACTACTCGTACGTATCAGCGACGTAGACATCGAAAAGGAGCATCTTCATCTCAAGAAACACAGGTTGAAGTTGCTCTCGGTCCTTCACAGCCTATAGATCCTACACAAGCAAGTGAAGAGGAGGATTCGCCGGATGAAATTCCACTGTCTATGAGAAAACCAAAACGAACTCCACGAGAACTTCGTAGGTTGAAGAACTGAGGATGGTATAATTAATTGATATGCGTTGTCCGGATTTGTTTTGTTGCATTGCAGGATGTTAATTGTTTGAATTAAATTGTTGAATTGGTGGATGTAGTAATTTGACTTGTGGATGATTGAGTTCGAATGAAATGTTGAATTATTGGATGTTGTAATTTGTTCAATCATTGGATGACTGAAATGTTGAATTAGGCGTTGTTGAATTAATGCAACTGTTGGTGGTACATGGTTTCTGTTTTGAAACCCTGCAGTTTTGGGGCGACTTTTCAAAAGTCGCCTACTGGCGACTTTTGAAAAGTCGCCCCAGAACTGCAGGGTTTCAAAACAGAAACCCAGCCCTTTAACCTTCCTCATAACTTACTTTACCAAATTGCAACTATAGAACCTAAAACCTAACCCACTTCTCTCTTCCACAAATTCAATATTTCCGACGGCAAAAGAATATCTTTTTGAGATTTACAAACACCAAAAGAAGGTAAGATTCATAAGCTCTATTAATTTTGTTTAATCTTTTGCGATTTACTATAACTCCAACTTTGATATTTTCAAGAATGGATAATTGGGAGATAGACGACGAGACGATGATGAAAATGTATGACGAATTTGAACAACAACGAGGCTCTACGCCGGTTAATGAAGTAAATGTTGCAGTTGATTTCGTCCCCGAAACACAGGTTGAAAACTTGCCCCCCTCTAGGGTTGGCGGTACATCGACATTGGCCATGGATAGCGGTGAACCAAAACATCAAACACTTCATGGAAGATTAATGGATGTGCTTGCTCGTCGTAACACAAACAATGCTAGTACAAGCCGGACACCGCCTCCGGTACTTTGTTATTGCGGAGATGAATGTAAAGTGGTTGTGTGTCGGAATGAAAGGAATGTGGGCCGTCGCTTTTACCGTTGTGAATCGTACGACGATAATAAGATACGCCCAAATCATGTTGAATGTTGTAACTTTTTTAAATGGAAAGATCCAGAAATGTGTCAGAGGGGAGTTGCATACGCCCTTGAGATGCAAGCGGAAAACGCCCGTTTGGAGAAGTTGAACCTACAATATCGCAACGCACTATTGAATAAGGGTGTACCATTCGATAAGTTGAGTCCTCGTACATTGTGGGAGGAGAAGTAAACACAAATGTAATTGTATCGTTGAATTTGTATCGGTAGCTTTCATTTATATGTAATTGTATTATGTATCGTTGAACGAGTATTGTCAAGGTTTACGAAACACTAGCTTACATCTCGAACATAGCACATGAAATAAAAACACAAACTGTTCTTACATTAACAACATACGGTTTACAAACATCAAAGCAAGAATAACACGCATACGAAAACTACATAACTGAATCACAACGACTCCTTTTGTGACCGTGCATACCACATTTACTGCATCTATTAGGCCTTGGAGGCTGCATCTCGTCCATAACGCCTTTAATTCTAGTTGACTTAGGCCTTCCTGGAGCTCGCCTTGCAGGAGGTGGAAGTACCATTTGACCTTCGTGTGGTGACCAAAACCTTTTATCTCGTACGGGATGAAATTCTCCAGAGTATGCCGCTAGGTAATTCTGAACAGAGTACCAATGCGATGCAAAATCATGATGAGCTCTGTTCGCACCGTTGGCCACCGACGAACAAGCAGCCATCACATGAGCGCAGGGGAGATGCTGTAGTAATGGGATGTTGCATGTACATGAACAAGTGCTACCATCGATTATAACTTTGAATTCATCTCCGAAGTAATGAATCACTTGCCATTCAATCTGACTGAAACGGACAATCCGACAACGTCTAGCTTCGCTTGCTCTCTCCGCTATTTTTGCTTCCCATTTTGGCGTGACACGAAGTGTGGAATTCTTAGCCAACTCTCTTTTTTGGCAAAAGTAATCAACGGATCGATAGAAGGTACGTGCAACAAGTGCTCGAATAGGCAAAGATCTAGCACCCCTAAGTACACCATTAAAACTTTCTGACGCATTAGTCGTCATAACATGAAAACGACCACCATCATCCTTACATAAAGCCCAATTTTCTTCCTTTCCACCCAAACTTCTCTCTATCCAGTTGTGTGCTCTTACACTGGTGGTTTTAATTTCCTCACGAATCTTTATATACTCAATCTCCTCAGAGGCACATGCAGCAGCGTAGAATAAACCGGTCAATCGTTTGTCTTTGAAACCCGCTGCTTGAAAGTTAGCTTTCAAATGTCTGGCACAGTATCTATGTTTATGTGCAGCTAACCATTTGCTCTGCAACGCTGTAGGTATTCCTTTCATTCTATCAGAAATGAAAGTAATACGACGATTGTTCACACTGTGAATGAACCTTTGCATGCATGCAAAAAACCAACCCCAACTATCACTGGATTCGGACTCAACGATGGCGAAAGCCAAGGGAAATAGCTGATCATTTGCATCAACGGCTGTTGCAACAAGTAAGGTGCCTTTGTATTTTCATAGATGTGTACCATCTATGCAAAGCAAAGGTCGACAATGGACAAATCCCTCAATACAAGGCCCAAATGACCAAAATGCACGATCAAAAACTCCATACTCATCAGTTGTCACATGTCCTACACTTCCGGGATTTGTTTTGCATATTTCACCCAAGTATTGTCGAAGGTTGGCATATGACTCAGCCCAATCGCCGTAAATTCGTTCAATTGCCTTGCTCAATGCTCTCCATGCTTTCAAATAGCTAATTTTTATAAATAATTGTTCCTCCATTAGAACTTGCACCGTCCCGGCTGTAATGTTCAAATCAGATTTCACGAATGGCATGATCTTCGACACCATAAACGATGATGTAGCTTGTCTATGATTTGAGTTCACTGTAGGGTTAACACATGTATGATCACTAGGATATTTTTTAATAACCCACCATCCAGCCTGTGTCTTTTTTGAGTCAATAGCATGTATTCTCCAAGGACAACTGTCATCGACGTTGCAAATGGCGGTGTATTTTTCTTTGTTCGACCTTATTGGCTTAAAGGACACCGCATGCAAGATTGACCATTCTGATAGTTGTTGCAGAAATTTAGCTTTACTCTCAAACACCATGCCAACTTTGAAACCAGTTTGTACGCTGCATGATAGAAATAATTCGTTGTTGAAATTTACATTTGCTACAATTGACTTAGCCATAATTTGTGCACTGCACAAATCATCATCCATCGGGATCTCCATTTCCGGTTCATCGTTGTCCACACAATCTACTTCTGCACCTCCAAAATCATAGTCCAGTGGATCATTGTTTACTTGCATATTTTCCACCCAAGCAGTATCAACCTCTGGTATTGACACAACAGACATACTATCAAGTGCAGGAACATCTACAGCTTGTACATCTTCTTCATCTTCTACATCCATATCATCATTGCACATAGTTTGACCTGCTGGTTCATTCGGTGGTTGGACGTATGACTGTGTAGTAATATTGTTTGCTGCACAGCTGCAGTAAATTAATACATCAATTTTAGTTTATTGCTACAAACCAACGATTTTGCAACATATTGCAATATTTAACTTACTTTTGGCTTAAATGGTAAAATTCGGGCCGAGTTGGCTGCATTCGTTCATTTGTACGACTGCTCGATGCTCTAGCACTTCTTTGAGTGCAATTCTGAACTGGAGTAAAACTAGACGGGAATACAAATTAGATATAATATTAATATAAATTCAATACAACATATCTCTATGTAATCACGGCTAAACAATACCTCTGACTCATTCGTGGAAAGCTGTCCTGCGTTAAATGTGGATAGGTAAATTAGACATTTGGCTGCAAACTCATGAATGGATGAAACCCATAATACATTTGTTGTTGCCCGTATTGCGATATGTGCTGAGTCGGATTGCTAAAACTAGGTGATGGAATTCCCTGTCCAGTACTCATGTTCCCCACCATTCTAGAATATTCTTCAACGCCGAAATTTGTTACAGGTGCCGGTGTTGCTTGTTCTACAGCCGATCTCCTTTTTTTCTCAACAAACAACTCAATAGATTTGGTCGAGGCAGCAAACATTAATTCAACATCCTCGTCGTCAACAATTTTGATTGCTTTGGATCCGGAATCTGTTGGCCAATTGCAAACTATTTCAATCTCGTACTCTTCTGGTTTTATCTTTGTTGTTTTATATACCGACTCTTTCAACTGCTCAAAAGTAGATCCTCTTCGAACTTTAGCCGGTTTGTAAGATCCACCAAGATATTTCGCACACATTAAATCGTCAATAACCAATTCACCATCAAAATAGCATATAGTTGGAATAAAACTAGGAGCCATTCTACATCAAGCAAAAAAAATTAAGTTTGAAAACTAAATTCAGAACTTAGGGTTTCTACTGCATACCTCAATTGGATTATACCGTATGACGTTATCCTGCGCTAGAAGTAGATCTTCGAAGTCTACTACTTTTGTTGAAAAATAGACGAAATTTAATTGGGTTTGGGAAAAAATTCGAAATGTAGGGTTTGGAGTTTTTGGGTAGAGAAGGGGAAGTGTTGAGAATGAGGAAGGAAGGGAGTGGGGGGCTCTGGTTATGTTGCAGAGCCCCGAATGGGCGACTTTTGGGAAGTCGCCCACTGGCGATTTCCCAGAAGTCGCCCATTTTTTTTTAAAAAAAAGAGGGCGACTTTTGGAAAATCGCCAGTGGGCGACTTCCCAAAAGTCGCCCGCGTTTTGGCCAAAAAAAAAATAATACTGGCGACTTTTGAAAAGTCGCCAGTATGTTTTGGCCAGCTCGGAGCTGAGCTGGCCAAAACAAGGCTATATCCGATATTAGTTTCGAAAGAGGGCTAAATACGATAATTACTTTCGAAACCAGGCCAAATCCAATAAAAATCCCTTTTATATTATTGTTTACGAGCGTTAAAGGCTGGATTTTTTCCTAATGAATTATATACATTTAAATCAATCAAAAAAAAGATTTTTTATTTTCAAATGTTATTAAGATTTGTATATTTGTAAAGAAATATTTTGAATTTGTAAAGAAAATTTAATTTTAAATCCTATTTTTAGAAGCGTATTGAATTTGTAAAACATGTTTAATTGTTAGATCCTACTTTTAGGGGCGTTTGAATTTGTAGAAGAACTTTAATATTAAATCCTATTTTTAAGTGATCAAGATTTGATAATATATAAAGGGGTATTTTTGGTAGTTTACGTTGATACAAAAAAAGTGTGACACCAAAGCTATTACTACTATTATTAAAAATTATTTAAATGATCAAACGAGTAACAATTCCCATTTATTGAAAATATTAAATTCGAAATATGAAAAATTTAGGAAGATGAATTTTAAAAATTTAAACAACATGAATTCAACTTTTGATAATTTGATTTGGAAATTTGTACTCGAATAACTAGATATAAATTTTTTTTTCATGGTTCAAACTGCAATAACTTGTTTGTACTAATTCGAAATCGGATGAGACTTCGACCAATAAAATCGTATCAACATTATAGACGATGAGGAACATTTAGATTTGATACATTGTACTTCTCCAATGTACCTAACAATTGTACTTAGCATGTAATATACTACACCTCCACATCTAAACTCTGAGTCAAACAATACATTAGCGACTCATTCATCTCTTCATAAAGTCTTGGGGAAATTTATCCATAATGATTTAAAATTTTGAAATTTGAATTTGAATTTGAAAATTATTCGAAAAATAAGTTTTGAAAATTTTCATTTTTACATTGAATTGGAAAATTTAGAAAGCTGAAATCAAATTATAAAAAAAATGAACGTTGATGAAATTTAAGATTTGAATATGAATTTTTCTATCTTAGGAATTCAAAAGGTAAAAGGCAGAACTTGAATTTCATATATTTTTCAAAAATCCAATCTAATTTAGATAGTTAAATTGGTTTAAAGGATAACCAATATAACAAATGGATTAGATCAGATTGAATATTATTCTAAATAGGTTAGATGGAATAGGACATAAATAGGGTTGGTCAATTTTTACCTAACCTTTTTATGATCCGACGCGACTAGTTTAACAAGTCCCTATGTTGGTTACTTGACTTAGGATTTTGCTATTTCAACTTCATATTTGATCTGAAGGAAGAGAGTTGTGGATTTAAAATCTTAATTCACAAGTCTGGATGAATCATTTTCGTATTTGGATTCGTACCCCAAATTTGATTGACGTAGCATTATTACTTGATTGATTTTAGTATGACTTATGCATGGTTGACTTAAAGAGTATCTCAAACTAAAAGTAAGTTACATAACCAAAATTTAATTTCTTATAAGAAATCATTGTAAATAAATTTTTAAGTCGAGTCTTATTGTTCGAAAAGGTCTTATTATTTGAAAAACAGAAAGTACAAACTAATTTGCATTTTTTGATAGAATGCACAAAATCAGTCTGCGTTGGGCTGGATTCGATTCGGTATTGAAAATTTATATTCAAAACCATCACCATATTGATTTATATAGTAATAGGAAATTCGTACTATTACCAACCAAAGTAATCGGAAAACCGATACTTCGGTTTGTAGTTGGTAATAGTCGGTAGAGGTCGGTAATAAAATTTACCATTTACAAGTATGATATCTATTTATTTATAATATTTCATGTTAAAAGAGTAAATATTAAGAGTTGTCATTTTTTATGATATGATATTTATTCATATAACTATCCTACCGCTCCATTTACGACTGTTATAACACATGATAGACACTATTGGATAAACAATATGCAACAACAATAATGAACTAAGTTATCGTGCTGATTTACACACCTCATTTCATACCCTATTAAAGGTTACAACCATGTGAATATTAATATTATATCACCATCAATTTTTTTTACTCCCAAAATATTTCTGTTCATTTTTCATACATCATATGTCTAACTTGAATATTTCTTGTGCCAATTTTTATTCCAAACTCCACATAAGGCCAAAGCTCACTACAACAAACAGACATTTTTATAGCGTTTAAAAATGGCTATTAAAGCTTTCTATAGCGTTTCTATAAACGGCATAGATCAACAAGTTATAATAAGTCTGATAGAAACAACAGCGTTTCAAACTTGCAATGGAAAGCTGACTTTTAACGGCGTTTTAGTTGTCATCTTAGACTATATGTATCGGTACCACTACCTTTCTAAAACGTTTTGAAACTTGCTATAGAAATGTTACATAGAGTTGTATTTTATGGTACTAACAATTATGACAACATTTAATTGATATAATATGTTGACATGCCATATTATTATAGCATCTAGAAACGTTGCGGAAATCTTATTTTAATCTTTTATTACGCATTGACACGCTAGAAAGTTCAGTACTATTATTGCATTGTTTTGTGCTATAAAAACTGTTTAATCCTTGCAGAATATTTTGTAAAGCACCAGCATAATGCTATAGTATATGAAACATGTAACAATTTTTCTTTTCGTAGCATAGATAAAATGCTATAAAAAAATTTCCATCGTCTTTTTTCTTGACATATACATTCATGCTTACAATTCAATTCTACCATACAGTATTTCAACTAATATATTATAACAATTCAAAAAACCACATTTATCACATTATAATGTACGTAATCAAATGGAGTTATAAGTCAAACCACAATATATTTATCCATAATATTTCATACACAAAGTACTAAACATACAAATATTTGTGACCAAAAGTAACAATACATACAACCATTGCTAACCAAAACGATACATACTAAAAACAAAGATGTATGAACGTCGATAAACAATACATTAATGCAAGCATGACCGATTTGAAGAAATACGAGTGCGACGACATGTAGTAACTTCAAAAGCATCATACAACACCTGTCAAAAAGAAGCACATACATACATATGTTAGTCATAAATCTAAAAATGTATAAGTACTAAACAACATAGTTTCAAATAGAAAGTATTCCTGAAAATGACAAATTTTACGTGGTAGAATACAAGTTCATAATAATATATAACAATTAACTAGGATAAGTGCTTTGAATGTGAACACACCTATGTAAATACAAGTTGCTCTACAGGTTATAGGCACCAACATGCAAGACAATGAGGCATCAAGGCTAATGCAGGTTTCAGTCCAAATTGCACATGCTTCACAACAGACCACTCAGTCGGGTCAGAGCCATATACAAAACATGGCAAGGAAAGGCAATGCAGAAACAAGTTTTAGGTCAGAAGGACAAGCATAGGTCCTAAGACATAAAGGCCTGAATATAAACAAGCCCAGTCATGCAAGGCTCATGCAGGCAAGAGCAACTCAAAGACTATCAAGATAACACTACTTTAGCAACATCATCCAAACTCCTTCAGCCAAATACCAAACTCAGACAGTAACTACACCATCCAAACTCCCCGGCCATCTTCATTATTTAAATCAGTCGAAAAAGTGATTTTTATTTTCAAGTAGTATTAAGATTTGTATATTTGTAAAGAAGTATTTCAGATTTGCAATGAAAGTTTAAGTTTAGATCATATTTTTAGAAGCGTTTTGAATTTGTAAAACATGTTTAACGGTTAGATTTTACTTTTAGGGGCATTTGAATTTGTAAAAGATGTTTAACATTAGATCCCAACTGTAAGTGATTAAGATTTCATAATATATAAAGGGACGTGTTTGATAGTTCACGTTGAAACAAAAAAAGCGTGACACCAAAACTATTACAACCATTATTACGAAAATGTTATGGCATACGCTTCGCGTGTGACAATAGCACACCCTTCGCGGGTAAATTGATTTTTTTTACGAATTATGTGCTTAATGTATTCGAGAGAAATGGTTTTCATAAATATTTAGCTATGTTTTTGTGTTGAAATCATGTATCGTCGGTTTGAATTTTTATTTTTAAGTTGCATCGTTTAGTTTTTTTTGTTACTTTGAATTTTTGTTATCAATTAATAAAAAACAAAAATGTATAGGAAGTTTAGTTGTAAGATCATATTTTTAAGTGATACTAAGTTTGTTAATATATGTAAAAGAAAAAAGTATATTTGCTAGTACCTATTTTTAAGTGATATTAACATTTGTTAATATATATAGAGATACGTTTTTGTAAGTTGACGTTGATACCAGGAAAGTGTTACACCAAAGCTATTATATTTAAGTCCTAATGGCACGCGATATGCGCGTGCATTTAAATAGTACAAACATCGTAGACGTTTTAATTTGAAAGCAAATTTAATTATATTATAATATACAATTGTTGTTGCAAACAAATAAGTACAATATCTACAGGACAATATGAAAACTATAAGTATGTAATATAATGATAAACTTATAAAAATGGTTAGCTGCAATTTTCAGATTCAAGTATGTAATATAATCATATGAATATGGATCAACGTGTGTAAACTCGATTTATTTAACGTTATGCATCCAACTTTAACCTCTATTTACTCTCTATTTCAATCTGTTTTGAATCTAACGTATAATAAAAGGTTGAGCTTCTTAATGCTACTCACCATAGTATGCAGTTGACAATAATATTACATGAAATATAAGTGCGATGCTATATGCATCACGTTTAGGATCAGGTATGCAGATCTATTTTTTATGATCGATTAATAGATGCACTAAGTTTAGAAACAGATATGCAGATGCTATTTTTTAGAACCAATTAATAGGGTAAATTTTTAAACAATTGTATATAAATGATAATTTTGGAACTTCGAGGTCAGACCAAAAAGATTGCGCTTCCAAGCCAACTATTAATAAAGATTTATTATATATTATTATTATATATTATTATTATTATTATTATTATAAACTTAATTAATTTTTATAAATCTCAGTTAACCTAGTCAATTTTATTATTATTATATTATTGTTATAAACTTAGTTAATTTTTATAAACTTAATTAATTTTTATAAAACTTAGTTAACTTATTTAATTTACTATTATTATTATATTATTATTATTATTATAAACTTAGTTAATTTTTATAAACTTAATTAATTTTATAACTTAGTTAACTTAGTTATTTTTTATAAAAATCAGATAATTTTTATAAAACTTAGTCAATTATATTATATTATTATTATTATAATAAACTTAGTTAATTTTCACAAACTTAATTAATTTTTATAAAGCTTAGTTAACTTATTTAATTTACTATTATTATTATTATAAACTTAGTTAATTTTTATATCTTAGTTGATTTTTATAAACTTAATTAAACTTAGTTAATTTATTTAATCCATATTTGCTATTAATATAACATTTTCTTGTAGTGCCCTATGAAACCAAAAGGAAATATCAGTGTTTGTATTTCTCCTAAGCATGTAGAAAACTGAATACCAATATATATCAAGTACCCCCCCCCCTCTTAGAGTTACACAATTCAACATGAAATCAAAAGTTGTATATCCATTGCTTTATATCACTAAATATAGTCTTCATGAAAATCTGTATATACGTTGGTTTCATAGAAAACATACGCATGTAATCTATTAAATAATAGTAAAGCGGAAGAAATTCAAGCTCTATTATTAATTATAGGACCTTCCTCTACTCTCCTTAATTCTCTCTTTAGATATTTTAGTTTTAAATTTTTATAATTTATCAATTTATAGTTATTCTACTAAACTTCTAAAGTCAATTTATAATCAAATACATACTTTTAAAATTTTCTATAATTATTCACAAATTTCTTCTTAGTTCTCTTCTAATATTTTACATTTAAGTCCATATATTTAAATTAATTATGTAATTCAAAATTTAAATCATTTGATAAATTGACTTAACTAATATTAGATACGTCGTGTAAATCCTAAAATATCAAAGTAGCTTCAACAAACTGGTAAAACAAAATTTTCATTTACATACAAAGATATGTAAATCACATAGCATAAATTATATACATCAACAATAATAACAAATTTATTTTCTAATTCGTTTATCTCAATGAAGTTATTATGCATTGCACTAAAAAATTATATTTTTAGCTTTACACACCTATATTTTAAATTTCTATAGTTACATACAAACCCTTCTCAATTCTCTTCTAATATTGTTTTACTCATATCCATGTATTAACCAATTATGTAATCTTTATTTTAAATCATTCAGATAAATTGATTAACTAATATTTATTAATTCATTTAATAAATCTTAAAATATACCGATTTAAGTAGGTATACAACACTCATATATATAAGTGAAGATGATAAGATTGTTATTTTTATTCATATATATAAAGGTATATGAATCACATAACATAAAATGTAAACATAAACAATAATATATTTTTAATTCATCATTTATTTATCTTTAAAAAAAATCATACATTGTAGTACAAAATTTCATTTTTTTACAACTTTTAAATGATAAACTTATATATTACAGCAGTGGGATGTGAAAGCACGGATTACTCTAATACAAATTAAGTTACGTAGACATTCTCATTTTCAACATTATATTATTACAACTTTAAATGAATAAATTTATATTTTACAATATTGGGATGTGAAAGCACAGATTACTCTAATACAAATTAAGTTATGTAGACATTTTCATTTTCAACGTGATATTAAAACTTATCCAACTCATAACCCAAATTAGCGCTACAGATTTATTATTATTATTATTATTATTATTATTATTATTTTGCAAATATTGAAGTTGTAAACATGCCACTCATACAACAACGTGAAATTTATGATTAACTGCTAAGTTAAAAAAAGGTTTACTAATTGAAATCTCAAATAATGAATAAAAGTTCATGTGCATATAAGTTGATCGTAAGATGTTTCTCTCAACTACAACTATATACAAAGCTCTTCTCATTTTTTACCCTACTTTCTAACATTCAGCTACATATATTTAATTAGTTGAGTTGATCATTAATTTAAAATATTTAAATACATTCAATTACTTAATATTCGTTATTTCATTATAAATCCTTAAATATATATATATATATATGCAATATTCATATTAATAGAAATGGAAAATTCAATTTTTTCATCCATTTATGTAAAAAATATATGTATCACATAGCATCAACTATTTACATATATAGTAATAGAAACACACATGCACACGCGCGCGCACATATATATTGCTATTACCGATTTAGGACAATAATTCCGACGAGAATATGTGGTTGGCGACCCTCTACCTTATATCCGAGTGTTGCATCTCATTTTAAATTATAAATTTCTTTATTTCAATAAATTTATCATATACTACTTAAAAATATTCAATTTTTAACAATAATTAAAATTTAAAAATTATTTTTTAACAACATTACCGTGTGCAACGCACGGGTTACACACTAGTAATTTGGGATAAGAACATCATATCGATGAATGGTGGGATCACATTTAATGCTGCTAATCTATGGATGCATTTCCAGATTTCAAAACGGAAAATATATTACAAAGAATAAATTGAAATTGTTAAAATAATCATGTTGAGGGCAGTTGTCAATGCGAATGAAGCAACTAAGAGAAATACTAAATCGTTTGATTAAGTTACCACTCAAACAAAGTAACATCAACTCCACTTATCATATTAGGGAATTTAAAGGGTGTATATATGTATATACCTTCAAAGAAGCACCTCCAACCAAAAATCCATCAATGTCTTTTTACTTGGCAAGCTCAGCACATTTATCACCATTCACTCACACTACAAGGGGAAACACGTTTTCCGACGGCCAAAAACCGTCGGCGGCCGTCGGAACCCGTCGGCCGCCGTCGAAAATTGCCGTCGGAAATGGCGTTGTCGGGAAGCAGTATTTCCGACGGCTTCCGACGGACGCTGCCGTATACATTCCCGACGGATCCAGACGGTTTCCGATGGATACCGACGGGTGTCGGAATCCGTCGGAAATCGTTTGAAACAGGCCGTCGTTATCCGTCGAAAACCGACGGGAATTTTGACCAATAAGCTGTCGGTAGCCGTCGAAAATCTGCTGTTTTTTTTTACATTTGCTTCACATTTAGCCTTCCAACCACATTTCTCTTCCAAACATTAGAATATTAATACTGCACAATCCAATATACAATAGTCCAACCAAATATTCAAACCCAAACCACAAAATATTTAATAAACACACAAATAAATAAAATTACATCAAAATATAAATAACCATTCCAACATTAACATAATCCTAACAATAACTGTTCTACCATGTTGTTAATACACAAATTCATCAATATTCTCATACACGTTCTCATACTACCATAGAACTAAATGTGTCAAACATAATTATACATAAATCAACAATTATCTACGTCGTCTATCAAATCATTCTAAGTTAAAACAAAACATACCTGAACGAACAAGAAAGCAAGTAATGAATCAATCTCCTGCAGATCCAGAGCCAGCCGAGGAAGGAAAGTGACCACCACACTGCTGCTGCTGCTGCATGTACTCTAACAACTGTGCGGTGTGCATGGCCTGTTGGCGGTTTTGCTCCTCCAACTGGGCAACTCTAGTACGCAATTCTTCTATATCTGCAAGATCGCTCTGATGTCTACTCCGCCGTCCCCTACTCTGACTACTGGACTGCAATAATTGAAAAATAAATAAAATCCAAGTTTATTGTTTTGAAAAAGTGAAAATATCATATTTTAAGAAAAAGTAAATTATTTACCGCTAAATTGCCAAATCCGTATCGTCGACCATGCTCTGCTGGATCCATAACGGACTCAAAAATAACGTCTTCCTCATTGGTCGTCAGCTGATCTCGACCCGTGTCAGCAAGGAGTTTCTGCCGCTGCTCCATAAACTTCTTCTGCATTAACAAATTAATAATATCATATCTCATGTCATCATAGTTTAACAATTAAAACAATTACTAATACTGAATAAAATAAAATATGCTTACATGGCTTTTGCTGGATTTATCGTCCTGCCATGTGTACGAAACAGTCCCGTCTGGATTAACATGCTCGACAGCATGCGTACGGGTGAACACGTCCATATAGCTGACAGGACCATGTGACTCGACTTCCTGAAGTTGATTGTTACATACAATTATTATACATTTAAAATCATATAGTATAAACTATTTACATTTATTATTCAATAAATTTACCAACTCCTGCCGATACTACTGAAACGACTTCGATCCTCCGCGATGAGTGACGGGATTCTTATTTCTATTTGCAGAGTTTCTATCCGACTCTGCCTGTACATTCAAAATTTTATACGTTAATTTTCGATCGCGTCAAATTAATAATTCAAAAAAAATTAGTATACTTGCCTTCGCCTCGCCCGTCTCCCAGTATCTCAACCAAGCTTGCCACATGCTCTCTCCCATCCACCGTGGTTTCTTACCAGATTTCTTAATCTCAGATATCGTATCCCTGTAGTTCTTGCGCATCTTCTTCATCCAGTATGCTCGTGCCAGCATCATATCATCTGTCTGGATGTCTATCTCAGCCTGTGTTAAAAAAAAAGATTACACTTTAAACGATATAAACAGTAAAAAAACGACAAAAACGAATTAAAAATGGAAAACAGAAAAATATGCATACTAGGACATCCTGCCATATGCACTCTATGATGTGAGGAGGGATGTTATCTCACTTCGGCCAGTAGGCACTCATCCTACTGCGATAAGAAGCTCTAGAGATGTCCAACACAACCTTAGAAGGAAGTAGATCGAACCCCCTGTTTTAAGTACGATATTGATAAGTACGTACGTATATCATAGAAAAAATAAGATGCTGAATAAAATTTAATTCTTACCCATCTACTCTAGGGACTAACGATACAACTGCACGCTGTGGCTCTTGCGATGGGCCAATGCCATCGCCTCCTGACGATCGGGAAGAGCTCCTACCTCTACATGACATATTGATAAACCTGTGACATATACACATCATTATATAAGAGAATAAAAACATGATAATTAATATATTTCATATGAAAATGACATCAACGGTATAAATTGCTTAATTAATAACTGAAATGGAAATAGATATGGAAGTGTGTTATACCTGATTCATAATGGGTGTACTATTCCAACGATAAGCAGAGTTCATTGCATTTTCAATAAAAATTGCTAAATAAATGACAAATGGAAATAACATAAAACATGCAAAAAATAGTAAACGGATTTGGTTTCATATAGTTACATCAATTTCATAATACATCAAGAATTCAACATAGTTACATCAATTGCAAAAAACAGAATCAGATTTATATCAGTCATCATCGTCTTCTGATTCAGATTCGGTCTCGTTTTCGACGATATTTTCTTCCGCACTGTCAAACGCTTCTACCAAAACATTTGTTTCATCGATCAAAGGACCAAAATCTGTATGATCGTCTGTAATTATTATTTCGTTATTTTGCTCAAGATCTGCCTGATAAGCTTGTTCATCCGGAATATTCTTCCCATCAAATGTGAATCTGGCCTTTGTTTTAAAAACTGCAGACCAATCTGCTTTATCTCTTTTTAGAGACGGATAAGGAGCGTAATAAACTTGCAATGCTTGTTTGGCTAGTACAAAAGGATCATACTTGTGATAGTGCGATGTATGCTTTATTTCGATAAGATTATAATCCTTGTGCACATTAATTCCAGAACTTGGAACATTGCTAAACCAATTGCATTTAAATAGAAACACCTCCTCCGCGGGTCGTGAGAAATATGTCAGTTGCAAAATTTGTGTCAGAACGCCATAAAAATCATTTAAATGATTTTCTGGATCGTCACTACCTTTAACAAATACACCAGTATTATTTGTTAATTTTCCTGCACCGTATTCTTTGGTGTTAAATTTATATCCATTGACGAAATATATTGGATATGTCTTGACCACTCTTTTTGGTCCCATCGCTAGATGTTTCAACCCTTCGTCAACAACACAATTTCTCGGCTCATAAACGTAATTTGAAAACCAACCGGAAAATTCTTTACTAAGATCCCCGTTCGGATGTTCACGTTCATAAACACTGTTTATATAAACAAATTATTACATTAGGTTATACACGCGCATGCATTATAGAAAAGAATAAAACACAAATTATTATTTCAGATTACCTAACAAACGGTGCAACCTCGGCACAATTTAGAAGAATATAAGTGTGTGCTACATGAAGATCTCTATCGTCTAACCATATTTCTACACATTTTCCAGAAGGCCGACCATATTGTCTAAAAATAGATAACATTGTTTGAGAGGACTCTTGTTCGTCGCCTTCGTCATTACGAGGAACACTTTGAAATGAAATATTCACATGGTCACTGAAATAGTGAGAGAAAAAGAACGAAGCTTCTTCTTCGATGTAAGATTTACATATCGAACCTTCAACTCGTGCTTTTTGCCTCACTTTTTTCTTCAAATGATTCAAATATCTATGCAAAATTAATTTATATTAACTTCATCTTTCAAATGCAATTAAATTACGTTATAACATATTACATACCTCTCAAATGGATACATCCATCCATATTGGACAGGACCTCGAAGTCGTGCTTCAGCTGGGAGATGAACATGTAAATGTTCCATCACATTAAAAAAACCTGGCGGAAATATTTTCTCTAATTTGCAAAGCAATATAGGAATGTCCACTTCAAGTTTACGTAAACGTTGCACTTTTAAAGTAGTCGAACAAAGCTCTTTGTAAAACATACTAAGCTCCGTTACTACCTTCCAAACTTTTAACGGCAGTAGTTCTTTGAACATTACGGGAAATAAATTTTCCATCATTATGTGACAGTCGTGACTTTTCATTCCGCTCAATCTACCATTTTTAAAGTCAACACATCTACGAAAATTTGATGATATCCCATCAGGAAATCTTAACCCTTCCACCCATTTTAACACAGTTTTAACTTGATTATTATCTAATTCGTAACATGCTTTGGGTTTTTTACTGTCATTTGGTTTCATATGAAGCTCAGGACGTTTGCATAATTCTTCTATATCACGTCTTGATTTCAAATCATCCTTCGTCTTCCCTTTCACATTCAAAATTGTGTTAAAAACATTATCAAATACATTTTTCTCATTGTGCATCACATCTATGTTATGGCGAAGCAGAAGATGTTTCCAATACGGCAACTCCCAAAAAATAGTTTGTTTGCACCAGTTATGAACAACTGATTTGCCTTGAATTTCTGTTTGCTCGCCCGTTTCATATACCTTTGGATAGTCCTTAACAAGTTCATATATGTCTTCGCTTGACCATATCGTCGGTGGTTGTCTGGTTTCTACTCTATTAGCTAAAAAGTTTTTCTTGTCTCCTCTGAAGGGATGATTTACATGGAGAAAATATCGATGACAGTCAAACCATGAAATTTTCTTACCATGAGGTAAAGAAAACGCTCGTGTTTCATCCATGCAATATGGACATGCTAGACGACCGGCAGTACTCCATCCTGAAAGCATTGCATAGGCAGGAAAATCACTTATAGTCCACAACAAAGAAGCAAACATACGAAAATTTTTCTTCTTGGACACATCGTATGTTTCTACTCCTTCGTTCCACAGTATTTTTAACTCCTCAATCAACGGTTGTAAATATACATCTATTCCTTGTGTTGGATCGTCGGGGTCAGGAACGACAACAGTAAGAAACATATATTGCGTTTTCATACACATCCATGGAGGTAAATTATACAGTGTGACGATAATGGGCCAGGATGAATATTTAGAACCAAATTGAGAAAATGGAGAAAAACCGTCCGTACATAATCCTAATCTAACATTTCGACTCTCCGCTGTAAAATTTGGATACGTTTTATCGAAATGCTTCCATGCTTCTCCATCGGCCGGATGTGTCAACGTACCCTCTTCCTCTGTTCTCACACTATGCCACCTCATATTAGACGCAGTTACAGAAGATGCATATAATCTTTGAAGTCTTGGAGTTATGGATAAGTAGTGCATACGCTTGTATGGAACTTCCTTCCCCTTCTTTTTTCTTGGTTTGTATCTCTCCTGGTTACAAACTTTACAATTTCTAAGGTTTGCGTCTTCTTTCCAAAACAACATGCATCCTTTTAAACATGTATCTATTTTCTGATACGGTAAACCAAAAGCCGACATAAGTTTTTTAACTTCGTAGTGATTTTCACACATTTGATTATCGGGCGGCATATGTCTTTTTGCAGCTTGTACAACAGCCGTAAACTCAGCTTCAGTGATGTTGTATTTTGACTTCATCGCAATGTATTCTGCGATTACTGACAGCTGAGTGCCGCTTTTACAACCATCCCAAATAGGTTTCTTAGCTGCATCTAGTAAATCATAAAAAATTTTAGCTTCAATATTTGGTTCTTCAACATTTCCATCATCGTCGTCAACTTCAACCATAGAAAACATTGATCGTGCTGCATCTTCGACCATATTTTCTATACGGGTCGTTGAAACTATTTCGTCAACGACACTTTCAGACTCTACAGAAGTATTTGCTACAACTTCTCCATGCCGATCCCAAACATAATATTCGGATGCGAAACCGTGTTTGCACAAATGAACTTTCACAACATCTGGTAACAAATACTTCAAATGTCTACACCTACTACACGGACAACGAATTTCTGGATCGTTTCCGTTATTACTTAAAGCGAATTCAACAAACACGTTTATACCATTAGGGCTGCACACAACCCATATCCAACCCGACCCAACCCACCAACCCGACCCAACCCACCAACCCGACCCAACCCACATAAACCCAACCCAACCCATCCTAATTCGGGTCGGATATGTGTTACAATTTGTAACCCATACTATATATGGGTCGGATGTGTTATTTTGTTCAACCCAACCCTACTTTAACCCAACCCTATATTAAAAACCTAATTTAATATCAATACACTTAAAATTAGAATAGTCTAATCCTAGAATAATGTTTATGTATTCTACAGTAAATATACGAAAAAGCATATTTTATGCCAACCCAAACAAGATAGAATTTGGCAAAGGTATTCCAAAGGGCATTTTAATGTATTTTAAAATGAAACACTTGTTCTACTATGTAGTGAACTAATTTCATATGATGTGTTTTACAATGAAATTTTAATAAAATATATGTTATAATGAATTAGTTAGTTTAAGTGCGTTATGCTAGCTAAAATCTAATATATTATGTTGAACATTTTAATGTTATTTTTTGAAAATATT
The DNA here is from genome assembly GCA_030737815.1 of Allium fistulosum. Classification (NCBI taxonomy): domain Eukaryota; kingdom Viridiplantae; phylum Streptophyta; class Magnoliopsida; order Asparagales; family Amaryllidaceae; genus Allium; species Allium fistulosum. Next base: position 475,604,240 of record CM060904.1, read on the forward strand.
CCCTTATGTTCTCATTTTTTATTAGATTCATGCAACCCAACCCAACCCTACTAAACCCGACCCAACCCATACTTCGACCCAACCCATATCCAACCTCATATAGGGTCGGATACGGGTTGAGCTACCTTAAACCCATACCTATACGGGTCGGATGAAATATTTGGTCTGACCCGACCCAACCCATACTTTGTGCAGCCCTATATACCATTATAAAAATCTTCTTTTATTGAGCTCCCTCTTTGGTACATCAATCTCCTCCGATCAACAAAATAATTAATCATTTTTCCTATTTGACAAAATGAGAAGTTCAAAATTTAATATTTATTTTGAAGAATACAAATTCGAAAAAAATTATTTTCATGGTCGTATAATATTTTGAATTTAAAGAACAGCGTCACAAATTTAAAAATATTTTCAAATAGGGCACATTTTATTTTTTAACGTAACGATTTAAAAATATATATAATTTTTTTTCTTCATTGGTCAGGCATCCTACTTCCCATTACAAACACAGTAAGCATTTACATTTCGTATATTACTTCGTCTCAAACGATTCAACAAAATTTCGGCAGCATTTCCTTTTTGTTCCCTGCATTGTACACAAATGCGTGTACGCAGGAAACAAAAAAGAAAAGTTAGGCCGAAATTTTATGAACCGTTTAAGACGAAGTAGTATACAAAATATAAATACTTACTGTGTTCATAACTTGTCCAATGCAGGGACAAATCCGACAAACATTGTACCAGATGAATATAAATGGTCGTTTTTCAAAAAGAACGACTATTTATACAACGATCATGTACAACACTCGTCAGACGGGGCCAAAAACTCTCTAAGGGATATTTGTCAGTTACATGCACGCATTTTACAAAAAAATACAGTTTTACTCAATGTTCACATTTACAAAAATATATATTAATTTAACACATTTATTCAACGTATTACATCAACTTAAGGCTGTTTTAACATTTTTGTCATTTTTCAATACACACAATATAATTTAGAGTAATGCATTTTTTTTGTTTCATAAGTAAATACGCGCACAATATAATACTCCTAGTTCATTCAATCAATTTATCTTATTCCAAATAACGTATACAATCGTCAAGTCAAGGCATACACAACAATTTACATATACATGAACAACGACAAATTATACGTATTTTTCACAATTTCACGATAAAAGATGAAATCAATATACCATGTGATGCTATAAACTGTTATTACGCTATTGGAAACAATTGCAATCACTGATTCGTCCTAATTTATCAATTTATGCAAATCTAGAATTAGAGTAAAAACTGAATTTTTCACAAAAATAAGAGATTATACCTGAGATTAAGAGTAACGGAGGTTGATTAGGGAGCCTTGGAAGATCCGGAAGCTAGAAATTAGGGATTGGAAGTTTGAAGGTTGAATTTGGGGGGTTTTTTGGGGGGATTTTCATATGAAGAGGAGGAGGAAGATGGCTCTCGGCTGGAGGTATAATCGCAAATTTCCGACGGCCGCCGACGGCCCGTCGGAAACCGTCGGAAATTTGCCGTCGGAAGCCGTCGCCCCATGCTGCCGGTTTTAAGCCTTTTTCTAGTAGTATCAACTTGTAATAAGAGAAAGAAAAACAAAAATCAATATTACATCAGCCATTAGGTGAATTCTTGAAACCCGCATTAGCCTTGATGCCTCACAATAAGCATAAAATTAATACAATAACAAATGCACTAATTCTTACTTCTTTTTTTACAACAAGTCATTGCAAAAAAATTATATCTGAAAAAAGCGATGATCAAAATGATTAAACAGATGAATGCTAACCAAAATGGAGATTTTAAAGATGTCTTGTATTGGATAAAATTAGCGGTAGACTAAAATATAGTAGATTAAGGATAGGAAATATTAAAAATTTCATTGTTACAAAATATATAGGAACTAAACATATAAAACTGCAGGGAGCAAAGTGCAAGTGTTAAGTATCAAAATCCAACAAAAGATTAATAGATGGTACAGGTTAAAAAGTGGATGTGTATATACAATGTTCATCTACACAAAAAATTGTAAAACTTGATCAGAATGGCATATCACTTGGTCAAACTTAGCTTGTGTCCATTTGATCATCAGTCCAACCCATTTGCACACTTATTTATCCAATCACTTTTATTCTTCATTTTATTTATTCATTCATGTACATGTGAGAGAAGTTAAAGGTAAAATACTGATTTTGTATATGTGCCTTCAAAACTACATAGTTTCATTTGTAGAGTCATTTACACATCATTAGTTGAAACATAGTTGAAGTCCTATGCACTGCTACTGTCCCAAAGAATACATTTATATTGTAGCTGTAATTCATAATAAAATAGCGGATAATAAATTTCAATGATTGATTTCATAAAATTCCTCAATAGTAATATTTTATATGAAAAATCCAAGTAGCATGTAGAAAGAAGAAGATATTGTCGAGGAAAAATTCTATACTCGTTTCAGGATACAATTGTTGCAATTAGACAATAGAGTTTGATATGTTCTCACTTATGAGCATACCTTGACATTACATTATTGTAGGATTTATATACATGGATTAAATTATAAATCCAAGATTCATCACATTACAAATTAAATACCAATCAGCCTGTGAAAAATTACAATAAATGATGCAGGCATATAACGAGAAACAATCATCGAGACTATGTTTAAGCCCTCAAAGATGTGTTAAATTTTAGAAACATTGAAATATTAATAGTTTGGACTGTATAAGTTATGAAATAAAATAAAATTGTAACAATGGCAAGTAAGCAAAACAAAAGGAAAGTAAAACCGTCCAATTGTAGAATGAATCAAATCCATCAAATCCCAATCGATAACCAAACGATCATTTGCACTAGTTGAAAAGTACAAGGAGAAAAACACAAACCTCAGGCGAAACTTCTTTGACTTTCTCAGTCTTGTTAACAGCACAGAGCGCTTCAAATAGCACGCTAGCTGTCTGATATGCCTTTGCAAGCTGAGCTCTGTTAAACAAATGTAACAATAGGCAAAGGATTCATGTTTCGAATCTATGCATGTAGTGTTATTTATTATGCAAAATTCGTATAGGAAGGTAACTATATGGACCTATATGCTTTGTTCCTTATCCAAAGCTCTGAATTGGTTTTCATAGTATTGCTGATAAAAGCTCTCTATTTCTCGAGCGTCACTTTTTTCCAGACGTTTAGCAAGACTTGGTGTATTACCCTTTGAATTATAATAAGATTAATAAGATTATACGGTCATCAATTACAGCTTCAATGGCTGATATCAGCAGGTATAAATCGCAATCCAACAACAATTTACCAATTTATGTCCTTCATGTTTAATTAAGCTCCTTTTTTTTGAGAAAGTAAAATTTGAACTTCACATATGTTTACTTTTTGAAAGAAGCACTTGCATTACATTAGACAGAAAGATCCTGCTACTAGTTACATCCATTTATTATGGGCTGCAAAGCCCACAGCTTAGCCTGAAGTGAGAATAGTTTCTAAAGCTCTGAATATATATATATATATATATATATATATATATATAGGACTTTAGGAAAAGGTTCATGCATCAATTATACACGTACTTCGATTCAATGCTTTAGTTATCCTACGAACAATGGATAAAATTAGTTATCTATATAAATATATTTAATTTTTATACAATTTAGCTAGTTTAGTTAATTTTTTCAAAAAATTAGTTAATTTTCATAAATTTAGTTACTTTTTATAAAACTTAGTCAACTTAGTTTAATTTTTATAAAATTAGTTAACTAGTTAATTTTTATAAAATTTTATTAACTTGGTTAATTTTTGTCCAAATTGGTTATCAAAAAGCTTGGTGTTTAGATGAGTTGATGGAGGTTCTATGTCAACAGCTGTTACAAAATAAAACTAGTCCAAATCAAATTATTAAAAATCAGTTTCAATTACCATGATTTTCATAGTTTAATATGCCTAACCTTCAATCTACGATGAGGGTCCTCAAACCTTGATCTGTCATTCACGCAATTGTTTTCAGCATTGTTAAACTAAAACAATAAATGTGCATAACAGAAATAAAATGGTTTAGGACTACATCTCTCAATTTATTATACCGAAAGACTGCACTCCTAAAATGGTTATGAGGTTATGATAGGAATCGAAACTTGGTCCATTACAATTAATAGATAAATTTCATACGATTTTCAATCATCTTGATTTAAATCTGTTAATTATATACATACATACATATATGTGTGTGTGAAACTTAATTATATAAAATTAATTAATTTATATGGAACTTAATTAATTTATATGAAACTTGATTAACTTAGTTAATTTTATAAAATTAAATTGATTTATATAAACTTTAGATAATTAAATTTTGTAAACTTATTTAATTTTAAAAACTTGATTAAATTTTAAAAACTTATTTAATTTTTATAAAACTTAATTAAATTTTATAAACTTATTTAATTTTAAAAAAACAGTTAGCTTATTTAATTATTATAATACTTAATTAACTTAGTTACTTATTTTAAACTTAGTTAATTTATTATTATTATTATTATTATTATTTTATTACTACTACTATTATTTGTGTATTATATTATTATTCTTCTTTTAAATTTAGCTAATTTTTATAAACTTAATTATTTTTTATAAAACTTAGTTAACTTAATTAATTTTTATAAAAATTAGATAATTTTTATAAAACTTGGTCGATTTTTATAACAATTTAACAAAGATTTCAAAATAGAGAACATGATTTTTATATACCTTAGTTAATTTTTATATCCTTTAATTAATTTTTATAAAACTCACTTAATTAACTTAGTTGAATATTTACAAGACTTGGTTTATAAATTAGTTAAATAATTTTAGTTAATTTTTATATAACTTAGTTAAATTTTTTAAGAATTAGTTAATTTTTATAAACTTTTAGTTAATCTAGTTAAATTTGTATAAAACTTGATAACGTAGTTAACTTTTATCAAAATTAGTTAATTTTTATAAATTAAGTAAAAAAAATTAATTTGAATTATTTTTTATATAACTTAGTTATCTTAGTTAAATTTTTATACTTGGTTAATTTTCATAAATTTATTTAAATTTTATTATATTTTATTAATATTTAGATATTAATTTAATTTTATAAAATTTAGTTAATTTTTAGAAAATTATTTAATTTTTGTAAAACTTGGTTAACTTAGTTAATTATTATAAACTTTGTTAATTTTTATAAATTTATCGGATTTCATGAATTTTCAATAACACATCCTTTGCGCGGTTAGTGTAACGACCTGTATTTTTAACACTTTAAAAATACGAATTAAAATAAAAAATTTGAATAAAAATCCGAAGGAAATAAAATTTTGTGTTGTTAAATGTGAATTACAAGTTAAAATGCAAAACTGAATTCTGAAATAACTTATTTGTAAATTAAATATGGATGTTAACCTGTATTGAATGTAAGCAATGAATTGAGTTTGATTGTAAACCAAATTGGTTATGATTGTAAACAAAGAATAAATAAAACGGTAGATTTAATAGTGGAAGTTTATGTTATTGAAACTAATATAAATAAATGTAACTTAATATTACAGTTGATTGAACTCAAATTATAACTGAAACTGTAATTTGATAAAGATGTTAACTGGTAATTGAACGTAAGTAAAGATTTAAATTTGAATGTAACAAGTAATTGAATTGAATTTGATTGTAAACAACGAAATAAATAAAATGTAAATTTAATATTGAAGTTATAATATGGAAATCAACGTAAATGAATGTAATTTAATATTACTGTGAATTTAAATAAGATGATAGCTGAAGAAAATGAAAGTAAATGAATTATAAACTATTGATAATAATGTATAAGTAAATGGTTGATTCAATAATGAAAGTGTAAATCGAAATAAAAAAATTCATTTGGAATTAAATAACTTGAATTTGAATTACAATATAATTGAACGCTGAATCTAATATAATCTTTTATATTGGATTTATAATGGAAAATTGCATTGTAAAAGATTGTTAATTACTATGAAATTAAAAATGAAATTTGTGAACAATTGAAATTTGATTTAAAAGTTAATAATTTAAAATTGGGAATTTTATATTGAAATTAAACAGTAAAAATAGCCATTTTTACAACTGTCTCGGATTTCGACGAAACCAGTTTCATCGGATCCGTAACAGTGAATTATTGTAAGGTTTCAATTTTCGTAGCAATCGGACTTGTCGTTTGATCGTACGGACTCGAAACGCCTTGAAATAAATGCAATTATAATCAATTAAAATCAATTTGAAATTTTGATTTTAGCATAACTTCTTCATACGATGGAATTTGGACTTGAAACCTTTTTCATTGCGTTTAAAATATTTTAAAACACCTATTTTGATATATGGGTTTACCCAATTCCGTTCCGAAGTCAGAACGGGCTTTTCGGGCCATAGTTTGTTCCGCACGTTCATCTATCCAGTCTATCTACTCTATCTCTAACATACCTATATAAACACAGTTATAAACCCTAGCCTCCCTAATCTTCATTTGTCTGTACGTACAATTCATCTTCTTCTTAGCTTCTCATTCCAATGGCAGACAAAACCTAATTCCCAAATTCCAAAATCTAAAAAAAAAAAAAAATTCGAGATTTACGCGCTTCGGGTCGCGCTTCGGGTTTCAGGGGGAAAAACCCTGGAGCTACTTCGAGTCGGGAAGAAAACTACTCGGGTCATCGGGTCGATTTCGCAAAAAACTCCAAGCAGGCATCGGGTATTTGAGGCGGGAACTCGAAGTCGACTCAGCACCAGAATTTTCCAATCTTCAAATTTTCATAACTTTTGCATACGGACTCGGATTTGGGCGAGGTTTCTTTTGTTAGGATCGTATCGAAATTCCGGACACTTTGACGCTGGTTTGGATGGATTTGGAGACTGTCAAATTTTTGGGTTTAAATTGAATGTAAATTCAATTTAAATTCAAAAGGTGAGTGTTTTATAACGCTCACAACGTACTGAATATCTTTATGGTAGTTAAATTTGAAATTATGAAGTGATATGGATTTAATTGTCGTTGTTTGATAAAAATTTAATTGTCATATAGATTGTCATTTGAATTCACCGTTGAAAATTAAATTGACAGTCAAATTAAAGTTAAATTTTAATTGCGATCAAATTTCCTGATATTGATAATTATGAAGTTGTTGTGAATGTTATTGGCTTTATGGTTGATTGGTTGTGATGGATGTTATTGGTCGATATTGGTTGTTTATTTATTTTGATATATCATGCTATCATCATGTATATTGTTTATTGCATATAAACTGTAAACCGAATCATTTCGAATAAATTAAGAAATAGGTTGAAATGATATATTTATGACATCTATTTGGATTGAAATGATATATGTCCATCCTTGAAATTAAATTTGAAATAATTATCCACTTGGCCATATGTTAGAAAATTATATACGGACACCGGGTTGGTTAAACTAAATGATTTTAAAAGTTGTTTTGAAATTATTTAAATGAATTGATTTTAAGGAAAAAATCGAATTTATGGAAATTGAATTATTTTGAATTGAAGCTCAAGATGTTGGAATTTAAACTTGGTAAATGAAATTGTTTAATTATTCGAAGTTTAGATTTTTAAGAAAATTTTTGAAATACGGCGTAAATTTTCGAAAGTTGATTTGTTTTAAAAGATTGGACTTTTAATCGAACTCTGAATATTTCTAAGAAAATTTTTATGAAATGATATTTCAAGTTTGAGTTTGGAATTGAAAATTTATTTAAAATTGAGATTTAATTAATTTGGAATTTAATTGAAATTCAAAGAAATTTGTGAATTGGACTAAATTGAAACTATTGAATTATTTAATAATTAAATAAGGTTAAATTATTTAATGATTAAATTGAATTGAAATTCTTTAATAAGAAAAAATTTGAACTTTTGAATAAGTGAATTTTTACTTCGTAAATAATTGAAATTGAGTTTCTTTATTAATTAAGTTTTGGAAAATTATTTAAGAAAGTAAATAAGTGAAATTGAATTTTTTTAACAAGAAATGAAAATGTGATATTTTTGAAATTAATGTAAGACTTGTAATTGAAAGAATTGATTTGACGAATTTAATTTAATTCAAAATTGTAAGTTTTGATTTAATGAAGTTGAACTTAAAAAGGTAGTGTAATGGATTTGAAATTTAATAGAAATTGTTTTGAATGATAAAGTACCTTAACGGATATTAAATGAAATCGATAAATGAATTTAAATTGATTTGAATGTTGAATTAAATTAATTTAAATGATTTCGGAATGAAACTTATATACGAACTTGAATCAATATTTGAATTGTTTAAATTGAAATTGAAATTGAATTATAAGATTTTGAAATTTTGATTTGGAAGTTTTGAAACGTAAATTGTGGAAATTGATTTAGAAAGACAAATGAAATGTTGATTTATAAATTCTAATTGAATTGAAATTGATTTGGTTTTAAAATAAATAAACGACCAATCGGTGAAATAATTACGGAAGTTATTAAAGAGACCGGAATTCGGTTATGGATATACTCTCTATCTAAACCGAAAACCACTTTAATAACTATACGCGGAGTGATGATCCAGAATGAAGTGGTTGGAATGATGTTCGTTGATGACTGAAGAAAGTGAACGATGATGGATAGCCTTGACACTTGTGTCAAATTGGAAATGACTAAAACAGGAGCTGTGCCGGGCCAATGGAGGATTTGCTACCTCAAGTGGACACACTTCTTCGAACTACTCATTATATGTTGTCGATTGGTGCACCCTTGATTTTGGGAGTGTTGTTTCACGGTGTTGCGGGCGCTGCGGCGTTGCGTTCTCACCAGTCCGGATCAGGCGAACGGTAGTATCACTACCTTGGGTATTGCCTCATGTGCCTTGTCATACTTGTATTCCATTTATACGCGACCATTACGATTTTGATTTGTACCTTTAGTATATGAATTGCCCTCTGGTGACTTCCGGTTTTGGGGAAACTACGGTCTTGTATATGCTTTTGGGAATAAAAATGTGTTAAGGGTGGAATGGGCCATGGCTTAACGCTATTTTAATACTTTTACTTTAATGTAGACATATTATAATAGCGTATTGTACTACATAGTAGATAGTTTAACGGATCCTTGAGAGATGGAAAATCCCGTAACATCTCTTAAGTTATTGCACTCACGTTGACACTGGATAGGAGATGTCAAAATCCGTAAACATCTCTGACGCCGTCACACTCATATTTTCTTATTCGATTTGACTTACATGAGATATTTTAGTCCTGACTCGAGTGTTTTGCCTTTTCATTACGCTCGGGTCAGCCTGAGCATTTCAGATAAGGTTGAAGATCTATTCTGGAGGACGAAGACGGAGTTTGGTATTACATCATTTGTATTCTACTACCATATTATTTTTCCGCTGCATTATTGTATTATCTCTGATATGTATGTAACTCTGATTTATGATGTATAATAATAATCAAATTTATTTATTTAACAGCTTCATGAACTGTTATTTTATTATTATATCTTGTTCCTTCCGCTACGAGACTCTGAGTTTGTTTTTGTTCTTTCTTTTCCTTTCTTTTCTTATTTACCCCAATAACTATCCGTATTTCGGATTGTTTGAGTCGGCATGTGTGTCTGCCTATGCACTTGGAGGGTGCAGCATGATAGGGGGTTCTCGCATTTGGTTTGGTAGCGAGCGGATGACTCTTACTCCTACATGTCCGTGCGGGGTTGGTTTAGTCGAGAGGCTGGCTGTAAAGGCAGAACACAGGTACAGCTGTATGCTACGGTGGGCGTTACCCCACTGGCGCGTCCCGTTACAGTTGGTATCAGAGCTTTGGTTTAGATTACCTTGGCTCTAGTGGGGAATAACTCATTAAAATAGGGTTAAACCTTATGAATGAGTTCGAGTGTATATGAGAGAGCGTATTTGTAATTTTGATATAAAAATGATTTTATATTGTGTTAAATTGTTTCGTTGAGTATTTATGAATCCTGGTTGGTACTTGGGACGCCAAGGCATCGATATGAATTTCTAAACACTCGAATAGGACAGATTGACATAATATTGTTTTGGACTATATTTTTATATAAAAGAACTATCTTGAAAATTTATAAATTTTGATTGTATTGGTTGTTAGGAGATGATAATATTAGATTATCATCGTTTATTGTTGATTAGTCAATATTTCTAACTATTGACTAGTGGACGATTTTAAGAAATGAAACTTGTAAATATGATTGACAATGAATATAAATGGTAAATAAAATAAAATAAAAATGAATTTAAATTAAGATGGAGAATTTAAATTCCGATGTTTTGAAAATTTATTAACAAAAATTCGAAATGTATAATATAAGTATTATATGATAGTATATTCGATTAGAAATTGTTTTCAAAGGATTTTCAAATGAAGTAAGTGTTATACTCCCCTCTTGACACTAGAGAATGATTTCGGTTGTGAGTGCACGCATCATCGACGTTTATTTTCGAGAGTCCAAGTGGGGGAGATCACTTAATAGTTTTTCTAAACCCTGTTTTGATTAAAAAAAATTGAATTTTATTTTGTATTCTCTATAGTATGATTTGATATATAAATTATATAAGTATATATTATTTCAAAACTTGATTTGAAATGAAACCGGGATTGGAATTCTTGAGTTCTTTAATAATTAATGATTTTTTCTTTAATGGTTGAAATGAATTAATACTTGAATCATTACAGAACTTCTGAATTGCGAAATAAGAAATGAACCTAAGAGCTAAGTGAAATATCAATTGAAGTAGAAATCCGTAGAATTAGGAAATTATGAATTTAAAATAAAATTGAAACTGTAAAACTCGCATAGTATTAAATTTCATTCTATAGCATAGATATAACTTACCAAATCATTTAAGAAGTTCAAAAATGTTATATGAATTGTTAATTGGATAATATACAAGTATAGGTTTGAAAAATGAAATATGCATTTAATTAATGGTTTGCAAATATAAATAAAATTGTTAGTAAATAATTGGAATTTAAATTAACATTTAAAGGTGATTCACCATTATGTTAATATAAAATGGAAATACTATATGTGAATGTAAATGTGAAATTAAATTATAGTGAAATTTAAGTAATGACTTAAGAATTAATTAATTGAAAATTCAACTTTGAATGAAAAGAGGTTGTATGTTGTTTAACTACATTCTATTTGCATAACAAAAACTTACCAAATACTTAAAAAGTTTAAAATGCTAATAAGGATAAGTAGAGAAATAATATACCAGTGTGAGAGTGAATAATAAAATGTGAAGATCTATTGATAGTTGTAAATATAAAGGAAATTTAAGTTTTAAAATGAATTAAATTTAAAATTAATTAAATATAGAATTAGTAAATGGAAACTAATTAAATTTGAATAAAATTAAATGTCAATAAACTTGGAAGTGTATGAAATTAAAATTTTGACTTGGAAATGTATAATTGATTTATTATAGATTTGGATGGATGTTAATGTTTGATATGCATTGGTTGTTAGATGGATGATAATTGATTAAATAGAATTCATTAGTGTTAATGGAATTGAATAAACGGAATAATTTTTTTTAAATAATTAAATTCAAATTTGAAGCAAAGTGGAATTAAATATAATTGAATTCAAATTAAATTGAAGCAAATTGACTTGAATTTAAATTATGAATGAAACAAACTTGAATAAATCGGAAACAAATCGAATGTAAACTTATTTCATGGATAAATAAGAAAATAAACGACTTTGGGTTTGTGATTGATCTTTAGAAATTTGAAGTTTGATGGTTTGTACTTTGAAATAATAAAAGCAAAATTTTGGAAAAAAAAAAATCCAAAACTGTCCAATATATGCTGAAACGGAAATAAGCATAACTTTTAAATGGATGGACGAAATTCAACGATATTAGACTTTTCGGAAAGCTTAGAAACTGTAGCACGACTTTTGTTTAGACTGTCTTGAGAAATTCCTTCATTTACTTAGTTAAAAATTTGAATCTTCTCCCTGGCCTGTGTAAAAGGGAAGCAAAATCAGTAGCATATACTCTTAGTATTTTTGCCATAACTTTTTACTGGTGTATCGGATTTTGATGATCTTGCACTTTCTGGAAAGCTAAGAACTTAAGTTAAAACTTTTACTTTAAGTGTTTTGTGTTTTGCTGTCATTTAGAGGGTCGAAAACATGACCAAATGTCGCTGACCTGCGCAATTCATTGCCAGGCTGAGGCGTTCCTATTTAGTAAAACGGTCGTAACTTTTGAACGGAAGGTCCGAATTCAATGATTTTGGACATTCCGGAAAGCCTGAAACGAATGCAACAACTTTTGTTTAGATTCCATTGTCAAATTTTATCGTTTAGGTGACCAAAAACTGAGATTCGTTTGCTGTCCTGGAATTGGAATTTCAGTTTTGAAGCTAAACATGTTATATGTGTGTTGTTTATGATAAGTATATCGATCTATCTTTATATGCATGGTTCTAACTTGGTTATTGAGCATTTTAGTAGGTAGCAAAGAGGTTGCGCTTCGCTTGGGAGCTCGCTTCTGCGCTTAATGCAAAATGTAAGTTAAAATGCTAATAAACGCTAAATAAAAGGTATGTTCTCGGATTACAGTTTATATTGTGGTATATTATTGTGTTCCCCATGTTTTGGGATGCCTCATTCTTGTAATGAGATGTATATCATGCAATTATTACCACTGTGAAATTTTTTGGTCCTAGCCGCGCAAAGGAGGTGCTGCCGAAATTTTTCAAAAATCCGAGAGTTAGAAAAATTTGAGATTTTAAAAAAATCCTATAACTAAATTTTGCAAATAAGTCGAATATTTTGAATGAATTATATCTAAATGATGGTTTCTCCTTCTCCGTTCCTTTTCGAGGACGAAAAGTTTTAAGTGGGGGAGAATGTAACGACCTGTATTTTTAACACTTTAAAAATACGAATTAAAATAAAAAATTTGGATAAAAATCCGAAGGAAATAAAATTTTGTGTTAAATGTGAATTACAAGTTAAAATGCAAAACTGAATTCTGAAATAACTTATTTGTAAATTAAATATGGATGTTAACCTGTATTGAATGTAAGCAATGAATTGAGTTTGATTGTAAACCAAATTGGTTATGATTGTAAACAAAGAATAAATAAAACGGTAGATTTAATAGTGGAAGTTTATGTTATTGAAACTAATATAAATAAATGTAACTTAATATTACAGTTGATTGAAATTAAATTATAACCGAAACTGTAATTTGATAAAGATGTTAACTGGTAATTGAACGTAAGTAAAGATTTAAATTTGAATATAACAAGTAATTGAATTGAATTGAATTTGATTGTAAACAACGAAATAAATAAAATGTACATTTAATATTGAAGTTATAATATGGAAATCAACGTAAATGAATGTAATTTAATATTACTGTGAATTTAAATAAGATGATAGCTGAAGAAAATGAAAGTAAATGAATTATAAACTATTGATAATAATGTATAAGTAAATGGTTGATTCAATAATGAAAGTGTAAATCGAAATAAAAAAATTCATTTGGAATTAAATAACTTGAATTTGAATTACAATATAATTGAACGCTGAATCTAATATAATCTTTTATATTGGATTTATAATGGAAAATTGCATTGTAAAAGATTGTTAATTACTATGAAATTAAAAATGAAATTTGTGAACAATTGAAATTTGATTTAAAAGTTAATAATTTAAAATTGGGAATTTTATATTGAAATTAAACAGTAAAAATAGCCATTTTTACAACTGTCTCGGATTTCGACGAAACCAGTTTCATCGGATCCGTAACAGTGAATTATTGTAAGGTTTCAATTTTCGTAGCAATCGGACTTGTCGTTTGATCGTACGGACTCGAAACGCCTTGAAATAAATGCAATTATAATCAATTAAAATCAATTTGAAATTTTGATTTTAGCATAACTTCTTCATACAATGGAATTTGGACTTGAAACCTTTTCCATTGCGTTTAAAATATTTTAAAACACCTATTTTGATATATGGGTTTACCCAATTCCGTTCCGGAGTCAGAACGGGCTTTTCGGGCCATAGTTTGTTCCGCACGTTCATCTATCCAGTCTATCTACTCTATCTCTAACATACCTATATAAACACAGTTATAAACCCTAGCCTCCCTAATCTTCATTTGTCTGTACGTACAATTCATCTTCTTCTTAGCTTCTCATTCCAATGGCAGACAAAACCTAATTCCCAAATTCCAAAATCTAAAATAAAAAAAAATTCGAGATTTACGCGCTTCGGGTCGCGCTTGGGGTTTCAGGGGGAAAAACCCTGGAGCTACTTCGAGTCGGGAAGAAAACTACTCGGGTCATCGGGTCGATTTCGCAAAAAACTCCAAGCAGGCATCGGGTATTTGAGGCGGGAACTCGAAGTCGACTCAGCACCAGAATTTTCCAATCTTCAAATTTTCATAACTTTTGCATACGGACTCGGATTTGGGCGAGGTTTCTTTTGTTAGGATCGTATCGAAATTCCGGACACTTTGACGCTGGTTTGGATGAATTTGGAGACTGTCAAATTTTTGGGTTTAAATTGAATGTAAATTCAATTTAAATTCAAAAGGTGAGTGTTTTATAACGCTTACAACGTACTGAATATCTTTATGGTAGTTAAATTTGAAATTATGAAGTGATATGGATTTAATTGTCGTTGTTTGATAAAAATTGAATTGTCATATAGATTGTCATTTGAATTCACCGTTGAAAATTAAATTGACAGTCAAATTAAAGTTAAATTTTAATTGCGATCAAATTTCCTGATATTGATAATTATGAAGTTGTTGTGAATGTTATTGGCTTTATGGTTGATTGGTTGTGATGGATGCTATTGGTCGATATTGGTTGTTTATTTATTTTGATATATCATGCTATCATCATGTATATTGTTTATTGCATATAAACTGTAAATCGAATCATTTCGAATAAATTAAGAAATAGGTTGAAATGATATATTTATGACATCTATTTGGATTGAAATGATATATGTCCATCCTTGAAATTAAATTTGAAATAATTATCCACTTGGCCATAGGTTAGAAAATTATATACGGACACCGGGTTGGTTAAACTAAATGATTTTAAAAGTTGTTTTGAAATTATTTAAATGAATTGATTTTAAGAAAAAAATCGAATTTATGGAAATTGAATTATTTTGAATTGAAGCTCAAGATGTTGGAATTTAAACTTGGTAAATGAAATTGTTTAATTATTCGAAGTTTAGATTTTTAAGAAAATTTTTGAAATACGGCGTAAATTTTCGAAAGTTGATTTGTTTTAAAAGATTGGACTTTTAATCGAACTCTGAATATTTCTAAGAAAATTTTTATGAAATGATATTTCAAGTTTGAGTTTGGAATTGAAAATTTATTTAAAATTGAGATTTAATCAATTTGGAATTTAATTGAAATTCAAAGAAATTTGTGAATTGGACTAAATTGAAACTATTGAATTATTTAATAATTAAATAAGGTTAAATTATTTAATGATTAAATTGAATTGAAATTCTTTAATAAGAAAAAATTTGAACTTTTGAATAAGTGAATTTTTACTTCGTAAATAATTGAAATTGAGTTTCTTTATTAATTAAGTTTTGGAAAATTATTTAAGAAAGTAAATAAGTGAAATTGAATTTTTTTAACAAGAAATAAAAATGTGATATTTTTGGAATTAATGTAAGACTTGTAATTGAAAGAATTGATTTGACGAATTTAATTTAATTCAAAATTGTAAGTTTTGATTTAATGAAGTTGAACTTAAAAAGGTAGTGTAATGGATTTGAAATTTAATAGAAATTGTTTTGAATGATAAAGTACCTTAACGGATATTAAATGAAATCGATAAATGAATTTAAATTGATTTGAATGTTGAATTAAATTAATTTAAATGATTTCGGAATGAAACTTATATACGAACTTGAATCAATATTTGAATTGTTTAAATTGAAATTGAAATTGAATTATAAGATTTTGAAATTTTGATTTGGAAGTTTTGAAACGTAAATTGTGGAAATTGATTTAGAAAGAAAAATGAAATGTTGATTTATAAATTCTAATTGAATTGAAATTGATTTGGTTTTGAAATAAATAAACGACCAATCGGTGAAATAATTACGGAAGTTATTAAAGAGACCGGAATTCGGTTATGGATATACTCTCTATCTAAACCGAAAACCACTTTAATAACTATACGCGGAGTGATGATCCAGAATGAAGTGGTTGGAATGATGTTCGTTGATGACTGAAGAAAGTGAACGATGATGGATAGCCTTGACACTTGTGTCAAATTGGAAATGACTAAAACAGGAGCTATGCCGGGCCAATGGAGGATTTGCTACCTCAAGTGGACACACTTCTTCGAACTACTCATTATATGTTGTCGATTGGTGCACCTTTGATTTTGGGAGTGTTGTTTCACGGTGTTGCGGGCGCTGCGGCGTTGCGTTCTCACCAGTCCGGATCAGGCGAACGGTAGTATCACTACCTTGGGTATTGCCTCATGTGCCTTGTCATAATTGTATTCCATTTATACGCGACCACTACGATTTTGATTTGTACCTTTAGTATATGGATTGCCCTCTGGTGACTTCCGGTTTTGGGGAAACTATGGTTTTGTATATGCTTTTGGGAATAAAAATGTGTTAAGGGTGGAATGGGCCATGGCTTAACGCTATTTTAATACTTTTACTTTAATGTAGACATATTATAATAGCGTATTGTACTACATAGTAGATAGTTTAACGGATCCTTGAGAGATGGAAAATCCCGTAACATCTCTTAAGTTATTGCACTCACGTTGACACTGGATAGGAGATGTCAAAACCCGTAAACATCTCTGACGCCGTCACACTCATATTTTCTTATTCGATTTGACTTACATGAGATATTTTAGTCCTGACTCGAGTGTTTTGCCTTTTCATTACGCTCGGGTCAGCCTGAGCATTTCAGATAAGGTTGAAGATCTATTCTGGAGGACGAAGACGGAGTTTGGTATTACATCATTTGTATTCTACTACCATATTATTTTTCCGCTGCATTATTGTATTATCTCTGATATGTATGTAACTCTGATTTATGATGTATAATAATAATCAAATTTATTTATTTAACAGCTTCATGAACTGTTATTTTATTATTATATCTTGTTCCTTCCGCTGCGAGACTCTGAGTTTGTTTTTGTTCTTTCTTTTCCTTTCTTTTCTTATTTACCCCAATAACTATCCGTATTTCGGATTGTTTGAGTCGGCATGTGTGTCTGCCTATGCACTTAGAGGGGGTCAAAAATGCGGGTTGTTACAGTTAGTAAAATGTCTTGCTCATCTTTCAAATACTCTACTTTGTGGATTTTCATATTTCAAATACTGGAACAACGTTTGACCGAAGAGAACAAGAATCCAAAGATGATCAAAAGACTGACAAGACGAGCATATATCGGATTTCCAACTGTACCTAAGAACAACCTCGGCATCATGACCCCAAACAACAACCTCGACAAAGGGTACTTGTATGTATTTTGTTCATATACAGATGTATTATTACAAAAGAAACAAAGGCCAGTAAGCATGTTTGTTAATTAGTTTCGTAATCGATTACTACTAATAATAGGATACGATTTGTTCGTTATCTAATGCTATAGACTACAATTTTTATATTTAGAATCACTATATTAATACACAGGGTCAGATTATTAGCTTATATTCATGCACATATGACTTTGCATCAGTTTGTAACCAAAATGACATTCATGTTGCAAACTGATGCAAAGTCATATGTGCATGAATATAAGCTAATAATCTGATCCTGTGTATTAATATAGTGATTCTAAATATAAAAAATTAAGCGTGTGCAGTAATTACCTATGTATATTAATATAGTGTTTCTCACTACCATGCTTATCAAAACTACACAGTTTGATCTTCAATATGCTAACAAACCTGCACCACCTTCCCTTTGCGTCCTGTCAGTCTCGGTTGTTGCTTGTAAGCACATTACGTTGATGATACACCCTGCGCATACAAGTCCCAACCTCAATGCAACTTCTGTCTACTACCTTAACCTGCCTACCAGATACGTTCCAATTCATTCAGGGCACTCTTCGACTGTTTCATGATTGCTCTCGGCTAGAACTATCAATATATGGTCCTATGTATTCAAGGTACCATTCGACTTATACGATGCCTGCTCTCAACTAGTACTATCAAAATACATCCTAGTGCATTCAAAGCACTCTTCGACTTCCACCATGCCTACTTTCAGCTAGTACAGTTCAACATGTTTGTTAGAATGCATATATTATTTTAAAACATTTCAGAAGAAAATTCAACTAAGAACTACCTAAATGTGAAAGCCAACTACAACTAAGAGATTCAGTACTCCTTTGGTTTACCATCAATAATAACAAAGGAACTCTATATACAAATTTTCATGCAAATTATATATGTGAATTTGGCTTTGTCATTGAAAGAAGTTCATATCATTTCATACCCTCATCAAGTATTGAAAAAGTACACCTCAGTCCTGCGTAATATGCAGCAAAATTTTGCTGAACATTTTGTATAATACGTGTCTAATAGAAAATACTAAACTGTTAAAATGGACATTGATAATTTTTGGGCTTAAAAGCAAATCATCACAAATATAATTATATAATTAATAAGTAAATATATTTGAGTATCTAGTAGAGTATCCGACAAACAAATTCGAAGTAAGTTGTGATGGTAGATATAAGAATAAGATTGAATAAACTATTCTTGTGCCGCTTGTTAAATAATTGTATTACAAATATTTCAGATGGTCCAGGATTGTATTTTTCAATAGTTTTTCTACATATGTAGTAAGCATGACTACGTTTTATGGTTCAAGCTTCCACAACCTATAAAGCAAGTTCTTGTTCGATGGTCCATGATGTCTTCTTAATTCTACTGCCATAATTTATTGTTCCATTATTTACATCGCCAAAGAATCCAGCATCAGCCGTTCAACATTTAAACAACTTTGACATTAGAAACTTATACACGTTTTCTACTTAATCTCAAATTAAACTATACTTGGTGATATATAGTAGGTTTCCATTTCAAGAAATGAGCTCTCGACGAGAGCCTCTCGTTAAACAAAGATAGTTTATGGATCATATGTATGGTTCAATGGTTTAAATTATACTATGAGATATAGAACTAGATGAAAAGTAATCCATCATATTGAATGAAAAGTAATCTACTCGATTTTGCATAAGATGGGTAAATCTAGTAGAGTTGATACATGAATGCACTGCTACCCTCAGAATTTGTATTTGGATTCAGGAAATTCTTAGAGCACCTAAAATGATTTGTGCAAGTCACATCTGAAAGAAAATAAATACAATACCCGATGAAAGTGGATGCCACTACCTCCGGATGTACCCAAGAGTTCATCCAAGTATCTTTGAAATCTCTTCTTGTTAGTACTGCACAGGTCAATGAGAACAAGGTTCTCCCTTATATAGGATAACAAGATTTTAAACTTTAGTCTAAAATATCTCAAACAAAAGGAACAGAAGTCTACCACGCTTAGGAGCATTTCTTTGGCTTAATTATCAAATGAGTTTTAGGCTGCATAAAGAAGTAAATGCGACAAAGTTAGCCTTCGTTATAATAACAAGTACAAATGATAATTAATAGGCATTATGCATATGTTTAGCAATTTAAAGAAAACTAAGGATAGCCTCATCTAGTGAATTACTAAAAAAAGAAGGAATTATTGCACCTTTTAATATTAAACCATTTGATCATAATATCTAATGACTGAAACTAAAATTTATCAGTACTAATATAACTAAAATATTGCACAAAATCATTTTTGTCTAATATATCGCACAATATCTTGTATTGGTCTTTGATCCAATGGTTCAGAATAAAGAAAAAATCATTTCTGTCTATAGCCATGTCAATAGCAATTGCGCACACACCTTCTCAGCTCCTACCAACGCTCTCATCATCTAAATTATTCGCTCATCTAAACGCAATAACTCATGCACAGCTATTTGCATCACGAAGAAAGAACATTCAAAATGCACATGGAAGCACTACCGTACAATATGCTACTTCGATTAAGACTCCTGTAGAAGCAACAAAGAATAAGAGTACCTATGATTCACAGGCTTTTACTATTTGGTTATTGCAGCAAGAACAAGCTAGAATTGCAATGTCGAGTTGAGTATCGTGCTTTTAAGCATTTCCATGGATTGCATGCATATAGCATCACTGGTTCAAAGAGCAGGCATTTCTAATCTTAATGGAATACAGGATGAAGTTAACGTTCAAGGCAAGGATCAAAAAAGGGTTAATGTTGTATCTAATGAGGCATTAATACTCCTTATGTCAATTTTGTAATGGTGTTCTTTACAGTCTTATACAAGTAGCTAATGAACAAAAAATACACACACGGTTTTGTATAAAAGATTCGAATTTCAGAGATGTAACAGGCAAAACTTTGATTTAAACAGTCAAGATATATGATGGAACTTCTTGTTATCCATCCTTAATAGTTTCATTGGAGTTTTAGACTCAAATCTTTAGTTGACTCATTAAAATTGAAAGCTTAATACCAAGGGCTAAGAGATTACTGAAAGAATCTAGTTTAACTACAGACAAACTGGATAGACAAAGCTATGTGCCTGTCTGCGAATGAAGTTACTAGATGTACTGTTTAATATATATACTTGCAACTAACAGAATAAGCAGATGTATCTCTAATAACTGGAACTACTGGAAACTAACAGTTAAAAACTGAGGACCATTGTCTCACAGTTTAACTGAGGCCAAGTTGCCTCGGTATTGACCGAGGCATTGCCTCAGTACTAGCTGAGGCAATTGCCTCAGTTTAACTGACGCTGCCTCTCAGTATAACTTAGGTCAATTGCCTCCGTTAAAACTGAGGCAATTGCCTGCGTATTAAATGATGCATTGCCTCATTTCAGATTCCAATTTTTCTGTTTTTGATTCTAATTGCTTTTTCTAACTCTAATTTCGTGATATTTGGCTTCTGCTCATTTAAGATTTTAACTTTTGTTTGAATTAAGACTAAGCAAATTTTCAACCTAAAACAAGTTATTCAGCGTTTTATGCCCATAAGAAGTGAGTTACATATCATGTTGAAGAAAAATCACATGCATAATGGATTTTCAATGATGTAGAAGAATTTCCTTTTCAAGCATAATGAGAGATGTTAGTCTGTCTAATTAACTTACACTAAATTCAACTTTTGCCAAAGGTGGCAGCTCAATACTTGTTAGTTATAAGTTATAACCGATCATAAGTTAATCGTAGTTGAAAGTAGGATGCTAGTAACTAAAAGCAAGACCAGAAGAATTTTCGCTCAAAACAATGAGTGAATTTACCAAATTACCACTATTGCAAGCAATGGATGAACTAAGCACAAAAAATAGTAGTAACGAGTTCAAGCTGAAAAGCTAAAGCCCAAAACACACATGAACGTACAGAATCAAGTAATAAACAAGAAGCACACAAGGTGAAGACAACCTACCGCAAATAATCAATAGTGGATGGGGCAACATACATCAACATTTATGTGGTAGTTATAGTGTCTAAAATGAGAGAATACGTCATTGTTGATGGAGGAAAAGTGGAGGTTCTAGAGAAGTTTGAATGTCGTTTTCAGCGAATTCCATTGCTATTTGCGTCATTGTTGCTATTTGCGTCACTGTCGTTATAGTGTCTAAAATGAGAGAATACGTCATTGTTGATCTCTTCTCTCTTATGTAAATAACTGCTATAAAAGATCACTAAAAAATTTGAAGAACAAAAAAGTTGATATGGTGCGGCCCATAATGCAAACTTTCAAAATACATCAGTTCGAATTCCGATCCCTATTTTACTTTCCCTTTAATGATAACTATAAATAATTGCTTACTTCATTATGCTTATAATAGCTTATTTCATTTTAAAACTAGCTGCTTATTAGCCATCCCACTACAACCGCATTTGACTAACATTTAAACTAAAATTTGCTACCATTTAGTATTCACTTAATCACCTAATACTACTTTTAACTAGTTTTAAAAAATTATTGTTTCTTAACTGTAACTTATTCTAGAATTAGCTTTAAAACATTGTTGAAAAATGAAAGGAAAAGAAAAGGTCGCCATTGTGGTTATTAAAAGGTGCTTGAAATCTTTATATTTGCCTGCTTCTTTATTTACCTTTGGGGTTAAATAGATCAAACTTTGAATTGACCACAACTTGAAGCAAATATTGACACCTTCTCGAATTCAATCAAACAAAATGAACAAAACCTAAAAAGATACAATTATTTCACGCATTCAGCAGATGATCAATAAATCAAAACAATAATGAAATTCAACTTATTTAAGAGTATATATAAAAAGAGAAAAAAATAATTGATAATAGTTGAACCTGAAATAATTAGCTTCAAACTTGGAACCATAAAAGTAAAAGAGCAGAGCCTGAAGAGAAATGTATTCCAAGAAAACCCAAATCTACATGTATCAGCTGGGCATCAGTTACATTGCCCACGAAGGTAGAAGCCAGTTTGTTAATAACAGGAGATAGAGCTGAGAGAGCCAACTCTGTTCCTACTTTTGCTGCCACCTAAAGTTTTGAAGTATACAATAAAAAGACTGAAATTAAAGTAGAGAGAACAACTATAAAAGCCCTTAATATAATGAGCTTAAGAGTCGATTATTGGAGCAAAATAATATGATATTCAAGGCAGGTGGGTAGGCTATCGATTGATTTCATGGTAGGTTATCAATTGATTTCAGGGCAGCTACGAATTGTTTTCAGTGTATGCGTTAATTGTTTTTCATGAGTTCCACTACACTATTATTCTTATATATTTTCTGCTCATCGTCAACTCCTACCTTTGCATTTTTTAAGAGCATGGTGGACCCCGGTGATCTAGATAAACTGAATTTTAAATTTAATGACGTCCTAAATTCTTATGTATTTCACTAGATTAGAGCATGTTTATGTATCTAGACAAGTTAAGAATAGGGACATTTCATAGTGGTATAAACTATATCATTGCATTGTTATACAAAATGCAGGTGCAGAATTTAAAAGCAGTTGGTGATCATATATAAAGGATGCTTCAAAGCCATGTGAATGAAGTGTTAATGCATGGTGTTCTTATTCTAGAGACCGACATATCATGCTATATATCACATAGTATTAATTATACACATGTTTACTGTGTCCACTGATACTCCTATGCAGCTTCTGTACAGTGTAGTGTACTCATATATTGTATATGTACATGGCAAGCTGTAGCTTTTGCTTGGTGGAAAAAAAAGAGCAAAAAGAATGACGAACAAGAAAAAATCCAGGTTTTTCTGCAGCAAATTTGACTGGCTTTTCTATTTGAACTGTGATCATATGTCAACTTTCATTATCATATGCTTCCTGTGCAGCTTCTGTACAGTGTAGTGTACTCGTATGTTTCAGAAGAAGACTAATCAATGTCAACTTTCATTTCAAGTAAGAAGATCTTCTACGGATTAATGAAGGATATAACATAACAAAAGTATTCTTATCTCTGAAGCATTTAAGCTAACTTAGACCTATCTGCAGTATTCCACTCTACCCTAACCATGCCAGATTCAATAAGCGATGAGCGGGTAAATCCTGATTGGTCTATAAAATTAGAATAGGCATGGATGATAATTGTTCTACTGGAAAGTGCGGTAATTCTTTTAATAACAATAGTTAGAGCTAATTTTCTTCTAAAAATTCATAGAAAATGTTTAGCAGGGTACTGATTATATATTGTAATGACATCTACTATGCATTAACATGTATATAACATTTTGGTGTTTATAATTACTTTACGCCCGTTCTCAGTGCAAAATTCTGGATTCATCCCTTATAAATTAATATTTGTTCATTTCTTTATATATCTCAAATAAAGTCAATTTGAATCTTTAAAATCTCAAAGACCATCTATATAAGTATAGGATGTTGTTTTATAAGAAAATCAAAGAAAATATTCTATTCTTTCTTTCATTTTTCTGCAAAAATGACAATAATAACTACATTGATATTTGAACTATTATGTCAACTATTATTTTATTTTTTTTGAAAACAGATATTTATACTGTACATTGGAGGAGAATGCATGCATATGATTGCTCATTTCTAGAATTATGACCTAGATATATACCAGATATATACAAAATAACTTTAAAATGGGGTTAACTAACCTTTCTGGGCTTTAGGGCATCTAGTAGTCATATTTGAGTTACTTGTGGACTTGTTTTCTAATTATAATAAGCCCATCATACTTTTTTAATCTTCCATTTGACATCGAGATCCATATATTTTGTTGCCTGCAACTTTCATAAGAAGTCCCCATGATTTCCTTTCCAAAGAGAAAATGCAAATATGTATCATGTAATGTTTTAACTATCATTTGATATCTATATCATATTTTCCATAAGGACTCATTTTGTTTTTTAAAAGAAAATTTGTTATGGTGCATAAAAATCCATAAAAAAGTATAAACATCACTTGTAAATGATTAAAATATTTGTTCAGCGCTCTTCTTTAAAGTGATACAGTTGAAATAGTTCACATGAATAATAAAAAGAATTGCAGCAATACATATAGTTTAAACAAAAAAGCAGTTATTATCATTGCATTATAATATATACCTATAAAGAGTAATGCATTCAACTCTATAAAGGTCTTTGGAAGAGTCTCGGAACTGCACAAACATAGAATTTGGTTTAGAATTCATATCAAACTGCTTGCTCATCCAAAATCTCTACATTTCATTCATGTTTTTCACACATTGCACTTCACTTCTGAAATAGTAAAGTACAGCAACCACTGTAGAAACAACTGAAAATGAAGTAAGGATTCATTATCTTACATTTGAAGATACAATGAGATTTTATGACTGTCTTCATCAGAATCACTTTAAGATCGTATTAACTTATAAAAACGTTCTGAGTGGAATCTTCTGTTAAAAAAAAGAAAAGGAACGCTATAATTTTGTTAGATTGTCTAGGTCATATTACTATCATCGTATTATGAGACTAAAATCAAACTTTGTTATGAAATCAATGTAGTCTGGAATATCCAACCAAATTTTGCTGACCGCTGAATTTTAAAGGTGTAAAATGGTTACCATAGTTTTTCAAGTCGTCATTACAACATTGTTGTTTAGTATGGTTTATATTACTCTGTTTTTTTCAGTCTAACTAATCTGGATTACTAGATTTTCAGTTCAACAACAAAGATCGGATTTTCAATTAGAGTAATTGTTCAAATTTATTAAGATAATGAACGCATATTTGAACATGACAATACAATACCTTGTAAAAGAAAGCAAATAGTGATTTTGCAGTTGGAATTTAGGGTTCTTTCGTCGCCGCAGCTATGGATTTGGCCGACGCAGCCATGCTTTAATCGCTGCTGGTATGGAAGTCTCCACCGTGCTATGGGATGTCGCCGCTGATTTCACGAGATTTTGTTGCAAATCTAGGGTTTTCAAAAGGAATTCAGGGTTTATCAAGAGGAAAAAGAGTTTGGTGGTAACGTTGGAAATAGAGAATAAGAGGGAATGAAAAAATTATACCGTTGGTTTTTATTTTGCACATGAAATTTTTGTATAGCATAATTACTAGTTTCTTTTAACTTTAAATGACTAATAAAGTTTTTAAGATAGCAACTCATATTACCATGCTATCTTTTTTTGCCATACAGTTTTCTTGTAGTGGCTATATCCTAGGTACATATGTTGTTCCTTCTGCATGCTCTTCTCATGCAACAAATAAACAGATTTGATACTCTCATGAACCAGTATCTCATAGTTTCAATTATGATCCTCGGGTTTTGGATTTGATGCTGCATAAAGTGATAAAAGTTACTGGCTTCCACTAGCTTTCCAAAGTAGAAGAAAAAGGTTCATAAAAGCTTATATAAAACAAAATTACAAATGAGTTTTTTCCTGTTGGAATTTTAAGTGAATTAATTAAAAAATAAATAAAAACAGGTTGATGGTTATATACTTCTAAGCCATTATTATACTTGAGCTGTTGCAAATGTATAATGGTAATATATATACTTACGAACCATTATTATAATTGAGCCATTGCAAATTCATAACGATCATATATTTATGAGTCGTTATTATAATTGAACCGTTATAAATATATAACGGTAATATATATTCATGAGCCGTTATTATTGAGCCATTGCAAGAGTTAATGATATTAAAAATTCATTTTAAATGATAATAAATTCAAATTCATTAACATTCACCCACTTTAGTAATGCATACAATTTCCATTCTGCATGTTTAAACGATAGATATGCAGAAGAGAAAATGTGAATTACAGATAATTTTTCTTTCTTCTTCTTTATTCTCTACATTTTTCTCTCTTTAAGAAACTTTACAAGCAATTAAATTAAAAAGTGCTAAATTCAGAACCATTTGCTGTAGTGCAAACAGCAAATTGATCAAATTTCAAAGGATGTTTTATCTTAGGGACGGAGCGGTTAATAGATAGCTTTGCACATTGAGGCTAAGCCGCGAATCGACTTAAAGAGAGTGACCTATTCCATGACTTAGACAAAAAAAGGCGCTGTAGGTTCAGATTGGGGCATAACAATTTTAAGACGATCATGACTTCGATCGCTGACAACTCTGCTGCCTTGATGTTGATGTTTGAGGTTCCGGCTATATCTGCTGCGTCGTTCAGATTCGAAAGTTTGCATTTTAAACAATGGCTCCAAAAGATGGAGTTATTTATGACTACGCGAAAGATGGCGCGTGTGCTAATTACCGAAAAACCAACGCTGTCTGGAGAAGCAACAGACGATCAGAAAAAGACTTTGAAGGATTGGATTGAACATAACCACCTCTGCAAAAATTATGTTCTTAATGGCTTAAGCGATGATCTATACGATTTCTACAACTCAGACAAGTAGCAAAGGAGATCTGGGATGCGCTGTAAAAGAAATATGATACTAAGGAAGCTGGAGCGATAAAATATGTTAATCACTATTTGAAGTTTTAGATGACGGATGACAAATCTGTAAAGGCGCAGTTGCATGAGCTCCAAAAATTGCGCATGAGATCATCTCCGAAGGCATGGCTTTAGATGAACAATTTTATATTGCTACATTAATTGATAAATTACCCCTTGGAAAGATTTTAAAAACAATCTCAAGAATAAGACTAAGGAGTTTTCTTTTGAGAGTTTGGTTACTCGTCTTCGTATGAAGAGGAGGCCAGAAAACAGGACCAGAAAGAAGAGGTGCTTGTTGTATCTACTAACAACACTAAGAAATCCATAATCAAGAGTCTAAAACCAAGTGCGAAAAATTTTAAAAATAAAAATCGCAAACTGAATCAGAATCACAACAATCAGCATCAAAAGAATCGGCATAATACCTCCTAAAGAATGGTACTGGACAGTTGTTCTTATGTTAGAACTGTGGCAAACCAGGCTATATGGCACGAAAGTGTCGGAACAGGCCAAATCCTACACCCCAGGCTAACCTGATTGAAGAAGCCCTTGTGGCTATACTTATTGAGATCAACCTAGTCGGTGGATCAGAAGGGTGGTGGGTAGACACTGGTGCTTCTCGCCATGTCTGCTATAATCGTGAAATGTTTAAAACTTGTAATTCTACTAATGACATGAAAGTGATGTTGGGAGATTCTCACACCACTACTGTTGTTGGAATTGGAACTGCGTGGTTAAAGTTTACCTCTAGAAAGAATTTATTGCTGAAAGACTGATGCATACTCTAGAGATGAGAAAAAATTTAGTATATGGTTTCTTGTTAAATAAAGCTGGTTTTACTCAAACTATTGGATCTGATTTGTACACCGTTACTAAAAATGGTATTTTCGTTGGTAAAGGATATGCTGGATATGAGATGTTTAAGTTGAATGTTGGAGTTAATGGTTCTATTTATATGCTGTGTAATTTTAATATTTGGCATGCTATGCTTTGTCATGTTAATAAGCAACTAATTCACAACATGAGTAACTTAGGCCTAATCCCTAAAGTTTCCATAAATGATCCAAAAAATGTAAATATTGTAGCCAAGTTAAAATTACTAAGACCCCATGTAAATCTATGTTTTGAGAGTCAGAACCTTTCGATTTAAAACACTTTGATATATGCGAACTTGATGGTATCTAACTAGGGAAGACAAATGTTACTTTATTACTTTTATTGATGATTGCTCTTATTTTACTTATGTTTATCTCATGAAGAATAAAGTGATGTGTTAGATATGTTTAAATTATTTGTCACTAAAATTGAAAATCAATCTAATAAAAAAAATTAAAAGATTTCGAAGTGATAGAGGAACAGAGTATGAATCTAACTTATTCATTGAATTTTATAAACAACATGGCATAACTCATGAGATAATTTCACCTTATTCGCTTGAAATAAATAGTAAAGCTAAAAGAAAAATAGGACTCTTACAGAAATAGTAGTAGTTGTTTTATTAAATTCGGGTGTAGCATCTCACTAGTGGGGGGGAATTTTAGTAACTGTTTGTTATGTCTTAAACAAAATTCCTAAATCTAATGGCAAATTTCATCTTTTGAGATTTTTAAAAATCATAAACCTAACTTGTCTTATTTTAAAACTCGGGATTGCTTAGCGTATGTTCGTAGACCCTAAAAGAATTAAATTAGCAAGTCGAGCATATGAATGTTTTTTTCATTGGTTATTCCATTAACAGTAAAGCATATGGATTTTTTGATTTGAAATCTCGAGTTATTATGGAGTCAAATGATGCTAATTTCGTTGAAAATAAATTTTGTTTTAAACTTAGGAATAGTGGGGGAACTTCTACCACTAATACTCCAATAATCAGAAATAATGAACATAATACCAAAAGTGAATCTGAACTTAGAAGAAGTAAAAGAGTTAGGATAGCTCAAGATTTTAGTTTAGAATATTATTGTTATGCACAAGAAGAGGACCCTGTTAATCTAAAAGAAGCTCTGTCTTCTTTGGATTCAGATCTCTGGTAAGAAGCTATAAAATATGAAATGAATTCTCTCGAATCTAATAAAACTTGGCATCTAGTTGATTTACGTCCAGGTTGTAAAACTATAGGTTGTAAATGTGTACTTAAAAAGAAGTTGAAACCTTATGGTACAATTGATAAATTTAAGGCTCGTTATATAGCTAAAGGATTTAGACAAAAAGAAAACATTGACTTCTTTGATACTTTTTCACGTGTTACAAGAATAATATCAATTTGAGTATTAATTTCTCTTACTTCACCATATGGTATACTAATTCACCAAATAGATGTAAAAATTGCTTTTCTAAATGGTGAATTAGAAGAGATTTATATGGACCAATCCGAAAGTTTTGTTATACCTGATCAAGAGCATAAAGTTTGTAAATTAGATAAATCTTTATATGGTCTTAAACAGGCACCGAAACAATGACATAAAAAATCGACAATCTAATTAGTTCACATGTTTTTAAAGTAAATGAAAGTGACAGGTGTATTTATTATAAATCCGAGAATAATATTTGCACTATCATATGCTTACATGTTGATGATTTACTTATATTTTGTCCAAATATTCATGTTGTAAATCACGTTAAGTCCATACTATGTGCCAGTTTTGATATGAATGATCTTGGTGAAGCTAGTGTGATTCTTGGTATTAAGATTATTAAGTCTGAAAAGGAAATTTATTTGGATCAATCTTATTATATTGAGAAGATGCTAAATAATATAATTACTTTGAATGTAAACCTGCTAGTACACCATATGATCCAAGTGTAGAACTATACAAGAACGCTAGTGAATGCGTAAGACAGTCTGAATATGCGAGCATCATTCACAGTCTTCAGTATGCTACTGATTGTACTAGACCCAACTTGCATATGTCGTGGGATTATTGTACAGGTTTACTAGCAGACCTAGTATAGAGCATTGACATGCTATTGAACGGGTCATGAGATGCCTTAAAAGAATTATGAACCTTAGATTACACTATCAGAAGTTTTCTACTGTCCTGGAAGGATACAGTGATGCAAATTGGAATACTTTATCAGAAGATTCCAAAACTACTAGTGGATATATTTTCAGTATTGCAGGAGGAGCTGTTTCTTGAAAATCTAAGAAACAAACTATCTTGGCTAAATCCACTATGGAGTTAGAAATGATAGCACTAGCTAATGCTAGTGAAGAAGCAAATTGCTTAAGAAATATGCTAGCTGAGATCCCTTTATGGGAAAAACCGATACTAGCTGTGTTGATCCATTGTGATAGTACCGCGGCTATTGCAAAAGTTGTGAACCGTTATAACAACGGTAAGAGACAACAAATTCGTCGTAAGCACGGTACTATAAGAGAGAATATCCCTTCGGGATCTGTAAGAATGGATCATGTACGCACTGATGAGAATTTGGCGATTCCTTTGACGAAAGGATGGACAGAGAGAAAGTTCTTTCTACATCTAAAAAATGAGACTATTGCCCTTAGATTGTTGGCTCATGTGTAAGGAAATTTGACCGTTTTGTAAGGAAATTAATACGAAAACATTAATGGTTTTCCTTCCTTATTTTGTAAGGAAATTTGACTGTTTCCTTCCTCAAACGTTTTCTTCTTCATTTTGTGGTCAATAGAATCTAAAGGGTTTTCCTATTAATATGCTAATCAATAAAACGGTTATAATCTAAAGCGTTAATTTCCCTCATCTTGATCTTGATGGACGATCAAGACTAAGTCTACAAATCTGGAAATTTGGTCCTCTCTCTACCTATAAATATTAACCTTTGCCCATCACAAAGGATATAGAAAAACACACAAAGAAAGATATAGGAAAAGAGAGAGAAACCATTTCCTTTCTCCATTGAAATAACTTTCGACAACAACCATTGCTGATTCATATACAAGATGTCTGGAGGTATGTTTTATTGATTCATTACATATGTGATAATCATGTAATTCTAGATCTTAGGGTTTATGTTATTTGCAAGATAAAGATTACATGTGGTATCAGAGCAAGGTTTTAGAATTCATGATTATCCATCAATATATATAAAACGAAACTAGCATAGATCTAAGATATGATGTTTGTAATTTTACTATAATAATGATGATGATTATTAGTGTTAATGTGATTCAAGTTTAATATTCATATTATTTAAGTTGCCATAGTAATCATGATCATCAATATTATTCTATTTACTGTA
Organism: Allium fistulosum; assembly: GCA_030737815.1. Classification (NCBI taxonomy): domain Eukaryota; kingdom Viridiplantae; phylum Streptophyta; class Magnoliopsida; order Asparagales; family Amaryllidaceae; genus Allium; species Allium fistulosum. Next base: position 475,635,538 of record CM060904.1, read on the forward strand.
TGCTTAGATTTGGATCTGGAAAGTTTATATTTCCGCAAAAGTTAATTTTTCTACCTTAATGTTTTACCTACTGTATAATATGGAACAACTTATTGTATGCGAATACTTTTCAGAAAGTATACATATTGAAAACAATTGTTTCCTAGTTTGACATTAAATTCATGATCTGGAACTTGCAAAATAATTATTTATATGTTAAATTCATGTATGAAATTTACTTGGAGTTACTAGACATTTATTATCCTTGTTGTGGATTACTTGAAAGAATGGCAAATGTTTATGGGGAAAAAAAACTTCCGCGCTTAATTTCCTTGTTTCCTCTGGTCTGATGCATGATGTCCCGTCCACAGGCGGCTGCTGCTTGCACAATAATGCATGAAACATTAACGTTTATCATTCTTCCATGAGTATAGTTCTACTGCCTACCCACAGGAGGCGCTAAACCTAACCTCTTATTATGACATGTGTTTTATTCTAATAAAGAAGCCTACATTTCTTTTATATCTGCAATTGCAATACCCTCAAACCTTAATTCGCACGCTACGTCTATCATCAGACTCAATGGAACCAACTACTCAGAATGGAGAGAGCAAGTTGAGTTTTCTTTGGGCGTACTTGAACTGGACATGGCTCTCCTTAAGGAAAAGCCAGCCCCACTTACTGACACAAGTACGCCTGAGGAAAACAAACTCCATGATGATTGGGAACGATCTAATAGGCTCAGCATGATGTTTATGCGAATGGTGATTGATACCAAAATCAAAACCTCCCTACCCAAAACTGAAAGCGCAAAAGAATATTTGCAATCCATTGAAAATCGGTTCAAGACTGCAGACAAATCCCTTACTGGGAAACTTATGGCAGACCTTGTAACCATGAAGTTTGATGGTTCTCGCTCAATGAGCGCTCATGTCATTGAAATGATTAACCTTGCTGCCAAACTTAAGAACTTGGGATTGGTTATGGACGATGCTTTTCTCGTCCAATTCATTCTCACTAGCTTACCTCCTCAGTATAAACCATTCAAAATTCATTACAACACTATTATGGAAAAGTGGAGTCTAAGTGAATTGACTAACAAATTGGTTCAAGAGGAGTCTAGGCAGGGCTCGCAAGGCATTAAAGTTGCTTATTTCACTCAAGGGGTTGGAAAACAAGCTGGCAAAAGGAACAACTCACAGCATAAAAGAGCACCACCCAAATCTGATGACGCCACTCAACCATCCAAGAAGAAAAGGAATGATGATGTCTGCAAATTATGCAAGAAACCTGGACACTTCCAAACATATTGCATTAAGCGCAAAGCATGGTTCGAAAAGAAAGGTAACCCAATGGGTTTCATAAGTCATTTCGAATCAAATCTTACTAATGTACCTTCTTCTACTTGATGGATTGATACTACTGCTAATGTTCATGTTTCAAATTCTATGCAGGGATTCATTACGATCCAAACCACAAATCCAAGTGAGAATTTCATTTTCATGGGGAATAAAGATAAAGCTCCAGTTGAAGCTATTGGAACTTTTCGTCTTATTTTAGATAGCAGTTATCAGTTAGATTTATGTCAAACTCTTTATGTTCCGTCTATTTCCCGTAATTTGATTTATGTAAGTGTACTTGATAAATTTGGATATTCTTTTGAAGTTGGAAATGGAAATTTTAGTTTATTTAAAAATTCTAGTCTTATTGGTTCTGGAATATTAATTGATGGACTTTATAAACTTCATCTTAAACAAAATGCTGAAATCCAACTCACCCTGCATGGAAAAGAAAATAAAGGAAAGTCATCCAAGAATGATTCTTACTTCTTGTGGCATAAAAAAACTGGGTTATATATCCAGTGAAAGAATCAAGAGGTTAGTGAAAAATGGTATCCTACCGGACCTAGACTTCGCTAACATTACAACATGTGTTGATTGTATTAAAGGAAAAACAACAAAAAACACAAAGAAATGAGCCACAAGAAGTACACAACTTCTTGAAATAATACATAAAGATATTTGTGGACCTTTTGATGTTCCAACTTTTGGAGGAGAGAAATATTTCATCACTTTTATCGATGATTTTTCACGTTATTGCTATCTTTATCTGTTGCATGAAAAATCTCAGTCAGTGGATGCTGTACAAGTGTTCATTACTGAAGTCGAAAGGCAATTAGAAAGAAAAGTGAAAATCATTAGGTCAGATAGGGGTGGTGAATTCTATGGAAGGTATGATGAAACGGGACAACATCCTGGACCTTTTGCTAGACTTCTTCAAAAAACTTGGAATTGTTGCACAATACACAACGCCTGGATCTCCATGGCAGAATGGTGTAGCTGGAAGGCGAAATCGTACATACATGGAAATGGTTAGATCCATGATGAGTCATGCAAATTTACCTATATCATTATGGATGGATGCATTATGAACAGCTGTCTACATCTTAAATAGAGTTCCAAGTAAGGTCGTTCCAAAGACTCCTTTTGAACTTTGGAAAGGATGGAAACCTAGTTTAAGACATCTCAAAATTTGGGGTTGCCCAGCTGAAGCTAGACTGTACGATCCAAATGAAAAGAAATTGGATTTTAAGACAGTCGGTGGTTACTTTATAGGTTACCCAGAAAAATCTAAAGGATATAGATTTTATTGTCCTAACCATAGTACAAGAATTGTTGAAACCGACAATGCCAAATTCTATGAAAATGGTGAAATTAGTGGGAGTACAAAACAACAAGAAGTGGTCATTCATGAAATAAGGGTACCCATTACCTTACCCTCTATTTCGAAAGATATTGGGAATCATCCCATTGTTGAACTTGTTCACAATGAGGGAAACCCAATAAATGATCAACAACTCCATAATGAAATTATCACCAATCATAATGTTGATGAAGTACCATATAAACTAGTATTAAGAAGATCTCAAAGACAAAGAAGATCATCTATTCCTGATGATTATATGCTTTATCTAATAGAATCTGAAGGAACTACGGACCCAATTTCTTATTCACAAGCCATTAAGGATGTTAACTCTCTTAAATGGATTGATGCCATGAAAGATGACTGAAATCTATGGATAATAATCAAGTTTGGGAAATCATTCAATTGCCGCAAGGACATAAAGTAGTCGGTTGTAAGTGGGTCTTCAAGACCAAACGTGACTGCAATGGTAAAATAGAACGATATAAAGCCCGACTTGTTTTCAAAGGTTTTAATCAGAAAGAAGGCATTGACTATAATGAAACTTTTGCTCCTGTTTCCAGGAAAGATTCTCTTAGAATTATCATGGCATTAGTAGCTCATTATGATCTCGAGTTACATCAAATGGATGTGAAAACAGCCTTTCTAAATGGAGACTTAGAAGAAGAAGTCTACATGCGTCAACCTGAAGGCTTCATAATTGAAGGACAGGAAGACATGGTCTGCAAACTTAAGAAATCAATATATGGATTGAAACAAGCTTCTAGACAATGGTATCTAAAGTTTCATGAAATCATTACCACTTTCGATTTCACAGAAAACATAGTTGACCCTTGTATATACCTCAAGTTCAGTCGGAGCAAGTTCATATTATTGATTCTGTATGTTGATGACATATTATTAGCTAGCAGCGACCTTGGTTTATTACGTGAAACTAAGGATTATCTCTCAACGAATTTTAAAATGAAAGATATGGGTGAGGCTTCCTATGTGATAGGAATAGAAATATTCCGTGATAGATCACAAGGAATTCTAGGATTGTCTCAAAAAGCATATATTGACAAAATTCTTGAGAGATTTGGCATGACGAATTGTGTAACGACCCGGTATTTTGGACCATTCGCATCCATTATAAGTGTATAGGTAGACACTCATGCCGGAATTGAATTGCTCAAAATACCGCGTTGTTAATTTAAATTTGGCAAAACTGAACATATACAGTAAATAAAATAATCACATATCACAGACACGGAGTAATAAATGCAGCGGAAATAAAAAGAGATAGTAGTTCATGAAGCTACTATGTGAATATATAAGATACATCAGAGTTTACAACAGAAGAGTAATACGATACATCAGATACAAATCAGAATACATTACTGGAATCATCGAATACTGGAAGCAGAATAGATGGCTGGATCTTCAAGCAAAGCTCCAACTTCAAAGATGAGTCTCGAATACTAGTACACTCAGTCTGACCCGAGCGTAAAGCAAAACACAAGACACTCGAGTCAGGATTAACATTCTTATATTAATAAATCCAACTCAAGTGAAATAGCAATTGAAATATAAGTAACTCAAAGGATGTTTGGAATAACCATCCTTCAAGGATCCGTTAAACTATCTACTATGTAGTAGTGTACGATAAGTAGATAATGTCTATCAGTAATAATAAGATATCAAAATAGTGTTAAGGCGTTACCATTATCCCCCTTAACACATTTTTATTCCCAAAAGCATATACAAGACCGTAGTTTCCCCAAAACCGGAAGTCACCAGAGGGCAATCCATATACTAAAGGTACAAACCAAAATCGTAGTGGTCGCGAATAAGGGATACAAGTATGACAAGGCACATGAGGCAATACCCAAGGTAGTGATACTACCGTTTGCCTGATCCGGACTTGTGACGACCGCCCATGACCCCTACACTTAAACCTAGAGATAGTGCGCTGCAAAGTGTGCCAGGCAGCCATGGACGATTGTCAGGGTAAATTTAAAACAGCAGAATCTATCGTATTACTCACAGCGCATGGACAAAATACAATAGAACATATGTATAGTGAAGCTTTACAGAACAAAATGACATCATATAAAACTCCATAATAGTTGAATACAAGCATCCAAATAGTCAATACATCAAGCCTCACTACATATCTCTCAGAGAATACAAAACAGCGGAATATCCAGTACATATAATAAGAAGATAATATGCAACCCTCCAGCTCGTCTTCGATATCAGCATCGTGAGAAGAGAACAGCACCTGTCACCTGCTACCTAGTCTGCCCGTCCCAAAATGGACGAACAGCCCAAGGCAATAAGAATTAAAACATAAAGCCTTGAGTCAGACAACAGTCTTAGTGAGCAGTAGATTAACTAACAACATACCAAAAGAGCATAAAGGAAAAGGAATAGGAATACAACCCTCCCACTCCAACCTCATTCTACAGTGATAGCCCCCCAGACACACACTAAGCAGAAGCAAACATAGCAGAGCATACAATTTAAAGTAAAGCTACTATCACTCGAGTCAAGGGCGATGTTTTCCAAGTACCAAGGCCTAAATCAGATAAGCACCCAGAAAATACCGCTCTTAAGTCCGAATGACGATACAACCAAACATCTATGACTCTGGCTATCACTGTTATCATTGCTTCGATATCACCGTTAATTGAATGACCGACACATTCTTTCAGCCGTCCGTCAAGGACTAATGGAAACCTCGGTTCTAGACATAACTCCCGCACGTCGTCGCAACCCGTGCCTAGGACTATCGAATCTGCCCAGAGTACTCGACCTTCAACAGTTGGTCGTTGGGACTATCGAATCTGCCCAAACGTACTCTTGCTTAGAGCATGCTAGAACCTTCAACAACGATGCTATCCAAGCCTCCTAGTCATCCTCCTCGACGACTATTCTCATATCCATTCATTATCCTCAACTCGAATCATATCACCGAGTTATCAACATGCTTGGAATGATCCCATCTGGATTAGACCAAGTCTTCATCACATGATTGCCTCGCTTCATCACATCCTCGCGAAGCCTCATCTCAACATCACATCATCAAATCTATGCATAAGAGCTTCATCATCCCGCTACATATGCCACGAGCAGCTTTCCCAATTCAAGAGCCTTTCCCTTAGCTTTTGAATCGTCTTCGGTCTAAATCAAACCATCAATCATCTAATTCATAACAATCAATCAAATCAAACATTAATCCAAACAATCAAGCATTCAAATAAGATCTAAGTAGACAATTATCACAATAATGGCATTTTCGTAATTAAAGAGTTGAAAGTCCAATAAGCATGAAAACATGAATTATATCCCTACAAACTTGATGAATGAACTTGCATAGGTTAACATATGATAAAATGGATGTAACATCATAATGAACAATGGATCTGTATGGATCTACACTTAGGATGAAGAAAATGCATGGAAATCACTATTTTAACACCAAAACGAGCCAACAATCCGATATACTCCTTTGGATCCGTGTGAGAGATAATCACCACTCACCAAATCACCTAAACAACCTCAAATCAACACGCTTCAGATCTGGACAGCGAAGGATCAAGCTTGATCTATCACGAATCCGCTTCAAATGAAGAAATCTCTCTTGAAAAGATGAAGATCTTCAATCTAAGCTCTTGAATCTTCAATCTTGATCTTCGGTTTGGATGGATGGAAGCACTAGATTAGAGTGGAGAAAAGAAGTGAAGAAGTGTAGAAGTCGAGCTCTCAAAATGGCAGCACTTCGTCGCTTCAAAATCCGGATCCCAAAAAGTGAGAAAAACCCTTCCTATTTATAGCTGAAATTTCACTAAGTCGTAACTCGGCTATCTCCTAAGTCGTCTCCGACTTATACCCCATACGACCTACGACTTACAGCTTTGCCATCCTACGACTTAACCAGAAGCATCTGCGACCTAACAACTGCTATCTCCTAAGTCGGTCACGACTTATAGCATGCGCGCCTACGACTCAACAAAACCCAAATCCCCTACGACTTAAGACTTACCCCCTTAAGTCGTCCACGACTTAAGCTCATGCGCCTCTAGCGACTTACCACTAGTCACGACTTATAACTTGGCAGAAGATATGACTTAACAGAACTGTGCTTCTACGACTTAACAAACAACTGGGTTACGACTCAACCCCTAAGTCGTCTACGACTTATACATAGGCTAACTCTTAAGGTCGCCAACACGTTAACTCCTTAGGTCGCTAACCCACCCAGTCGACTTAACTTGGTAACAACTTAACCCTTAGGTCGCTTACGACCTAACCAACCAAGCTACCAGACGACCTAACACATAGCGACCTATCCCTTAACTCGGTCACTACGACCTAATTCTAACCTTAAGTCGTCTACAATCATAAGTCGGTCAACCCGCTAACTCGTCCAACCGACCTAACTTCTATACGCTCTAAGTCGTTGCCGACCTAACCACGCTAACCCAGTAACCACTAGGTCGCTTACTCCACTAGGTCTGCCTACCCTTGAGTCGCCATATCCTTAAGTCGGTCAGTTCTTTAGGTCGTTAACTCGCCCTGCCGACCTAACACTTAACTAAATCCTAGGTTGCATAATTCTATAGGTCGCTCCAACTAACCCACGACCTAACACTAACTCGCCGAATTCCTTAACTCGGTCACGACTTAGCTCTTAGGTCGTTCACGACCTAGGACTTAGACAAATCTGCCTAAAAATCTGAAATGACTTGAAAATGCTAAAATTCCAGATTTTGACGAACTTTTCGATCCGTAAAAATACGGGTCGTTACATTCTCTCCCCCTTAGGAATTTCACCCCGAAATTCCAAGCAAACAAAGCAATCAAAGACTATTCTGTACGCCTACCATCCATAGCAATCAACAAACCATGCATCCAATTCTAACTTAGCGTACAGAATTCTAAAACTTGGAACAAGTTACAATATCGTGAGATGAGACGACACCTTAGGGCCATACCTTGAAGAGTTCAGGATGAGCTGCCTTCATCCTCTCTTCCACCTCCCACGTACAGTCGTTATCATCATCACTCCATTGTATCTTGAGCAACTTAACTATCTTCCTCCTAAGCTGTTTCGTATCGGTTTCCACAACACGAAGCGGCTTACGAGGTCTTCTACCAACTGGATCAACTTCGAAGTCTTCACAGCTATCAGCAGAAACCACCGTATTCGAGTCGTGCACATACTTCCGTAGATATGAAATATGAAAAACATTGTGCACACCCGACATCTTCTCAGGTAACTCCAACCTATAGGCGAGCTTTCTAATTCGCTCGATGATCAGGAATGGTCCAACAAATCTCGGAGTCAATTTTCCTTTCTTCCCGAATCGAATAACATTCTTCAGTGGAGAAATCTTCACAAAAACCATATCACCAACGTCGAATTCCAAATCCTTTCGACGCTTATCAGCATAACTCTTCTGACGGTCTTGGGCTGCCTTCATTCGTTGCCGAATGATCTGTATACAATCTGAAGTCTGCCGAATCATCTCTGGCCCAAGTAACGGCTTTTCCCCAGTCTCTAACCAACATGTCGGAGAGTTACATGGTCTTCCATACAATGCCTCATACGGTGCCATACCAATGCTTGACTGGTAACTGTTGTTGTACGCAAACTCCACCAAATGAAGGTGATCTTCCCATGATCCTCCGAAATCCAAAACACAAGCTCTGAGGAGATCTTCCAAAACCCGATTAACTCTCTCGGTCTGACCATCTGTTTGAGGGTGATAAGCTGTACTCAAACACAACTCGGTTCCCCAGACTTCCTGGAAGCTCTTCCAAAATCCACTAGTGAACAACGGGTCTCGATCGCTCACTATACTCTTCGGAATACCATGGAATCGAACTATCCACTTAACATACAACTCAGCCAACTTTGATGCAGTCCTAGTCGATCGAACAGGAATGAATCGTGCACTCTTAGTCAGACGATCCACAATGACCCAAATCCCTTCATTTCCCATTCTGGTTCTAGGCAATCCATCGATAAAATCCATCGACACTTGTTCCCACTTCCATGTAGGAACTTCTAATGGCTGAAGCAATCCACTTGGCTTCTTCTGTTCGGCTTTTACCAACTGGCAGTTCATACATTTGGAAATATAATTTCCAACATCCTTCTTCATACCTTCCCAGTAGTAGGTTCTCTTCATATCCCGGTACATCTTATTTCCACCTGGATGAATTGTCAGCTTCGAGTGATGACTTTCCTTCAGAACTTCACTCCTCAATTCATCTATATCGGGAACAACTAGTCGTCCTTGCTTCCGAAGCCAACCCTCTCGATCGACCTCGAATCCTTTATCCTTTTCTGGATCCAATCCAGATTCCAAATCACGGATAATCCTGACAAGCTTATCGTCTCGCTTTTGGCTCTCGCCAATCCTTTCCACAAGAGAAGGTCTTATCGATAAGTTTGCCAACATCTCAGGTTCCAATTCACATCTAGGCCTGAAGTCAAATCCAGCTAAATACTCGAGACTCTTCCATTCTGAAAACATGGCTCCCAATCCTGCATGTCTTCGACTTAACGCATCTGCCACTGCGTTACCTTTTCCCGGAGTATAAGCTATACCAAAATCATATGATGCTAAAAACTCTAGCAAACGTTGCTGCCGAAGATTCAAATCCTTTTGAGAGAAAAGATACTTCAACGACTTGTGATCCGTAAACAACTCGAATCAAACTCCCAATAGATAATGTCTCCACATCTTCAGAGCAAATACAATCGCCGCTAACTCCAAATCATGAGTTGGGTAATTCCTTTCATGCGGCTTCAGTTGTTGACTGGCATACACAACAACTTTATCCCTCTGCATCAGCACTGCTCCAAGTCCAGTACCACATGCGTCGGTGTAAACCACCATCTCATCATTCCCACTTGGAATAGTCAAAACAGGAGCACTCGTCAATCTCTCTTTCAGGATTCCGAAAGCTTGCTCACACTTATCATCCCAACCGAACACTTGGTTCTTTTTCGTCAATCCTGTTAACGGTGCAGCTACCTTGGAGAAGTCTTTGATAAACCGTCGATAATATCCTGCTAATCCAAGGAAACTTCTCACATCAGATGCATTCTTAGGTCTAACCCAATCCTGGATTGCTGCCACCTTAGCGGGATCAACCGCTATCCCATTTCCAGAAATCACATGGCCTAAGAACCTCACTTCACTCTTCCAGAAGTGACACTTCGAAAACTTAGCCTTCAGCTGATGTTTCCGCAAGATTTCCAAAACAATACGCAAGTGCGTCTTGTGCTCCTCTTCCGTTCTGGAATAAATCAAAATATCATCCACGAACACAAGTACGAACTTGTTCAACTGATCTCTGAACACTCTATTCATAAGATCCACAAAATATGCTGGCGCGTTAGTCAATCCAAACGGCATTACCAGCCACTCAAAGAAACCGGATAGTGTCCTAAAAGCAGTCTTCGGCACACTATCCTTAGCCACTCTCAACTGGTGAAATCCCGTTGCCAAATCCATCTGAGAAAACACCTTGGCTTCGTGAAGCTGATCAAACAAGTCATCTATTCTCGGCAATGGATACTTGTTCTTCTTAGTCACCTTATTCAGCTCACGATAATCCACACACAATCTCAATGACCCATCTGCCTTGGTTGCAAATACAACTGGTGCACCCCACTCGGACACACTACGCCGAATGAATCCTTTCTGTAAAAGTTCATCAACTTGCACCCTCAACTCCTGCTGTTCCCTAGGCGCCATCCGCCTAAGAGGCATCACAACAGGTCTGGCTCCTTCAACTAGATCTATACGAAACTCGATCTCTCTATGCGGCGGTAACCCTTTGACTTCGTCAAAGACATCCTCAAATCCATTTGCGATTGGCACTAAAGACAGTCCATCCCGTGGAACAACTAGCGAATACATGAAGCTCATGAAGACGCCTTCCTCATGCTTACATCGTATCACAATCTTTCGCCCCTCCACATTCTCGACTGTCACCTCCAGCCTCTCACAATCAACCTTTGCCGCATACTTCCTAAGCCAGTCCATACCCAAAATAATTCCAAACCCCGCAAAGTTCAGAACAAAACAATCACAAACAAAAGAGCAACCATGACTCGACATAATCAGACCACGGCATAACATACACAAACAAGACGAACCCCCAACTGGATTAGTCACAACCAATGGCCTATCAACAATATCCGGTTCCAAACCCAACCGGCCTACGAGTTCACTACAAACAAATGAATGCGACGCTCCAGTATCAAACAGAACTCTAACTGGAACACCACATAGGAAAAGAGTACCTTGAACAACCACACTCTTTCCTTTCTCTTCAGCAGTAGGAGCTTTCGAAGACGACGGAACAGCTCCCAAAGCATAAGCTTGCACAATCTGCTTGTCCTTCCTCGGTTCTGGACAATTCTTCCTAATGTGCCCTGGCTTGTCACAGTTGTGACACTTCATTGGTACCTTCGGATTCTTACAATCCTTAGAGAAATGGCCCTTCTGCTGACAATTGTAGCAAGTCACCTCGCCTTTCGGCTTCTTCTGGCCATCCTTACCCTTCTGCTGCTGCTGCTTCCTCTTCTGGTTTCCACCCTGCTGTGGTTTAGACTCTCCCCTGGTAACAGCAACAACAGGTCCTTCCTTAGGAAACAGACTCTCATGCCTAAGAGCTTTCTCCACAAGCTTCTCAAATGAATCGTCCAAATGATCCACCAACTGTCTCCCAAGATAACCATCCAAGCCGGTCACAAACTTCTCATTCTTTTGATAAGCAGATTCAATATACGACCGGGCATATTTGGACAAAGCTTCGAACTCAGAAACATACTCAAGAACTGATCTTCCACCTTGCTTGAGCTCCACAAACCTCTTGAACAGAACAGACTTCTGAGCTGTAGAAATGAACTTAGCTTCAAATCTAGCTTGGAATTGCTCCCAAGTAATCTCTTCCTCCGCAGTATTGATGGTAATAGAGTTTCACCAATCAGAGGCTCTCCCTTGAAGCTGCCTTGATGCCAACTTCCTCTTAGTTGCATCATCAATTCCCAAATCACCAAAGATCCTTCTACAAGCATCTATCCACCTCTGGACCTCAATAGTTGATTCTGTTCCCAAGAAAACCTTTCCTCCAAGAGCAGTATAATCCTTGCACAACTTAGCAAAATCCACTGGTTTCGGAGTCTGAACCTGAACTCCAACATCAACTGCCGCCCCCGGAACTGGTATCCTTCTCATGATCGAAGTCATCATAGCTTCGAACATGGCTGCATAATCAGCAGTCTCTTCAGTAGCACGGCCTTCCCTAGCAACTGGTCTCCCTCTTCGACTCATTCTCAATATCTATAAAAAGGAATGATTAGAACATCTAGAGAAACAACTGCCTAAAGGACTCAAACTCTACTAAGCTACTATATTATATATATAGTAATCATCCTTCAAAATACAATTACGTCTCTCATACGTAGTTACGACAGCGAGCGTTGGGTAAAATCGATTAACCAATGCTCTGATACCAAATGTGACAACCGCCCATGACCCCTGCACTTAAACCTAGAGATAGTGCGCTGCAAAGTGTGCCAGGCAGCCATGGACGATTGTCAGGGTAAATTTAAAACAGCAGAATCTATCGTATTACTCACAGCGCATGGACAAAATACAATAGAACATATGTATAGTGAAGCTTTACAGAACAAAATGACATCATATAAAACTCCATAATAGTTGAATACAAGCATCCAAATAGTCAATACATCAAGCCTCACTACATATCTCTCAGAGAATACAAAACATCGGAATATCCAGTACATATAATAAGAAGATAATATGCAACCCTCCAGCTCGTCTTCGATATCAGCATCGTGAGAAGAGAACAGCACCTGTCACCTGCTACCTAGTCTGCCCGTCCCAAAATGGACGAACAGCCCAAGGCAATAAGAATTAAAACATAAAGCCTTGAGTCAGACAACAGTCTTAGTGAGCAGTAGATTAACTAACAACATACCAAAAGAGCATAAAGGAAAAGGAATAGGAATACAACCCTCCCACTCCAACCTCATTCTACAGTAATAGCCCCCCAGACACACACTAAGCAGAAGCAAACATAGCAGAGCATACAATTTAAAGTAAAGCTACTATCACTCGAGTCAAGGGCGATGTTTTCCAAGTACCAAGGACTAAATCAGATAAGCACCCAGAAAATACCGCTCTTGAGTCCGAATGACGATACAACCAAACATCCATGACTCTGGCTATCACTGTTATCATTGCTTCGATATCACCGTTAATTGAATGACCGGCACATTCTTTTAGCCGTCCGTCAAGGACTAATGGAAACCCCGGTTCTAGACATAACTCCCGCACGTCGTCGCAACCCGTGCCTAGGACTATCGAATCTGCCCAGAGTACTCGACCTTCAACAGTTGGTCGTTGGGACTATCGAATCTGCCCAAACGTACTCTTGCTTAGAGCATGCTAGAACCTTCAACAACGATGCTATCCAAGCCTCCTAGTCATCCTCCTCGACGACTATTCTCATATCCATTCATTATCCTCAACTCGAATCATATCACCGAGTTATCAACATGCTTGGAATGATCCCGTCTGGATTAGACCAAGTCTTCATCACATGATTGCCTCGCTTCATCACATCCTCGCGAAGCCTCAGCTCAACATCACATCATCAAATCTATGCATAAGAGCTTCATCATCCCGCTACATATGCCACGAGCAGCTTTCCCAATTCAAGAGCCTTTCCCTTAGCTTTTGAATCGTCTTCGGTCTAAATCAAACCATCAATCATCTAATTCATAACAATCAATCAAATCAAACATTAATCCAAACAATCAAGCATTCAAATAAGATCTAAGTAGACAATTATCACAATAATGGCATTTTCGTAATTAAAGAGTTGAAAGTCCAATAAGCATGAAAACATGAATTATATCCCTACAAACTTGATGAATGAACTTGCATAGGTTAACATATGATAAAATGGATGTAACATCATCATGAACAATGGATCTGTATGGATCTACACTTGGGATGAAGAAAATGCATGGAAATCACTATTTTAACACCAAAACGAGCCAACAATCCGATATACTCCTTTGGATCCGTGTGAGAGATAATCACCACTCACCAAATCACCTAAACAACCTCAAATCAACACGCTTTAGATCTGGACAGCGAAGGATCAAGCTTGATCTATCACGAATCCGCTTCAAACGAAGAAATCTCTCTTGAAAAGATGAAGATCTTCAATCTAAGCTCTTGAATCTTCAATCTTGATCTTCGATTTGGATGGATGGAAGCACTAGATTAGAGTGAAGTGAAGAAGTGTAGAAGTCGAGCTCTCAAAATGGCAGCACTTCGTCGCTTCAAAATCCGGATCCCAAAAAGTGAGAAAAACCCTTCCTATTTATAGCTGAAATTTCACTAAGTCGTAACTCGGCTATCTCCTAAGTCGTCTCCGACTTATACCCCATACGACCTACGACTTACAGCTTTGCCATCCTATGACTTAACCAGAAGCATCTGCGACCTAACAACTGCTATCTCCTAAGTCGGTCATGACTTATAGCATGCGCGCCTACGACTCAACAAAACCCAAATCCCCTACGACTTAAGACTTACCCCCTTAAGTCGTCTACGACTTAAGCTCATGCGCCTCTAGCGACTTACCACTAGTCACGACTTATAACTTGGCAGAAGATATGACTTAACAAAACTGTGCTTCTACGACTTAACAAACAACTGGGTTACGACTCAACCCCTAAGTCGTCTACGACTTATACATAGGCTAACTCTTAAGGTCGCCAACACGTTAACTCCTTAGGTCGCTAACCCACCCAGTCGACTTAACTTGGTAACAACTTAACCCTTAGGTCGCTTACGACCTAACCAACCAAGCTACCAGACGACCTAACACATAGCGACCTATCCCTTAACTCGGTCACTACGACCTAATTCTAACCTTAAGTCATCTACAATCATAAGTCGGTCAACCCGCTAACTCGTCCAACCGACCTAACTTCTATACGCTCTAAGTCATTGCCGACCTAACCACGCTAACCCAGTAACCACTAGGTCGCTTACTCCACTAGGTCTGCCTACCCTTGAGTCGCCATATCCTTAAGTCGGTCAGTTCTTTAGGTCGTTAACTCGCCCTGCCGACCTAACACTTAACTAAATCCTAGGTTACATAATTCTATAGGTCGCTCCAACTAACCCACGACCTAACACTAACTCGCCGAATTCCTTAACTCGGTCACGACTTAGCTCTTAGGTCGTTCACGACCTAGGACTTAGACAAATCTGCCTAAAAATCTGAAATGACTTGAAAATGCTAAAATTCCAGATTTTGACGAACTTTTCGATCCGTAAAAATACGGGTCGTTACAGGACTGGTGAGAACGCAACGCCGCAGCGCCCGCAACACCGTGAAACAACACTCCCAAAATCAAGGGTGCACCAATCGACAACAAGTAATGAGTAGTTCGAAGAAGTGTGTTCACTTGAGGTAGCTAATCCTCCATTGGCCCGGCACGGCTCCTGTTTTAGTCATTTCCAATTTGACACAAGTGTCAAGGCTATCCATTATCGTTCTCTTTCTTCAGTCATCACGTTCATCATTCCAACCACTTCATTCTGGATCATCACTCCGCGTATAGTTATTAAAGTGGTTTTCGGTTTAGATAGAGAGTATATCCATAACCGATTCCGGACTCTTTAATAACTTCCGTAATTATTTCACCGATTGGTCGTTTATACATTTCAAAACCAAATCAAATTCAATTTCAATTAGAATTTGTAAACCAACATTTCATTTCTCTTTCGAAATCAATTTCCAAAATTTTCGTTTCAAAACTTCCAAATTCATAATTTCAAAATCTTATAATTCAATTTCAATCTTTATTTAAAACAATTCAAATATTGATTCAAGTTCGTATATAAGTTTCATTTCGAAAACATTTAAATTAATTTAATTTAACATTTAAATCAATTTAAATTCATTTATCGATTTCATTTAATATTCGTTAAGTAAATTTATCATTCAAACAATTTCTATTTAACTTCCAATTCATTAAATCAATTATTTAAGTTCAACTTCCTTATCAAAACTTACAAATTGAATTAAATTAAATTCATCAAACCAAATTCTTTAAATTACAAGTCTTACATTAATTCCAAAAATATCACATTTTCATTTCTTGTTAAAGAAATTCAATTTCACTTATTTACTTTCTTAAATAATTTTCCAAAACTTAATTAATAAAGAAAACTCAATTTCAATTATTTACGAAGTAAATTCACTTATTCAAAAGTTCAAATTTACTTATTAAAGAATTCAATTCAATTTAATCATTAAATAATTCAACCTTATTTAATTATTAAATAATTCAAAACTTAATTATTAAATAATTTCAAAGTTTAATAATTTCAAACTTAATTATAATTTCAAACTTAATTATTAAATCATTTCTCAAATTAAACAACATTCTTTCATCAATTACATTTTTAATATTTTGTTTCAGATTATTAAACATTAACATTTTCCTTTCATTAAAATTCAAATTTCAACTTCATCTCAAAACCATATTATTTATTCAAATAAAAACTTCGTTTAATTTTTAAATCAAATTATTGACCAATCGGGTTTTATTTAATTTCCTATCCTAGGTCAAAGTTCAATTTGGGTATTTATCATTTCAACCCGATTCCAATTCAATTCAAAATCAAAACATAGCAAAGGGAACTTGCAGTGTGATAACTGGGATGGTGTCAAAGTAAATAAACAAGCAATAACAACAATCAATATCAATCCAATAATCAATTCAAATAATCCCGAAATAACCGTATTAATTCGCATTGTTATTTGTACGAATTAATATAATTATTTCTAGAATCTACACTATCATTTCATGTAGATTAAAGATTATTATATTACGGTTCTTCACTTGTCATCTTTTTACAATTTCATATATCATCAATTTAACAACATACATTCAGTGGTTCAAAGTGTAATTAAACAAATCCTACGTGTCAATAAATTTAACAGTTAAAGGGGTCGTATTATACAAATGTCAGTTAATCAAATTTAACATTTAACTTTCCTATATCAAGTTCAATTGCGTACTATTTATCATTTTAACATTAACAATTTAACGTCCAACATAAACATCAACAATCAATCAATTATCAGCCAAACTGTATTATCATAGCATAAATAATTAATAGATAATGGTGTCAGATGTCACAGGTGAACTGATATAGGTAATAGCATATATAACAGTGTAATTAACTAACAGCAGCATATTTCAATTGTCGTTTCAATTGAAATCAAATTTAATAAATAAAAGAATATTAATCATGAGTGAATGCTCACCTTTCGAGGCTTGAGATGAACGAGAATGGGATGGGTTACAAATCCGAAGCAAAGCTAGATTGAACGTGAATTTGACGAGCAAAGCTGATCAATAGGAACTGATGAAAACAATCAGGGCCACCCATATAAAACCGAAACAAAATATACGGTAAAATTTTCTTAAAAACCAAATTTAAAACGTACATTTAAAACAAGATATATATATATATATATAATTCCAAATCAATCTTTTTAAAACTTACATAAATAAGCATATTATACTTTAAGATCCATATTTATAATAAAATCAAAATTAATTTTTTTAAACACGTACATATAAACAAACTTGTAAATATACATATACAACTGGCGTAGACCATATATATCTACCATAAATATTAAGTATGTTTATAACCCGGAAGCATATATCTAAATGTAATAGACTAGGACTTTAAAATAAATATATCACTCACATAAACTTAATATATGAACATACTTTATCCTATAATACTGGTATATAACTTATATCCTATTAAATGAACATGTGCAGACATCATACATATATACAACAAACATGTCGTGCATAACTAATGTCAATTTTGTCAATAAGCAACAGATCTTAATAAACTATAGCAACATTTATATACTAATACAAACATATATGTTGACATTGAAAACAGGCAAAAGAAAATATGTATGCGACTGCAGCTAATACTAATATATATTTATATAACACGCGTCAGTCATATGAAAACTTTGGAGACACTGTTTATACCTACAAAACATAGCTTCTTCGAACACAATAAACTTCAGTACAATATTATAAACTTACTTTAAATATGCATATAAATATATAAACAATATACAGACGCCTACACACACACACACATATATATATATATCACTATATAACAAAATGTATGTTTTATTAAATATGCCTATAACAGATGTAGGAGAAGAAATATATATTCGTACAAAATGCAACAGAGGAACCCATACTTGCATATACAACAGATTATATATATATAAAACTTACTTAATTTCAAACTCACATAGGACATATATAAATTTCGTATACAACAACATGCTATATATGTGACTTATATAGATATCTATATATATGTTTAAAGTTATTACACAGAAACTAATTTACAGTATTAACATACCCGTAAGTAAATAATATAAATATCTTATATATCTTTAAACACATACAAACCCGCATATATATACCAAAATGCATACACACGTACCAAATATCAATACAGGAACCATACAAAGTATGATTCATAAATTAGCTTCAGACATACCAAGTTGATATAAAATAAAATAAATATAGATATAACATAATATATATAGCTTATATGGGTAAACTGTACACTTTGATGCTTTACAAACTTAATAACTGCAGTATACCATATATAAACAACTTTATAAAATGATATATATATATATAAACTGAAATATAAACATATAGCTTACAAACCTTATACAAAAAGAGAAGGAGACTGGAGAGCGAGGATGGCCGGAGTTCGGTGGTGGTGACTAGGCTGCTCGGCCGAGTGGGAAAAACAAGGTTGGGAATGGAAGGCGAACGCCAGAGGAAAAGCTGCTCG
This sequence comes from Allium fistulosum, assembly GCA_030737815.1. Taxonomy (NCBI): domain Eukaryota; kingdom Viridiplantae; phylum Streptophyta; class Magnoliopsida; order Asparagales; family Amaryllidaceae; genus Allium; species Allium fistulosum. The sequence goes on from CM060904.1 coordinate 475,654,206, forward strand.
GGAACGGTGATGTTCGACACTGATAAAGGCGGAGAAGGAAGGGTGTACGACTGTTAGGGTAAGGTTCAGGCAGTTGTTGATGTTGGACAGGCTAGCGTGGCTTTCAGGTGTAGGAGAAAGAAGGTGGAAGGGTTTGCGAAGCTGTGGCGGCTGAGATGGGTAAGGAGGAAGGTTTCGGGAGATTACACGTGGCGGAAATAGTGGCGGGGTTAGGCGGTGGACAGATCTGGCATGAGGGGAGGATGGTTCTCTAGGCCAAGACTGGGTGAAGAATGAGAAGAGAGCGGTAGGGAAAAAGCCTCAGGATAAAGGGATATATGCTTAACGCAAGTTGTAAATGAACAGTTAATACGCATTAGTTTTTCCAAAAAATGAAACGGTGGATACTAATCAGTCATGCATTGGAATTCGAAAAATGATAAATACCCATGGCTGTTGGATTTAGCCCAGAAATCAAAAATTGAAATTTCGTAACCTATACAACTATCTGTTTCATAGTTTCGTCGAGTAACGATCACCGAAATACGGACACGAATATACTACGTGAATCAGCACGACGAGACGATCAAAACGACATATGGATATCAGTGGTACGATCGAATTATAAAAATTCGAATTTTCTACTAGCGGAAAATGCAAGAAAAACACTGAAAAATAAGATTGACGGAGTCAAAGATGTCCGAATTTGGAAAACGACAAACTGACATCTTGCTCAGAAGATGGTTTAGAATTTTTCTATGTAAAAATATTTAGGTTTCGGAAACATTTTATATTCATCGCTTTTTAACTGATTAAATTGAAGTAAATTTACGAGCGAAATAAATTTTCATATTTTCGGACGAAAATTTACCAGTTGCTATGTTTAACTAGACGTATTCCAAATATTAAATTTTTATTTCAAAATTTATCATTTAAAATTTCGCAAAATTCCAACTAATTACGTTATTAAAACAGTTGAAATTTACGGGTCGTTACACTCTCCCCTACTCAAAACTTTTCGTCCCCGAAAAGGAACGAGGTAGGAGAATAGAAACAACCAGAAAGAAAAACAGATTTGAAATACAAAATAATAATTAATTTAAACCATATAAATTCAAATTTAAATTTATATTCAATAATTTATTTAATCCATTTGATTTCACTAAAATCAATCTCACTATTTCTAAATTCATTATCTTATTATCCAATTATCCTCAATTTACAATTTCTAAAACCATAAATTTGAATAGTCTTTTATTATAATCATATTTTTTCAGCAATTTAAATTCTTCTTTATTCCAAACTATTGTTAAATTTATTCTACCTAATATATCTAATCACATATATTTAACCTATATAAATTAATTTAAAACATAAAAGTTTCGATTTAAATTAATTTACATCTATTAATTTCTTTTAAATTCAAGGTATTTTCATAAGTTGGTCAAATTCCAATTTATTAATTCTTTCAAAACAAATTTATTTGTCTCATCTATTATTCAATTACTTATTATCCTATCTAACTCTATTAACATCTTTATAATCAAAATTTAGTGTATAACATTTATTATAAACACCCAAATTTTATTTATAAATTCAATTTATCTTATATATTATCCAATTACATATTCAACTTCTGAATGATTTAGGTAAGTTGTATTAGAATGCAGTTGAACAATATACAAATAAAAATTTCCCAATTCAATTATTCAAGTTTAAATATTTATTCCAAATTTTGGTTTTATTTATAATTAAAATCATCCTTTAACAAAATTTAAGAATTAGATTTCCGATTAACTTTAAACAGTTTAGAGATATATATAATATATTTATATCAAATCAAATTAAATTTTAAAATAAGGTACTTATATATATAAATCAAATTATACTGAAGAAATTCAAATCAAAATATTTTTCAAAACAAACCGTAGCAAAGCTACAGAATAGTATCTCCACTTCGAAACTCGAAAATGAATGTCGATGATGCGGCCGCCATCATCGAAATTATTTTCCAGCGACAAAGAGAAGAGCATTGGTTTCAACATTTTAAAAATTCTTTGAAAACGATTTCTATTCGAAAATACTTTCAATAATATATACTTTAAAATTTTAAAAACCAAAGTTCGAAATCACCGGAAACTAATAAATTCCCAAATTTCTGAATTTAATTCATTTCAAATTCCAATCAATTTATAACCAAGTTTATAAATTCATTTATTTATATTATGCAATAGTCAATGGTTTACAAAACAATAAATGAAAATCAAATATTATTATTTCAGACAACAAATTCATTAACAATTTAATTTCAGAAAACTTATATTTATATATAATATAATCATACAAAACTTTTTATTTTATTTATCAAATTTGAAAATGATATTGTGTCGGTTTGCTCTGCTCAAGTGTTTTGGAAATCCTATCGATAGCGTTGATCAGACGAATCGATCAGAAACCCAAATCAACATCAACAACTCAAACAACACAATATAAAACATTTTAAATATTAATTTACAAATACACTTCCTCGCTCGACTATATCAAAATAGATTTCAAAGCAAAGACAGAGATTCAAATTTGATGGACTCAAATCAAAGAGAAATTTGATTCGAAAATAAGTTTGAAACAGAAGATAAGATAATTCGATTACCACAATCGGGAGATGGATGAGTCTATTTAATTCACGGGCAACCTTAACCGGGTCGTCCGTAACTTCAAGAATAAGATCGATGCTGAATTCCGAGGTAAATCAACACTCGATCTCAAGAGATGGAATTCAGGTATAGCATGGAATAGATAGCATCGTAAACCGAGGATACAGAAATCTCCGGTAAATCGATGCATATTATAAAGGAGTTTTGCTCCTTTACGAATCATTCGAAAATTGGCGAGACCGCCGACTATTATAGATATCATTCAAAATGGAGTTATGAGGTGCTCCAGAATTGAAAGAAGACGAATAGTGAGGGACACGAATGAATTTTTGGAACCGCAGGGAACGTTCCAAAATTCAAAGGAATTGAGTCAAGGGAAGAGATTGAAACTCGAATGAGAGTGATTCTGAAAATACATTTACCCTATATGTTAAGTTTTGCCTAGAGCTACCAAAGCTCTGATACCAACTATAACGATTCGATATTTTGGACCATTCGCATCCATTATAAGTGTATAGGTAGACACTCATGCCGGAATTGAATTGCTCAAAATACTGCGTTGTTAATTTAAATTTGGCAAAACTGAACATATACAGTAAATAAAATAATCACAGATCACATACACAGAGTAATAAATGCAGCGGAAATAAAAATAGATAGTAGTTCATGAAGCTACTATGTGAATATATAAGATACATCAGAGTTTACAACAGAAGAGTAATACGATACATCAGATACAAATCAGAATACATCACTGGAATCATCGAATACTGGAAGCAGAATAGATGGCTGGATCTTCAAGCAAAGCTCCAACTTCAAAGGTGAGTCTCGAATATTGGTACACTCAGTCTGACCCGAGCGTAAAGCAAAACACAAGACACTCGAGTCAGGATTAACATTCTTATATTAATAAATCCAACTCAAGTGAAATAGCAATTGAAATATAAGTAACTCAAAGGATGTTTGGAATAACCATCCTTCAAGGATCCGTTAAACTATCTACTATGTAGTAGTGTACGATAAGTAGATAATGTCTATCAGTAATAATAAGATATCAAAATAGTGTTAAGGCATTACCATTATCCCCCTTAACACATTTTTATTCCCAAAAGCATATATAAGACCGTAGTTTCCCCAAAACCGGAAGTCACCAGAGGGCAATCCATATACTAAAGGTACAAACCAAAATCGTAGTGGTCGCGAATAAAGGGATACAAGTATGACAAGGCACATGAGGCAATACCCAAGGTAGTGATACTACCGTTTGCCTGATCCGGACTGGTGAGAACGCAACGCCGCAGCGCCCGCAACACCGTGAAACAATACTCCCAAAATCAAGGGTGCACCAATCGACAACAAATAATGAGTAGTTCGAAGAAGTGTGTTCACTTGAGGTAGCTAATCCTCCATTGGCCCGGCACGGCTCCTGTTTTAGTGATTTCCAATTTGACACAAGTGTCAAGGCTATCCATTATCGTTCTCTTTCTTCAGTCATCACGTTCATCATTCCAACCACTTCATTCTGGATCATCACTCCGCGTATAGTTATTAAAGTGGTTTTCGGTTTAGATAGAGAGTATATCCATAACCGATTCCGGACTCTTTAATAACTTCCATAATTATTTCACCGATTGGTCGTTTATACATTTCAAAACCAAATCAAATTCAATTTCAATTAGAATTTGTAAACCAACATTTCATTTCTCTTTCGAAATCAATTTCCAAAATTTTCGTTTCAAAACTTCCAAATTCATAATTTCAAAATCTTATAATTCAATTTCAATCTTTATTTAAAACAATTCAAATATTGATTCAAGTTCGTATATAAGTTTCATTTCGAAAACATTTAAATTAATTTAATTTAACATTTAAATCAATTTAAATTCATTTATCGATTTCATTTAATATTCGTTAAGTAAATTTATCATTCAAACAATTTCTATTTAACTTCCAATTCATTAAATCAATTATTTAAGTTCAACTTCCTTATCAAAACTTACAAATTGAATTAAATTAAATTCATCAAACCAAATTCTTTAAATTACAAGTCTTACATTAATTCCAAAAATATCACATTTTCATTTCTTGTTAAAGAAATTCAATTTCACTTATTTACTTTCTTAAATAATTTTCCAAAACTTAATTAATAAAGAAAACTCAATTTCAATTATTTACGAAGTAAATTCACTTATTCAAAAGTTCAAATTTACTTATTAAAGAATTCAATTCAATTTAATCATTAAATAATTCAACCTTATTTAATTATTAAATAATTCAAAACTTAATTATTAAATAATTTCAAAGTTTAATAATTTCAAACTTAATTATAATTTCAAACTTAATTATTAAATCATTTCTCAAATTAAACAACATTCTTTCATCAATTACATTTTTAATATTTTGTTTCAGATTATTAAACATTAGCATTTTCCTTTCATTAAAATTCAAATTTCAACTTCATCTCAAAACCATATTATTTATTCAAATAAAAACTTCGTTTAATTTTTAAATCAAATTATTGACCAATCGGGTTTTATTTAATTTCCTATCCTAGGTCAAAGTTCAATTTGGGTATTTATCATTTCAACCCGATTCCAATTCAATTCAAAATCAAAACATAGCAAAGGGAACTTGCAGTGTGATAACTGGGATGGTGTCAAAGTAAATAAACAAGCAATAACAACAATCAATATCAATCCAATAATCAATTCAAATAATCCCGAAATAACCGTATTAATTCGCATTGTTATTTGTACGAATTAATATAATTATTTCTAGAATCTACACTATCGTTTCATGTAGATTAAAGATTATTATATTACGGTTCTTCACTTGTCATCTTTTTACAATTTCATATATCATCAATTTAACAACATACATTCAGTGGTTCAAAGTGTAATTAAACAAATCCTACGTGTCAATAAATTTAACAGTTAAAGGGGTCGTATTATACAAATGTCAGTTAATCAAATTTAACATTTAACTTTCCTATATCAAGTTCAATTGCGTACTATTTATCATTTTAACATTAACAATTTAACGTCCAACATAAACATCAACAATCAATCAATTATCAGCCAAACTGTATTATCATCGCATAAATAATTAACAGATAATGGTGTCAGATGTCACAGGTGAATTGATATAGGTAATAGCATATATAACAGTGTAATTAACTAACAACAGCATATTTCAATTGTCGTTTCAATTGAAATCAAATTTAATAAATAAAAGAATATTAATCGTGAGTGAATGCTCACCTTTCGAGGCTTGAGATGAACGAGAATGGGATGGGTTACAAATCCGAAGCAAAGCTAGATTGAACGTGAATTTGACGAGCAAAGCTGATCAATAGGAATTGATGAAAACAATCAGGGCCACCCATATAAAACCGAAACAAAATATACGGTAAAATTTTCTTAAAAACCAAATTTAAAACGTACATTTAAAACAAGATATATATATATATATATATATATATATAATTCCAAATCAATCTTTTTAAAACTTACATAAACAAGCATATTACACTTTAAGATCCATATTTATAATAAAATCAAAATTAATTTTTTTAAACACGTACATATAAACAAACTTGTTAATATACATATACAACTGGCGTAGACCATATATATCTATCATAAATATTAAGTATGTTTATAACCCGGAAGCATATATCTAAATGTAATAGACTAGGACTTTAAAATAAATATATCACTCACATAAACTTAATATATGAACATACTTTATCCTATAATACTGGTATATAACTTATATCCTATTAAATGAACATGTGCAGACATCATACATATATACAACAAACATGTCGTGCATAACTAATGTCAATTTTGTCAATAAGCAACAGATCTTAATAAACTATAGCAACATTTATATACTAATACAAACATATATGTTGACATTGAAAACAGGCAAAAGAAAATATGTATGCGACTGCAGCTAATACTAATATATATTTATATAACACGCGTCAGTCATATGAAAAGTTTGGAGACACTGTTTATACCTACAAAACATAGCTTCTTCGAACACAATAAACTTCAGTACAATATTATAAACTTACTTTAAATATGCATATAAATATATAAACAATATACAGACGCCTACACACACACACACATATATATATATATATATATCACTATATAACAAAATGTATGTTTTATTAAATATGCCTATAACAGATGTAGGAGAAGAAATATATATTCGTACAAAATGCAACAGAGGAACCCATACTTGCATATACAACAGATTATATATATATATATATATATATAAAACTTACTTAATTTCAAACTCACATAGGACATATATAAATTTCGTATACAACAACATGCTATATATGTGACTTATATAGATATCTATATATATGTTTAAAGTTATTACACAGAAACTAATTTACAGTATTAACATACCCGTAAGTAAATAATATAAATATCTTATATATCTTTAAACACATACAAACCCGCATATATATACCAAAATGCATACACACGTACCAAATATCAATACAGGAACCATACAAAGTATGATTCATAAATTAGCTTCAGACATACCAAGTTGATATAAAATAAAATAAATGTAGATATAACATAATATATATAGCTTATATGGGTAAACTGTACACTTTGATGCTTTACAAACTTAATAACTGCAGTATACCATATATAAACAACTTTATAAAATGATATATATATTTATATATAAATTGAAATATAAACATATAGCTTACAAACCTTTTACAAAAAGAGAAGGAGACTGGAGAGCGAGGATGGCCGGAGTTCGGTGGTGGTGACTGGGCTGCTCGGCCGAGTGGGAAAAACAAGGCTGGGAATGGAAGGCGAACGCCAGAGGAAAAGCTGCTCGGGAACGGTGATGTTCGACACTGATAAAGGCGGAGAAGGAAGGGTGTACGACTGTCAAGGTAAGGTTCAGGCAGTTGTTGATGTTGGACAGGCTAGCGTGGCTTTCAGGTGTAGGAGAAAGAAGGTGGAAGGGTTTGCGAAGCTGTGGCGGCTGAGATGGGTTAGGAGGAAGGTTTCGGGAGATTACACGTGGCGGAAATAGTGGCGGGGTTAGGCGGTGGACAGATCTGGCGTGAGGGGAGGATGGTTCTCTAGGCCAAGACTGGGTGAAGAATGAGAAGAGAGGGGTAGGGAAAAAGCCTTAGGATAAAGGGATATATGCTTAACGCAAGTTGTAAATGAACAGTTAATACGCATTAGTTTTTCCAAAAAATGAAACGGTGGATACTAATCAATCACGCATTGGAATTCGAAAAATGATAAATACCCATGGTTGTTGGATTTAGCCCAGAAATCAAAAATTGAAATTTCGTAACCGATACAACTATCTGTTTCATAGTTTCGTCGAGTAACGATCACCGAAATACGGACATGAATATACTACGCGAATCAGCACGACGAGACGATCAAAACGACATATGGATATCAGTGGTACGATCGAATTATAAAAATTCGAATTTTCTACTAGCGGAAAAAAGATCGACGGAGTCAAAGATGTCCGAATTTGGAAAAACGACAAACTGACATCTTGCTCAGAAGATGGTTTAGAATTTTTCTATGTAAAAATATTTAGGTTTCGGAAACATTTTATATTCATCGCTTTTTAACTGATTAAATTGAAGTAAATTTACGAGCGAAATAAATTTTCATATTTTCGGACGAAAATTTACCAGTTGCTATGTTTAACTAGACGTATTCCAAATATTAAATTTTTATTTCAAAATTTATCATTTAAAATTTCGCAAAATTCCAACTAATTACGTTATTAAAACAGTTGAAATTTACGGGTCGTTACAAATTGTTCCTCTAGTCCTGTCCCACTGCAGAAAGGAGACAAACTTGTTCTTGAACGGTGCCCAAAGACTCATATGGAACGAGAAGAAATGACCAAATATCCTTATGTATCTCTTGTAGGGAGTTTGATGTATTCACAGGTCTGTACAAGACCTGATATCAGTCATGCAGTTGGTATGCTGGATAGATTTCAAAGTAACCCAGAAATCGCTCATTGGAAAGCTGCAAAGAAGGTACTGAGATACCTAAAGGGAACAAGGAATTACATGCTCACCTATAGAAAATCAAGTTACCTATAGGTAACTGGTTATTCTGATTCAGACCTTGCTGGATGTCCTCTCCTGACACTAGGATCTGCACTCTTGGCTATGTGTATCTCTTATGTGGAGGTGCAATATCATGGAGAAGCCTGAAATCTGAGATGCTTTTCGGATCCACCATGATGGCTGAATACGTAGCATCTTATGAGGCTTCAATTCAGGGAACATGGCTGCGTAATTTTGTCTCACAATTTGGCACTTTAAGTTTTATCTCTAAGCCACCAACTGTCTACTGCGACAATGAAGCTGCAACCTTTTTCTCCAAGCATGATAGGATAACCAAAGGTTCCAAACACATGGACCTGAAATACCTACTACTGAAGCAAGATGTTAAACTAAAGAAAATTGTTGTTGAATCGATAAGTACAGACTTACAAGTGGCAGACATATTCACGAAAGGACTGCCTCCAAAGACCTTTCAGAGACATACTGATAGCATGGGTCTTGCAGATAGTTCCTAATTATCTCCTTATTATGCCATTTATTTTGTACTTAGCCAGACATAACAATTATTAAGCTCTTAATAATTTGGACATATTTTATTTCTGTTTTATAATGTGTACACATTTATATTTAGATAAATGATAACAGAAACAGTCTTTTGCTTCAAGACATTATGTGACCATTAAGTTATGCTCATCTACGGTCTAGTTATGAAAGTTGTCAATGTCATAGTACATGGAAGTAAGCATGTTGCAAAATAACATGTACACGTCATGACTTCCATTGACCACTGGATTAGCCAAGACACTTATGATAACCGATTAAAGAAAAGTCTAGCATATCATGCGAATCTTATGACCTTAACACGAAAACATTAATGGATTTTACTATTGACCAAGTGGGAGACTGTAAGGAAATTTGACCGTTTTGTAAGGAAATTAATACGAAAACATTAATGGTTTTCCTTCCTTATTTTATAAGGAAATTTGACCGTTTCCTTCCCCAAACGTTTCCTTCCTCATTTTGTGGTCAATAGAATCTAAAGGGTTTTCCTATTAATATGCTAATCAATAAAACGGCTATAATCTAGAGCGTTGATTTCCCTCATCTTGATCTTGATGGACGATCAAGACTAAGTCTACAAATTTGGAAATTTGGTCCTCTCTCTACCTATAAATATTAACCTTTTCCCATCACAAAGGATATAGAAAAACACATAAAGAAAGATATAGGAAAAGAGAGAGAAATCATTTCCTTTCTCCATTGAAATAACTTTCGACAACAACCATTGCTGATTCATATACAAGATGTCTGGAGGTATGTTTTATTGATTCATTACATATGTGATAATCATGTAATTCTAGATCTTAGGGTTTATGTTATTTGCAAGATAAAGATTACATCATGCACAATGATAACCCTACCTAATGACTGAAGATCCCAAAAACTAGGTTCAACGGGTAATAACAAGTTGTAAAGTGATATGAGTTGAACATATTATTTTTATATACTTAGAAGCATGGATTCCTGAAGGATTAGAGGATGAATTAATAGAAATTCTTAATGAGATATATACTTTAAATGGAGTGGAGTACCTACCTTCAGGAGTACTCTTGATAGACTCACCTGTGTGGATGTAGAAATGTGGCCGTTTCCTATGGAATTTTGAGCAAGATTCTACGGCATTCACTAAACTAGGATAGACGTGAATGGCTATAAATGCACGAGCTTAGTTGATAGCACTTTAGAAAGGTTGTGTGTGGTTTGATGTTAGAAATAGAGTTCAAGACTACGAGTCACTAGTAAACTAAATCTTACTCGCTATGCAAAGGTTCAAATCGAAAGATACCTTTTGTTTATGCATAATCTATATTTTCAAAAACTGCTTGGAATTTTTTTTAATAATTCAAGTAGACGATTGTTGCAACTTTAAGTGAATTAATTAAAAAATAAATAAAAACATGCTAATGGTTATATATTTATGAGTCTTTGTTATAATTGAGCCGTTGCAAATATATAACAATAATATATATTTACGAGCCATCACTACACCATACAGCTCGATTTGCCACACCCAGATGCGCAAAAATTGCCACGGTCTTAAGCCGTGGCAATTTTACCATGGATGTGAGCCGTGGTAAAACAAATTACCACGGCTGCAGGCTGTGGCAATTTTGGAACGACCAAAGACCGTGCTAAAATTATAAAAAAAAATTCACCCCCCGTGTACCACATCTCAACCTATTTTAACGCCATTACCTAAAAATAGAACGCCCTTTCCTATCTCATCCATTATCGATTATCTTGGCTGCTTAAACCGAACGCCCTAAATCTCATCCATTTTCATCCAAATCGATCACCGCCGATGTTGGTTTATCTCTATGGAAATAGTCACTGTCGACGCTCATTGTTAATCTGTTACCTCGACACCTCAAACCATTATTATAGTTTTTCTAGAATTGTACTTCCACTGCCAATAGCGAAGGTTGGTTTTTTCATTTATTCCGATTTTGTAGCTAATTTGAGCTTAATTTCATCAATTTATTCTTAATTTTTTTGTTCCATCGGTTTATCTCAAATGATTGTGAACCAAAGGGGATTGTGAATCGGGCTATTGAGTATGGCTTTGTAGGGTGAATGTGTGAGTTAGTTTTTCTTTGTCGAGTTGACGAGGTCACATATGGGATGACATTGAATTGATACTGAGTTGATTGTGGGATATTGGAATCAAGGCTTGCTCGGTTTCATTTGATTTTGAAGTTTGGTCTAATTTGTTAAATCAGGTTATGCACTTCTTCTGTTTTAGTGTTCTTTACCTGTTTGTATTCAGATATTGGATTGAATTTTTTTTTGTTGGAGTTGTAACCCTTTCCTGAATCTTGACTGAAACTTAAATCCAATTTCAGTAACTGTGCCATGAGCATTTCTATAAGCACAACAATTTCTTTCTTAGAAACTTCTATTTGCAAATTTTTGTTCAACTCCATCGATTTAACCTATAAGATATAGAAAACCGTAAGATGAATTTATTTTGCTACTTGTTTTAACATGTGAAAAACATCAAGAATGTACCTTCTATATAAGAGTATTAACATAATGCCTTATATTTGCTACTGCTTCAAAAGAAATTTTCATTTCTTCTACAATTTTATATTTTCTTTCCATGCATACTATATTTTCTAATAGAACAATTTTGGCCCCAACCTTACTTTAAAATCGTATAAATACAAATCTCGGCCTGATCAAAATCAGTCATATTTTTTTTGTAATAAGTTTGTGAGGGGACCTAAACTTGATATACATTTTTTTCTCGGGTGTGTGAGTAAAATTTGAACTTAGTAGAAACATAAAGCTAAAATAAGTTGTTGAGTCTTTACAAAACTATGGTAACCGTAAGCCAATTAATGTCAATTGAACTAACCAGCAGTTTTATCCACAGTACATCCATATTTTATGACATATAATCATATTTTACATAACTACATGACTAATTAGAGCCTCCATGATGCAAGTGTTAAATTAGGCTTGCTAAATGTCGCCACAGACAATAAAGTACAAGTTATCCTGTGTTTTGTGGTTGCATTACTAATTTCTGTGTTTGTGATTAGTTAGTGTGAAGATTTCTGCATTTATTTAGTATACTTGGAATCACTTGTTTTGTTTTCGTAGCCTTTTATTAAGAAATCTCCAAACTTTGAAATGTTGTTTGATGTCAACCAGTTTACTAATTTTTCTGACCAACTATAGAAACACATACATGGGAACACTACATATATTCATTCTTGTTTTACTGAGACATGGGCCATTCTTCAAACTAACTACATAGTGCAAAGACTGTTGTATCTGCTGGAAAAATTCATAAAATCAAGATTTCTGTTTTCATTTCTGCAATCATTTGTGGTTTTAAAAATTCCAGTTTATTATACGTTTGGTATTTTCATGTATTTTATAGGTAATTGTCTGAAATTCAGTTGAATCATCTAAAATTTTAGTTCGAGCTATTGTCTTTCAATTCAAATTGGCTGAAAGTTAAAGCAGTTTATCATGAGATTTATTTTATGGATTTGTTTAATTTGGTCAATTAATCAGGTTAATGGCCTAAATATGTACTGAAATTTAAGCTTTGAATAGGCTAAGGAAATAGGTACCTCAGGCATGTATGAAACTATATGAATTTCGAAAATGCTAGTTTTGCACATAATAATAAAGTTTCCAACATGTATACGGATCCCAAATATATCAGAAATAGATACAAATTGAAAAGTTAAGGCTAACCTATAAGGTAAAATTTCTCGGGTGTGTGAGTTTTATTGATCGGTATCTCATTTTGAAGGTAAGCAATTCACTTCTTTATTCCCTAGTATTTTTTGTTCTGATTATCTTGTGTGAATTTTTTGATTGTTTCTGTTGTGCGTGTAGGTTGATGAGGATACTGGGAGTGAAGTGATTAAGAAGAAATATCGACAATTGGGTATGAAATCCAGTTTAGAATTCCAATATTCTAGTTTCTAAGCTTTTTGATCATGCATATGAATGTTGTGCCATTAAATTATGCAGCATTACTAATTCATCCCGATAAGAACAAGCATCCAAAAGCTGAAGTAGCTTTTAAGCTCGTATCAAAGGTTTGATTTTTCTCTATTTACACTCTTTAAACCCTTTTTTTTCTTCCAAATGTTATGTACTTCTGTATGTTACATCAAATTATCAGCTGTTACATCAAGTTATCAGCTGTTCATTTGTCGAATAATGTGAGAATAAAAGGATCTGCTACATCTAAAATGAGTTCTGAAATATAAATCTGGGAAATGTAAGCATAAAAGTATATTTGTAAAAGTTTTTGAAATAAAGTTGAAAATAAATGTTAATGAATTGTATCGGCATGTATATGATTGTAATGTAAGAAGATATTGGAAAATTTCAGTGGATAAAGTTATCTCAAATCTTTACCGGTCTAGTAGTAATTAGTTTTTGTTTCTCTATCTGGTGTATAATTCATTGATACTACAACAACTTGTAAAATTAATAATATTGTTATTCTTGTTATTAGATTCTCAAATTTTCTATAATGATTCCAATAATTCAGTCTTTGGATTTTGTATGTAGCTAAAGAGGCATCATTATTTGAATTAAAAGCTAACTTACTGTATTCCTTGCCACTTTCTTTGACTTACATCAAGGATTTTTAAATTTGGATTTTGATATGTTTTTGAAAAGATAGAGATTTGGAAGTGTGAGATGGAAATAACGATGCCTCCAACATAAGGTTTTGAAAATAGGTCCTTTCGCTACAATATGCACCACCTTCTATCCAATTCTCTTTAAGATAGGGACACAATTTGGAAATCCCTTTTAGTCTACTATCAATTCATGTTGGAAATATTAATTTAATATAACTAACAAATTATATTGACAATAATTGGAAGAATCTCAATTATATATGCAGATATAGCTGACTTCAAACTTTCTAATCAGCGTTCTCTGCATTGGATTGAATTTTTATTTCCTCCCTCTATTCACATTTGTTCAAGTGTTGTTATTTTTGAGGCACTGGATTCAAATAACTCAATAGTTAATGTTTATTTTTAATAATAGGTAAAATAAAATAAAAATAAGAAAAGAAGTCTTAGTTTAGTCATTTAATCCGTACTTATGAATCTTACTTGTGATTTAAGTTGTCAATGTGGCTGTATGTTGGACAACAATTTGGTATAGTTAGGCAATGGTGTAAAAAGCAGAAGAAATCTAAGTTATGTGGTTGACTATTTATAAAAGTTACTTGATAATGTTTTAAGTTTACATAGCCTTCCCTATATTTTGGGTTGATGGCTTAGCTGCCTAAGTGACATTTAAAAGAATACTCTTATCTTTTTTCTTGAAAATTTTACAAAGATACTCTACATTGTTTTTATATTTCTAGTATCCTTCAGTAAATTTCATAAGTAACTTGTCTTTCGTATCAGATTTTGAGTAGGTGAATGGCATTTATCTTCTGAGTTTGCATTAGTTACTACTGATATATAGGTCAACATACTACTTTTGAGTAGCATTATATTTGTGTATGCAAATGGGTATTCAAGATTAGTCCACTGAGTTTTTCTCTGTTAAATCCTGGTATATTTCAAGCTGCATAATTTTTATGGTTTTTTTTGGCTTTCGGTTAAGCTTGGCTATAAGTATGCATTGGGGATTCAAAACCTTTTTTTTGCGCTACTCAATCGAATACCATATCACCATTACCTGTCTTTGGCCGTTAACTGTGCTATCTAAACATGTGTTAACAATCATGTCCCTTACAATATCGCTATATTTTATGTCATATATAGCAGAGTTTGTGGTTGTACTAACTGTTATGCAGTTCATTGATATTAACTTTTTTATTTCTTACAAATTTTTTGAAGTGACTTATTTATTGATTACATATCTTCCCTGTAATCACTAATAATGAGGAAATCGATTGTCTTTGGATCTTTATTCCCAGCTTTGGGAGGGATGCTCTTTGGCTATGATATTGGTGCTACATCAAGCGCAACTATTTCATTACAGGTCCTGTTCAAAAACTTTGTTCTTTATGCTCTTACATATATATAAATAAATGTGCATAAACATGTTGAATTATTTTCATATCTTAGCCATTACTTTTTATTTAGTTCACATATTACTGAAAAGCACTTTTCAGGATGGAATTTGAAGTTAACTCGTTCCTCGTTTTTTCGGCAGTCACAAACATCGAGTGGAACATCATGGTATAAATTGAGTTCTGTAGAAATTGGACTTTTAGTAAGTTATTATACCAATCCTACAGGATTGTTAATGCATTTTTATTTTATCAGTCACTTTTCAATATGATTATTTGAATTTGCAGGTTAGTGGCTTGTTATATGGGGCCTTAATTAGTTCAGCATTAGCATTTACTGTTGTTGATATCTTAGGTTTGATAAAAAAAACCCTTTTCCTAACTAAATGTGCATTTACAATACATAAATAAAATAATGATAATTTTAATATAATATTATTATGTTCGAAACATATAAATAAACATATTTAAATCTTAAATTTATATAGTAATATGTATATTTATTTATGGCTTTAAAATTTAATTATATTTATGCTTTAGAATTATGTATATTATTTATAACTTTAAAATTTAATTATATCTATGCTTGCAAAATCCAAAAAATTTAAGTCTTTATAAATTTAATATATCATCAATAAACTTAAAATATATTTATAATTTATATATATTTAAAAACATGTGCTAAAAGTATATATATTTATATATACTTAACTAATATTCACAGTATCTATATCTGTAATTTTATTGATTTAACATATCGTTTAAACTTGTAATATATATGTAAACATTAATGTGTATGTATTTATAAATATTATTTATCATATATACATATACATATTATTTATCATATATACATATTTATTTCTTTATTTTTTGAAAAAAGCCTATATCTTCATTTATTACTTAAAATAAAAAATATAATATGTACAAATTTGGCCCACTGGCCTATAATCTAAGCTAGCAGTCCATATAATAAGGTATACGCTTGTTATTTCTAGTCACTACCCATTAACTAGCCCGCTGTAACTACTCTTTGATTTATGTATTATTCTTAATGTAACATGTCAAAGTTGAACGTGTTCATGATGATACCGATGGCGCTAAAATGGTTGCTTTTGTCGGAACTTGGGGCCATGATAACCCGAATGCTGAGCTCGAGCTTGTCAAAGCAGATAAGTATCAATTTGCTGGAGAAATGTATTTAGCTCCTTTGCTATTTGTATTGACTTCCTTCATTCTTGTAGGTGAAATATATCCTGCAACATCAGAATAATGAAAAATATAGTGCAAAAAGGAGATGTACCTGTTCTGGAAACAACTTGGATCACTGCCATTAGTCCAAAGCATATTTTTCACTTCGCGGCAGTAGAAGCACTTAAAGATTAGGCTGGATTGTGTAGATGGAACTATGTTCTTCGATTTTTGCATCAACATGCCAAGAACAACCTGAGTTCTTCTTTGAATCAATCTAAAAATATAAATATGTATCCTGCTGTTGCTGTTTCTAACTCAGCTGATAGATTAATGAACAAAATGAGGGTAGAGAAAGCTAATAACAAGTCCGAGGAGTCATTAAGGATGGTCATGTATTTGAGTTGCTGGGGACCCAATTAGAAATTACAGGAATCGTTGGGTTCTTTTATAGTATTTGATATGCACGTGTATATAAATTTTGGCAATTGATTCCTATCATTTCTCAACTTCCCTGTGTTCATTTACTTCCTATCATACATGATTTTATATACATTTGAGCCATGCATGATCAATTATATATATGATATGGGTTTGTATTACTTGTGTCATACATGCTCAATTGATCAATAAAACTAATTATTTTTATCTTTTCAGTATGACAGTATAACGACTACTTGATTATCGATATACCAGCTTTAGCATGCTGGTGATACAATGCAATAACGGTATGCATATACCATTTGAGATTAGCAATAAAATCAGTATAATAGTATGTTTTAATGAAATAAAAATTAGCCACGGTTCTAAATCGTGGCAAAATTTCATTTAGCCACGGCTACGAGCCGTGGCTAATATTAATTTTGCCACTCCCCATTTTGCCACGGCTCTGGGCCATGGCAAAATTATCTAGCCACGGCCCAGAACCGTGGCAAAATCGCTTTTCTGGTGTAGTGTTATTATAATTGAGCCGTTGCAAATGTATAACGGTCATATATTTACGAGTCATTATTATAATTAAGTCGTTACATATGTATAACGGTAATATATATTCATGGGCCATTATTATTGAGCCGTTGCAAGATTTAATGGTATTATAAATTCGTTTTAAATGACAATAAATTCAAATCCATTAACATTCCCTCACTTTAGTAACGCATACAATTTCCATTCTGTTTATTCAAACGATAGATGGGCAGAAGAGAAAATATGATTTACAGACAATTTTTATTTCTTCTTCTTTGTCCTCTGCATTTTTCTCTCTTTAAGAAACTTTATAAGTAATTAAATTAGAAATTGCTATATTCAGAACAATTTATTGTAGTGCAAACAACTTATCAAATTTCAGTGACTGTTTTATCTTGGGGATGGAGCGGTTGATGGATAGCTTTGCACCTTGAGGCTAAGCTGTGAATCGTCTTAAAGAGAATGATTTAGTCTGCGACTAAGTCCAAAAAGAAAAAGACGCTGAAGATTCAGATTGAGTTACAACACTTCTTACTGTATATAATATGAATGCTTGGTGTCTTTTTAGGTAATATTTTTTCACAAACTATAACAACATGATCTTTTATGGTATATTTTTAATCCTTATACGGTATGATGTCTGTCCTTGCATATCCTTTCACGCTTTTATGCACAAAACTAAACTTTCAAATTTAATGCTTTAATGCATGTCTCTACTACTAAAATATGAAGAAAAAAGTGTCCTTTCTTTTATGCTTATTATATGCTTACATGTGATTTGATGCAATACGAGATGAGATGATGCATTAGTGGTTTGGCTTAATTTGTTGTTAAAACATGTAACATGAATGGAAATAAAAGCAAATTTCAGTTCAGTTTGAATTGTAGGTCAACAGGTTTATGTAACATACTTCACTTTTACAGTGTTGTCTTTACATAAACTAAAACTACTGATATTACAAACATGTGAATGAACAGATAAAAAAATAAGGTAGAAACAGTCCAACTTAAATCTCAATTCCAGCTTTGGTCATATTTATCTATGGGCATGTTCATCGAACGTGCATGCGCACTATACTTTTCTATTGAAGCTTTTTCGATCTACCCAAACTACTCTTCAAATCATTTCTTGAGGAACTAAATTGTAAACAAAAGTTGGGATACATTTGCCCTTTCGAAGATCGTTATGTTTTCACCGATTTAACTCCACACTCTACCAATTTATAAACTTTCTAAACTTATCCCTGCTCCATAACTTCCCCCACTCATGAAACCCTAATGCCAAAATTCTTTCCTCCACTACACCAACTCTCCATCGACCACACCCATAGTTCGGAAACTCTATCATTTCTACTTCCTCCAAACCGGTTGATGATGCTTCTCCCACGTCCGCCTTTGTCTTCGGCATACACAACTATTCTTTAGCTGTTTTTCCTTTTTCTTTCTCAAATCGAATCTGCTGAACAATCATAGATGTAGATTTTTGACCCCCTATTGCTGTTAAAAACAGCATCTGCCGCAGTATAGTCGTCGTTGAAGTTTACAACCACGAATTAAAGGCAACCTCGTAACAAAGACATTCATATCGTCGTTGTGGTTTCAGCTGTGAGGCATAATTTACTTATCTACCTGCTTCTTCTACAATATTTTTTCGGTCACTAAGTTGTAAATTGAAGTGTTGTTGAAACTTATTTTAAGCAAGCGTTAGTTAATTTCATAAGTTTAACATTACGTACGGCACGGTCTGCTGTTAACGTTGTTACAATTCATCCACTATCATACTGATTACTGAAAAAGGTGTTCAACTGGGTTCTCTAATTAGAAATTCGGTTTTCACGGATTTGTTTGTTAATTGGTAGTTTTAGCTCTATTGGTTGTCAACTCCCTTTTAATTATGAATGAAATTTGCTGAGTGTTTTGATTAGAAATGTTTTCAACCCTAATTTATCCCCAGCATGCTACTATGATGTTCATAGTTTGTAATACCACGTTCAATTACAGTTTTTATGTACCCTCATGTGTATATTGTAGAATGAGTTTCATAGTTTGACCTTGCTGCAGCTGTTTTAGCTTTTTGATCTACTCAGAAATTGGCAATTTGTAAACTTTAGCTTCATTTTTTAATGGCTATATGCACTTAATTCACATTATTTGTCTACCATTCAGAAAATAAGGTTATATTTAATATTTCAAATTTGATAAACCTATTACTATTTTCCTGCTTTTAGTATTCGAGTAATTCCACTGCCTTACTTTTGCAGGTTACCACTCTTTAAACTTTTTTGTTTAGATCATTTTCTGGCAATTTTTCAACTTTTTCATTTGAGTTTTTCAGGGCTACATAACAATGCCTTATTCTAAACAACTACTTTTTTGTTTAACTTATTCATTTTCATATTTACAATTCATATACTTCTCGAAACCCTTGCTTTCTTTTTTGGGTGTACAAATTTGAAAAAAATTCATAGTTTCCTATTGAAAATTTTAGTTGATCAAATGTGCTTTATATTCTATGCAATACCAAGGGTTTCCTTCTTACATATCAATATTTATATCATCAATTTGGAGGGAGAAATGAATTGTTAACATTTTTGAAAACAGTTCCATGTAAAATAATTTGGAAGGGAAATTTGCACTACAATTTCAAAACCACTATCACCTTTAAAGGCAATAACTTTCCTTTGGAGAAATAATAATATCAAAATGGTTTGCATTAAAATTTATTTATATTAAAGATTTGCTTTTATAATCCTTTTTTTATGGAAACCTCCCAGTGATTTTGCAAAGAATTCTAGATTGTTGATTTTTTTCAGTAGAACCTAAGCTAATAAAAAAGTGATTGTTTGTTGCATAAAGTTATGGTTTATTTATTCTACAATGATGATTTACTCGAGTAGCTATTTTGGGTTGGTTTTTTCTTTTGCTGCAAAAATTTGTTGATGATTTTGTGTTTGTAGGGTGAAAGTAAGGGTTTTAGATGTTTAGATCAGGTAGAAGAAAATAAATGATTACAACCATGAAATTAGAGAGTGGGGGACTTTTAACATTTCATTCTTAAATGGGAAGATGTATAGTCTAATTTTTTTTGAAAAGTTGTCTACATGAGCTCTTATTTATAGATTAGCATTCTATTTTATTGAAGAACCTAATACTTTATTATATAATACTTTGACTTTGTATTGCCGAGCATATTTGAATATTTGTATCATTCAATTTTCAGTTTTTTATAAAGTAGAGAGACAAGTTCTGATTGTGTATACTGTAACCAAGTGCTATTTTTGAATTTTTTAAAAATTCTATGAAAATTTTGATGTATCAATTTATACAAAAAGAATATTAAACCATAATAGTCGGATATAAATGATGATAAATACTCTTAATTATTATCATAATGATAATGGTGATAAAGTAACATGTATGGAGAGATATCATAAAAAATTCCAATACTGATATTGGTGCTCTTTATGGTAAGAATCATAATGTGAAAAATCAATGACTAATATGTATCGTTGCATTTTTTCTATAGAAATAATATTTGTTAGTTGGGATCACCTAATATATCAATAATTGACATTTTATAAATTAATAGGTAATTAATTAAGGAGTAATCAGTTAAAAGCTAAAACAAATGTAAACACTAATGAAATGAAATTTATATTGAAAAAATGTATTTTTATTCGTCATGGGCTAATTCGAATTTATTTCAAAAGATGTTTTCTTTTTCCAATCAATTAATTAATATGCTTGAGTGGTTTGTGCGAAAAACACACAACGTATGGTAGAGCTATTCCAAATCAATATTTTTTTATACTTTTAACCAAGCCATAAACCTTTTTCCTCTAGATGTCCATAGATGCCCAGTTATTTAAATATGGAGTTTATTTCCTGCATAAATCTAACTTGGTTTCAATGTCATAGATGCTTGAAATGCATATTTATAGTGGATAACATTTACAATTATAATACAGCTAAGCACAAAGGAATTTAATTTTATAGTTTTCTGGTGCTACAGAAGTGTTTGTGTAGCAATGATTCACCATGATGCTGCTATATAATGATATGAATTTGTACTTCAAAAGTCTAACATCTTCTTTTTTAAGGTTTATTTTACTTATATTTTTTTACCATCATTCTATTACCAAGATCTCTTTAATTATTCAATTTTAATAATCTCATTCTGTTGTGATCTTTGATAGTGCAATAGAATTGTCCGATTGCTATTTTGGAGCTGAAGGGAAGAGAAATCTAGCTTAATTCATTTGTTATTATTTGGTCATTTATTTCGAGGCTAAGACACATCATGAGATCGGCTTACAAATCCATGCATGAAGCAAGAAGAAGGCGCATCTACAGCTAGGCTTCAACAAAATATGATTGGAACGATGACCACATTAATCAACTGGGATTTACTAGAGTTTATGATCTTATGCTGATTAAACTTGATGTCATTTGTTGACGAGTCTGTTTATGGACCGTGCACTACAACAACAATACCCTATTACAACGCCCTTTTTACAACGGGCATTTGCTGCCCGTTGTAATAGAAGGCTATTACAATGGTCCATTCAGGACCGTTGTAATAGATGCCATATACAATACATTTTTACAACGGGCATTTGCTGCCCGTTGTAATAGAAGGCTATTACAACGGTCCATTCAGGACTGTTGTAATAGATGCCCGTGGTAATTTCGGATGCTTTTGTCTTCGTACCCGAATAAACCCCCGCCTACTTCTTTTCTCATTTTCATTTTACGCAACCAGACACAAAATAAAGTAGATCCCCAAAACAAAATCCCTAAAACCTAAACTCGACTACCGCCTTGCTAGCGCAACCGCCTGCCTCCACTTCGCAGCCGCCTATATCCACCTCGCAACCGCCTGCTGTAGCTTCATTGCTTTTGAGTAAAACCAGATGTTGTAGCTTTTATAGCCACAATTAAAGTAAATTGCGTTTCTGTTAGGGAATGACAAGTACGTAGATTGTTCAACTAACATAGAGGCAACCAAACTTGTGCATTGAAAATCCTGCGGGTAAACATGGATACCACCGAAAAGTTAAGTGCTTCAGCTTCATCTGCCTTGCTTTTGCCTAATTTGATTTTCAAGTATCATATGATTAGCTATTTACAAAAATAATTATGTCCAAGCTCAGTGCTCAGTGAAAAAATCTGGTTTGGTTTTCTGTTATATCCTGTGTTTTTAGTACAATTTTGGTTGTCAATGCTAAATTTATTTTATATTTGGCAAATAAGATTGCTATTGATTCATTACCTCAAATATTTTCATCAATAATTTCATTGTTTATTTCGTAAACTGTTCTAAACTATTTGGAATGTTGCAACGTACAACCAAATATGTTTGTTTCCATGTTGAAAACTTTTCTAGGATTAGTTTATTAGTCATGCTTTTCTTATGATATCCTATACGCTGTTAGTTGTCACAGTAGGAATATTAGAAAAAATAACAGGTGGTTGGAGATATAATTATTCAATGTTTCTTGAGTTTTAATTATTGTCCTTTGCATCTCTCCATTCCACACATATTTCACTGCTGCTTTTGTTTAAAATCACGTTTCTTGTACCAATGTTTTGTATGGCTGTTAATTAAAGTGCTTATGTCTCATAGAATCCAGGATTTGGCTATATAATGACTGAACATCTAATATTTGCAAATGCCAAAGTTCAGCATAATTATCAAAAAAAATTTCTCAAATTTATTTTATATTTGACATCCATAATTATCAGTAAATAATAAATGGGTGAATGCATTTGTCAATGCTAAAATACACTGCAATTTGCTTTTTGTTCGTTCAAAAGACAGTGTAAATTCTGAAACAATAATGTATGGTTTTCAGGAACAAGAAGCTCGAACTTAATGAGGCACTTGCGCAAAGGCTTCTTGCCTGCAGTTTGTTCAATTCCAACGCCTGGCTATATGGTAAAGTAAAATTTTTACTTCTACATACAATGACGTGATGATGAATTCATTGTTTGAGGTTATTTCTGTACATGGTTCAGTTTGGAAAAGCAATAATATGCTCGGACGCAGGCGCAGCAGCAGAGGCAGCTAGGTATGTTTTACTGTAGTGGACAGACCAGAAGGGTTCCTTGTGCTAGGTGTGGTCTCTCTAGGTGAACAAACTTGTGAAGTCTCAACTGTGCTTGAGGTAAAAAGCATTTTTTTAATGTAATTTCAGACATGTATCAGATGAACTGAGTTTGACAAACTTTTAAAAAACAAACAAACAAACAAATATCTGCAAGCTTTTGTCTGTATCATTACAGTATACAATATAAAAAAAACCGAACTCTTCCTATATTACATACTTGTGTAGGTATCTTAGCAATAACAAGCTAAATGGAAACATACCTGATTGGATACTATCGAAGGGTAGAGCTGTGTAAGTTTTTGCTCTCGGTACTATCTCAAGTGTACTTTATAGTCATATTACTAATTAACTTCTATATTGCAGAGACATATCATATAATGAATTCACTGGGGATCCTTCTCTATCTGATTGCCCTGATGGCTCTATGTAGGAGACCTTTTCATTATTATATAGATCAAATTCATCCATTCTGACTAAAATTATATCCGAACTTAAATACTTCCTTTTTCATTTGCAGGATTTTAACTTCTAGTTTCACATCAGTAAATAGTAACTCGTAAGTTCTACAACTTGTATTACAACAACCGTGCTTTTGGAAGAAGAACGATTATAGTTTAATACCTCAATGTTTCACATATGCTGCACCCCCATATTATTTTTATGGATAACTAGAGTTTGTCCGTTAAACTCTTGACTAACTTTGAGTTTAGACCTTAAAATTCCCGATTGTAGAGTTGAGTTCCTAAATTTTAGTTTTCTAATTATCAGATGTTTTTCTGAAATGTTAGTTTAGTTTATTTTTCAGTATACCCCTATAGACCTAAATGTGAATTCCATACCCATAGTTACAATATTGAAAAAGCTACTGTTGTAACGTGAAATAATCTTCAAGACTGCTAATAAAAAATCCTTTGGATTATTTCTACAGAGCACTTCGGATGAGAAATGAGATGCAAATTCACAGCGTACATACTTTCACGTGAATTTCGATAACTTTCTCCAAGAAGAATTAATTCAATTTATATTTGGTTTTACATTGTTAAGCTACATAGATGCTACAATTAAAAAGCCAACAGTCCCTTTACGAACAGGTTTTTGTATTCTTTGTCATAAAATATATATCATTGTTGAGTTTAGGGTACAGAAGGATACTAGAAAATAATAATCTCTACTATTAGTAAAAAGAATTCAATGAATATGATTTCCACTGTTTCTTTTTGAAAAGGATTGGAACTGGTCATCCTAACAAGTGATTGCTCCAGTATCTCTAATTTCTGAAATGTTTATGAAAATGTAGAATTTGAATGAAGAGGGAAAAGAAAATGATTCGATCATTATCTTGCTCAGTCTATACACCTAGTATTTATACATATACGGGTCTGTGCACAAGCACACAAATCTGAAAGTAAAAGGAAAACAAAAAGCATACAGATAATACAAGCATTACAAGCTGCTAATACTATTAACACTTTCCCTCAATTCAAACTCTCTCTCTCTCTGCCTTCCTCCTTTCTTCTACCTCTGTCCTTGCTGGTGCTGCTTCCACATTCAGTTCTTCTCTCAATTTAAGAAATCGAGTCGATGACAGTGACTTAGTCAATATGTCTGCCTTTTGGTACAAAGCTGGAATGTGATTAACACTGATATCACCTTTAGCTACTTGTTCTCTCACAAAACAAAGATCCAACTCAATATGTTTAGTCCTCGAGTGAAGAATAGGGTTTGCTGCTAGAAGAACTGCACTAGAGTTGTCGCACCACACTGTCGCTGGTCCAGGTACATCATCAATTACTTTTGAAAACAGAGATTTGAGCCACATTATTTCTGACACCACTGCTGCTACACTTCGATACTCAGCCTCGGTTGATGATCTAGACACTGTTGTCTGCTTTTTCGAACACCAAGATACAATGTTCTTTCCAACATACACGCAATATCCACTGACTGATCTCCTATCATCTCTATCTGCTGCCCAATCAGCATCAGCAAAAGCACTAATTTTCAGTGTTTCAGGTGAGTAAAGCTTCAACCCATAGTTCACTGTCCCTGCCAAGTATCTGAGCACTCTTTTCACTGTTTTCCAGTGTTCACTCATTGGACTTTGCATGAATTGACAGATCTTGTTCACACTAAAGGATATCTCTGGTCTTGTGATGGTAATGTATTGTAGGGCGCCTACAATACTTCTGTATTGATAGGGATTATCTATAGGGTCTCCTGAATTTTTGGTTAGCTGCTGATTTGTAACCATGGGTGTAGTTGAAGCTTTAGACTTATCCATTTCTGCTCTCCTCAGCACATCCTGGATGTAGTTTGTTTGATTGAGGTGAAGTCCACCATCTCCTGTTCTCTTTACTTCAATTCCTAGGAAAAGATTTAGATCACCTAATTCCTTCAGTTTGAATTGATCATTGAGATAACCTGTGAGTTTACTCAACTCATCACTATCATTCCCTGTCAGGATAAAGTCATCCACATATATAAGAATGTATATAATATTGGTACTTCTCTTTCTAACAAACAGTGAACTGTCAGATTTTGTCGAATTAAACCCTAGCTTCATCAAGGTCCCTTTGAGCTTTTCGAACCAAACTCTAGGGGCCTGTTTTAATCCATATATTGCCTTATTCAATTTGCATACCATTTGATGTCTGCTAATATCCTCAAACCCCTTGGGTTGTTCCATATACACTTCCTCCTCAAGTTCTCCATTTAAGAAGGCATTGTGAACATCCAACCGCTTGACTGGCCACCTGTTGTATAAGCCAATGGTGAGCATTACTCTAATCGTGGCAGGCTTTATTACTGGGGAAAATGTTTCTTTGAAATCAAATCCTGGTTGCTGTGTGTACCCCTTGGCAACCAGTCGAGCTTTGTGTTTTGCAATGGTGCCATCAGCATGATACTTCAGCTTGTAAGTCCATCGACATCCTATTGCTGTTTTGTTCATTGGTAGAGACACTAATTTCCAGGTGTTGTTATTTATTAATGCTTTGTATTCTTCTTCCATGGCTTCTCTCCACTTTGCATGCTTCACTGCCTGATCATAGCTCACTGGTTCATGTACTACCCCTTGAATGGTATATATTTTGGGCTTGAATATGCCACTTTTTCCTCTTGTTATCATATGATGTCCATGTTGTTGTGCTTCCTCTCTGATTGGAGACTCTTCTTGTAATTGATTGGCACTGTCTGATGTGTCATCTTGCATAGGCCATTGATGTGTGTCATTCATGTCTCTGCTTCCTTCCTCCTCTGTATCCTGAGTGTGTGGTGTAGTGTTTGGTTCTGATTGAACATGAGTATCAGACTCTTTCTCTTCAGTTGTTGTTATATAGGGCTTTACCTCTTCACCTCCATGCAGTGGTATAGGTCGTATGGAGCTCTGTGCATTAGTTACCTTCATTGTACATTTTATCTTGTTTGCTGCAAATGGGAATGTGCTCTCATTAAACATCACATGTCTCAATACTATGATTTTTCCTTCTTGTGTTAGGCACTTGTAACCCTTCTGACTAGTTCCATATCCTAGGAATGTGCAAGCACTAGATCTGAAGTCAAGTTTATGGGAGTTGTATGGCCTTAGTAGTGGAAAACACAAGCACCAAAATACTTTTAATCTTTTGTAGTCAGGTTTTGCACCATATAGTGCTTCATGTGGACTGCTATCCTTAAGAACTTTAGTGGGAAGACAGTTAATCAAATATACTGCAGTGGAGAAGGCCTCGGGCCAGAACTTCAATGGAAGAGATCCTTGTGCCAGAAGTGTTAACCCCATCTCTACTATGTGTCTATGCTTCCTCTCTACAATCCCATTCTGCTGTGAGGTGTGTGGGCAAGTATATCTATGAACTATCCCCCTTTCATTGAAGAAACTCTTGAGTGGCTTAAATTCTGCTCCCCCATCAGTTTGGAAAACTTTGAGCTTCCTTTCCAACTGTCTTTCTACTTGAATAATAAATTGCTTTATTGCTTCAGTTGCCTCTGATTTTAGCTTCAGAAAATAGATCCATGTGTGTCTCGTATATGCATCCACAAAAGCAACATAATATTTATAACCATAATCTGAATTTAGTGGTGCAGGACCCCATAGGTCACATTCAATCAATTCTAGTGGGTTGTTATATATAGTTAAAGATTGACTAAATGGTAACTTATGGCTCTTGCCTAATTGACACTGACTGCAAAGATGTGTTTTTACATTGTTTAAATGCAACAAATTCTCTTTATTCAACACAACTTTCATTACACTTGCATTTGGATGACCAAGTTTTCTATGCCATACATCATATTCAACTTCTCTTTTACTATATGCATTATTACAACACATCATATTATTGTCAACTCTCTTTCCAGTTTCAAGATTGAACTTGTAAAGACCATCATGCACTTCCCCCGCAATAGAATGTCTCCATTCGAGTTATCTTTGATCAAACATATATGTGGATGGAATTCAAAAAAGACTTGATTATCTCGTGCAAATTGTGACACACTAATCAAGTTCTTTTTGATATGAGGAACTCTCAGTAAATTTCTTAGTAATAGTGTCTTGTTTCTATTAACAGCAACAAATTGTGTGTGACCAACATGAGTGATATTAAGAGGCGTACCATTTCCCATATAAATGAAATTTTTACCTCTATATGCTGCTCCTCCCAGATTTAAATTCTGAAGGTTGTTGGTCACATGATGAGTAGCTCCAGAATCTGGAAACCAAGCCTCGTTTTGTATCTCAGCATCATCAGCTAGAGCATTATGGTTATCACCTTGATGAGTGAAGTTCTTTGGATTGACCCTGACATCTCCTTGAGCCTGACTTAGATTGACATTGTAGAGATTAGATCTGGATGCTCCTTGATTAGGTGAAACTTGTTGATTGCCATTGTAATTTGCTTCAACCTAAAGTAGCATCGAACAGCTGTGTGACCAAGTCTGCTACATATCTGACATTTGGGTCGATTGTTGAAGAACCTTCCTCTTCCTCTGCTAGGTGTTCTGCCTCTTTCATACATTCGATTTCCTCTACTTCCTTGAGTTTCATGATGATTGTTTGGTGATAGTTCAGACCTAGGATTGGTGGATGAGTTCTTGTTCTTTGTGTTACTTGCCAAATTGATAGAAAACTCTGATGTTGCATTGCTTTTCAACTCAAGTCTTCCTTCATGTGCAAGAAGGACAGAACTCACATACTGGACTGAAGGTGTAGTCTCCTGTGATGTTATTACAGCAACAACTGCTTCGAATTCATCCCCCAATCCATTAAGAATGTTAAGTACATGCTCTGTTTCATTTACTCTGTGTCTAGAAGATTCCAATAGATCACATAGATTCTTAATCTTGTTCAGATATTCGCGAATGTTCATATTGTCCTTTCTGATATTTTGCAGCTGTCTCTTGTAACTCATTATTCTTGCTGATGCCTGAGAGTTAAAGTTCTGATGAATTGCGTTCCAAACTTCTAGGGATGTCTTGCATCCAATCACTGATGATAGAAGATTGGGGCTAATCGACGACAAGATCCAGGAACACAGCAGGCTATCTTGTCTAGAGTGTATCAAGAACTCATAGTTTGCAATCGATTGCCCTTCTGGATTGAGTGTGAGTTGCGTTGGACTAACACTTGCTGAATCTATAAATTTCTGCAGACCATAGCCTTTAATAGCCATTTCAATTTGAAATTTCCACAGGAGGAAATTGTTCTCATCCAAAGTTACGGTGATTAGTTGAGTTTGGGGATTAATGATGGATTTCAGCGACTCTTCAAGTGTTTTTGATGTCTGGCTAACTGCTGCATTTCCTTCATCGGTTGTGCTTCCTCTTGATTGTAGATCATCGTCTTGAGCCATAGATTTGATTCATATCTGAGATGATAAGCAGGAGTGAAGGCTGAGTAATTGGATTGAATTCGATTTGAATTCAGTTAGGTTTGAGGAAGTGATTTGATAGATTGGGTTGAATGATCGAATCTAGATCTGGATCGTAGAATGCCGTTTGGCGATTTGATGCTCCGATACCATGAAAATGTAGAATTTGAATGAAGAGGGAAAAGAAAATGATTCGATCATTATCTGGCTCAGTCTATACACCTAGTATTTATACATGTACGGGTCTGTGCACAAGCACACAAATCTGAAAGTAAAAGGAAAACAAAAAGCATACAGATAATACAAGCATTACAAGCTGCTAATACTATTAACAGTTTAAATAATTGAAATTAAAGTAAATAATAAATATATAAAATAAAATGCATATAATGTAAGAACCACACATAATAACATGTTATGGCCACTTTGGTGGCTACAAAACATAGAAATGATTCGCTAGGCTCTTACCGTAGCCAGGATTCAATGCTCATATGCTATCAAAAAGAAAAAAGAATCTGAAAACATATCAAGAATGTATAATCTATTCCAAAATAATAAAAATAGCTTCTGGATCAGGGAGACACTTGTTATTTGTTTGTTAAGTTTCTTCTAAAATAGCTTTTAATTAACAAACTGGGTTGGGAAACAGTTCCCTCTTCTGGTAGATACTATTGGGACTCATCTTTTATCAGTTGGTATGATATTACATGACGCTTTTTTATGCAACTTCTGAGCCATCTTCACAGTTAATTATTATAAATATATTTATTTAATCTAAACAAATTTTTGCTCTTTTTGGACTCTACAGTGGTAGTTATCATGTTCAAATGTTTAATATGAGATGAATAAGTCCAAAAAGTATGTGTTTTGTTACACATGCATTATACTGAGTTATATTGGAATGCCACTTCATCAAGCTTTGGCGCCTAAAAATTTCATCAATGCATACACTACCTCTGAAGGAACAAAATGAGTTGCAAGACCAGATGCAAGCATTTCAGATCCATCCAGTTTTTTACCGGTTAGACCAATGTACTCTCCTGTGGGAAATTATGTATTATTATTAAACACTAAGCTGTAAATTGCAATTACTCAATAAAAGTTTTCTAAGAAATATAAAGATTGGGCATGCAAGATCAAAGTAAATAAGGTAAATAAAAGGAAGTCATGTGGCTTAAGTTTGCATAATAATCCAACATTTGATAATGTATATGGCGTATAATTGCTGTGATGGTTTCATTGTATAAAGCCACTATCAATCGCTGTCATTTTTTTAGATGTTTGTTTATTTTATTGCTATACTATTGTTTCCTTTCGCATACTTTACCAGCCTTAGTTACGGCATGGATCTTTCAACTATTTAACATAACTTAATCCATCAAAATAGTTTGACAGCAAATTTATGAAATATGTTTTCCAGTGCTTAGTTTGACAGCAAAATAGTTTGACAACAAAATTATGAAATATGTTTTTCAGTGCTTAGTTTGACAGCAAAATAGTTTGATTTTATTAGTTTTCTTTCTTTTAGGCTTAGTTTGTAGGGTCACATTACTATATAATTTAGTATAAGAACTAACGAATATTATTAACTATATTTATCTTATTAGTTTAGATTTAAGATTGCCTAATTAACTTGGATATATGGACTAAAACATAGAACATTAGGAGAAAATCGAGATGGATATGGGACAAAATTGAAGTTGAGAGACCGGAATCGGCATCAAGACAAGAAAATTGATTCGATGTAGAAATAGTAGAATCAGAGTTTACTGTTTCCTTTTCTTTACCTTTCCTACATCATAAGCCTTACTGATAGTAGCAGTTAGATGTTCATTTGTAACTTAGATTTGCCTATGTAATTTTAGAACTATCAACAGTTAAACATGTTAGTTAACTAAAAAGTTATTGTGGATGGTTTGATGAAAAAAAAGTGCAGACTATTGAGTTGGGAGAAGAACGTAGTTGCAGAGGGGACAATAGCAAGCACTGATCCTGATGCGTCAGTACATTTTGTAAAGCTTGGAGCAGAAGTTTGGAAAGTATGGGTGGATGTAGCGGTGGAACCAGAAGCTTTTTTATTTAGGCCAAATTCAGAGATGTCCACTATTAAAGAGGCCGTTGGATCAACCGTCGCGTGACACAAAGACTTTATATCCTTAGTCTAGTATGATTGTACTTAGAACTTGATATTTATAGCCGACTGTTATGTATTAATGCTTTATGAATTTGGGAAGTAAACTTATCTGACTTTTTGGAGTGTTGGAATTTTATGACTATCTTTTAGTCTTTTCGCATGTGATTTTGGTTGTTTGTGCGTAATATTTATTACTGTTAAATTATTTATTATTTGTATGGATGTGCTACCTATACGTTGCTGTAATTTTTTTTTAATTTGCATTTTTTCTGCAACGGTCAAAGCGCGTTGTATTATACTCTATTACAACGGTCGAAAACCGTTGTCAAAATGTTTTTTTACAACGGTCGAAAACCGTTGTCAAAATGTTTTTTTACAACGGTCAAGGAATGTTGTAAAACATGCTATCCATCTTGTATGATAGTATTTTGCAACGGGCAAAGAAGCTTGTATTACAGTCTATTACAACGGACGGCGACCGTTGTAAAAATGTTTACTACAACGGTCTTTACAACATTACATGCCTGTTGTAAAATATGGGTGACCTATTACAACATCGCCTATTACAACGGTCCGCTGCCCGTTGTAGAACACATATTACAACGGGCATTGCCCGTTGTAAAAAGCCTGTTTTGTTGTAGTGGTGCCAACATATTTATAATATTGGTTGTGAACCTTTTTTAAGTATAACATGTGTAATATATAGATTACTTGATGAATGCTAAATTTTTATACTGTCTTTACTCCTTAAATTGTTTTTTTAGATGCACGGTTGATGTTTGAAGGAAGTTACATTCAAACCATATTTATCAAAAAAAAAGAAAAAATGTTATGAATTCCTCTATGTTAGTATTTTTATTATTTTAGAGAAAAAAGAAGTTTACTGCTATTTTACTTTGTGCACGTCCATAGGACGTGCCTAAGTACTCGTGTGTGTATGCCATATATATATATGGTAGGTATAGTAATTACCATATTTAGTAGTTAACTAGGTTGAGGTCCCTGCTTCGCACACGGGTAGTTTCTGGTAGTTAGTTAGGGGAACATGTTGAAGAATAGTGAAAGCATTTGAAATCTGATTTTTGGAAAGAATGGTCAAAATTTGTGTGTTGGTATCAGTATTTAGATGTTGCAGATACAAAAAAAGTAAAAAAATGTAATATAGAACAATATATATTTTCAACTGTTAAAAGTCTGATGGTATCTCATATAAAATTATAGTCATTAAGTTGTTAAAAAACATTACAATAAGTAAATTACATATAGTTGAATAAATGTTAGATTATCAAATACACATAACTCTTCACTAATCACAACTTCAAAACTATTTGGATGAACAACACAATCAATGCATTTACATCTAAAGTGTATTATGTTAATTCACTCATTTGATTTAATATTTTGCACAACTAAACTCATTTTTTATCCATGATATATTTGCACAAATGAATTTTTATAGCTAAAATATGAAAGAAGGATATGATTATAATAGTTCTAGTTCTTGAAGTAACCTTGCCTATAACAAATAATTTAATATGGAAATATTTTTTCATACATGGGAATTTACTAAAAAAATACATAAACCAAATGCTAGTTCATTGTTGTATTCAGACATAATATTTCAATGACTTTCCATCACCTTTTGATAATATTTGAGCATTGTCTATCATGAATATATTATCACTACATAAGATATGTATGCTTATATAAAATAGTAAGAAAGTACAGTTAAATTACATGTTTGCATAGCAATTTATTTTGAGGCATGCAGTATATTAAGAGAAACATTTCTAAACAACACTTATTAATAGGCCTAAATGTTAGCTCTCTTGGTCTCCAATTTATAAATGATGGGAGCAATAGAGTAATTTTATTCGGAAATGAAGGTGCATCCTCATTTCAAAGACCAGTAAAGTGCATTTATAAATGTATTGAAATGGTGCACACTACTAGAAAAGGCTAATATTCTGACAGCACCTAGCGACGGCTTCCGACGGGCCGTCGGAAATTCGTGAATATCTACTCAGGCCGAAGCCTTTCTTTCTCATTTGGCTGCACGATTTTCTTCCTTCATTAATTTTCAAATCTCTCCTCCAAGCTTCCAATCACCAATTTCGAGCTTTCGGATCCTCTCCAGCTGCGTAATCAACGTCTATTGCTCTCTAACTCAGGTATAACCTCTTATTTTCGCCAAAAATCTAATTTTTATCCTAAATCTAGATTTTCATAAGTTGATAAATTAGGGCTAATTAGCGATAGCAATTGTTTCCAATAGCATAATAATGGTTTATAGCATTCCATGGTATACCTATTTCATATGTTATCGTGAAATTGTAAAGAGTATGTATAATTTGTGATTATGTGTATATATATAAACCATTATATATGCGTTGTTTCTACCATTGTATTGTGTTAATTGGAATAAGACATGAGTCGTATAACATCCGACTTGTGTAACAATAATGAATGCACGAGTCTAAAAGAAATTTGACTGTATTGGAAAATGACAACAATATTAAAGCAACCTTATTCGATGAAATACGCGGAACAAATGTGGTAAATTAATAATTTTTTGAAATGTATAAAATTAGTAAATATTTTTTTATAAAATACTTTTTTTACGCCTCTTAGAGAGTTTTTGGCCCCGTCCGACGGGTGTTGTACATGATCGTTTTATAAATAGTTGTTTTTGTCACAAAACGCCATTTATATTCATCTGGTACAATGCTTGTTCGATTTGTCACTGTATTGAACAAGTTATAAACACAAAAACAATTACATTTCACACATTATTTCGTTTCAAACGGTTCATAAAATTTCGTCGTCACTTTTCTTTTTTGTTTCCTGCGTACACGCATTTGTGTACAATGCAGGAAATAAAAGGGAAGTGCTGCCGAAATTTTGTTGAATCGTTTAAAACGAAATAATCTACAAAATGTAAGTGTTTACTGTGTTTGTAATGGGAAGTAGGATGATTAACCAAAAAAAAAACCCATAAACCAACATTTCTATATTATATTCTTAAGTAGGATAAAATTGATGCGTATAAGTTTTTGTATCGATACATTGAAAAATAAAATGTGAATTCATAATATGACCAATATTTTTGAATTTGTGACATATTTTTTCAAATAGGAAAAATAATCAATTATTTTGTTGATCGGAGGAGATGGATGTATCAGAGAAGGGGGTTGAGAGGCTCAATAAAAGAAGATTTTTATAATGGTATAAACGTATTTGTTAAATTTGCTTTAAGTAATAACGGAAACGATGCAGAAATTCATTGTCTGTGTAGTAGGTGTAGACATTTGAAGTATTTGTTACCTGATATTGTGAAAGTCCATTTGTGCAAAAACGGTTTCGTGCTAAAGTATTATGTTTGGGATCGTCGTAGAGAAGTTGTAGCAAATACTTCTGCAGAGTCCGAATTAGACATTGTTGGTAATGAAATTGTTACGACGAATCGTATAGAAAATATGGTTGATGATGCAGCACAATCAATGTCCCTACGGTTGAAGTTGACAAGGATGATAAAAATGTTGAAGAACCAAATATTGAAGCAATTTTTTTTATGATTTACTAGATGCTGCTAAAAAACTCTTTAGGATGGTTGTAAAAGCGGTACCCAGCTATCAGTAACCGCATAATACATTGCGATGAAGTCAAAATACAACATCACCGAAGCCGGATTTACAGCCGTTGTACAAGCTGCAAAAAGACATATGCCGCCCAATAATTTAATGTGCGAAAATCACTATGAAATTAAAAAAATATGTCGGCTTTTGGTTTACCTTATCAGAAAATAGATACATGTTTAAATGGTTGCATGTTGTTTTGGAAAGAAGATATAAATCTTAGGAATTGTAAAATATGTAATCAAGAAAGATACAAACCAAGAAAAAAGAAGGTAAAGGAAGTTCCGTACAAGCGTATGCATTACTTACCCATCACTCCTAGGCTTCAAAGATTATACACATCTTCTGTAACTGCATCTCATATGAGATGACATAGTGTGAGAACGGAGGAAGAAGGTATGTTGACACATCCAACCGATGGAGAAACATGGAAGCATTTCGACAAAACTTATCCCAATTTTGCAGCAGAGAGTCGTAATGTTAGACTTCGATTATGCACAGATAGTTTTTCACCATTTTCTCAATTTGGTGCTAAATATTCATCTTGGCCCATTATCACCACACCATATAATTTACCTCCGTGGATGTGTATGAAAACGCAATTTATGTTTCTTACTGTTGTCGTTCCTGGCCCCGACGATCCGACACAAGGAATCAATGTTTATTTACAACCGTTGATTGAGGAGTTAAAAACATTGCGGAACGAAGGAATAGAAACATACGACGTTTCAAAGAAAAAAAATTCGTATGTTTGCTTCTTTGTTGTGGACTATAAGTGATTTTCCTTCCTATGCAATGCTTTCAGGATGGAGTACAACCAGTCGTCTAGCATGTCCATATTGCATGGAAGAAATAATGGCGTTTTCTTTACCGAATGGTAAGAAAATTTCATGGTTTGACTGTCATCGATGTTTTCTCCATGTCAATCATCCCTTCAGAGAAGACAAAAAAAACTTTTTAACTAATAGAGTAGAAACCAGACAACCACCAACGATATGGTCAAGCGAAGACATATACGAACTTGTAAGGGACTATCCAAAGATATATGAAACTGGAATGCAAATAGAAATTGAAGGCAAATCGACTATTCATAATTGGTGCAAACAGAGTATATTTTAGGAGTTGCCTTATTGGAAACATCTTCTGCTTCATCATAATATTGATGTGATGCACAACAAGAAAAATGTCTTTGATAATTTTTTTAACACAATTTTGAATGTCAAGGGGAAGATTAAGGGCTATTTGAAATCAAGACGCGGTATACAATAATTATGCAAACGTCCTGAGCTTCATATGAAACCAAATGACAATAAAAAACCCAAAGCATGTTACAAGTTAGATAATAATCAAGTTAAAATTGTGTTAAAATGGGTGGAAGTGTTAAGATTTCCTGATGGGATTTCATCAAATCATCGTAGATGTGTTGACTTTGAAAACGGTAGATCGAGTGGAATGAAAAACCACGACTGTCACATAATGACGGAAAATTTATTACCCCTTCTATTCAAAGAACTATTGCCATTAAAAGTTTGGAAGGTAATAACGGAGCTTAGTATGTTTTACAAAGAGCTTTGTTCGACTACTTTAAAAGTGCAACGTTTACGTAAACTTGAAGTAGATATTCCTATATTGCTCTGCAAATTGGAGAAAATATTTCCGCCAGGTTTTTTGAATGTAATGGAACATTTACCTGTTCATCTCCCATCTGAAGCACGACTTCAAGGTCCTGTGCAATATGGATGGATGTATCCATTTGAGAGGTATGTAATATGTTACTTATTAATTTAATTACATTCGAAAGTTAAAGTTAATGTAAATTAATTTTGCATAGATACTTGAATCATTTGAAGAAAAAAGTGAGACAAAAAGCACGAGTTGAAGGTTTGATATGTAAATCTTACATCGAAGAAGAAGCTTCGTTCTTTTTCTCTCACTATTTCAGTGACCATGTGAACATACCATTTGAAAGTGTTCCTTGTAACAACGAAAGCGACGAACAAGAGTCCTCTCAAACAATGTTATCTATTTTTAGACAACATGGTCGACCTTTTGGGAAATGTGTTGAAGTATGGCTAGAAGATAGAGATCTTCATGTAGCACACACTTATATTCTTCTAAATTGTGCTGAGGTTGCACCATTTGTTAGGTAATCTGAAATAATAATTTATGATTTATTCATTTCCATAATGCATTCGCATGTAGAATTTAATGCAATATTTTATTCATATATGCAGTATTTATGAGAGTGAACATCCGCACAGAGATATCAGTAAGGAATTTTCTGATTGGTTTTCAAAATACGTTTATGAACCGAGAAATTGTGTGGTTGAAGAAGGTTTGAAACAACTTGCGTTGGGTCTAAAAACAAATGTCAAGACATATCCAATATATTTTGTCAATGGATATAAATTTAACACCAAAGAATACAGTGTAGAAAAATTAACTAATAATATAGGTGTATTTGTTAAAGGTAGTGATGATCCAAAAAATCACATAAATGATTTTTATGGCATTTTAACACAAATTTTGCCACCGACATATTTCTCACGACCCGTGGAGGAGGTGTTTCTGTTTAGATGCATTTGGTTTAGAAATGTTCCAGGTTCTGGAATTAATGTGCACAAGGATTATAATCTTATTGAAATAAAGCACACATCGCATTATCACAAGTACGATCCTTTTGTATTAGCCAAACAAGCATTACAATTTTACTACGCTCCTTATCCATCTCTAAAAGGAGATAAAGCAGATTGTTCGGCAGTTTTTAAAACAAAGGCAAGATTTATGTTTGATGGGAAAAATATTTCAGACGAACGAGCTTATCAGGCAGATCTTGAGCAAAGCAACGAAATAATAATCACAGACGATCGTACTGATTTTGGACCTCTGAACGATGAATCAAACGTTTTAGTAGAAGCATTCGAGAGTAGGGAGGAAAATAAAGTAGAATATAAGACCGAATCTGAATCAGAAGACGCGAGGATTGATGTAAATGATGAGATTTATTTTGCTAATTATGTAATTATGCAATTAATGAGACTATGCAGTTGATGTAATTATGCAATTGATGTAATTATGTTGAATTCTTGGTGTATTATGAAATTGATGGGATTTATTTTGCTAGTTATGTAATTTATGTCATTTATGAAACCGAATCTGCTTATCGTCATTTACATCTTTTATGGCATTACCATTTATGAAACCGAATTTGCTAGTTGATGAAGTATTAAATACTGCTCTTGATTTTTGAAACCTAACTGACTACTGATTATTTTTCTGCTGTTGTGGGTAGCGTCTTCCAATCTTGCAATGGTGACTTATCTATCATATTTTCTCGAGATAAAAGGCTTTATAGTATGTTTTCTGAATGTATCGATTCCGCTTATCGTCATTTACATCTTTTATCTCATTTATTTAGCAATTTATGTTAAAAATGCAATGTATTCTATTTATCGTCGGAATATGAGATCCAATCGGAATCAGGAGTACTTCGCACGTTATGTACTTTATATCATTTATGTCATTTAACTATAAAATATATTTCATTATCATGTTATTGTTCTCTTTTAAAATGATGTGTTTGTGACAGGTATCATGTCGTCCAGAAGGAGGAGTTCTTTCCATTCTTCAGGAGGCGATGACAATGGTCCATCGCAACCGCCACAACGATCCGTTGTGACTCTAGCACTTAGAGTCGATGGGTAAGTATTATACTTTTTTCAGCATCTTAAATATTTTGTGTACGATATACTAATCTGTACCATATTTAACACAGGGGGTTTGAGCTACAGCCATCAGCTGTAGTTCTATCAGTTTCGAGGGAGGCGTACAAGAGTAGGATGTCGACTTGTTAGTCGAAGTGGGATAAGATCCCTCCCCACATCCTCGAGTGTATTTGGTAGGATTTAGTTGTAAGTATAATCTTCTATTTTGCATTCTTAATTTATTTTTGTCGCTTACTTATTGTTCACCTTTTATTGTTTAATTTTTGGTTGCTTGTTTATAACGAAACACAGACCGCCGTGGACATACAGTCGGATGACTTGCAGCTAGGACGACATTACTGGATGCAGAAAATGAGGAAGAACTACAGGGATTCCATGTCGACAGTGAAGCATAAAGGGTAGAAGCCAAACTGGAAGGGGACATGTATGGGAAGGGTGTAACAAACTTGCTATTTCGAACCATTCAAATCGACAATCATCCAAGCATGTCAGACTTGAATTGCTCAAAACAATAGATTGTTAATTTATATTTGGAAAAACTTAGCATATGCAGTAAATAAATCAATCACAGAATCATAGACATAGAGTAATACAACAATAAGCAGCGGAATAGATAAATAGTAGTTCATGAAGCTATTATATAAACTTCTAAGTTAAAACAAATACAATAGAAATCTTAAATACAATGGAATCTCTAATACATAAGCAATGACGAGTCTGAACATAAATAACTAGAAATAACTGAAATATCCGAAAGATGAATAGATAAATCTCCAAGCGAAGCTCCAAACTCCAAAGGTGAGTCTCAAATGTTGTAACACTTCGTCTGACCCGAGCATAAAACAAAACACAAAACAACTTGAGTCAGGATTAACATTCTTATACCAGTAAATTCAAATTAAGTGAAACGTCAACTGAAATACAAATAACTTAAAGGGTGTTTAGGATTCCCATCCTCTAAGGATCCATTAAACTATCTACATACATAGTGCGATACGCCACATATAAAATGTCTATAGTAAGGTAAACTATTAAAATAGCGTTAAGGCATTACTCATATCCCCCTTAAAACATTTTATATATTCCCATAGTCTATACAGATACTGTAAGTCCACCAAACCGGTGGTTTACTCAGGGAGCACTCCATAGGTACGGTACAAAACAAACTCGTAGATGGTGCGATATGGCATGTGATAAGGCACGCGAGGCAATGCCTAGGGTAGGACTCTACTGTTTTGTGGATTCGGACTGGTGGTAACGCATAGCAGCTACTACCGCCCACCTCGAGACACACTCCCAAATCAAAGGTGCATCCAATCAAATCACAAGTAATAGAATGGTATCGAAGAACTGTGCCCGTTCGGAGGAGCGACCTCACTTGGCCCGGCATGGCTCCTGTTTTAGCCACATCAGGCTGACTCACGGGAGTCAGGTTTGCGTTAATACCTCATATAGAATCGTCGCCAAACCATCCTACTTCATTCTGGAATCTCTACCACGTACACAGTTGTTAAAGTGGTTTTCGGTATTGGCAGAGAGTATGACAATATCTGATCCCGGTCTCTTTAACAACCAAACGATTATTTCACACCGTGGTCATTTTATATTTCAAACAGTTTTATACTTAATATCAAAATATCATAATCCTTTCAAAGTCATATCACTTTCGAAAGCATATTCACTTTCGAAATCATAACTACAACATAGTTTAAACCATCCTATTAAATATTTGCATTTAAATCCATTAAATCTAAATCATAACAGTTCCCACTTAAACAATTTGGATATTTAAAATTAGTTTTTTTAATATATATATTAAAATAGTTTATATTTAAAATAGGTTATAGATAAAATAGTTTTATATTAAAAATAGTTTATATTAAAAAAGTTTTATCAAAAATAGTTTCAAATTAGAATTGTTTCGTCCAATTCCACAATCATTTCAAATCAACTTAAGTTCCAAAATTCAATTTAAATCAATCTCAGTTCATCAATTACAGTTCAATTCAAACTCTGAATAAAACCATTTTTATTCATATCGATTTCAAATACATATTTGAACTAGAAATTAAACCATTTCAATTTCAATAGGTTTCAATGTTTTAAATATTCAAACATTTACAATAACTCAATTTGATAAATTTCATTTATATTTAAAAAATTCAACTTTAATCCTATTTAAAATTTCAAAATATTCACTTAATCATCTTTAATGGCATTTAAATAAAATCTCATATTACAATTTAATTTAATATTAAATATTCAATTTCAATTTTTATTTAAAGTTGAAAATATTCATTTAATAAATTTATATCAAATCAAGTTATAAAATCATAACTTTCAAAATCTCAAAATCAATAAGTTCAAATCAAACCTTATTTAAATTCAATTCTAAACAAATTTAATTATAAATCAATTCTTATTTAAATTCAATTCTTAACAATTTAAATTACAAATAAACTCTTATTTAGTTTATCTTTCCAACTTCCATTTACTTAAAGTTATTACAAAACTCTATTTTAAAATATTAATATAAATTTAAATAAATACTTAACATATTATATATATTATTAGTTAAATTAAATTCTTAATAAATTTTATTATATTAGTTATTATTAAATTAAATCTTATTATTATTATATCTATTTTAAATCTTATTTTTATATTTTGAAAATAATAAAGTTAT
Organism: Allium fistulosum; assembly: GCA_030737815.1. NCBI lineage: Eukaryota > Viridiplantae > Streptophyta > Magnoliopsida > Asparagales > Amaryllidaceae > Allium > Allium fistulosum. Next base: position 475,695,827 of record CM060904.1, read on the forward strand.
AAGTAAAATTTTATAGCTTTCGTTTTAAAACTTAACTTATAATTTTAAAAATCTAACTTTTACACATATATTAAAATAAAAATCGTTATATTATATTTAAAAATCAATATTTATTAAAACCCATATATTTCCTTTCAAACTTTGGAAATCATTTTTCAAAAATAGACCAACGGTTCCGTATATAATTTTTTAACCTATGGACAAGTGATACGGATATTTATCATTTCAATCCGCAATTTAAATTTAATATTTTACAGGCATATATCATTTCAATCTGTAATCCTAAAATTCAAAAATTCAATAAAATCGCTTGGGTTTATCATTTCAACCCATAATGATTTTCCCTAATCTACAAGATCATTCGGGTATGTATCATTTCAACCCATAGGGAATTTCTAAACTAACAAGGAACTTGCAGAGTGAGAACAAATATGATAATAATATAACATATCAACAGCAAGCATATATCATCAGTAAAAAAATTAAATACAATATATACAACATGTTATGGTATCATATGTCATTGGTAAACAATTACAGATAATGACATATCATATTTAACAATTAAATAACTTAACAATTCAAATTTAACAGCATATTTCAATTGTTATTTCATGTGAATTAAATTTACTAAATATAAGAATGTTAATCGTGAGTGATTGCTCACCTTTCGTGGCCAGAGAACAATGAGAATGGAAACAGTGACACAGATACGCATGGACAAGCTAGAGTTGCGGAAAAATCTCCGGACAGCAACGGAAACAAGCGAAGCAAGGTGGACTAGAGATCGATGAAAAATATATATATATATTATTTTCTTCTTAAAATCAATATTCAATTTAAAACCCATATTTAAAATAAAATCTTCATATTATATTTTAAAATCAATAGTTACTAAAACGCATATAAATTCAAAATATCTGCATATTAAAATAATAAAAAAAATCTATTTTAAAATCAAAATATCTATGTACATATTATAATTTAAAATTTTATATATATATAATTTTGCAAAATCATTATTTAATTTAAAACCATATCTAGTATAAACAAAAGAGAAATGGTGGATCCAAATATCAAGTATCCAATATAATATATATCTATAATATATATGAGATCAAACATCAAAATATATATATATATATATATATATATATATATATATATATATTTAAAGAGAAGGCTTGGAGGATAGAGGAGTGTAGGCTGTTAGGGCAAGGAGGAGCATAGGGTTTGGGTTTCATGGAGTGGATCATGCTATCATTTGGATGAGGAGGCTCGGATGGAAATGTGGCTCGGTTGCTAAGTTTATGCGGCACAGGTTGAGAGATGGCTACAAGGCTACTGTCATGTCAGCAATGACTAAAGGCGGAGAGGGCTGAGCAGTGATCTGTCGGGTGGTTAGGGGCTGTAGATTAGGAGAGAGAGTATGGTGGTGGGGATGTTCGGCCATGGTAGGCTGATCGATGATGTAGAGGTGTGCTGACTGGATTGGCGGCGGTCTGCGTGTGTCAGGTTGCATGGAGTTGCTGAGGCTACGCTGGAGGGTGATCAGGCGGCTGTTGAAAGGCGGGGCTGTGGCTACGTGAGGCGGAGATGGTGATCGGCAATGGTGGAGAGGCTCAGAGCGGCTGCACTATGGTGGACTATGCGGTTGTTTGGTGATAGAGAGGTGAATGGGAGGACTGGAGATGGTTGCTTGTGAGGGGATGGGAGGAGAATGGTTTGGTTGTGAAACAAAGGGTTGTTGCAGAGAGGTCGGCAGTCGCTTTGTGGTGGACGGGTTGCGTGAATGGGAGCTTCGGTGTTTGGGTCTGCATGGCGGCTACTGCTTGGGGCGGATGACGAAGGGGGAGATGGGTGAGACTGGCTGATGCGGTGTAAGAGAGAAGGGCGGAGGTCAGTTTGGGTCGCCGGAGGAAAGGTGGTGGGATGCTGGTTGCCTGGAAGTGCGGGTAAGGTCGGTGGTGTCGGCGAACAGTAGGATGGGTGAAAGATCTGGAGGTGGAGAGGGAAGCTTCGGTGAAGGGTTTGCTTTGGCATAGTAAAAATGGTGGGTGGGAAGGTTAAATGAAGGGGAGGAGATGAGTGGCTTTACGAAGGAGTGGGTGTTGTTGCGTTTTTCAATGCAGATTTATTTAATTTTTTTCGATGAACAGGTGGAATGGAGGGGAGCAGCCTTATAACTCATATATTACTTTTTTCACGAGAACAAATGGACAGTAAACTATGCACATGCTTTTTGAATTATATAATATATATATATTCCTTTTTTACTGACAGAAAGAAGTGAAAGAGCCGAGAAACCAAATTAATGAGGATTCAGCAAATATATTTGAAACCAATAGGAATAGTAAAAGCCTAACGACTATTGATGGGAATATTAATAGCAAGCGGCTAAAGGTTTAAAACGCGTACCGATACAACTAATCGTTTTGCCGATTTCGCCGCATACCGGACGCCGAATTACAAGAATGAATATACTATGGAGATCGACACGACGAGACGAACAGAATAATACACAGATATAAGAGATACGATCATCCTATCAAAAGTCGATATTCGCTGCCAAAATGCTACTAAAACGCCGAAAATAAAATAAACAGAGTTATAATAGTCCAAATTTGGCGAAACAAAATATGACGTTTTACTTTGAAATTTATTTACAATTTTGTTATATAAAAACATTTAGATTTCCAAAATATTTAATTTTCATCAAATATTAACTGATTTTAAACTGAAATTAAATTTCACAACCAAACAAACTTATATATTCTCCAATAAAATTTGCCACATGTTATGCCTAAATAGACGCATACCAAATATCAAATTTTCATTGTCAAAATCTAATTGTTTAATTTCAAGAAAAATATAGTTAATTACGTTATTTAAATCATTAAAATTTCCGGATCATTACAAATGGTGGCTGAGACATTGGGATAGTGACGAGATGAAGGTAAGTATACTAAACTTTTATTAATTATTTGATTGATACGTAAATATCAAAAAATATTTGGTAAGCAAATAATGTATTAAATTTAAATGTATAGGTAGAGTCGGAAAGAAACTCTGCAAATAGAAACAAAAATCTGGTCACTCATCGAGGAGGGTCAAAGGCATTCCAGCAGTATCGCCAGGAGTTGGTAAATTTATTAAATGTGAATTGTAAATAGTTATTGTGCTATTTAATTTTAAATATACAATAACAGTACATAATAATCAATTTCAGGAAGCTGAGGCGTAGGGTCCTGTATCGTATATGGGTGTGTTTGCCTGTACGCATGCCGTCGAGTATGTAAATCTGGACGGGACAATTTCATATACATAGCACGATGATAAATCGAGAAAGAGCCATGTAAGCATATTTTAGTTTAAGTACTATTAGTAATTGTTTTAATTGTTAGATTATAATGAATTAAGATATCATGATATTAATTTTAACTGCATTTTTATTTGTTCATGCATGCAAGCTTTATGGAACAACGCCAGAAATTCCTGGAGGATACCGGTCGAGAGCAGCTCACGACGGATGAGGAGGACATTATTTTTGAGTCAGTCATGGATCCACTGTCACGGAACAGGCGCTACGGCTTTGGCAATCAAGTGGTAATGAATAATATATTAAGATATAATAATTTAATAATCTTTTAGTTTTAAGAACTTCATATTGGTTTAGTTGCAGTAATTAGTTTATAGATAGAACAATTAACACATTATGTTGTAACTTTGATAGTAAGATTATAGACTAAATTAAATAAGTGTTGCAGGCGAGCAGACAAAGGAAAGTCAGCCAACCTACCAGAGCTGATATCGATTTAGCAGAGATCGAAGAGTTGAGAGCTATGGTGGCGCAACTGGAAGATCAGAACCGTCGCTAGACCATCGAGATGACACAACTGCTGGATCAGCGTATTGCTGAGTACATGCAGCAATATGGTGGCCGCTTTCCATCTTCTTCTGGTTCGGGAGGTTCTAGAGCTGATTGACCGGAGTGATAAGTATGTTTTTCTTTGTTTTGTGTCAGTGTTTTGTAAGTTTGGATGATACATTGAGTTGGTAGAGTTGGATTTGAACTGTTGTATATATTGTTTGATGATACATTTGGTGGTAGTGATTTTGACATTTGGGAGTTGATTGTGAGGATTGGTGAAGGATTGATGTATGTAAATTATGGTAGTGAAGTTTGATTTGATCTTCACATTTTATTATTCACTCTCACACTGGTATATTATTCCTCTACTTATCCTTATTAGCATTTTAAACTTTTAAAGTATTTGGTAAGTTTTTGTTATGCAAATAGAATGTAGTTAAACAACATACAACCTCTTTTCATTCAAAGTTGAATTTTCAATTAATTAATTCTTAAGTCATTACTTAAATTTCACTATAATTTAATTTCACATTTACATTCACATATAGTATTTCCATTTTAAATTAACATAATGGTGAATCACCATTATGTTAATTTAAATTCCAATTATTTACTAACAATTTTATTTATATTTGCAAACCATTAATTAAATGCATATTTCATTTTTCAAACCTATACTTGTATATTATCCAATTAACAATTCATATAACATTTTTGAACTTCTTAAATGATTTGGTAAGTTATATCTATGCTATAGAATGAAATTTAATACTATGCGAGTTTTACAGTTTCAATTTTATTTTAAATTCATAATTTCCTAATTCTAAGGATTTCTACTTCATTTGATATTTCACTTAGCTCTTAGGTTCATTTCTTATTTCGCAATTCAGAAGTTCCGTAATGATTCAAGTATTAATTCATTTCAACCATTAAAGAAAAAAATCATTAATTATTAAAGAACTCAAGAATTCCAATCCCGGTTTCATTTCAAATCAAGTTTTGAAATAATATATACTTATATAATTTATATATCAAATCATACTATAGAGAATACAAAATAAAATTCAATTTTTTTTAATCAAAACAGGGTTTAGAAAAACTATTAAGTGATCTCCCCCACTTGGACTCTCGAAAATAAACGTCGATGATGCGTGCACTCATCACCGAAATCATTCTCTAGTGTCAAGAGGGGAGTATAACACTTACTTCATTTGAAAATCCTTTGAAAACAATTTCTAATCGAATATACTATCATATAATACTTATATTATACATTTCGAATTTTTGTTAATAAATTTTCAAAACACCGGAATTTAAATTCTCCATCTTAATTTAAATTCATTTTTATTTTATTTTATTTACCATTTATATTCATTGTCAATCATATTTACAAGTTTCATTTCTTAAAATCGTCCAATAGTCAATAGTTAGAAATATTGACTAATCAGCAATAAACGATGATAATCTAATATTATCATCTCCTAACAACCAATACAATCAAAATTTATAAATTTTCAAGATAGTTCTTTTATATAAAAATATAGTCCAAAACAATATTATGTCAATCTGTCCTATTCGAGTGTTTAGAAATTCATATCGATGCCTTGGCGTCCCAAGTACCAACCAGAATTCATAAATACTCAACGGAACAATTTAACACAATATAAAATCATTTTTATATCAAAATTACAAATACGCTCTCTCATATACACTCGAACTCATTCATAAGGTTTAACCCTATTTCAATGAGTTATTCCCCACTAGAGCCAAGGTAATCTAAACCAAAGCTCTGATACCAACTGTAACGACCTGCCTTTTTGGACAGTTTAAATCGACAAATCAAACACACATGCCGATTCTAAACCATTAAAAAGGGCGGATGGTTAATGGGTTAAATAAGAAAAGAAAGGAAAAGAAAGAACAAAACAAACTCAGAATCTCGCAGCGGAAGGAACAAGATATAATAATAAAATAACAGTTCATGAAGCTGTTAAATAAATAAATTTGATTATTATTATACATCATAAATCAGAGTTACATACATATCAGAGATAATACAATAATGCAGCGGAAAAATAATATGGTAGTAGAATACAAATGATGTAATACCAAACTCCGTCTTCGTCCTCCAGAATAGATCTTCAACCTTATCTGAAATGCTCAGGCTGACCCGAGCGTAATGAAAAGGCAAAACACTCGAGTCAGGACTAAAATATCTCATGTAAGTCAAATCGAATAAGAAAATATGAGTGTGACGGCGTCAGAGATGTTTACGGGTTTTGACATCTCCTATCCAGTGTCAACGTGAGTGCAATAACTTAAGAGATGTTACGGGATTTTCCATCTCTCAAGGATCCGTTAAACTATCTACTATGTAGTACAATACGCTATTATAATATGTCTACATTAAAGTAAAAGTATTAAAATAGCGTTAAGCCATGGCCCATTCCACCCTTAACACAGTTTATATTCCCAAGAGCATATACAAGATCGTAGTTTCCCCAAAACCGGAAGTCACCAGAGGGCAATCCATATACTAAAGGTACAAATCAAAATCGTAGTGGTCGCGCATAAATGGAATACAAGTATGACAAGGCACATGAGGCAATACCCAAGGTAGTGATACTACCGTTCGCCTGATCCGGACTGGTGAGAACGCAACGCCGCAGCGCCCGCAACACCGTGAGACAACACTCCCAAAATCAAGGGTGCGCACCAATCAATCACAAAGTAAAAGAATAGTTTACGAAGAAGTGTGTCCACTTGAGGTAGCTAATCCTCCATTGGCCCGGCACAGCTCCTGTTTTAGTCATTTCCAATTTGACACAAGTGTCAAGGCTATCCATTATCGTTCTCTTTCTTCAGTCAACACGTACATCATTCCAACCACTTCATTCTGGATCATCACTCCGCGTATAGTTATTAAAGTGGTTTTCGGTTTAGATAGAGAGTATATCCATAACCGATTCCGGTCTCTTTAATAATTTCGAAATTATTTCACCGATTGGTCGTTTATTTATTTCAAAACCAAATCAATTACAATCTCAATTAAAATTTATAAATCAACATTTCATTTGTCTTTCTAAATCAATTTCCACAATTTACGTTTCAAAACTTCCAAATCAAAATTTCAAAATCTTATAATTCAATTTCAATTTCAATTTAAACAATTCAAATATTGATTCAAGTTCGTATATAAGTTTCATTCCGAAATCATTTAAATTAATTTAATTCAACATTCAAATCAATTTAAATTCATTTATCGATTTCATTTAATATCCGTTAAGGTACTTTATCATTCAAAACAATTTCTATTAAATTTCAAATCCATTACACTACCTTTTTCAGTTCAACTTCATTAAATCAAAACTTACAATTTTGAATTAAATTAAATTCGTCAAATCAATTCTTCCAATTACAAGTCTTACATTTATTCCAAAAATATCACATTTTCATTTCTTGTTAAAAAAATTCAATTTCACTTATTTACTATCTTAAATAATTTTTCCAAAACTTAATTAATAAAGAAACTCAATTTCAATTATTTATGAAGTAAAAATTCACTTATTCAAAAGTTCAAAATTTTCTTATTAAAGAATTTCAATTCAATTTAATCATTAAATAATTTAACCTTATTTAATTATTAAATAATTCAATAGTTTCAATTTAGTCCAATTCACAAATTTCTTTGAATTTCAATTAAATTCCAAATTAATTAAATCTCAATTTTAAATAAATTTTCAATTCCAAACTCAAACTTGAAATATCATTTCATAAAAATTTTCTTAGAAATATTCAGAGTTCGATTGAAAGTCCAATCTTTTAAAACAAATCAACTTTCGAAAATTTACGCAACTAGCAAGATTAAAAAATATTCAGAGTTCGTCGAAATCCGAGACAGTTGTAAAAATGGCTATTTTTACTGTTTAATTTCAATATAAAATTCCCAATTTTAAATTATTAACTTTTAAATCAAATTTCAATTGTTCACAAATTTTATTTTTAATTTCACAGTAATTAACAATCTTTTACAATGCAGTTTTCCATTATAAATCCAGTATAAAAGATTACATTAGATTCAGCGTTCAATTATATTGTAATTCAAATTCAAGTTATTTAATTCCAATTGAATTCTTTTATTTCGATTTACACTTTCATTATTGCATCAACCATTTACTTATACATTATTATCAATAGTTTATAATTCATTTACTTTCATTTTCTTCAGCTATCATCTTATTTAAATTCACAGTAATATTAAATTACATTCATTTACGTTGATTTCCATATTATAACTTCAATATTATATGTACATTTTATTTATTTCGTTGTTTACAATCAAATTCAATTCAATTCAATTTCTTGTTACATTCAAATTTAAATCTTTACTTACGTTCAATTACCAGTTAACATCTTTATCAAATTACAGTTTCGGTTATTATTTGATTTCAATCAACTGTAATATTAAGTTACATTTATTTATATTAGTTTCAATAACATAAACTTCCACTATTAAATCTACCGTTTTATTTATTCTTTGTTTACAATCATAACCAATTTGGTTTACAATCAAACTCAATTCATTACTTACATTCAATACAGGTTAACATCCATATTTAATTTACAAATAAGTTATTTCAGAATTCAGTTTTGCATTTTAACTTGTAATTCACATTTAACAACACAAAATTTTATTTCCTTCGGATTTTTATCCAAAATTTTTATTTTAATTCGTATTTTTAAAGTGTTAAAAAAACAGGTCGTTACAGTTAAACTATCTACTATGTAGTAGTGTACGATAAGTAGATAATGTCTATCAGTAATAATAAGATATCAAAATAGCGTTAAGTCATGGCCCATTCCACCCTTAACACATTTTTATTCCCAAAAGCATATACAAGACCGTAGTTTCCCCAAAACCGGAAGTCACCAGAGGGCAATCCATATACTAAAGGTACAAATCAAAATCGTAGTGGTCGCGCATAAATGGAATACAAGTATGACAAGGCACATGAGGCAATACCCAAGATAGTGATACTACCGTTCGCCTAATCCGGACTGGTGAGAACGCAACGCCGCAGCGCCCGCAACACCGTGAAACAACACTTCCAAAAATCAAGGGTGCACCAATCGACAACAAGTATAAGTAGTTCGAAGAAGTGTGTCCACTTGAGGTAGCTAATCCTCCATTGGCCCGGCACAGCTCCTGTTTTAGTCATTTCCAATTTGACACAAATGTCAAGGCTATCCATTATCGTTCTCTTTCTTCAGTCAACACGATCATCATTCCAACCACTTCATTCTGGATCATCACTCCGCGTATAGTTATTAAAGTGGTTTTCGGTTTAGATAGAGAGTATATCCATAACCGAATTCCGGTCTCTTTAATAACTTCCGTAATTATTACACCGATTGGTCGTTTATATATTTCAAAAACCAAATCAAATTCAATTTCAAATAGAATTCGTAAATCAATATTTCATTTGTCTTTCAAAACCAATTTCCAATAATTTACGTTCAAAACTTCCAAATTATCATTTCAAAATCTTATAATTCAAATTCAATTTCTATTTAAACAATCCAAATATTAACTCAAGTTCGAATATAAGTTTCATTTCGAAAACATTTAAATTAATTTAATTTAACATTTAAATCAATTTAAATTCATTTATCAATTTCATTCAATATCGTTAAATTAATTTATCATTCAAAACAATTTCTATTAAATTTCCAAATCATTAAATCAATTTCTTAAATTCAACTTCATTAAATCAAAACTTACAAATTTAATTAAATTAAATTCATCAAATCAAATTCTTTATATTTCAAGTCTTACATTAATTCCAAAATATCACATTTTCATTTCTTGTTAAAGAAATTCCATTTCACTTATTTACTTTATTAAATAATTTTCCAAAACTTACTTAATAAAGAAAACTCAATTTTAATTATTTACGAAGTAAAATTCACTTATTCAAAAGTTCAATTTTTCTTATTAGAAATCCAATTCAATCTAATCATAAAAAAAAATTCAATCTTATTTAATTATTAAATAATTCAAAACTTAATTATTAAATAATTTCTAAGTTTTATAATTTCAAACTTAATTATAATTTCAAAACTTAATTATTAAATCATTTCAAAGTTTACTAATTTCAACTTAATTATAATTTCCATCTTAATTCAATCATTTCTCAAATTTAAACAATATTCATTCATCAATTACACTGTTAACATTTTGTTTCAGATTATTAAATATTAACATTTTCCTTTCATCAAAATTCAATTTCAACTTCGTTTCAAAACCATATTATTTATTCAAATAAAATCTTCGTTTTATTTTTAAATCAAATTATTGACCAATCGGGTTTTATTAAATTTTCTATCCTAGGTCAAAGTTCAATTTGGGTATTTATCATTTCAACCCGATTCCAATTCAATTCAAAATCAAAGCATAACAAAGGGAACTTGCAGTGTGATAACTGGGATGGTGTCAAAGTAAATAAACAAGCAATAACAACAACCAATATCAATCCAATAATCAATTCAAATAATCCCGAGATAATCGTATTAATTCGCATTGTCATTTGTACGAATTAATATAATTATCTCTAGAATCTACGCTATCATTTCATGTAGATTAAAGATTATTACATTACGGTTTTTCACTTGTCATCTATTTACAATTTCATCCATCATCAATTTAACAACATACATTCAGTGGTTCAAAGTATAATTAAACAAATCCTACGTGTCAATAAATTCAACAGTTAAAGGGGTCGTATTATACAAATGTCAGTTAATCAAATTTAACATTTAATTATCCTATATCAAGTTCAATTTCATACTATTTATCATTTTAACATTAACAATTTAACGTCCAATATAAACATCAACAATCAATCAATTATCAGCCAAACTGTATTATCATTGCATAAATAATTAACAGATAATGGTGTCAGATGTCACACGTGAACTGAAACAGGTAAAACAGTGTAAATATCTAACAACAGCATATTTCAATTGTCGTTTCAATTGAAATCAAATTTAATAAATAAAAGAACGTTAATCGTGAGTGAGTGCTCACCTTCCGAGGCTAGAGACGAACGAGAATCAGATGAGTTATGAATCCAAAGCAAAGCTAGATTGAACGCGAATTTGACAAGCAAAGCTGACAATAGAAATTGACGAAATCAAATCAGGACTGGATCGATAAATGATTGGTATAAGAGAATTTTGTTATAGATATAACATATGATATTATATATATACATAAAAAAACATATTCCAATTTCAAACATTTATTAACAAAATGTTTATACACATGTCTTTCAAACTCGCTGTTTTAAATTTTAAAACAAAGTTACTATATGTAAATTTTAAAACCAAACAAATATATACTCAGATAAATAACTAATTTATATAAATATACATTAAGCCCATATAACTTATGTAACAGGTTATATACTTTATAACCTATAAGCCGTAAACACAACCGTAAATAAGTAAGACCATATAAACAATCTTTATAATATAGATAGGTACTTGAAACATAACTACATAATATATATCAATATATCAACAAAACAAAGACCAAAATATAAGTGAACAAACTTAGTACGTAAATTTGCAGACATATAAAATTTTAAACCATGATAGGTAACAAATTTCAACTCTTAAAACTTACATAACCTATATAAATTTATGTATACAAACAAACATACTAATATACTTTAAAATATATAAGACGCTCACTGTGTACATGCACCCAGGTAGTTTAACAACTTTATATATATTTACCTACATATATAGAATACCTTAATTTATAAAATAGATATACGTACCACTAAAACAGATCAAATATAAGATAGACTGACATATATACCACTAACCGTAATATATATAGACTTAAATAGTAACAGAAAGTCTTTACACTGGGCATATCATTTTAAAAGTACTAAACACTCCCACAATGTCGAACCGAGGATGTGGGAGTTCTGCTGGAACCAAGTTTCAAATGTCACTGGGTTTTAATGCTAAGCTTACCGTTCATAAATAAAATAATAATAATTAAAGGTACTATAAACAGCAACAAATGTATATATATAAGAATTCAAACCTACGTACAGCTTAACCATATATAACTGTAATATAAATATTCATATTATAACAACAAAATGTATATATATACCGAAACAGAGACAAGCTCGGCTACTAACAAAAATATACTTATATAAATTAATACATACATACATATATAAATCTATAAACTAAGCTTAAGTATAAAATATGATATATATATTCCCTTTTATATAAAACTTAATATAAATAAAGACATACGCGCATATACAGTATTGTTATAAACTTACACCATAACTATATATATAATAACACCTATACATAAGTAAAATTTAAAACAAACCTTAGCTTTTCAGTTACAATTCTATCAAAACAAAGCATCCAAAAGAATGCAGGTAACGACTAAAAACAAGCAACTTATAAACATAAATACTGTTACCAAATACTAGATATATAAACATACTTGTATAATTTCCCATTGCTAATACTTTAAACATACTCTTGCTCGGAAGGGAAAGAAGATAAGAATGGTTCTCGTCAGTGATGGAGAGTGGGCCGTGCCTATCACAGGTGATCGGTAAGGATGAGAATGGTCCAATTCAAGATTTCGCCGGAGAAGATGGCTGTGGCAACCGCTGTCATTAGACGTCACGGCATAGGCAGATGGAGAAGATAAAGGAGGTTTGCCGTGGTTTTGTGTGGTGGGGTAGCAGGATCGGCAGAAAGGGGAGGCGGTACGAGTGGAAGACGAGGCGGAGAAGGCTAGGGGTGGCTGGAGATGAAGATTCGGCCATGATGTGTTCTGGGCGAGGCAAGACACGGTGATGGGTCAGAGATAGGTTGTGTAGGCGATATGGTGGGTGCGTGAGGTCGGAGGCGTTGGAGCACTGGGGTTTGCTGGCGTTCGGCTGTGGAGAACAGGGTAGGGTGGAGGAATAAGGACTGTGATGGCGGTTACCTGTTTGCAAGGAAGCGGGCTGCTACTAGATCGGAGGATGGCAGGGACGAGTAGGAGGCGTCAGTTATTCGGTGGGGATGAAGAGAGAGAGAGGAGAGGATGAGGTTGGAATAAAAGGGCAGAGCAAAAATATTGGCACTAAAGATTTAAAATGAATGGGCAGACAAATTTTTTTTTTGAATATGAATAGGCAAAAGAATAGAACGTATAAAGTGATTTTAATGGACATAAACAACGTGCATGCAAATGAATGTCTATTATAAATGAACATGCATATTCATTGAATAGGCTATGGCGTGTAAATGAACGTGCATGCATGACAGAGGAGGAAAACGTGTATTTTGAGAGTAAAAGTATGAATCCAATCCAAGCAATATGGACCATATTGTATTTATCAAGATCAATGGGAATAGTAGGAGTCAGATGTTGAATTCAACAATTATTAACTGCTACTAGCTAACCGCTTTCTCATGGATGTAATGAAAGGATGGATGGAAATCAAATAGCACAAATATGAATACCGAGACAGAAATTGTTTTATAGACCTACACCGCACATCGAACTTTGAAATTTACAATCGAATATACCGTAGAAATCAGCACGACGAGACGATCAAAACGGTATATAGAAATCAATGGTACGATTGAATTATAAAAATTCGAATTTTTCTACTACGAAAAATGCAAGAAAAACACTGAAAAATAAGATCGACGGAGCCAAAGATGTCTGAATTTGGAAAAACGACAAACTGAAATCTTGCTCAGAAGATGGTTTAGAATTTTTCTATGTAAAAATATTTTGGTTTCGGAAACATTTTATCTTCATCGCTTTTTAACTGATTAAATTGAAGTGAATTTACGCGCGAAATAAACTTTCATATTTTCGGACGAAAATTTACCAGTCGCTATGTTTAACTAGACGTATTCCAAATATTAAATTTTTATTTCAAAATTTTATCGTTTTAAAATTTCACAAAATTTCAACTAATTACGTTATTAAAACAGTTGAAATTTTACGGGTCATTACATGCATCGTTTATCCAATTACCATGAAGACTGTAAAGTAAGATCGGATTTAAAAACAGTACCAAAAGTAGAAAGAAAATACTCATGTATTTATTCATTAAAAATAGGCATGTTCACAATGAAAAAAACCATGAAAATAGGCAAGACATCTACGCTTGCACCTGTAGATTGGGTGCTCATAAACCTCATTTGCTTGCACCTATAGATTAGGTACTAATAAACCTTATCTGCTGAGAAACAGGTCCATTATTTTGAGAGCTGGACAACAATCACAAAGCAGAATTAACATTTAAACATCCAGTTATTCAAAGGAACTTGTGCAAAACTGATATCCCAAGTTATATCTTTAGTTCATCATCCATGCATAGGTTAACTGTTAATAAGCAGAAAATTAAAGTGAAACATAGGCATTCCCACTGTAATTTTGCTCAACTCAAACTATATATTTATCTCTACTACATGCTGCGTTAGTCTGAGTTTGATTGTGGGCTGGTGGATGCATTTGCAGCCCCACACAATCGAAAATTTTCTCTTGTCATTTCCTTTGCATCATTCATCAGTTCATTGTTATTAGCTTTCTTCAATGATTTAGATGATGATGGCTCTAAACTGGCATCCTGTATATATGATATCATGATACACCTAAAATTAGGATAATCACAGAAAAAATATGTGACGCCCCACCTCTATACCCACGCTAGACAAGAACACTACGGTATAGTGCTGTCGACTAGCACAGAGAATAAGGCTGTGGAGGAGCGACCATCCATGTAACTTCTTTGTGCGAGCACCGATATGTCAGATAGAATAGAATGCATATCATTTAAGGAGGAAATCCGACATGCAAACCCAAAGCTATTACACAGTGGCTATATATAATCTTCGGAAACAAACATAGAAATAATCATAACATAAATCAGTCACAGACATCCATATCACAAAGGCGGAAGAAGATATGAAATAATAAATATATAACACATGAATGTGTACATCAGAGTAGTGGTCGGAAAGATCCACGATAATACAAAAGAATAGCAACACGTGCTATGCAAAAGAATAAGTACACAACATAGAGTCTATATCTCAAATGTGTACACCCAAAAACTACAATCTATGTAGTTAGCCAAAAGTCAGAATAATCCTGAAGAGAAGTCAAGCAGAAGCACCTGTAACATCTCGGTCTGACCCGAGTATTATTTATAAGAAAATAATAAACGGATCAGTCTAGCTATAAATATCAGATGATAAGGTATAGGATAAATAATATGGCATGAACATGTAACAACCATAACGGCATACTACTATAAGCATGAAAATGATAATCAACAAAAGATTAACCAATATCACAAGAATCTTCTCAAAGATAAAATAGGGTATCATACCCTAAACTTGTATTCATAACAAGTCAATAACACATAAATTCACCAATGCACAAAAACTGGAATCATATCAATGAAAATCAAGTAAAATTGGTGAAGCACAAATTCCAGAAATCATCACCAGAAATCCAGAAAACACATAAAAAGGGGGAAGGCCTAACACATGAATGGGAGTTTACAAACTCACCAACGCGTAAAACACATAAATGAGAAGCTATCTCATGGAAGCTATCCATTAAATTTCCACACAGAAATGGCCCGAAGACCATGGAGTGCTACCCCATATATGTGATGGCGAAACATCACGAAAGCGGGGTCTAGTCTCCCTCGCAGACAAAGAGACATCGCTCAAACGCTAGTCTAAATCACAAAAATTATCGTCATGATCATCAATAAGAGTCAATCACACCAAGCTAGTAAATATAAGAGTTTAGCTTCATGTCCCATAACCACTTGCTTAACTTAAATATTTACGAACAAGCTGTAAATCTTCACTAGAAAATTGTCACGAAAGGGTTCAATCGAACAAGTCCAAGAGCTAACTGACGAAGTGAACGCAAGCGTTTCATACCACTCGTTTTACTAAGTCGTTTAATTCGATTTCTCATCCGAGTGAAGTAAAGGCTTGTATATACTAGTAGATTAGAAAACGGTTTGAGAAAACGAGCTTTATATTTAAAACAGTGTTGAAATCGTTTGATGGAAGAGTTTTGATATTTACTACTAGTATTGAAACCTTTATATTTTTAAAGTGACAAGTCACAAAACGATTGTAGAAACAATCAATCATCAAAATTCACATTCGAAGACGTGAATCAAATCCAATTAAACCGATAAAGAATGAATCGAAATGGATATTCAAAAATCCCGAAAAGGAGTCATCAAAGTCATAATAAATGATAACAACCACTAAGAACCAACATGAATCGATAAAATTCGGAAAACCAATCAAAATGAGCATAAATAGGCAAAACAGGAAAACAGGAGCAGGTCAGTCGACTGAAATCCCTGTTCAATCGACTGAACACTGTCCAGAAAATTCCGGGCTTCAGCTCAGTCGACTAAACAGAGGATTCAGTCGACTGAACCTGATTTCCTGCATTTCCTATCCTATTTTAAATGAAGTGCAAACTCTCTCTAATTGCAATCGGACAAGCACGGACGCTAGGGGTTTACGCCTATCGGCTACCCGACCCTATAAGCTCTTCGATTTATCACCAGACACATGATCCAACATCAAGCTATGATTTTTAGAGTTTTAGACTTCCAAAACACCAAAAATTGCAATGCTCACAAAACCCATCCGAATCAAAAGCAATTGCACATGGATAATTGTTAGGAATTCATAACAAGAAATCAAGGATAGTTCTAGACATAGATGTGAGATAAAAATCTCACCTTTAAACCCAAACAAATGATGAAGAAGCTATAGAGCAATGGCAAGAGCAATCACACTTCAATTCCAACTCAACAATCTTGAATTCAAAGCTTAAAATAAGAACATTCCCAAAGTTAGGTTTAGGAATTTCTGAAATTGGAAGGAGAAAGAGTTGGAGAAGAAGAAGGGGATGCTTACCAATGGGTTCACTTGAATTTGGAGCTAGAAGTTGGGTTTGCTAATGAAGACTAGGGCTTGGAGTTTTCAATTTCTCATTCCTCTCCACCATTTTCAGTTGTAGCTTAAAGGTATAAGGAAAATGAAATGAATGAAGATAAGTGGGGAGTGGTTGGGTGGATATAACCAGATTTGAACAAGTGGGCTGAATCAAAACCCAAAACCCAATAGAAAAAGTAGCAAAATTCGACTTACTCCAAACATACCGAAGTTTATACTCAAAAGATGGCAAACGACGTTTCCAACTCAATGGAAGTGGTCTCGAGTCCTAATTCGTCCGTATGCAAAAAGTAGATTTTTGGACCAAATTCCGATTAACGATAAGATATTTAAATAAAATATTTAAATATAAAAATCACAAATATGCGGGTTGTTACAGACTCCCCTCCTTAAAGAAATTGCGTCCTCGCAATATATAAGATAGAAGATAAAAGTAACAACCATAAAAGCATATTAACACAAAAGAGATTGGAGAGAAGAAGTTTACCTCAAAGAGCATGAGAAAGTAATTCCGGATGTGTACGCTCGATGAATTCTCTAGTTTCCCAAGAGCAATCCTTAGGATTTGAGGACCATTGAACTTTAACAAGCGGAACATCTTTATTTCGAAGTCGTTTGACCTCTGAAGCAATAATTTGAATAGGTTGTTGCTCATAAGTTAAATTAGGCAAAACTTCAATCTCATCCACAACTCCGGGCTCAAGAATAGAATCGGAATCCCGAAGGCACTTCCGTAATTGAGAAACATGAAACACGTCATGCATGGCAGAAAACTGAGCCGGTAATGAAAGGCGATAAGCCATGGAACCAATACGTTCGGTGATAGGAAATGGCCCAATATATCGAGGCGCTAACTTTCCCGATCGACTGAAACGTACAACACCCTTCATAGGGGAAACACAAATAAATACAAGATCTCCAATAGAAAATTCTAATTTCCTTCTTCGATTATCGGCATAGGATTTTTGTCTACTCTGGGCTTCTTTCATCCTATGACGAATAAGTTCAATCTTTTCTGTGGAATCACGAATGAAATCTGGACCTAAAACCAGCTTCTCACCGGCCTCAAGCCAACAAGAAGGAGATCGGCATGGCCTTCCATAGAGTGCCTCGAAAGGAGCCATACCAATACTAGATTGGAAGCTGTTATTATAGGAAAATTCAACAAGTGAAATATGATCTTCCCAACTTCCACCAAAGTCAAGAACACAAGCACGAAGAAGATCTTCAAGAGTTTGATTCACACGCTCAGTTTGTCCATCGGACTGGGGATGATAAGCTGTGCTAAAATTAAGCTTCGTTCCTAAAGCTTTTTGAAGACTCTTCCAGAATCCACTAGTGAATAATGGATCATGATCACTAACAATGGAAGAAGGAACTTCATGCAGTCTAACAATTTCTTTAATAAAAAGTTTGGCCAAAAAAGGAACGGTTTGGTTTGACCGAACAAGAATGAAATGGGCAGATTTAGTAAGTCTATCAACAATCACCCATAAGCTATTATGACCCGAACGAGAACGGGGAAGGCCATCAATAAAATCCATGGAAATTTGATCCCACTTCCAAATTGGAATTTCCAATGGTTGCAATAACCCATCTGGCCTTTGATGTTCAGCCTTGACAAGTTGGCAAGTCATGCAACACTTAACAAAGTTAGCAATATCAGATTTCATTCCCTCCCAGTAATAAAGTCGCTTCATATCTGCGTACATTTTACTGCTACCGGGATGAATAGAATATTTGGAACGATGAGAATCTTCTAGAATATCTTTACGAAAATCACTAATATTTGGTACGACAAGTATACCAAATTTTAGAATGCCGCCACGAAATTTAATATCGAAGTCTTTCAAACCTTCAATATCGGTTTTATCCTTAAGATTTTGGTCAAGCAAGGCCAATTCAGGATCTAGCTGTTGAGCTCCAAGAATGCGGTCTAAAAGAGAAGGACGAGCCTCAAGGCTACATAAGACAAGGGATGAACATAAATCGGAGATACGATCTCGAATTTCACAAGTGGATAAAACCTCGAGATCTCTCCATTCGGATATCATCATTGAGACAACCGCTTGTTGCTTGCGACTAAGTGCATCGACAACTCGATTTCCCTTTTCGGGAGTATAAAGGATATCAAGGTCATAAGAGGCAAGGAACTCGAGCCAACGCTGTTGACGCAAATTAAGTTCCTTTTGAAAGAATAAATATTTCAAAGACTTATGATCAGTATAAAGCATAAATTTCTCTCCCAAAAGATAGTGTCGCCAAATTCGAAGGGCGAAAACGATAGCCGCGGGTTCTAAATCATGTATGGCATATCTAGTCTCAGCCGGCTTCAATTGCCTAGAAGCATAAGCAATAACACATTCTTTCTGCATAAGAACGGCACCCAAACCAACGCGACTAGCATCGGTATAAACGATAAAATCTTGATTCCCTTCGGGAATAACAAGAATGTGAGCATTAGAAAGGAGTTCTTTTAATTTCTGAAAAGAAGTTTCACATTTGTCCGACCAAATGTATTTAACACCTTTCTTTGTTAAGCCAGTAAGAGGCACGTCAATCTTAGAAAAGTCATTTATAAAACGGCGGTAATAACCTGCCAATCCGAGAAAGCTACGGATTTCAGTCACGCTCTCCAGTCTCTTCCAATTTTGAATCGCTTCAATCTTTGAAGGATCCACTGATATTCCGGATTCGGAAATAATATGACCGAGAAACTTCACACTAGATTGCCAAAAGTGGCATTTAGAAAATTTTGCTTTTAGTTGATTGCTCCTAAGAGTTTCTAATACAATTCGAAGATGCTTTTCATGTTCCTCCTCGGTTTTAGAATACACAAGAATGTCATCAATAAAGATGAGAACAAACCGATCGAGGAAATCTCTGAAAACTCGATTCATGAGGTCAACAAAATAAGCCGGAGTATTCGTTAAACCGAACGGCATAACTAGCCACTCATAAGATCCATATCGAGTACGGAAAGAAGTCAACGGAATACTATCCTCTGCAATACGAAGCTGATGAAAACCGGTAGCTAAGTCCAATTGTGAAAAGACTCTAGCACCACTAAGTTGATCAAATAGATCATCAATCCGAGGTAAAGGATATTTATTCTTAATAGTAAGATCATTAAGCTTGCGGTAGTCGACGCAAAGCCTAAGTGTATCATCGGACTTACTTACGAAAATAGCTGAAGCTCCCCAAGGCGAGGAACTAGAGCGAATAAGTTGCTTCGTCTCTAACTCGGATAATTGTTTGCGCATTTCTTCATTCTCCTTATTAGACATGCGATAAGGAGGACGAGTAATAGGTTGAGCTCCAGGTATAAGATTAATTTTGAACTCAATTGCTCGCTTAGGTGGTAATCCTAAAACGGGCTCAAAGATGTCGGAAAATTCACGAACGACGTGAATACGAGAAATGACATCTTCCTCATCATCATTATCATCATCACGAGGATTTAAAGAATATAAAGATGCAGCCAAAGTGGAATCCGAATCTTTAAGAATAATAGAAATCTGCTTCACGGATTGCGGATGTCGGAGATAAATAGTCCGCTCAGGACATAGGATATGAGCTTCATAACGGTTAAGCCAATCCATACCCAAAATCATTCCAAAGCCTAAGTAACGCATGACATGCAAATCGGCTAGGAAAGAAAAATCACACAAAATAATCTCGACATCTTTACAAAGCAGGCTAAGAGTTGCGGATCCACCAACCGGATTCGAAATTCTTAAAGAAGTCATTAAAGCAACAACACTTAAAGAAAAATTATCGACAAGTTCCTTTGATATAAAAGAATGTGATGCACCCGTATCAAAGAGAACTCTAATAGGTTGATCATGAAATATAATAATGCCATCAAGGACAGAATGAGGCATACCTTGACCACGAGATGTGTTGCCAGGGGCTTGAGCAACATTTAACTTTCCCTCTTTGTCTTGAAGCTTAGGACATTGGTGCATAAAATGATCTGGACTTTTACAATAGCGACAAGAGCGGGGCTTTGAACACTTGTTCGAAAAATGGCCCTTAGCACCACAGTTGAAGCATTTCCTATCACTGGGGGAAAATGCCTTTGCAGCAGGAGTTGCTTGCTTACCTTTTTTGTTGGGATAAGGACCTTTGAACTTGTTTGGCCTTTTCTTGTTGTTGAAGTTTGATTTGGAAGCCACCACTTCAACATCACTGTCCTTATCAGCCTCTTCAAGACGAAGAGCGATATCAATGAGTTGGTCGAAAGGAACTTCCAATTTTAGAAGTAATGGCTTCTTAAGATTCTTGTTTAAGCCATAGACGAACCTCTGGTTCTTCTTCAATGAGGTGTTGATGTATTCAACCCCATATTTGGACAGTGACTCGAAGGATGCGACATAATCTGTCACAGAGGATTCACCTTGAACAAAGTCTATGAAACGTCGAGCCAATATCACTTTCTCTGCTTCTGGTATAAATTTTAATTCGAAGCGTTCTCGGAATTGCTCCCAGGTGAGATCAGCTTCATTAATTTCAGAAATAAGAAGTTCGTACCAATCCAGTGCTCTTTCTTGGAGCATGCTGGAGGCCACCTGAACACAGTGAAGATCGATAAGATTCATGCGAGAAAAGATTCTATCGCATGATCTTAACCAAGCCTGGACTCCAATAATAGTTTCGGAACCTTTGAATGGTTTCCCACCCAAGTTGGTATAATCGTTGCACAAACGTGCAAATCCAGACTTAGGATGAGTAGGTTCCTGATTAGGACCAGCTGCTTGAGCATTCTTTACTAAATCGAGAAGCTGTTGAGCGGTCATAAAAACTCCATCCTGGGGAGTAACAGTAGACGGTCCAGCTCTGGGACAACCTGGTCTAGACATTATCTTCTTTAAGAAAGAGAAAAGAAGAAAAGTTATTCTCCAAATAAATATCAAGCAAATCTTGATAGATAAAACAAGGAAACGTAAAAGGAAATAGGATGAATCGGTACGAAGACTCGAATTAAATCCTAAGGCACGACTCCTAAGTTGGACTTAGGACGATGATCCTTGTTAAGTTATTCTACATTGTTCCGAAGTTTGGCTCTGATACCAAGCTGTGACGCCCCACCTCTATACCCACGCTAAACAAGAACACTACGGTGTAGTGCTGTCGACTAGCATGGAGAATAAGGCTGTGGAGGAGCGACCATCCATGTAACTTCTTTGTGCGAGCACCGATATGTCAGATAGAATAGAATGCATATCATTTTAAGGAGGAAATCAGACATACCGATGCAAACCCAAAGCTATTACACAATGGCTATATATAATCTTCGGAAACAAACATAGAAATAATCATAACATAAATCAGTCATAGACATCCATATCACAAAGGCGGAAGAAGATATGAAATAATAAATATATAACACATGAATGTGTACATCAGAGTAGTGGTCGGAAAGATCCACGATAATACAAAAGAATAGCAACACGTGCTATGCAAAAGAATAAGTACACAACATAGAGTCTATATCTCAAATGTGTACACCCAAAAACTACAATCTATGTAGTTAGCCAAAAGTCAGAATAATCCTGAAAAGAAGTCAAGCAGAAGCACCTGTAACATCTCGGTCTGACTCGAGTATTATTTATAAGAAAATAATAAACGGATCAGTCTAGCTATAAATATCAGATGATAAGGTATAGGATAAATAATATGGCATGAACATGTAACAACCATAACGACATACTACTTTAAGCATGAAAATGATAATCAACAAAAGATTAACCAATATCACAAGAATCTTCTCAAAGATAAAATAGAGTATCATACCCTAAACTTGTATTCATAACAAGTCAATAACACATAAATTCACCAATGCACAAAAACTGGAATCATATCAATGAAAATCAAGTAAAATTGGTGAAGCACAAATTCCAGAAATCATCACCAGAAATCCAGAAAACACATAAAAAGGGGGAAGGCCTAACACATGAATGTGAGTTTACAAATTCACCAACGCGTAAAACACATAAATGAGAAGCTATCTCATGGAAGCTATCCATTAAATTTCCACACAGAAATGGCCCGAAGACCATGGGGTGCTACCCCATATATGTGATGGCGAAACATCACGAAAGCGGGGTCTAGTCTCCCTCGCAGACAAAGAGACATCGCTCAAACGCTAGTCTAAATCACAAAAACGATCGTCATGATCATCAATAAGAGTCAATCACACCAAGCTAGTAAATATAAGAGTTTAGCTTCATGTCCCATAACCACTTGCTTAACTTAAATATTTACGAACAAGCTGTAAATCTTCACTAGAAAATTGTCACGAAAGGGTTCAATCGAACAAGTCCAAGAGCTAACCGACGAAGTGAACGCAAGCGTTTCATACCACTCGTTTTACTAAGTCGTTTAATTCGATTTCTCATCCGAGTGAAGTAAAGGCTTGTATATACTAATAGATTAGAAAACGGTTTGAGAAAACGAGCTTTATATTTAAAACAGTGTTGAAATCGTTTGATGGAAGAGTTTTGATATTTACTACTAGTATTGAAACCTTTATATTTTTAAAGTGACAAGTCACAAAACGATTGTAGAAACAATCAATCATCAAAATTCACATTCGAAGACGTGAATCAAATCCAATTAAACCGATAAAGAATTAATCGAAATGGATATTCAAAAATCCTGAAAAATGAGTCATCAAAGTCATAATAAATGATAACAACCACTAAGAACCAACATGAATCGATAAAATTCGGAAAACCAATCAAAATGAGCATAAATAGGCAAAACAGGAAAACAGGAGCAGGTCAGTCGACTGAAATCCCTGTTCAATCGACTGAACACGGTCCAGAAAATTCCGGGCTTCAGCTCAGTCGACTGAACAGAGGATTCAGTCGACTGAACCTGATTTCCTGCATTTCCTATCCTATTTTAAATGAAGTGCAAACTCTCTCTAATTGCAATCGGACAAGCACAGACGCTAGGGGTTTACGCCTATCGGCTACCCGACCCTATAAGCTCTTCGATTTATCACCAGAAACATGATCCAACATCAAGCTATGATTTTTAGAGTTTTAGACTTCCAAAACACCAAAAATT
Organism: Allium fistulosum; assembly: GCA_030737815.1. Classification (NCBI taxonomy): domain Eukaryota; kingdom Viridiplantae; phylum Streptophyta; class Magnoliopsida; order Asparagales; family Amaryllidaceae; genus Allium; species Allium fistulosum. The sequence continues at coordinate 475,719,831 of CM060904.1, forward strand.
GCAATGCTCACAAAACCCATCCGAATCAAAAGCAATTGCACATGGATAATTGTTAGGAATTCATAACAAGAAATCAAGGATAGTTATAGACATAGATGTGAGATAAAAATCTCACCTTTAAACCCAAAACAAATGATGAAGAAGCTATAGAGCAATGGCAAGAGCAATCACACTTCAATTCCAACTCAACAATCTTGAATTCAAAGCTTAAAATAAGAACATTCCCAAAGTTAGGTTTAGGAATTTCTGAAATTGGAAGGAGAAAGAGTTGGAGAAGAAGAAGGAGATGCTTACTAATGGGTTCACTTGAATTTGGAGCTAGAAGTTGGGTTTGCTAATGAAGACTAGGGCTTGGAGTTTTTAATTTCTCATTCCTCTCCACCATTTTCAGTTGTAGCTTAAAGGTATAAGGAAAATGAAATGAATGAAGATAAGTGGGGAGTGGTTGGGTGGATATAACCAGATTTGAACAAGTGGGTTGAATCAAAACCCAAAACCCAATAGAAAAAGTAGCAAAATTCGACTTACTCCAAACATACCGAAGTTTATACTCAAAAAATGGCAAACGACGTTTCGAACTCAATGGAAGTGGTCTCGAGTCCTAATTCGTCCGTATGCAAAAAGTAGCTTTTTGGACCAAATTCCGATTAACGATAAGATATTTAAATAAAATATTTAAATATAAAAATCACAAATATGCGGGTTGTTACAAAATATTCTTGTAATGAAATTAAAAGGAGGCCTGTGCTACTTTTTTGATGGCAATGTTCTGTCCTTGAAATAATCAAGTCTCAAACTCTGACCATTAAATGTGATATAGAGAGATCATAACCTTAAAATGAGTATAAGAGAACTCATATTTCACATTTGCAGTCTAAAATTCAAATATTCAGAAAATCTTATAAACTAAAGTTTGTTAAGGGAAACTTAAGCGCTAAATACACGCATAGCAGTTAATTTAAAAAAAAAGCAATATGGGCGCCTAAGCATGTTTATTCGCTTCGCTTAAATTTAAAAGATGATTAAGTGCTATTAAGCTAAAATATAGAAACACGTATGATTCAAAAACTCAAAAAGGGAAAGGACTGTGATGAGACAGATAAATTACCAATGGAAAATTCCTCCTTTCTATGATATGGTCCGCCGGATGGCAAGTGATTTTATAAACAATTACACTTATATATCTTGGAAAAATCTATGCAAATTGAACAAAATTTGAGCATGCTTATTATTCTTTAAAAATCGAAATTGAGTCTATCTATCATCCTATAAATTTATTGATCAATTTCAAAGCCAACCTGAATTCTTTTTTTATTAAATCATACATATACAAATGATAAAACTCGGTTAATATCTTTTCAATAAATTTGAATAAAAAATAAGTTTTATACCAAAAAGATTAAGCAGCGCTTAAGCGCCATTAAACGAGGCGAGACTTTCATTGCCTCGCCTCACTTAATACTTATTATAACATACATACATATACACATACACACATATATACATACATACATTCACATACATACATACATGCATATATATATATATATATATGAATGTACATATGCACGCACGCACGCATGCATGCATGTATGAATAGAAGTAAAGGACGTGGAGAAGTTCCAATGCTAAATAACAATAATAGCTATATATTTAAATATAAATATGTATAGTTTTATTTGTGATGAACCAAAACTAACTATACACGATGGTTGTTGTAATTTGGTAATGTCCTTAAAATACTGAAGATGTAGCTAACTATACTTCTTGTAGGCACATACTACCCCATTACATTGCCATATAGTTAATATGATTGAAAATGTACCTATTGAAGAACATATATAGTTGTTTAAACTATACATAAATACGAAAAAAAAAATTCATTAGAAATCCTAACTTGTTGCGGGAGGTTATTAGTAATTTAACAATCACACAATTTCACCGAGACACAACTCATAATCAAGACTATTTGTATTGTCAATCAAGACTTAAAAAATGGAATTGTTTGTATACCCCTTTTTATTTTATTTTGCTTGCAACAAATTTGCATAAAGTATGAAGAAAAAGGAAAATGAGGTTATGTAGTTATGAAATGAACGAAGGACCGGAATTTAGTTTTGATGTTTATTAACCTAAGTATAAAAAAATTCTATTATCTAACTTAAAAGACTAAATAATAATTAGAGATATAAAGTAAAACAAATATAACACAACCTTGACCCACCAGATAATAGTAAACATAAAATTATGTCATACCTAGCCCACTTCCATTCAAATCCAGGTAAACTGACTCATATATGTCGTTTCATATTGGAAGAGATGATGTAGATGAAATCTGTCCATATGTATGTGATGCAAATAAGCACTACACAATATACATATAAACGTTAATTACATGATATAAGTAAGATGAACAACAATTTGTGGTAATATGGTAGGAAGCAATGTTAAGTTACCTTAATTTCTCACTTTGCCAAAGTTTAATTGTTGGGTAAACCAACACAACTCACTCCTGACAACCATGCACAACTTTAGCATGCTTATTAGTCATAAAAAAAGGAAATCGAGTCTAACTATTGTATCCTACAAATTTATTGATCAATTTCAAAGCCAACCTTAATTCTTTTTTTTATATTAAATCATACATATACAAAATGATAAAATTTGGCTAATATATTTCCAATAAATTTGAATAAAAAAAACAAGTTTTATGCCAAAAAAACTAAGCAGCACTTAAGCGCCATTAAACGAGGCCGGACATTCATGAAACAACTTACAAAAATATACCAATGTACACCCAAAGTAAATGTACAGTAGGCATATGACCGTTAATATTATCTAACGCTAAAAAAAGGGTTAAATCAAGTTCAAAATATGATACGACCTAGCAATAAAGGAATGCATAAAGCCATACAACATTATTTGTCCAAACAAAATGGTAGTGCTCTTTTTAGAGGAAAAATAATTGATGAATATAAATAGAACCCAATGAATACCGTAAGAAAAACAAAATTAGTATGCATCTGAGGTGAAAATCCATGTACAGATTGCAGTCTGGTAGGTGGACTGATTAAGGTAATCTTCAATACACATCCCTTTGATATTGTTTAAACTTGTTAAATTATGGAGGGGTAATAAACATTGTGACATATTCGTAATCTACCATAAAAACAATAAACAACATAGTATCAAACAAGCATGACCTCAAATTTAACTTGCAGTTCAGGTGACAAACCGTGTTAGACTTTAAGTCAAACACTTTGTTAGCTATCAAAGTTTTCCAATGCCAATGGACAACAGTTGTTAATCAGGCGAAGGCATAGACATTGGAGCACAAGCTACAAAAGCTGACCCCAAATACAGGACGTCTACAGCAAGACTGATTACATAAAAGGGAACAATGATCATTCGAGGCATTGAAACAAAATTTAGGGTTACTTATCAAGATTCTATGAAATGGCATTGTTAACTCTATGGCACGTACATGCATACGCAATCATCGATAGATAGGAACGAATGTGTAAAGTACCTTTAGTGATCGAAGGAGCATAATTTGGAGACAAAAGGAACAAGTCAGGGCAAGCTGGCACAAAGGAAGAAGGTAGCAACAAGTCGACAACCATGTACTGTAGTTTACGGGCAGTAATTTTTAGGACGAACACCGAGATAAAACAAATTGGAAATTTTGGGTGAGATATAACTGATAAACCTTCTTTTGGTTATAAACAATCGTGAACAGTCAACAGATGCAACCAGAAAAATGGTTAAGAGGTGTAGGTTTAATTACCAAATGACGACAGTCATCGTCATGCATATCAATAAGCCTTCTCCCTGTCATACATAATGTCCAGGTAGCAGGTCACAAATCTACAACAACTCTTACCCACAAATTATATAATCTGCAGACATACAACCACTATTATGGACTGATAGTTGGAAGGAAAGGTGTGTGATAATCATGGTCGAAATATTACAGGACATGGCAACAGACAAAAATATGTATGCATAAACCAGTAGTTCCTCAAACAATATGTTGCTGCTCTGTTTAAAGGACAAATAACATATGAGCATAAACAGAAGAAAACAAACAATTAATGTAGATGGATCTAGTTGATATGCGGAGGACATACCCCATTAAAGGCTACAGTCCTATAGGTGAAAGGGTTACCGCCAGTTACAGCCAGCGTAGTAGTTCAGTCATATAGGTATCCTATTATAAACCATAAATGTCAGTGCAACCGAAAAATCGAGTCACACATATAATCAAACACAGTGTCAGCTACCAAATAATGGCATCGGTGAGGAAAAAAGGTTACACGCATACATGTAGTTGGGACCAAAGTTCACACACAGGAAGATAACCAAAATTGAGGTAACTCACCAATAATCCACCAGTTAGCAGTGTTATGTCCAGTTAACATACGTCAATAGCCAAACGCATGTAGGGAAGAATATGTGGTCAAATTGCAGGTATCTGTCGGCGGAGAACAGTGTGGGGAAAAGGACGGCAGTAGAGAGGTACATGACGGAAGGGAAGAAGGATTAAAAACGAACGCTATAATGACGGTTCCCAAACGATTACAAAACTGACGAATATTAGGAGTACAAATTTTAAAATTTTAAAAGTAATTGTTAATTGATAGGATGGGAGAAAAAGAGATTGAGGAGAAAGAGTGCGAAAGGAAGTAAACATGGAGGAAGGTGGGAAGAAAGGTTGGGAGGGAAATAAAAGGAAGCGGCGGTTTCAAGGTCATGCTTCACATGCGGATCGCCTGGAGGAGCATTAGAAGAAGACTTAGGTACATAGGAGGGCTATGTTGGCATAGAAGAGGCTGGGGAGAAGTAAAAGTTTATAATAAAGTGGGCGATGTTGATGTAGAAGAAACTTGGGAGAACTGAAATTTATGAGAGGATCGTAAAGTAGAATATAATTGGAAGGTGGAATTAAAAGTAAGAGCATCTCCAATCCATATATGATGTATTTTCATCTAAAATCTATGTGACAAAGGTTACTACACATTGTTAAGAGAATCTGGAAATACTTAACATTCATGAGTTAAGTTTTTTATCCAATACAAAAGTGTAGACACACAAAAAAATGCTTAGGTGTAATTTTCTGATAATTAGAAGAAAAAATATTTTAGTTAATATCCACTAGTGGAGAGAGAAAAAATGACGTGTCATGTGGAGTTGAATGTCTAGAAGTAGACATTGGGAAAGACAATGTCAAGTAGTTTTTCAATTACATGAACAAAAAACATTAACATTGGAGACAACATTTTAATAGAAAATGTTAAATAATGACGTGGCATTCAAATTACAATGAGTTCACACTAGGGTTGAAGATGCTCTAAGAGGATTAAAAAAATTGCAGGAGGGGAGAAACAGGGAAGAACGTGGTGTGGGGGAGCGAGGAAAAGGGAAATAAGGAAAAAATGAGAGAGCATGTAGATGGAAAAGACGGTAAAACCGAGCTATTTCAGATTGTCCATGTAAGGTTTTCATGTTTTCTATTATAGAATAATACCATTACCGAATCGCGTATTTTCTTGCGGTTAAGCAAACCGTACCGATCAAATTGGTTACTAATTTTTTGATATTATTTTAGTTGGTAGCGGTTGATAATAGTTGGTAAGTGCTAATATGGTAAAAATGTCCAGCCCTAGTCTGCGTATTTGAAAAAATAATCGATTAACATTCAAATCAATTTAAATTCATTAATCGATTTCATTCAATATTCATTAAGTAAATTTGACATTCAAACAATTTCTATTTAATTTCCAATTCATTAAATCAATTACTTAAGTTCAACTTCATTATATCAAAACTTCAAATTGAATTTAATTAGATTCGTCTAATCAACTCTTTAAATTACAAGTCTTGCATTAATTTCAATAAATCACATTTTTATTTCTTGTTAAAGAAATCCAATTTCATTTATTTATTTACTTAATTACAAATTTCAAAACTTAATTATTTCATAACTCAACTTTACTTATTAAAGAAGTTCAATTTCACTTATTACGAAGTTTAATTTCACATATCAAGAATTCAATTTCATTTAATTATTAAATGATTCAATCTTATTTAATTATTAAATAATTTCAAAAACTTGATTATTAAATAATTTCAAACTTAATAATTAAATTTTAAACAACATTCTCCAACTACTATGTTAATATTTTGTTTCGGATTATTTCATATTAACAATTTCCTTTCAAAAATTCAAATTCCAACTTCATTTTAAAACCTCATTATTTATTCAAATAAAATCTTTATTTTATTTTTAAATCAAATTATTGACCAATCGGGTTTATTAAATTCTCTATCCTAAGTCAAAGTTTAATTTGGGTATTTATCATTTCAACCCGATTCCAATTCAATTCAAAATCAAAGCATAGCAAAGGGAACTTGCAGTGTTATAACTGGGATGGTGTCAAAGTAAATAAACAAGCAATAACAATAATCAGTAACAATAATCCAATAATTAATTCAAATAATCCCGAAATAATCGTATTAATTCACATTGTTATTTGTGTAAATTAATATAATTATTTCTAGAATCCACACTATCATTTCATGTAGATTAAAGATTATTACATTAATGTTTATACGGTTCTTCACTTGATATTTATTGTTCAATTTCAAACTACATCAATTTATACCACATACATTCAAATGGTTCAAGGTGTAATTAACCATATTACTACGTGTCAAGTAATTAAACATTAAAAGGGGTCATATTATGCAAATGTCATCTAATCAAATTTAACATATATCAAATCTAACTATCCTACGTGAATTTCAATTTCAAATTATTTATCACTTACAACATTAACAATTTAACGTCCAATGTCAACATCAAACAATCAATCATTTAACAACCAAACTGGATTATCATTGTATAAATAACAGATAATGGTGTCAGATGTCATAGGTGAACTGATACAGGTAATAACATATATAACAGTGTAAATAACTAACAACAGCATATTTTCAATTGTCGTTTCAATTGAAATCAAATTTAATAAATAAAAGAACGTTAATCGTGAGTGATTGCTCACCTTTCGAGGTTAGAGAAGAACGAGACTCAGATGAGTTACGAATCCAAAGCAAAGCTAGATTGAATGCGAATTTTGACAAGCAAAGCTGACAATAGAAATTGACAAAGTCGAATCAGAACTGGATCGATAGAATAATTGGTATAAGTGAATTTATATAATACAACCTATAATTTAAAATAAACAATTATCTTTCAAAAGTATATATGTACACAAAATAATTTTTTTTTTCAAAACTTAATACCGAAATAAGCTTATACGTGCAAGCTACAAAATCCCAAGATAATAAAATTTACATTTTAAAAATCGAAATAAATTTGCTTTATTTCAATATGTAAAACTATCAGTTCATAAAATAAACCCACGTATCAAAATAACATGTTTTCATAAATAAATGAAAATCCATACTTACCTTACAACACACAAAAAAAATTACGACGCAACATATCTATGCATACAAATCAAATTCTACATATTTGACTCAGAGTACTCAAAACACATGCATACTAGTATAAAAATGGATATATATAACTCCAAGAAATAAACTACTATAGCTTAATATAACTATTATAAATTATTATAAATCTTAGCCTACAACATAGCAGTCAATTTCATATCCTATAAATATACACTTTAAGACTATAAACTCATATAACAGAGCATATATAAATGCTGACAAAACAAAAACAAAAAGGTATGCAGACAGAACGTAAATGTAGAAGTTCATATGTATAAAGTTTTAAATCCAATAGTATATGTTTGCACAAAAAATGGACAAACACCTCAAAGTAGTTTGATTTAATTGATTTTATGTTGTTCTTAGTGATTAGGGTGATCTATGCAAATATATGAAAAGCAAGGACTAAACTGTAAAAGACACGCAGATTTATAGTGGTTCAGCCAGAATGTGCCTACGTCCACTTTATATATTATTTCTCTTTTCTTGATTAGATTACAAGTACAAAGCTTTGATACAAGTATCTGAAAGTTGTTTGAAAGTTCTCTCCGTGCTTGAGCTCTCAAACTTGTCCGCCATTGTTGTACCCCTGCCCTTCTATTTATAGAGTGAGGTTGGGGGCAGGGGTCTTGGATGTATATAGCAGCTGGCGGGCCTGGGCTGATGTAATCTGGCCTGGTGGAGTTGGTTCGGTTCACCTTGGTTCGGTGGAAGGAGATGAGTGGACCGGTGGAGCTTTGGTTTGGTGGTAGGAGTGGACCGGTGGAGCTTTGGTTCGGTGGTAGGAGTATGGTGGACCGGTGGAGCTTTGGTTCGGTGGTGAGATGTGGTATGTTGGTCCGGTGTGTCTGGTCTGACAGGCTCCTGGTTCGGCAGTGGCTTGGAGTGTGTTGGTTCGGCGGCAGCTGGTGGAAGAGTTGGTTTGCTTTAATTTGGAGGATGGCTGGTCCGGTTATTCTGGTCCGGTGGTGAGAATTCGCCCAACATTTGCCCCCCCCCAAGTGTGGTGTATGCTGGCATACGGCTTACTTTGTTTCTTGGTCATCTTCATTCGGTCCCTGAGTGCCGGTCCAGTTGGTCCGGTGTCCTATATTTGCTTATAAGTAGAGGTGTTAGGCCTTCGTTATTCTTCTACCAAGCTTGACAGCCGAATCAGATCCTCTCTTTCCGAAGCTTACCCCACTGCCGAATCACTTTAGCTTGCCGAATCAGGTAATTAGCCTCCTTTCGCCGAATGGCTTCGCGTTGTATCACCGAATGGACATGGGGACTTGGCTTATCGAATGAAACTCGTGTGTCCCAAGTACCGAATGACTTTTTTACACTTGAATTGCCGAATGGACATGGGGACTTGGCTCACCGAATGAAACTCATGTGTCCCAAGTACCGAATGACACTTTTACACTTGAATTGCCGAATGGACATGGGTGTTTGGACCACCGAATGAGGCTAAGCTGTATAAATGCCGAATGTACCTGAATCTCGGGTTATCGAATGATATTTGGACCTCGAATTTTCTCATATTTCGAATTACAAGTGAGATTCCAAACTATACTGTTCGTATGTTTAACGATGTACTTTCTTGTGTCTGTAGATAAATGTCGCAAAGAGTGGAAACCCGATCAGAGAAGAAAAGATCTCAAGATAGAGAAGAGCCTTCCTCAGTGCCCCCGGCTCAGCCAGGATCTGCCCGTCATGGGCCCACCCCGAGATCATTGGTGGATGGATACGGTCCTCAGGAACTTCTTAACTTGCCTCCTGATTGCTTCCCTAGCTCACTCAAAGGCGAGCAACTTGATGTTATATCTCGCTCTTTCGGGATCGACCGAGCGCGCATGTTATTGCCGGATGCGGGAGTGATGCCGTATGATCCTCCCGAAGGATATTCTACCTACAGCAGATACCATTGCATGTGTGGTGCCATCCCGCCTCTCAACACCTGGGTAGTCAGCTTTCTCACATATCTAAAGGTAGCTCCATTCCAGCTTCAGCCCAACTCCTATGCCATTCTGGTGAGTCTCTTCGTCATCTTCCAGAGGAGATATGGGCGTCCTCCTTACAACTGGGAGATCTGGTATTTGTACAACTTGAGAGGCTATAAGAAGGGGTCTCCCTACATCAGCTTGGAGTCGGCCGTATCCTTTAAGCCGGTACTGGATTTATACTCCAAGTACATCATGTTCAAGAAGGTGTCAGGGATGATCCCGTTTCTATTCGGCGCTTCACCTCCGGATGTAAGTCAAAGCTTTATTTTTAATTCCCGTTCTGGTTGCAATGCTCCTTCTTATGTGTTTTTATTCCTTGCTAGCGACAGGTGGTTTTGCGGTCGTGGAGAATGATCGCCTGGCTCCGACGACAGCAGAAATAGAAGCTATTACTGGGAGAGATAGGTCGGCTGCCTACCTGATCAGGAACGCTACACTCTTGGAGTACAACTTGATCCTTCCACAGCAGTCCGTGGTCAAGCAGAGGGACACGGCTGAAGAGAAGGCTGCCCAAGCTAAAGAAGGGGTCGAGTCGAAGGGCAGCAAAAGGAGGCCCTTTCCGAAACATCCGGTTGCCGGGGGGAAGAAGCTCAAAAAGTCTGACGGTCCCTCCCCCAGCACATGTCTAGATATCCCGGAGGAGGGAGATGTGGAGGAGGAGCAAGGCGGAGATGGAGGAGAAGGTGTTGGAGGTGGCGACGGTGTCGGGGCTTTGTCTTCTGGGCAAGTAGACGAGATGCAAGAGTGGATGGACGACGCTTTCCGCCAGGCCTTCGAAGGTCTGGAGGGGACAGAGAAGTCCAGGAAAGCTGAGAAAGTTGGGACCGACATCGATTTATCTTCCGGGAGCGCTTCTACTGAGGCAACCTCTGCGGTTCAAGGTGAATTTCCCTCTGTTTTTTACTCTCGAATGATGGCTCAATGCATACTGGTGACACTTGATTTTTACTCCAGGAGTGGAAAAAACGGCCAAGACCTCAGATCTTCGGCACAGGCTTGAACAATACAAACTCCTCAAAGCTTCCGCCAAGCCGAAGCCTTCTACTAACCGCCTGGGAGACATAGTCGGCTATCGTCCTCTTCTCCGAGTTATTGAAGAAGATATACAGAAGAGGAAGAGGAGTCGATCTTTGTATGAACCTCTTCTTGAACCCCCGGCCCCACTCCAGCCTATTCACGACATTACAGAGGAGGATACCGAGCTTATGCCCTCCCCCCATCCGTCTGAGAACCCAACTGTCATCCCAATAGATCATCCTGGCTTAGTACGCAATCCGTTTGCGGGTCATCCGGACCTGGACCCGGCATCTCATGACATCTCTTTTGATGAGGTTACTGGTGAGCACCTTCTTCCTTGCAATCATATGGTAAGGGTGCTTGATGAGGCCAAGTCCCAGGACCTTGATTTGCTTACTACTCGGGTTGTCGCTATGGGGGACGAAACTAAGGCGAATATCGACCGGGTTGCTGAGGAGACCAGGAAGTTGATGGGGCATCATGCCCGACTGGTCAAGGCCGGGGAGGAAATTGGGAGTGCCAACATAAGACTGCGGTTAGTGGTTTCCGACCAGGCCAAGCAACTCACCGATCAGGCCATCCAGATCTCTCAGCACGAGGCCGCCTCCGGACGACTAAAGAAAACTATGGAAGAGGCCAGCCAGGCCGAACTGTGGAAAATGGAGGCTACTTGCAAGGAACGGATCGATATGGCCATCGCCACGGTGGATGAGGTTCGGAAGGCGGATCTTGAGCAGATAGAGGAGTTATCTGGGAGGCTTGAGGCCGCAGAGCTTGCTCAAGCCAAGTTGAAGGAGGAGATGGAGGCGATGCGGAAATCCCTTCAGGCTGACTGCTCGAGATACCAATTGGAGAGAGATGCCGCCGTTGTAAGGTTGTCGGCTTCCGAGGCCCGGACGAGGGAGTTTGAAGAGAACGAGGGGCTGATGGAGGGGATGCTCCAGGATATGTACTTCCGTACTTGGAGGCAGGGTAACTTGTCCTGGATGGATGATTACCCCCGGGTTATGGCTAGGATCTATCTCAGGGCTCTAGAGGAGGCCCAGGCTAAGGCAGATAAGGAGGGTGGTGTGGCCTTCAGGATTGATGCGGTTACCGCCCAGTTTACCAAGGAGGAGAAGGTGGCGGTGAAGGAGGGCATGCGGTTGCTTGCAGCTGAGGAGGCTGGTGTGCAAGTGGAGGATGATGATCAAGTTGATCAAGGAGCAGATGCTGGTAAGTCTTCCTTTCTAGTCTTTCCGTTAACTTGGTTGCTTATCACTAATGAATTCTTTCTCTGATCGGACAGGTGGGCAACAGGACAAGGATAAGACTCCGACGCAGCCGGCTCCTTGATTAGACCTGGAAATTTTTTTTTGTGGACTTGACAAGGTTGTATATGTTAGTCTTAAAATAGTAACGTAACTCTTAGGTTGAAATTATTGCTACTTGTAATAAATAGCTCTATTCTTGATGTGTAATTCTTTAACTTAAGCTGATTCTGTTGTCTTTTGAATGTTTTTGCTATTTTGACATGTTGTATGAGAAATATAGCTATGCATATTCTTGTAATTAAATTGTGTTTGATGTCAGGTTCTTGTTTAAAACATAATTTCATGACTTGCAATGTTAGCGTGAGGTGTGAATAAATTATAACCACGTGTTTACTCATGAAAGAAGGAAATACCGCCCTTTATATTTTGCTGGTAGATGGCAGCTTTGAATGTCTTGAGTGACCGAGCATGAAATGTAGTCCCGTATCTTGCTGTGAGTATCCGCTTCCATTAGCGAATGTCTCTTGTTCTGTGTCCTGTACTTCAGGGATTGTTACAGAGGATAGGAGAAAAGTTTCTTAAGTAAAATTGAAATATGTGAAAAAGTAAAACTTCCAATCACGGAAGGCCTTCAATGTGCTTAAGTTCATGGCAAACGGGCTTTGTAGTCACTTTCCCTAGCTGTGGGTCTTGGAGACATTTGTCACCCATCTTACGCCTCCGCGGGGAGTTAATTCTTTTTTACCACAGCCGCACTTAAGACACATCGGAGCCGAGATCGCGCACAGTAACTACCCGGGCCATTATGGCCCGTAATCGTGGGTATTATTCGATTTACTGTGGCCGGCTAGCGTGGGTGCCGATCTTCAACTGTGAACTGCCCCTGGCTGGCCACACCTTATGTTGGGGCTTATAGTCGGTTCACAGTTGCCGGCGAGCCGAATGCCGTAATGAGCTGCCTCGGCTATAGTCGGCCTTCTCGGTGGCTTATAATCGGCTCATTACAGTTGGCTTTAAGGGCCGTCACGAGCAATGAGTTAACCCGCAGCAGAGGGATGCCGGAGCAAAAGTGTCTCATTGGCGAGGGCATAGATTCGCATAGTACCTGTTAGGTCTTGTCCAGGTGAAGTTGCGTTGTGGAGTGCTTTGAGTGGAAATGCTATGCGCATAGGATTTTGTTCAACAGAAAAGGATAAAGTTAACAAGCAGCCAAGATATAAAGGAACAAGTTAAAAAAGAGACAAGGTTTTTTAAAGTGGTTCGGCACGAAAAGGCCTACGTCCACTGATTCTCTTTGTTAATTCACTTCATATGGGCAGTACAAGTTAAGAAAAGTGTCGACGGAGGTGTTGGATGTTCCATGCCCTCTGGAACACCTCTCCGTCCACTGTTGACAAAATATAAGCTCCATTGTGGAGATCTTTATGAATTACATATGGTCCATCCCAGATTGGATCTAGTGCTCCGGGGCGAGGGAAGATTCGCTTGAGGACAAGATCTCCTTCTTGCAAGGTACGCTGTTTGACTTTGGAGTTGTAGTGTGCTGCCACTTTTTGCTTGTGGGCTGCTGCTTTAAGGATTGCATCATTTCTTCTCTCCTCAACTAGATCCAAAGACATGTGAAGGAGTTCTTCGTTCTCTTTTGGGTTATAGTGGATCCTACGGTGGGAAGGCACGATGGTTTCAACTGGGAGCATAGCCTCCGATCCGTATGCCAAAGAGAAAGGAGTATGCCCTGTCGAGGTTCTGAAATATGTGCGATAGGCCCACAGTGCCGTAGGGAGTTCATCTACCCAAGCTCCCTTTGACTTTTCGAGTTTCTTTTTGATTAGGGTTTTCAGAATTTTGTTGACGGCTTCGACTTGTCCGTTTGCCTGGGGATACGCTACGGATGAGAAGCTCTTGTGAATTCCGTGCTCTTGGCACCAGTTGGCGAATTCCTCGCTGTCAAACTGAAGTCCATTGTCTGATATAATTTTGAATGGGACTCCGTACCTGCACAGAGCATTTTTGATCAAAAAGTTAATAACTTTCGCTGATGATACTTTATTTAGGGGTTCTGCTTCCACCCATTTGGTGAAATAGTCGACTGCCACTATAGCATATTTGGCCCCGCCTCGGCCCATTGGTAGTTCGCCGATTAAGTCAATTCCCCATACTGCAAAGGGCCAAGGGCTGGTCATTTGTGTAATCTCAGTTGTTGGTAGCCGCGGAATCTTAGCAAACTTCTGGCATCTGTCACATTTTTTGACGAAATCTAAGGCGTCCTTGCTTAAGGTGGGCCAGAAATATCCATATCGGAGTATATTTTTTGCTAAAGTTTTCCCTCCGGTGTGATCTCCGCAGCTTCCTTGATGAATGTTGGATAAGATTTCCTTGGCTTCCCTCCCAGCGACACACCTTAATAACGGGTTAGAGAATCCACGCCGATAGAGGATGTCTTCTTGTATTGTGTTGCGGGAAGCTTTCCTTAAGATTTTCTTGACTTCGTTACGCCCGTTGGGTAGTGTGCCGCTTTGTAAGTAGCCTCGGATGGGAGTCATCCAAGTCGCTTCTTCGGTTGCAGCTATCAGATTCACTTGCTCAAAACTTGGGGTCAGTTGCTTTGAGATGGTTACTGCTCCGAAGATGGCGCTGTCTCTCACACTTGCTTACTTTGCCAATTCGTCGGCCTCTTGGTTCTCTTCCCGAGGGATGTGTTTGACTAAGTAGTGGTCCAATCGGTTGAGAAGCAACTTGGTCTTCTTTAAATATGCTATGAGTCGTTCTTCTCGAGCTTGGAATTCTCCTAGTATTTGATTAACAATAAGTTGAGAATCGCTATGAAGACACAAAGAATTGGCTCCGATTTCTAAGGCAAGTTCTAATCCAGCTATCACTGCTTCATATTCTGCATCGTTGTTGGTGGCAGCGAACTCCAACCTTATAGCATAGTGCAGCTTATTTCCCCTGGGAGTGATTATTACCACACCTGCCCCCGAGCCTTGTTCGTTTGATGCACCATCCACAAAGAGATTCCACTTGATGTCTTCTGCTATTTGCAATTGCTCCTTATCTTCGTTGGTAGTGAATTCTGCAATGAAATCAGCCATGGCTTGTCCCTTGATGGCGGTGCGAGGGTGATAGGTGATATCATACTGACTTAGTTCAATGCACCATTTAAGTAGTCGCCCAGAAGTGTCGGGACGATGGAGTACCTGCCTCAGTGGTTGATCGGTCATAACTTTGATGGAATGGGACTGGAAGTAGTGACGCAGTTTCCGTGATGTGATTAGTAAACAATATGCTAGCTTCTCGAGTTTAGGATATCTGACTTCTGCCCCCGTAAACCTCTTACTTACGAAGTAAACTGGCCGCTGCGTGCGGTCGTCTTCCCTTACCAAGGCAGCGCTTAGGGCGTGAGATGACACATCAAGGTATAGGTATAACTCTTCGCCTTCGTTTGGAGTCGAGAGTACCGGTGGCCTTTGGAGGTGTTCGATTAAGTTAAGGAAAGCGGTTAAGCATTCGTCAGTCCATTCGAACTTTCCTTTGTCTTTCTATAGAGCTTCGAAAAAGGGGACGCACTTGTCCGTTGCTTTGGAGATGAATCGGCTTAGGGCGGCCACTTTTCCATTCAGGCTTTGCATTTCCTTTCGAGTGGAAGGTATCTTGATATCCCTTAGCGCTCGGACTTGTTCAGGGTTTGCTTCAATCCCTCTAGCATGGACGATGAATCCCAAGAATTTTCCTGATGATACTCCGAAGGAGCACTTTAGAGGATTCAACTTCATTCCATTCTGGCGAAGTACTTGAAACATCTCGCTTAGGTGGCTTACGTGATCGTCGGCTTTCCTTGACTTTACCAGCATGTCATCCACATATACTTCCATAGTTTGTCCTATTAGCCCTGCAAACATCTTGTTGACGAGGCGCTGGTAGGTGGCTCCTGCATTTTTAAGTCCGAAAGGCATTACCTTATAGCAGTATAAACCCCGATCAGTGATGAAACTAGTGTGGTCTTGATTGGGAGTAC
This sequence comes from Allium fistulosum, assembly GCA_030737815.1. NCBI lineage: Eukaryota > Viridiplantae > Streptophyta > Magnoliopsida > Asparagales > Amaryllidaceae > Allium > Allium fistulosum. The sequence goes on from CM060904.1 coordinate 475,735,619, forward strand.
GCATAGGGATTTGGTTATATCCTGAGTATGCGTCCATAAAAGATAAGAGCTCGTGCCCGGCTGTGCTGTCTACAAGTTGGTCGATTCGGGGAAGTGGGAAGCAATCCTTTGGTCAGGCGTCGTTTAGGTTGGAGAAGTCAATGCATGTTCGCCACTTCCCATTAGCCTTCTTTACCAGTACTGGGTTAGCGATCCATTCCGGGTAGATGGCTTCTCGTATGAAGTCATTGGCAAGTAGATTCTTTACTTCTTCATCGAGGGTTGCTGATCGCTCTGCCCCCATACTTTTCTTTCTTTGTTTTACGGGCGCCTTGGTAGGATCGATGTTTAGTACGTGGCATGCTACATAGGGGGAGATTCCGGTCATGTCAGCGTGTGACCATGCGAATACATCCACGTTGTGGCGGAGAAAGTCGATGAGTTGCTCCTTCAACTCTGCTTTTAGTTGGGACCCAATTTTCAATAGTCTACTCGAGTCATGTTTGTCTACAGATACAAATTCCATAGCCTCTACAGGCTCGGCGGTGGCCTCCTCCTCTTTGTCCCTAGGTTCTAATTCATTGAAAGGATCGCTGGTATATCGAAGAGGAGGGGCTTTCTTTAGTTGCTATGCTTCCAAAAATTTTGTGCGGAGGGCAATCTCTACACCCTTCCCTTTATCCTTCCTGAGGTTGTTGCGAAGTTCAGTCACATAGCAGTCTCGAGCAACGTCCTGGTCTCCTTCTACTTCCCCTACTCCATTGTCCGTTGGAAATTTCATCTTTAGGCACCATGGGGCTAGGACAATTTGGAAGTCAGACAAGGCTGGCCTTCCTAAGAAGGCGTTGTAGGCCGAGTGGTTTTCTATTAGCACAAACGTCTGTTTTCGTACAATGGAGCGGGGATGGCTTCCAATTTCAACAAAGAGGTCCAGTTGCCCAAGGGGCATCTTCGCATCTCCAGTGAAACCGTGTAGCGGTTTATTGCAGGGAGATACATCCTTCATTGATAGTTTCATTTTGTCGAATGCATGTTTGAACAGGATATTTACTGAGCTTCCAGTGTCTACTAGAATTCGGTAAACGTCGGCGGGACCGAGCCGGGCAGAGATAACCATGGCATCCATGTGAGGGTATCGCCTTCCTTCTAGGTCACGCTTACCGAATGTGATGTCATCACTTTCTTTCCGCTTCGGATGGCGCTCTTCTATAACCGAATTTACATAGTCTTTATTGTCTCTAAGCGACTTTCCATCTCTTTCCAGCTTCTGTCTGCGATGTGCGGTCCTCCCGAGATGGTATGGACCACTATCTTCTCTTGACTACAGCCGCTAGTGTTGCGGTTTCCTCTTCCGATCTCCGGTGAGGGTAGCCTTGGGTTCTCATTGGCAGGAGCTGGAGTCCTGTCCTGACCTTTTACATAGCGTTCCAGTTTCTTCCTTCTGATGTGTTCTTCAATCAAGTCCCGGAGATGATGGCACTCATTGGTATCATGCCTATGAGATTCGTGGAAGTGGCAGAACTTTCCAGACTTCTACGCGTTATCTGATTCCTTCTTGTATGGTGGGTGTTTGTATCTAACTTCGCCTTGGGTGGCAAGGAAGATGTTTTCGACGGTTTCGTTTAAAGGAGTGTAAGTGTCGAATCTCGGTCCTGGCCGATATAGGCGCTTTTCTCCCTTCTTGCCCCCAGCATTGTCTCTGGAATCATTTCTTCGAACGTCCCTTGCCGCAGCAGGCGCGTTGCTGTGAGTTGCCTTATTTTGTTGTCCTGACTGCCCCTCAACGGCAGCATCCTCAAGCCTCATATATTTCCCGGCTTCGTGGAAGAAATCGGGTAAAGTAGCTGGTTTTTCTTTTGTCAACCTTCTAGCAAATTTAGTATCCGGATGCACACCACTACAGAGGGCCATTAGGATAAGCTTCTCATCGGCATCTTGGACTGCGGCCGCTGCGGCATTGAATCGGGTTAGGTATTGCTGCAGTTTCTCTCCAGGTTTCTGTTTGATGCTGGATAAGGAGTAAGCGTCCTTGGGTTGTTCCACATGAATGCGGAACCGACTGATAAACTTTTCTTTCAACATTTCCCACGAGCTGATGGATCCCTGGGGTAAATGACAGAACCAGGAGGTAGCGAGATCTGCTAAGAATAGTGGAAAGCATTTGCACAATACTCCCTCTGTTGCTCCACTCATGAGCATATGCTGTGTGTATCTCTGTAAGTGTATAATGGGGTCGGAGGTTCCTTTGTAAGGTTCCATTGTTGGCATCTTCCATTCTCGGGGGGGTGATAGCAATTTCGATATTGCGGGCGAATGGGCTAGTTACCCTAGCGCCTATCCCTCGATCTCTTTGCTCCCGTTGGACGCACTCTCTGAATAAGCGTGCCATCCTTTCATCAGAATTTGGAGTAGATAGAAACGAGTTCGGTTCTGTTCTGTGGGATTGATTTCGTCCAGATGACTTGTAGGGATGGTATCGTCTATCATTCCTCATATTTTCCAGTGGCTGCCTTTGGTCTTCTGGGAGCATGCTAGGATCAGCTACAGTTGGCCCTTGCCTTGATCTCCCCCTGCTGGGTTCTGATCTAAGCATTTCCTCGGGTCCAACTTCGGGCTGGACTCTAGCTCGGCCCCTTCCGCTGGCGTTTCCGTGGTTAGGCAGTACAACCGGCTCAGCTGCAGTTGACCTCCGCCCGGTACCTCCCCCGTTGGGTTCGGTTCCAAGCATTTCCTCAGGCTTAACTTCGGGATGTGCTCGATCTCGGCTCCTACCCTGGCTGCTTCTGCCGTTAGCTCCTTCGAAGAAGGAAGATCTTTGTTGTCTCTGAGATCCTCCAGACTGGGACTCACCCCATGATTCAGTGTTACGGTTGGACCCTTCAGCATCCCTTAAGCGTGACATGAGATGGTCCACCAAGGCTTCCTGCTGGGACGTGAAGCGGTTAGTTACTTCAACCACAACCATGTCTAGATCTGCCCTAGTAATTGCTGCGGGCTGTTCTGCGGCAGGAGTGGTCGGATTAGCCTGTCCTTCATTTGGTACTGCTGCTGGAGGAGGACGATTTACTTGATCTGTGACCGCTGGATCTGGAAGACTGCTGGATGCGATGGTTTTTCCTTTGTTAACATCTTTTTTCTGCTTGGGAGGCATGTTTTCCCAACGATGAACGATGCTGTTAGGGAAAAGGTTAAGTGGGAGAAGCTGAAGCTTCGAGCTTCTAGTTCTCGGTGAAAGCACCAAAAATGTTTGCACAAAAAATGGACAAACACCTCAAAGTCGTTTGATTTAATTGATTTTATGTTGTTCTTAGTGATTTGGGTGATCTATGAAAATATATGAAAAGCAAGGACTAAACTGTAAAAGACACGCAGATTTATAGTGGTTCAGCCAGAATGTGCCTACGTCCACTTTATATATTATTTCTCTTTTTTTGATTAGATTACAAGTACCAAGCTTTGATACAAGTATCTAAAAGTTGTTTGAAAGTTCTCTCCGTGCTTGAGCTCTCAAACTTGTCCGCCATTGTTGTACCCCTGCCCTTCTATTTATAGAGTGAGGTTGGGGGCAGGGGTCTTGGATGTATATAGCAGCTGGCGGGCCTAGGCTGATGTAATCTGGCCTGGTGGAGTTGGTTCGGTTCACCTTGGTTCGGTGGAAGGAGATGAGTGGACCGGTGGAGCTTTGGTTCGGTGGTAGGAGTGGACCGGTGGAGCTTTGGTTCGGTGGTAGGAGTATGGTGGACCGGTGGAGCTTTGGTTCGGTGGTAGGAGTATGGTGGACCGGTGGAGCTTTGGTTCGGTGGTGAGATGTGGTATGTTGGTCCGGTGTGTCTGGTCCGGCAGGCTCCTGGTTCGGCAGTGGCTTGGAGTGTGTTGGTTCGGCGGCAGCTGGTGGAAGAGTTGGTTTGCTTTAATTTGGAGGATGGCTGGTCCGGTTATTCTGGTCCGGTGGTGAGAATTCGCCCAACAGTATAAAACCCATAACTCACCCAAACAAGCATACACATTTTACTCTAAATATAAAACAGTGTAACAAATAAAACTTATGTACTTATACATCTGAAAATCATAGGTATATGCATATAGATTAAAGGCTGCAACTATTATATATATATGCTAAACTTATATAACAGACACTATATATACAACAAAGCATATGGCTTGCATACATCTTATATACAGACTAATATTGAATATATGTATAACTCACATGTACATATATAAACAGAATGTATAAACTTTTGTATATAGAATATATCATTTATAAGCTTGTAAATATCAATTACATATATATCAGAATCTATAACTGTATACAGTTAAAGTCAAATTGTTAAACACATATATATATTCTATACTTGAAAGTACTTAACCGGTTGCATGCGTATGACACCATATATATATATATATATATATATACAGGTTAACAAAACGTATTTTATTAAATAAATACATATACTATACTACTTATAGATCGTATAAAGTCAGATTATAAACAACCAACCTACAGATCCAAGCTATGCAAACAATATATATACACTTATAAAAACGCAAGATACTTATCTCTATTATATATATAGTATACCTCATATATAGACAAACTTGTTAAAATTAAATACAACTAACATTAAAAATACAATTTATAAACCTCAGTTATAACCTTTATATATTATAACCACATATCCTAAAATATAATGGAACTATTATATTAATATATTAACACTTATATGCAGACCATACATGCAGTGCCGGCCCAATGATATGTTCTGCCCTAGGCCAAAGTTTAAAATTTTGCAGAGAAAAAACTGAAATCATAAAATTTGCACCCCCAGGAATTGAACCTGACTCACACCGTAACTTGATAAGCTCATAAACCACACTGCTACAAACTCAATTTGTAGCAAATGTTGCCCTGTTGCTTAACTAAAACGATTTTATTTAAAAGCAGCTGGAAATTTTGTTGCCCCTCTTCGCCGTCTTTGGTGATGTTGCCCTAGACGAAAGTCTTGCTCGCCTCCCCTTTGGGCCGGGCCTGCATACATATTGTATCCAACGTATACTATGAAACAAAAGAACCACGCAAAGTATGATTTATAATTTAGCTTCAGATACACCAAAGTTAGGATAACAAAATATAGATATAATATATATATAGCTTATATAAAAGAAATGCAGACCACAGAACTTCACACGCAAAACAGAAAAAAAAATTCAAAATATTAACAAAACTTGTCTAACTTATATATAGACTGTATACTTTATAATATATAAACAAGTCAACATTTCTTATATACCTAAACAAACTGGCTAGTATATAATCTAATTAAAAAAATAGTACCTATTAATCTGCATACCTTTGAGAAAGAAAGGTGGCTGAGCTCGGCTGAACAAAGAGAAGGGAGAGGCGAAGAGGAATGTTCGGTTGAACTAGCGATGATGGGAGCGGCTACATGAGAGAATATAAGGAGAGGCCGCTCATGGTTGTGGACCGTTGGTGGAGAGGAGATGAAGATAGGTCGAAGGAAAGAGGCGGCGGGAGTTTCAAAGGGAGAGCATGCGAAATGAAGGGACCAGTTTCTCTTTTTTTTTTACACAAATGAACGGAGGAAAAATGAAATCAAGAAAATGAATCAACGCAAGGATTTTTTTGAAAAGAGGAAATATTAAATGCGAATGAACATTTGCCTTCAATCGGTGGAGAAATGAAACGGTAAAAGGAAACCAAAAAGGCAAGAAGTGGTTACCGATATGAAATCGTTCTTCCGGTTTTCGACGTGTACCGTACACCAAAACCAAGGCATGAATATACTATAGCGATCAGCACGACGAGACGATCAAAATGATACACAGATATCAGTGGTTTGATTGAATTATAAAAATTCGAATTTTCTACTATCGAAAATGCAAGAAAAACGCAGAAAAATAAGATCGACGGAGTCAAAGAAGTCCGAATTTGGAAAACGAAAAATGTCATCTTGCTCAGAAGCTGGTTTAGAATTTTTCTATGTAAAAATATTTAGGTTCCGAAAACATTTTATTTTCATCGTTTTTAACTGATTAAATTGAAGTAAATTTACGTACGAAATAAACTTTCATATTTTCGGACGAAAATTTACCATTTGCTATGTTTAACTAGACGCATTCCAAATATAAAATTTATATTTCAAAATTTTATCGTCTAAAATTTCACAAAATTTCAACTAATTACGATATTAAAACAGTTAAAATTTACGGGTCATTACAAAATCAATTTTGTTCAGGTTTGTTAGTAGTAAAATAAGTTATGTTATTTATTAGATACTTAGTTGAATAATAACTTTATCTATTTATAATAAGAAACTTTGAATTTTTTATTTTTGAAATTATTTTTCAGGAAGTGCAATTCAACTTTTTCCCGTAAAGCATACGTTATTTTGCACTTCCTTTTAAATAAAATAAGGATCTGATGTACGTATTCATCTGTATAGAACTTTAATTAGATCTACATTAAAATTAGAGACTTAATGCTCAAAACCTTTATCTCAAATATGATTTATTCACAACATGTTTAACGATCTGACACAAAGGATAAAAGCAAATTATTATAAAACACATTGTTAAGGTAGTTCCAATAGCAAGGGATTATTTGGCTCAAATGTCAAATAACTGTATACCCGGCAGTATTAGATAATACCTTTGCCAACTTATCTGGCCTTGTTAAGCATTTAAAATGTCGAGTAAAGATAACCATGTTACTTAATACAACTGGGTATAATTTATTTTTATTCTACATGTATACATAGAAAATCTATTTGGACCTATGCCATTAAAGCGCTTCTTTAGCAGTGATTTAGCCCCTTTATAGTGATTAGTGAATAATTAAGGGCCCGTTTGGTTTCATTTTGTATTTCGAGTTTTGTGTTTTCAACTTGCACTAAGAAACATGAAGAAATAAGAGGAGAAGTTTTATAATTCTTAGCCGTTGCGACGACCAACGGACAACGAAGGAGTTGGATGGTTCCCCGTGCTTTTCTTATCTCTCGAAACACGAAAAACAAAATAAACTTGTTTTCTATTTTACATGTTAATTTCATTTTTTAAAATTGTTTGTTTTTTAACAATACGTACAACAGACGCGCTTTTGTATAGACGAAAATACAAAACTAAAAACGACAAGCCAAACCGGGCCTAATGTTTTGCGTTTGTTTAGTGAATCATTAAATCAGTGCTCTACGTAACATTCATTAAACTACTGTTGCGCTTTGGGTAATCACTATATGTCCTTATTGTTTTTTATTTAATGATTTGTTAGCATTGATTATTTTCTCTTTTTTTGGCGCTAATTTGTTAGTCCCATAAATTAATTATGTTATCACTTGTTATCAATATTATTCAACTATTGCTATAATTAATGAATTGAATATTTTCTAAATTTTTGTATTGAACAATTGTAGTTTGAGTTTTGACCTGTATTTTGTTTGGTGTAACCGTGTCTTTTGGAGCAGTTACATAATTTTCTAGTTGTTACTTTAATTAGTTTTCCTTTAATGGTGATGGTTTAACTGCATATGGAATCATTTTTAATATTTTTCTAATTTAGTGAACCTTTCTTTTGTATTTGATTGAAGTAAACCTTTCCTAATTTGTTCAGTTGAATCCATCCTAAATAAAGGTAGATAATATATGAAAGGGGAAATTAATTTAAAGGACAAAGATTTGTATATTTTTTGTCTCAAGGACACAACCTCAATATTTTTACCACAAGGACAAACATTCTCCTAAAAATTATTCATAAGGACAACAAAACTGCTACCAAGCTAAAAACTGATACCTAAAAACTGCTACCGGTAACTACAAACTGATACCTAAAAACTGCTATCAATGACTAAAAACTGATACCTAAAGAAAGTTGTCCTTCAAGATAAAATATTGAAGGCCCGTCCTTGAGGCAAAAACGTTGAGAAATTTTGTCCTTGACAATAATTTCCTATATATGAAATTACAACAGAGGAACAGTTTGAAAAATAATAATTAAACTTGTGTTAGAGGTCCTCTTGATTTTGTGATGCCAATTAATAAAGGGAAGAAAAAATAATCATCTCTTGATAAAACCAACCCTCATAAACAAGCATTGAAGAGAATCACATGGAAAAGGTTCGCTAAATGGGGCTATGAGGTGGGATTTCTTTTTAATGTTGTTCGTACACCAAGTTTTGAATTTATAATTCATGTGTTTGGTGATTATGGGAGAGGTATGTTATTATTAACATAATTATGTTGTTTAATTCAAGTTTTTATATCTGGTCGAGATCCAAAATTACAGTTGTAATATTTTTTATGAATGTCTCCACCTAATTATCATCATTATCATGTGATGCTATTGAAGGAAGTATTAGATGAAATAGATGTGTTTATTGATTCTTTTAGGTAGCATTGGGAAATTTATGGATGTTCTATTTTATAATTTTTGGACTGATACAAAACATTAGTGCTTGATCAATTTTGTGGTTAATTGTCCAAAAGGAACCATCTTTTTAAAGTCGATTGATGCAACCGAGTATATTAAGGATGCAACTTAATTGTTGGAATGATTAATGAAGTATCTCTTATGTTGGGAGAAGAATATTGTTTTTGTAAGCTTTTTGACCTTACACCTTTTAAAATTTTAAATTAGTAACTAAATTAGTATCATAAAAATGTTGTTTTGTTAAGAGTTTGTACTTGTCTACCTTTGATAGTTGTAGACACAAGACCACATATATCAGTATGTACTTGTCCTAAGAGTTCATCAACTCTTTCGTTGCTCCCACTAAATGGGTGTTTGACCATATTACCTTTAAGAAACGATGTACAAGTATCAATTGATTCGAAGTCAAATGATGGTAGAAACTTTCAGTTTCTTAACTCTTTTAATCGTTTCTTACTAATACGACCTAGTCTACAATGTTAAAGGCAATTGTCACTTATTTTTAACGTATTATTATTTTCAACACCAAATACATGATCCACATTAAGAACATAAATACCACTATTTAAAGCACCAAAACCAACAGTTTTATTTCCATAACAAATATTTATAATATTGTCATACAAGAAACAAAAAATGTAACGACCCGCAATTCCATAAAGTTTAAATTGATAATAAACCACACATGTTCCACTCAAATTTAACGAAAAGAGGATAATTAAGGGAAAGAAAGAAAAAAGAAGACAAAAAGAGAAGAAGAAGAGAACTAAACAATCATAAAATCTCACTACGCAATGGAACAATATATAATATAACAATGATCTTTACAAAAGGAAAAAACTATAATATACATGCATCCACTAGAGTACAAAAAAAATCACTAATCATCAGTCTGGACAGTAATATCAACCTATCCTCACAAATGCTGATAATTTTAAACAACTAATGTAGCAGAAATAAGATAATAACTAGCTATCGATGAACCCTCCTGCTCCAAGCTCCTCCAAAATGCATCCGGAGCTAATATATAAATATACTCGGTCTGACTAGAGCATTAAAAGGGAAGAATGCCCGGATCAGTCTGGTAAACCATCATGAGAAAACACTTCTCAATTGGATTTTAAAGTTATAAAAACCTTTCAAAACAAATGTATCTCGTATGACCATGCCCCACATAAACATAGACGGGTTTTCACCTTACGATAACCAAAACACTTCATATCAAATCCTCTGATATTATAATAGTGTCTAGGATACAAATACATATTATTTATAGCCGAATTTGTTACATTAATTAAATTCCAACATACTAGGCTCTATAATCAAAATAATAAAAGCACGTATTGGAGAATGGATTCTATATAATGACAAGGTATGAGACTACCTTCCGACAATACATCTCTAGAGGGATGCACCCGAGGCTCCAACCTCTACCAACACAGAACCAGACTGCCTATACCATAAATAGTAAATGAATATGACATCACCCTGGACGTTCCCGACCTACCATGGCTACAGCATACACAACAAACCCAAAATATAGAGGGTAATCTAGAAAGGTGATGACTATATCCCACTTAGCCCTGCCGCATCTACCATGTTCTTGCCATTACCGATGTGTGAGGCTTAAGTTAACGTTTTACCTTTCACATGAAAAATCCTACTTTGAATGCCACAATACCATTTCCAACAATACACTAATTGATTTCCACAAAAGTACAACCTCTGAGTTCGTACGTCTTAGAGAAGGGTGTAAGTATAAGAGGGGTTACCTTCTACACCACCAAACAGATGTATGTTTGTAAAAACCAATGTACTTGGTCTTAGAAATGCAATGTCAGACACTCATCCATACAAGTTGTCCAGGCATAGGATAAGCCGAAGACACTCTCCTACTACATCCTGTCGGGAATCAACCCTAGGATTAGTAGCGAGCTGTAACGACCCGATATTTTGGACCATTCGCATCCATTATAAGTGTATAGGTAGACACTCATGCCAGAGTTGAATTGCTCAAAATACCGCGTTGTTAATTTAAATTTGGCAAAACTCAGCATATGCAGTAAATAAATTAATCATAGAATCACAGACACAGAGTAATACAATAATACGCAGCGGAATAGATAAAATAGTAGTTCATGAAGCTACTATATAAACATTAGAGTTAGAAATAAAATACAACAGAATATCTCAAATGCAGTGAAGTCTCCAATACAACAGATGACTTCTCTGAACAAATCAACTAGAAGAGCTGAAAGCTGAGGCGATAGTTGGATCTCCAAAGGAAGCTCCAAACTCCAAGGGTGAGTCTCAAATGCTGTATCACTCGGTCTGACCCGAGCATAAAGCAAAACACAAAACACTCGAGTCAGGATTAACATTCTTATATCAATAAATCCAACTCAAGTGAAATATCAACTGAAATACAAGTAACTTAAAGGATGTTTGGGATAACCATCCTCTAAGGATCTGTAGAACTATCTACAAGGTGAGAATATACACTATGACACCGTGGCCATTTTAAATTTATTTACTTCAAAACCCAAATATCATTTCATTTCAAATATATCTATTTTCCAAAATAGTGTATATATATATATATATTAAATGATTTAAAAAGTAAAGTATTTAATTTCCTCAAGTCTAGCAAATCGATTCAAATCAACTTCAAATTCCAAATTCAAATTTATTCAAAGTTCAATTCATCAATTTAATTCATTTCTAAACAGATCATTTAAATTTTCAATATATTTCAAAGCTTTATTATTCAACATTTTCAAAGTTAAATTTAACGGTTTCCTATAGCTCTTGGTTCAACTTTATTATTATTTAATCAGAGAATATTCACTTAATAAATTCAATATCATTTAACTATCCTTAAATTTCATTCTTACTAAATATTTCCTTAAATTTATTTAAGCAAGAATTATTCATTAAATTATTTAAATAAAACCCAAGTTATAAATCATATCTTAAATCTCAATTTCAATAAGTTTCAAATTGGTTTAATTAAATAAATTTCTTTCCAACCTTAACTTATTCAAATTATTACCAAAATCTATTTTGAAATATAATTTTTATACTTAAACATATCATATGTATTAAATCCATCCTAATTTAAATTAAATAATTTAAGGCTCAACATTTATAAAAACCATATATTTCTTTCCGAAACCATAGAATTCATTTTCAAAATATTTATATATATGGACCAACGGTGTCTGTATATATACATCATATGGTTAAGTGATACAGATATTTATCATTTCAATCCGAAATTTAAATATATACGGGTAGATATCATTTCGACCCGTAATCCCAATTTCAATTCAATTGAAAATCGCTTGGGTTTATCATTTCAACCCATAACGATTTTCTCCAATTCTAAAGTCCGTTCGGGTATGTATCATTTCAACCCATAGTGAATTCTATACTAACAGGGAACTTGCAGAGTGATAACAGATAATATAAAATATAACAACAGGCATATATCATCAATATAAATAACAGATACTGGTGTCAGATGTCATAGGTGAACATATACAGATAATAGTAATAACAGGCATATAAATACTAGATACTGGTGTCAAATGTCACAGGTGAACATATACAAATAATAGTAATAACAGGCATATAAATACTAGATACTGGTGTCAAATGTCACAGGTGAACATATATAGATAATAACATATATAACAATTTAAATAACTACAGCATCATATTTCAATTGTCGTTTCAATTGAAATCAAATTTAAATAATAAAAGAACGTTAATCGTGAGTGATTGCTCACCTTTCGAAGCTAGAGAGGATAAACACTGAAATCGAGTTACACATCCGAACACAAATTCCAAGGCAAAGCTAGATTGGCACGAATCGTCGAGTAAAGCTGATAAATCGAATTGGACGAAATCAAGTCAGAATTGGATTGATGAAGATAATTGATATATAGGTCAACTTATATAAAACTATATATATATATATATAAATATAAAACTATACCAGATTCTAATTTCAAACACCATTTAAATTTAAATATATATCTCTATATATATATTCCAAGGTCTATATAAATCTTAACTCATACAAATTTTTAACTCATAAATTTTTAACTCATATACATATATTAAAAAACAACTGATTACAACTGACTTGTACACATGCAGACAATATAAAATTTCTGTACTAAGTTACAGATATGCAGACTCATATATATATATGTATACAATTGTCCAAAATCTATGTCTTTTTTTTGAAGGGTAAATCGGGCCCAGCCCACAAATACAATCTAAGTTCTTTATCAACAACAGTACCTTATATAAATGAACAGGTATGCAAACTAATATACACAACAAAATATGTGACCTATGTATACCCTTTAGATACCAGACATATGTTCAACAAATGTATAGCAGATCCAATAAATATGTGCAGACCAAATATACATATGCAAACACACTAAAATTAAATAAATGTATAATATCTATAAGATGATATATATACTTACTTATATATACTAAATATATAACTTATTTTTGGTAACCATAGACGGTATACAACTTTATACAACTATATATATATATATTCAACAGATTAATCTTTCATATAAACAGAACTTAACAAAATCAGGTACAACCTAATATAGTATATGTATTACTACTATTATATGTTAATAAACAGAAGTTTGTGAATTCACCTTATATATAGTTGCGAGAAAACATAGTATATGTTGAAATCGATATATATACAAAGTATAAGTATAAATTAATATTATATATACCGGGACCAATGCTTATACAATAGGCAGACATATGATACCATATACTCAAAACAAAACTCAGGTGCCTTATGACAATAACTATATATATATACACACTGGGAGATATAAACAAACATATAAACGTGTACAAAACTTACACAAACTCTGTATAAACAAATATATATAGCCAATATATAAACAAAATTCTTTAAATAAGGATTTGGAGGGCTCAAAGGCTTTCAGATTTAAAAATTAAAATAAAACTAAAAATATATGTGAATAATAGCAAAACATATATACATACATGGTAACATTAATCATACGACAACCACTTTATATATACAGAAAAACTTATATCCACTGAAAAGCAATAACAGATTTGACTATAAAAGCCCATGTGTTTGAACACGTATACAAGACCTTAATATATATACTTCAACTCTAAACAACTGCTACTGATATATATATAATTAACAAACGTATAAACTTAGATATAAAAAGGTACATAAATGCATACTTACATCTATGCAATAGAGAGGGGTGATGGTTGTCGCTAACCCCGGAAGGAAGAGACACGGGTGGAATAGTGCAGTCGATGGCCGCAAGGCACGTGTACAAGGCGAGTTAAAGATGGGAAGGTGAGCAGAAGCATGAGCTTGGTTTTCGGGAGAAAAGGTGAAGGCCGGTGGGTATGGGTTGTAGGCTGGAGGTGAAGGGGACTTGGATTTGATCGGTTTCTGGTGGTAGAGGCCAGAGAACGGAGGAGGTGGCGGGTTGTTGTGTTGTGGCGATTTACAGTGGAAGTGGAGATGCGGATATTGGGTTCGGCGAAGAGTAATAGTGAGTGTGCAGGAGAGGAGATAGAGAATGTAGAGGAAAAGAACGAATGCAAAAGAAATGAAAAACAAATGAAAGAGAAATGAAAATATACGTGCACCCAGAAGACGTTTGTCTTTTCAGATTTTTGACTTTTGAGTGTCAAAACCGTCGAATATAAAAGGACACAGGTTATATATGTGATTAACACAATAAGCTGAACCAGATGGAGGACACAGAATTGCAAATGGATCCAATTTGGCGAATCGACACATTTTGCATTCTGTTGATTTCGTCGTGCACCGGACTCCGAAATACACCGATGAATACATCATAGTGATCAGGGCGATGAGACGGACAAGAGGAAACAGAATTATCTGTGTCAGGACCTTCCTATCAAAAGTCCATACGGACCGTGATATACGTTGCTATTCAGTACGGAAAAATCCAAACGGAGGTAGAAACATTCGAATTTCGCGAAACGAATTTCACAGTCAGATTCAGAGTGATCTGAATAAATTTTCTCCTGTTGACATATTTTGGTTTCGGAAAACTTTTAAATTTACTGTTATTAACCGGTTTGATTTGAAATGAAATTTCACAGAAAAATAAACTTCAATATTATCAGATGAAAATTTACCAGTTGCTATATTAAAATAGACGTATTCCAAATAGTAAATTTTTATTTTCAAATTTTATTGTTTAAAATTTCACAAATTTCCCGTTAAATATACTTTTAAAACCATTAAATTTTGCGGGTCGTTACACTCTCCCCCGCTCAAAACTTTTCGTCCCCGAAAAGGAAGGTGGTAGGAGAATAGAACAACCAGAAATAAAAGTAGATTGAAAGTCAAGATTAAACAATTAATTTGAACTATATAAATTTTACTTAAATTTGAAAACTTCATTTGCAATTCAATTGTCTTATATACTTTAAAACTTTTTCAAGACCCATTTGCAAAATTTCTTGCTTCCTTTACAATTACCATTTATATGCTTAAATAACAACTTTATAGATATATGAAAACTATTTGAAACAATTATTTACATTATTACTTATATTTACAAAGAAGCTATTAAATCCATAATTCATAAATTTATTAATTTATCTCAAGATACTTTTCAACATTATTAATAAATCAATAATCATTTCTTTAAATATGTTGTATTTAATTAATAACTTCTAAAATATTTAACACTAAAATTTTCTATTTATAACACTATATTTTATATATATATATATATATTAAACCATATAGTATATAAATAAACAATACTTAAAAAGGATATAGTCAACAAGGAGAAGAAGGAGGATTTGGAAAAGCAGAATATAGATGAATAAATAAAGCTGAGCAGATAAGGTAGATTCAAGGAGTATTATCGGGCATGAATAGTTAAATTAGAACCATAAGGGTTTTGATTCCAAATATTGATACAAAATTTTCTTTGTTGGAAATACTTTTATTATAAAATACCTTTATAACGAAACAAATTTTCATTCGAAAATACTTTTATAACTCGGTGTTTCAACAAGTTTATCCTTGTTCCTGTAGACTCTGGTAGTGCGTTGATCAGGCGCAAAACTAGAATTCTCCAGGTACTTAGTAGACCTGTTTCAACACCCAGTGAAAATACTCGAAAAACCTTTAAAAACAGATATGGAAAGTACAATCCAAACAAAAACGAACAAATCATGGATCGCAGATACACAATGGTTACGCCTGGGTCCCCCAGGAAACATCCGTACCTTTTAAGCATTCACTGCCTTGCGAATTTCGCCATGCAACAAAACGGTGGACCGTAGGATACATAAAAATGGTTATGCCTGGATCCCCCAGGAAACATCCATACCCCGTAAGCAATCTCTGCCTTGCGGATTACGCCACTAACACGACCATAGATCGTAGATACACAATGGTTACGCCTGGATCCCCCAGGAAACATCCGTACCTTTTAAGCAATCACTGCCTTACGAATTACGCTATGCAGTCGAGTTCGTAAGACCATGGGTAACGCCATGGAATTCGAAGGACACTCGAGTATCATATCCGGAAAACCAAAAATCAGAGAGAATAATATCGATAGAATGAATCCAAGATGTGGCCACAAATCGGATATCAAGCAGAAGGCACTTTCCATATCTTTACTTCGAAAATATGTATCATATAGTACCTTTTCAAATCACTTTCAAATATCGTACTTATATAAAATCCATTATATATAAGATTTAATTTTCAAATCAAATACTTTCCAAAATCAATAGTATATCAAATCATACTTATATAGACTTCAATTATATAAGATTTCACTTTCAAATTGAGTACCTTTTCAAATCTATAGTTTTCGAATCAATTTCATACTCATACAAATCATTTTTATATAAGTTCGACAACTCCCAAATCAAGTGTTTAGTAACATAAGGTTCTCAAATTTAAATTTGTTTCAATATTAGTTCAATTTCAAAATCATATACAATTTCACCAAATTATTTTCTTCTCAAATTAAATATCTTTAGTTTCAAAGTTTCCAAAATAATAGATTTTTGAAAATAAATCCAAATTTCCAAATCAATATAATTTAAGTCAACCAATTCATTTCCAAAATCAAATGTTTTCAAAATCATCTTATACTTACGTAAGGTCCGTCTTATATAAGGATCAAATTTTCCAAAATAAATTTCGCTGTATGAAGAGCCATATGGGATTTGAATATCTTTGCTTTTATAGGTTATATATCTTTGTAATTTAAATTGGAAAAGTAAGCAAAGATATTCTAACCCGACAGCTTTCAATTTCAGTGTCAAAATATATCACTGATATTAGAATAAAAGATGTACACACGTCATCATTTCGCAAAATCACATTTGATCGCTCGCTCGATCACACAAGTTCGCTTTCGAACTAGTATTGTCCATTCGATTTCCCTAATGCGGACTTCGATATGGTTTCTCGACTAGAAGCCATCAGTCTCCTTGCATAGCCATATACTACGATAGAGAATTCTAGAATCAAGCCCAAAATCCATATCAAATATTCGCCATCAAGAATCGAATGAAAAATCCTAACACGAAATGGTGTAATTCACCTCGAACTTGTGTACTCAAACCTGGATCAAATTAATTATGCGAATAAAACAGCATACGTACAAATTATATATTTATTCCAACTTGTTAAATATATAGTTTCATAAAGATGTTACTAAATTAAAACATTTAGCTAAATTTTATTCAAAATATATTGAAGACCAAATTCTTTTCAAAACATTTCAAATCTAAATTTCATATTAGAAAAATTTAAAATTGCCCTATTCATTTACTTAACAAAACATTTTCCACTTATCTAAATCATATTACTACATACTTTAACATACATACCAAACTTATATACTATATACTTTTCAAAATTTCTTAGTTTTGAAAAGTTAACCTTGATTTGGAAGTGCTCGAACCTTCAAAATAGTTGAAGAAATCATTTTAAAATTCAAGAGTTGGAAATTAGCAACAAATCAGTAAATCAATTTTAATAGATAGGGTTATATCAAATCCAAAACTCGAGGACTGAACACCGGCTTACTTCAAATCATTTCAAATATACATACATATATCCTTTGAATATCAAATCTTACTTCGGAATTTGAAATCAAAATTGGTTTCGCAAAATCACTCGCATAGCAATGCTACTAGAGTGGCCTATCCCTCACTCTGAAACTCAAAAATCAATGTCGATGATGCGTGCACTCATCACCGAAATTATTTTCCAGCGACATAAGTGAGTTCTGGACTTCTATTTTCTCAAACTTCTTTTGAAATTTCTTTGAAATCATTCGAAACTTATTAAGATCATTTGAAACGTTTCTTATTCGGAAAATGCTTTTAAATCATATTATTATTATATATTTCAAAATCTTAAAACCAATTTCAAAATACCGGAGTTCAATTCTCGAATTTCAAATTTAAAATCCTTTAGTCATAAATCATTTTTTTTAGATGAATCAAATTTGTTATATAATTTTTCAAGATTACAAATCCTTTCGAAACCTCAAATTCTCATTTTTAAAAGGGTTTATAATCTTTATCGAAAACATTTCACTTTTATATATAGAATATAATAATTTCGATATATAAAACAATTTCTAAATACGAATAAACCCGATTTTTCAAAAGGATGATTCAAAAATGGATTTCAAAACAGAGATGATATTCAAATTAGAGGTATTCTAATCAAATTAGATTCTGATTCGAAGATAAGTTCGAACGAAAATGAGATAATCAATTACAAAACAAATAATGGATATACTTATATAAATCGCGGGCGACCTTAACCGGTCAACCGTGATTTCAAAATAAGATCAGTGCAGAATTCTGAGGCAAATCGACATTCGATCGCCGGAGATAGAATTCGACATAACAAGAGATAGCAGCATCTAAACCAAGGGATATATAAATCTCCGGTGAATCGATGCCAATTGTAAAGGAGTTTCACCCCTTTACAAAACATTCAAAGATCGGCGGGATCGCCTATTCTTATAAAGATCATTCGAAGTGGAGTTATGGGATACTCCAGAATCAAAAGAATACCAATAGAGAGAGACAAGAATGAATTTTGGAACCGTATGGAACGTTCCAAAGTTCAAAGGAAATCGAGTCAAAAGGAAGAGATTAAACTCGAACGAAAGTGATTCTGTAAATAAATTTACAATATATGCTAAGTTTTGCCTAGAGCCAAAGCTCTGATACCAACTGTAACGACTCGATATTTTGGACCATTCACATCCATTATAAGTGTATAGGTAGACACTCATGCCAGAGTTGAATTGCTCAAAATACCGCGTTGTTAATTTAAATTTGGCAAAACTCAGCATATGCAGTAAATAAATTAATCATAGAATCACAGACACAGAGTAATACAATAATACGCAGCGGAATAGATAAAATAGTAGTTCATGAAGCTACTATATAAACATCAGAGTTAGAAATAAAATACAACAGAATATCTCAAATGCAGTGAAGTCTCCAGTACAACAGATGACTTCTCTGAACAAATCAACTAGAAGAGCTGAAAGCTGAGGCGATAGTTGGATCTCCAAAGGAAGCTCCAAACTCCAAGGGTGAGTCTCAAATGCTGTATCACTCGGTCTGACCCGGGCATAAAGCAAAACACAAAACACTCGAGTCAGGATTAACATTCTTATATCAATAAATCCAACTCAAGTGAAATATCAACTGAAATACAAGTAACTTAAAGGATGTTTGGGATAACCATCCTCTAAGGATCTGTAGAACTATCTACAAGGTGAGAATATACACTATGACACCGTGGCCATTTTAAATTTATTTACTTCAAAACCCAAATATCATTTCATTTCAAATATATCTATTTTCCAAAATAGTATATATATATATATTAAATGATTTAAAAAGTAAAGTATTTAATTTCCTCAAGTCTAGCAAATCGATTCAAATCAACTTCAAATTCCAAATTCAAATTTATTCAAAGTTCAATTCATCAATTTAATTCATTTCTAAACAGATCATTTAAATTTTCAATATATTTCAAAGCTTTATTATTCAACATTTTCAAAGTTAAATTTAACGGTTTCCTATAGCTCTTGGTTCAACTTTATTATTATTTAATCAGGGAATATTCACTTAATAAATTCAATATCATTTAACTATCCTTAAATTTCATTCTTACTAAATATTTCCTTAAATTTATTTAAGCAAGAATTATTCATTAAATTATTTAAATAAAACCCAAGTTATATATCATATCTTAAATCTCAATTTCAATAAGTTTCAAATTGGTTTAATTAAATAAATTTCTTTCCAACCTTAACTTATTCAAATTATTACCAAAATCTATTTTGAAATATAATTTTTATACTTAAACATATCATATGTATTAAATCCATCCTAATTTAAATTAAATAATTTAAGGCTCAACATTTATTAAAACCATATATTTCTTTCCGAAACCATAGAATTCATTTTCAAAATATTTATATATATGGACCAACGGTGTCTGTATATATACATCATATGGTTAAGTGATACGGATATTTATCATTTCAATCCGAAATTTAAATATATACGGGTAGATATCATTTCGACCCGTAATCCCAATTTCAATTCAATTGAAAATCGCTTGGGTTTATCATTTCAACCCATAACGATTTTTTCCTATTCTAAAGTCCGTTCGGGTATGTATCATTTCAACCCATAGTGAATTCTATACTAATAGGGAACTTGCAGAGTGATAACAGATAATATAAAATATAACAACAGGCATATATCATCAATATAAATAACAGATACTGGTGTCAGATGTCATAGGTGAACATATACAGATAATAGTAATAACAGGCATATAAATACTAGATACTGGTGTCAAATGTCACAGGTGAACATATACAGATAATAGTAATAGCAGGCATATAAATACTAGATACTGGTGTCAAATGTCACAGGTGAACATATACAGATAATAACATATATAACAATTAAATAACTACAACATCATATTTCAATTGTCGTTTCAATTGAAATCAAATTTAAATAATAAAAGAACGTTAATCGTGAGTGATTGCTCACCTTTCGAAGCTAGAGAGGATAAACACTGAAATCGAGTTACACATCCAAACACAAATTCCAAGGCAAAGCTAGATTGGCACGAATCGTCGAGTAAAGCTGATAAATCGAATTGGACGAAATCAAGTCAGAATTGGATTGATGAAGATAATTGATATATAGGTCAACTTATATAAAACTATATATATATATATATATAACTATACCAGATTCTAATTTCAAACACCATTTAAATTTAAATATATCTATATATATATATATATTCCAAGGTCTATATAAATCTTAACTCATACAAATTTTTAACTCATAAATTTTTAACTCATATACATATATTAAAAAACAACTGATTACAACTGACTTGTACACATGCAGACAATATAAAATTTCTGTACTAAGTTACAGATATGCAGACTCATATATATATATGTATACAATTGTCCAAAATCTATGTCTTTTTTTTTGAAGGGTAAATCGGGCCCAGCCCACAAATACAATCTAAGTTCTTTATCAACAACAGTACCTTATATAAATGAACAGGTATGCAAACTAATATACACAACAAAATATGTGACCTATGTATACCCTGTAGATACTAGACATATGTTCAACAAATGTATAGCAGATCCAATAAATATGTGCAGACCAAATATACATATGCAAACACACTAAAATTAAATAAATGTATAATATCTATAAGCTGATATATATACTTACTTATATATACTAAATATATAACTTATTTTTGGTAACCATAGACGGTATACAACTTTATACAACTATATATATATATATATATATATTCAACAGATTAATCTTTCATATAAACAGAACTTAACAAAATCAGGTACAACCTAATATAGTATATGTATTACTACTATTATATGTTAATAAACAGAAGTTTGTGAATTCACCTTATATATAGTTGCGAGAAAACATAGTATATGTTGAAATCGATATATATACAAAGTATAAGTATAAATTAATATTATATATACCGGGACCAATGCTTATACAATAGGCAGACATATGATACCATATACTCAAAACAAAACTCAGGTGCCTTATGACAATAACTATATATATATACACACTGGGAGATATAAACAAACATATAAACGTGTATACAAAACTTACACAAACTCTGTATAAACAAATATATATAGCCAATATATAAACAAAATTCTTTAAACAAGGATTTGGAGGGCTCAAAGGCTTTTAGATTTAAAAATTAAAATAAAACTAAAAATATATGTGTATAACAGCAAAACATATATACATACATGGTAACATTAATCATACGACAACCACTTTATATATACAGAAAAACTTATATCCACTGAAAAGCAATAACAGATTTGACTATAAAAGCCCATGTGTTTGAACACGTATACAAGACCTTAATATATATACTTCAACTCTAAACAACTGCTATTGATATATATATAATTAACAAACGTATAAACTTAGATATAAAAAGGTACATAAATGCATACTTACATCTATGCAATAGAGAGGGGTGATGGTTGTCGCTAACCCCGGAAGGAAGAGACACGGGTGGAATAGTGCAGTTGATGGCCGCAAGGCACGTGTACAAGGCGAGTTAAAGAGGGGAAGGTGAGCAGAAGCATGAGCTTGGTTTTCGGGAGAAAAGGTGAAGGCCGGTGGGTATGGGTTGTAGGCTGGAGGTGAAGGGGACTTGGATTTGATCGGTTTCTGGTGGTAGAGGCCAGAGAACGGAGGAGGTGGCGGGTTGTTGTGTTGTGGCGATTTACAGTGGAAGTGGAGATGCGGATATTGGGTTCGGCGAAGAGTAATAGTGAGTGTGCAGGAGAGGAGATAGAGAATGTAGAGGAAAAGAACGAATGCAAAAGAAATGAAAAACAAATGAAAGAGAAATGAAAATATACGTGCACCCAGAAGACGTTTGTCTTTTCAGATTTTTGACTTTTGAGTGTCAAAACCGTCGAATATAAAAGGACACAGGTTATATATGTGATTAACACAATAAGCTGAACCAGATGGAGGACACAGAATTGCAAATGGATCCAATTTGGCGAATCGACACATTTTGCATTCTGTTGATTTCATCGTGCACCGGACTCCGAAATACACCGATGAATACATCATAGTGATCAGGGCGATGAGACGGACAAGAGGAAACAGAATTATCTGTGTCAGGACCTTCCTATCAAAAGTCCATATGGACCCTGATATACGTTGCTATTCAGTACGGAAAAATCCAAACGGAGGTAGTAACATTCGAATTTCGCGAAACGAATTTCACAGTCAGATTCAGAGTGATCTGAATAAATTTTCTCCTGTTGACATATTTTGGTTTCGGAAAACTTTTAAATTCACTGTTATTAACCGGTTTGATTTGAAATGAAATTTCACAGAAAAATAAACTTCAATATTATCAGATGAAAATTTACCAGTTGCTATATTAAAATAGACGTATTCCAAATAGTAAATTTTTATTTTCAAATTTTATTGTTTAAAATTTCACAAATTTCCCGTTAAATATACTTTTAAAACCATTAAATTTTGTGGGTCATTACATGAGCAGTCCTTGCATCGAAGATTTTCAGAATGAAGCACTACTACTACCATATATATAATATGGTATCGCGAGGTTGGTGGCAAGCAACCCTACATCATGCAGATCTCCGTGTTTAAAAATCATCATCTTTAACAAATCTGCACTTTCGAACGCATACATTGGTTCGTAGTGGTTTTCGAATAAATCCAATCCCAGTCTCTCCGGACCAATAATCGATAAGAGGCCCTCAACCTCATATGGAAACAAAGTCTCGTATACTTATCACGTTTCCAACTCTCGACTTGGTATCCTTCGGCCAAGAAAAAAGCTCGGTAGATTGGTGCACTATAGTCACTCCGCCCTACTCGAATCATCATTCTTAACACCAAACGATAATCAAGCCTACTCAGTTGGCCTCGTACTAAGTGCACGACTAACTAATTCCAATATCAAGTCAAGGAACCAAAAATGGCCAAAAATACAATCTAGTGCACAAGCAGTCACTAGGCCTGTTTAATTAATCTTTTATTAATTAAATCACTTTTCAAATATTTACCACAAAATATCTTTAAAAAGATATATTCTCAAAACTATTTTAATCTTTCGATATTTGGCAAACATTTCATATACTTATTTCAATGGTATAAGTAATTATTTACTAACACTACCATTTTGGAGACACATTAAATTAATTTCTATAATCGTGCAACTCCCGAGTTCATACGCCTCAGGACGAGTATTAAGTATAAGAAGCGATGCTTCCTATACGACTCTGTGCAGTTAAAGCGCTCGGCAGATTCAATGCGGCGGAGGTGCAAAAAGTCATAACGGGGATACAGCATGGAAATAGAAGGATATAGCGGATGACTCTAAAATAGCATATAAAACTCATACTTAATGTTTTTACAAATATATAAATGGTAATTAAATGAAAAGTTAACATTCAACTGAATTATAATTAATACATAAATAATTTTAAATAAAAACATGTGCGAATATACTGTAAATAAAAGTAAAACTGCTATATAACATAACCGAATTAAGTAGAATATTAGCGTATTTTCATTTTTGAAAAAATATATTAAAAATTCAATTAAGTAAATTGATTTCATAATTACTATAATGTATAAATGCCATTTTTCAATTCAGTTCTTTTAAAGAAGATATAACGGAAATAGCGGAATATAATGGGAATAACGGGATATAGCGGAAATAACATGGCTTAAAGCAGAAAGGCTATATTTGAGGCTGTATGGAGAAATCGTAGCAGTTGAAATCCGATATGAGATACGAGTATATATGCACGTCTAGATGGACCTGTATTTTATCGCTAAGCCATATTTTTATAACGTAGCTATTAAAAAACAATGACAAAAAAATTAGTGCAATGATAGCTTGCCTTATCAACACATTCAAATATAGCCAATTGCCTCATGAATTGGTTCGGCGTACATGAATAGTAATATCCGACCTATAACAAACTAAGAATAATGTTCTACATACTCCTTTTAGTTTAAACCAATTATTTTGTCAAACTGTATTGTACATGAGCTTATGTCAAACTATTTTATCAATGCTTTCTCTATGTGTTTTGATGTTATGTTTAATTTTTGTGTACATAATTTTATTTTGTCGTTAAACTTTTAAAGTCCACGCATGGTTAACTCAGATACATATGTTGCCTAACAGATTATAAATCACCTTGCGAAAATTATGTACTTTATATTGCATAGATTTAAGTTTAAGCTATCATTTAATCAAATATATCGTCTGCAAAATTTGTTATTTAGCTTGGTCACTTATCATCTATGCTAAATAACTCATAGCTATTGTTATACTCAGACTTTCACGCTTGTTTAATAAACATGATTTTTTATGGACTATGACCTCAAAGTTTGGCTAGCCATTTAGCCTTAAGTGACCGTGACTCAACGATATCCCTAAGTTTTACTTTTATTTGAAAACTATAAATTTGATCGCCTAGTTAATGCTGGTAAGGGTGAGGTAAAATATAGAAGGAATCATGAGAATTGTCATGTAATTGGATTACGCTTAAATTTACGGGTTTGTAAGCGCAATATATGAATTACTTTTGTTCATTACTTCTTATCAATTAATTTGATTTGGGAGCCTAAAGTACAATTATCCATACTTAGTTGTATTAGAGTCATCCATTGTTGATTTCTTTGATATATTGTATATTTTGAGACTCAGATTATTTTTAACATTTGGCATTCTAAGAAAGTTGGAGATTTTATAATGGATTCGAATTATTTACTAAGATTGGTTGTATGTATTGAGAATTTGTGCATAAGAAAATGTAACTTCAAATTCTTACTCCTACCATTGAATATTTTATATCACAATATAATATATATTTGATTATAACCTGTTTTTCTTACAAAGAGTTTGGGTCTCGTCATGCTTAATATAAATTGTGTTAAAGCATCTTCAACCCAGCATTAATTTTGATGTAATGTCAAGTCATATCAACAATTAGAAAATGTCTTTTATAATACTTTCTCCAATGCTAATGCAATTTAAAATTCTAAGATGACATTGTGAATTGCAATGTCTAGTTTTGGATATTGCACATCACAATGTGAAGTATTAGACCTAAGTAATTATTAATAAATTATATAAATTACTTTAATTGCCTATGAATAATAGAATAATGACATGTATGCAAAAAAATAACCACTTTTGACATATGCATTGGAGAGAAATTGTAAATGCCATTGTCACATGTGGAGACGTTGAATTAACACTGTCTACAACCTATTGACACATAAGCTTTACACGATGGTATTTGTGAAATGGGTAAGAGATGCTCTTAGTGGCTTTATTGCAATTTAGGGATTCAGAGTTAATCCCAGAGTTTAACTTTCATGAATTCGTATGGGAAATTCAAATGAATCTTATTTGGTCCCTATTAAATGCTTTTGGCCCACCCGACCAACTGCCCAGAAAAGATTCCATTACAGTCCTTTTCTCTCTTAACTTTTTCTGATTTTTTTATTTCTTTTTTAATCCATTAGTATAATTTTTCTCCCTATAAATTTCGTTCATCAACAGGAAGAAAAACCTCTTCCTCTTCTCTCTTCCATCGTCCTCAATTCCTTCCAGTGTTACGACATGCGCTTCGCGCGTGAATTGTTTTCGTTATAAATTGTATATGTTTAAATCAGTCAAAAAAATGATTTTTTTATTTTCAAGTGATATTAAGATTTGTATATTTATAAAGAAGTATTTTGAATTTATAAAGGAAGTTTGATTTTAAATTCTATTTTTAAAAGCGTTTTAAATTTGTAAAGCATGTTTAATTGTTAAATCCTACTTTTATTGGCGTTTGAATTTGTAAAAGAAGTTTAATATTATATCCTATTTTTAAATGATCAAGATTTGATAATATATAGATGGGTGTTTTTGGTAGTTCATGTTGATACAAAAAAGTGCGACAACAAAGCTATTACAACTATTATTAAAGATATGAGCCGTTCCACCCAATGAAAGAAGGGTGCTACCGTTAGCACCTATTATTTTTCTTCCGACGACCATTAAAATTATATTAGACATCAATATTTTATAAATACTTCTGACCATCATATTATATTCTTTCACTCAACCTTACCCAACCCCATCTCTCATCTCTTCTCAACATATCTTGTATATTTCTCAAAAAATTCGAACCCTAAACCCAAAAGAATATATCTCTTTTTGCCAAATAGATGATGTAAGATGAAAATTTAGCGGATAATCACAATTATGATGAACACAATGATGTTAGTTTTCTTTTCATGTGTTTAAGTTTATTTTTCTTCAACAAACAAATCATAGGTTCATTGTTCGAAGTTTTTGATTCTTCAACAAATCAATCAATCATGACCAATTCAACTGCGATTTGAAAATCTAAAGTTCAAAAAAAAATGAAAAATGAATGTTTACTCAATGACTATATAGGTGGTTGAAGATGGTGAGGTTTTGACTTGCTAACAAACGACTTGACTTCTTCATTTTTACTTTCGACGACGGTGTTCATTTTGAAAGAAAAAGAGAAATAAGTATTTTGAATTCTGAATACACGTTCAGATGAAAAAATGGTATTTGATCTTAGGAAAGTAGAAATGTAATTATTTAAGGTAGCCTTTATTTTTGGTCGGTAGAAGTAAGAAAACCTGAATTTCAATAGTAGCACAGTTAAAAATTGAAATTGTTCCTTCTATCCCAAATTCCATCAGTAATAATTGTTGAAATTAATTGCATGGTTGAATGAAAATGAGAAAATTCAACCTTTGAAGGTAAATTTAATTCCATAAGTTGGAGAAGTCTAAGATGGAAAAAGATACGCAACAGCAATTACAGCCACATGCCTTGCTAACAATAATGATGTAACGACCCGTAATTTTTAATAATTTTATAACGTATTTAATTGAATTTTTGAGAAATTTTAAATCGTAATATTTTGAAATAAAAATTTATTATTTGGAATACGTCTATTTAAACATAGCAAATGGTAAATTTTCAATTAATAATAGGAAAGTTTATTTTATTGTGTAATTTTATTTCAATTCAAATCAGTTAAAAATTGATGATAATAAAACGTTTTCCAAACTTAAATATTTGTATATAATAAATTTCTAAATCATCTTCTGAGTAAGACGTCATCTTTCGTTTTTCTAAATTTGGACTCCTATTGCTCCGTTTATCTAAATTCTGACAAAATAGCAGCATTTTCGGTACCGATTATCGACTTTTGATCGGATGATCGTACCACTGATATCTATGTACCGTTTTGATCGTCTCGTCGTGCTGATCTCAATGGTATATTTATTTCGGTATTTTGATATCCGGTACGCGACGGAAACAATAAACTGTTCGTTGTAATGGTACCATAAATTGTGACTTTACTGTTTCCTTCGGTTTCAAAATTTGAAGCGTGCAGCGGGACCACAATAATAATTAGCTTTAATATTTGTCAGCTAAATCAATGAGGGACTGTTACCATTTCATTTATTTGTGTACGTTTTCGTTTCAATTAGTGTACACACCACGGTTCCTTTTATAACTTCATCGCCCAGAAAACTTGTTTATTTCTTTCCCCTTCTATCTTCATTTTTCCCAGATTCACCGTGAACCGTCCTCTCCTCCTCTACTTTATTTTTGCCTGCTTTCCTTCACGAACCTTTTGCCCAAGCTTTTTCCCTTCCGCCCATCATCTTCTAGTATTCCGTTCTCATCGTCCTCCCCCTCCACCAAGCCTTTCTCCGCTCTCTCTCTCTCTCTCCTCTCACCCAGCCCCTGCCTTGTAGCCTACCCATCAAACCCGACCTCAACACCCTCACGTCACAGCTTTGCCTCCTCAGTTATTATATAGGTATTTGCATGATCGGTTGATATATATTAGTTTTGTTGTTTATGTTTATACAAGTGCAAGTTATAAAGAGGTTATAATATGAAGATTTATGTTAGCATAATTACGTATGCTGTAGAGTAATATGGGTAAAATAATAAAAAGGTTTTATTTCAATTATATCAATATAATTTTACATATTATCTTAATATAGTATATTATAGCATATTGGGTTATCTGCGTGAGTATATTTATATATGCTGTGAGTGTTATGTGTATAACAAATAAAGGTATAGATTTTATATATTAATATAAAATTACATGTAAAGTAAACTATTCTGTTACAAAGAAGAAAAATTAATTTAAATGTATATTACGTGATGTTATAGACATAACAGAGCTGTTGATGTTGTATTTTAAGTATACATATGAGAATTTGATTATTTGCATGTGTACTTGGTATTGTTTTACTTGTCTATATACACGGGTGATGCTTCATTGCCTGTATGTATGATGTTTCATTTGCCCGAGTATTTTGTGTTTCAATGTCTTTGTAACTTGTTTTGGAAACCTGTAGATTTAGGTTGTCGTTTTGTTATAA
The DNA here is from genome assembly GCA_030737815.1 of Allium fistulosum. Taxonomy (NCBI): domain Eukaryota; kingdom Viridiplantae; phylum Streptophyta; class Magnoliopsida; order Asparagales; family Amaryllidaceae; genus Allium; species Allium fistulosum. Next base: position 475,764,690 of record CM060904.1, read on the forward strand.
AGAGTGTATATTGATTTTTATAAGTAGCGTTTTGATAATATATATAATTCATATAAATTTTCAGTATTTATTAGTATAGTTATGGTCTGCATAGTGTTAGTCTATATACAAAGTATTATATATAATTAGCCGGGTTGAATATAAAATATATGTAAGTATATGTAGTGTATATTTATGTATATTTTTATATAAACTTTCAAATCTGTTAGAAGTAACTAAGTTATACTTATTTATACCGTTGTAAGTTTATAAAGTTATAAATGTTGTTTGTTTAAAATATAATATAAGCCCTGTGTCAATATATATTAAGTCTGTAGTATAGGTTGATCTGTTGATATATAGTATATATATTGCTCTGACTTATATATTTTATAAGTTGTATAAATGTATACGTTGTATAAATGTATACTTATTTTATAAGTATGGGTAAATATAAATTTGAAAGTAAATATATGTTCTCAATTGATTTCAGAAAATAACATATATATTTAGTTAAATCTATATCAACTGATTCAAATGCTCTCATCGATTTCCCTTTTTCAGCTTTGTCCGTCGTGCCTATTTTCTTCATCGAATCATGTCCATCTAGCGTTACTTGGGTTTCGTGGGTCATTCTTTGTCAAATCTATTCTAGCCTCAAAAGGTGAGCAATCACTCACGATTAACTTTCTTTTATTTATTAAATTTGATTTCAATTGAAACGACAATTGAAATATGCTGATGTAGTTATTTAAATTGTTATATATGCTATTATCTGTAAATGTTCACCTGTGAGATATGACACCATATCCTATTGTTTATATTATATTGTCATTTATGATATATGCATGTTATTATTATCATTATCATATCTGTTATCACTCTGCAAGTTCCCTGTCAGTATAGAATTCACTATGGGTTGAAATGATACATACACGAACGGACTTTAGAATAGGAGAAAATCATTATGGGTTGAAATGATAAACCCAAGCGATTTCCATTGAAATTGAATTTGGGATTACGGGTCGAAATTATATCTACCCGTATATACTTAAATTACGGATTGAAATGATAAATATCCTTGACTATAGGATAGGAAATTATATACAGGCACCGTTGGTCCCTTTAAAATATTTTGAAAATAAATTCTATGGTTTTGGAAAGAAATATATGGTTTTAATAAATGTTGATTCTTAAATTATTATATATAACTGGTAATGATACATATAGATTTAATAATGATATTTAATTTAATTAAGATGGATTTAATACATATAATATGGTTAAGTATTTAAATTTATGTTTCAAAATAGATTTCGGTAAAAATTTGAATAAGTTAAGGTTGGGAAGATAATTTTATTTAATTAAACCGATTTGAAACTTATTGAAATTGGGATTTAAGATATGATTTATAACTTGGGTTTGATTTAAGTAATTTAATAAATATTTATTGTTTAAATAAATTTAAGGAAATATTTAGTAAAAATGTAATTAAGGCTAGTTAAATGATATTGAATTTATTAAGTGAATATTCCCTGATTAAATAATAAATGAAGTTAAATCAAGAGCTATATGAAACTGTTAAATTTAACTTTGAAATTGTTGAATATTAAAGCTTTGAAATATATTGGAATTTAAATGGTTTATTTTGTGATTCAGATCTGTATTTGAAATCAATATAATTTGAATTTGTTATTTAGAAACTGAATTGAATTAAAATGGAAAATTTTAGATTGAATTAACTTGAAATTTGAGTTGATTTGAATCGATTTGTGAGACTTGAGGAAATTATAAATACTTTACTTTATAAATTATTTAGGAAAATAGATATATTTGAAATGAAATGATATTTGGGTTTAAAGAATAAATTAATTTGAAATGACCATGGTGTTATAGTGTATATTTCTACCTTGTAGATAGTTCCGCAGATCCTTAGAGGATGGTTATCCCAAACATCCTTTAAGTTACTTGTATTTCAGTTGATATTTCACTTGAGTTAGATTTATTGATATAAGAATGTTAATCCTGACTCGAGTGTTTTGTGTTTTGCTTTACGCTCGGGTCAGACCGAGTGATACAGCATTTGAGACTCACCTTTGGAGTTTGGAGCTTCGTTGGAGATCCAACTATCGACTTAGCTTTCAGCTTTTCTAGTTGATTTGTTCAGAGAGGTCATCTGTTGTACTGGAGACTTCACTGCATTTGAGATATTCTGTTGTATTTTATTTCTAACTCTGATGTTTCTATAGTAGCTTCATAAACTACTATTTATTTATTCCGCTGTGTATTATTATATTACTCTGTGTCTGTGATTCTATGATTGATTTATTTATTGTATCTGCTGAGTTTTGCCAAATTTAAATTAACAATCTGATATTTTGAACAATTCAAGTCCAACATGTGTGGATGCGAATGGTTGAAAATACCGGGTCGTTATAGTTGGTATCAGAGCTTTGGCTCTAGGCAAACTTAGCATATATAGTAAATTTATTTGCAGAATCACTTTCGTTCGAGCTTGAATTTCTTCCTCCTTGATTTGGTTTGGACTTTGTAACGTTCCTGCGGTTCTAAAATCCATTATCTTCTCATCCTATTCGTGTCTCTTGATTCTGGAGTATCCCATAACTCCACGTCGAATGATCTCTATAAGAATAGGCGATCCCGCCAATCTTTGGATGATTTGTACAGGGGTGAAACTCCTTTACAATTGGCATTGATTCACCTTATATATCCCTCGGTTTAGATGCTGCTATCTTTTGTTATGTCGAATTCTATCTCTGGCGATCGAATGTCGATTTGCCTTAGATTTCCGCATCGATTATATTTCTGAAGTCATGGTTGACCCGGTTAAGGTCGCTCGTGATTTATATAAGTATATCCATCTACTGTTTTGTATTTAATTGTCTCATTTTCATTCGAACTTATCTTCGAATCAGAATCCTATTTGATTGAGTTCCTTTAATTTGAATCTCTATCTTTGTTTTGAAATCCATTTTTGAATCATCCTTTGAAAAATCGGGTTTGTTTGTATTTTGAAATTGTTTTATATATATCGAAATTTGTATTTTGATAACTATGATTTTATTATATATATAAAAGTGAAAAATGTTTTGTTAAGGATTATATACCTTTTAAAAAAAATAGAATTTTGGGTTTCGAAAGGATTTGTAATTTTGAAAAAATTATATAAGAAATTTGATTTATCTAAAAATGATTTATAACTGAAGGATTTTAAATTTGAAATTTGAGAATTGAACTCCGGTATTTTGAAATTGGTTTTAAGATTTTGAAATATATAATAATAATATGATTTAAAAGTATTTTCCGAATAAGAAATGTTTCAAATGATTTTAATGAGTTTCGAATGATTTCGAAGAAATTTCAAAAGAAGTTTGAGAAAATAGAAGTCCAGAACTCACTTATGTCGCTGGAAAATAATTTCGGTGATGAGTGCACGCATCATCGACATTGATTTTCGAGTTTCAGAGTGGGGGATAGGCCACTTCAGTAGCTTTGCTATGCGAGTGATTTTGTGAAACCATTTTGATTTCAAATTCCGAAGTAAGATTTGATATTCGAAAGATATATGTATATATATATATTTGAAATGATTTGAAGTAAGCTGGTGTTCAGTCCTCGAGTTTTGGATTTGATTTGATATAACCCTATCTTTTGGAATTGATTTACTGATTTGTTGGTGATTTCCAACTCTTGGATTGAAATATGATTTCTTCGACTATTTTGAAGGTTCGAGCACTTCCAAATCAAGGTTAACTTTTTAAAGCTAAGTAATTTTGAAAGGTATAAAGTATATAAGTTTGGTATGTATGTTTGAAGTATGTAGTAATATGATTTAAATTAGTTGAAACTGTTTTGTTAAGTAAATGAATAAGGCTATTTTGAATTTTTCTAATATGAAATTTAGATTTGAAATGTTTTGAAAAGAATTTGGGCTTTAAAATATTTTAAATAAAATTTAGTTTAAATGTTTTAACTTAGTAACAGCTTATGAAACTATATATTTAAAAAGTTGGAATAAATACATAAGTTGTACGTATGCTGTTTTATTCGCATAATTAAATTGATCCAGGTTTGAGTACACAAGTTCGAGGTGAACTACACCATTTCGTGTTAGGATTTTTCATTTGATTCTTGATGGCGAATATTTGATATGGATTTTGGGCTCGATTCTAGAATTCTCTATCATAGTATATGGCTATGCAAGGAGACTGATGGCTTCTAGTCGAGAAACCATATCGAAATCCACATTAGGGAAGTCGAATGGACAATACTAGTTCGAAAGCGAACTTGTGTGATCGAGCGAGCGATCAAATGTGATTTTGCAAAATGATGACGTATGTACATCTTATGTTCTAATATCATTGATATACTTTGACGCTAAAATTGGAAGTTGTTGGGTTGGATATCTTTGTAATTTAATTGGAATTTTTCTTTTATGAAAAACTACTATCAATTTAAAACCATTTTTCAAAACTATTTTTCTTTTATTTTCTTAAACAAATTGTTTTATTCTATTTTACATACAAAACTATTTTACAAAACTATTTTTACAAAATTATTTTATATACAAATCTATTTTACAAAACTATTTTATTTACAAAACTATTCTAAATTCAAAACCTTTTATAAAGCAAAAATGTTCAATCCCATATGGCTCTCTATGCAGCGAAATATATTTTTGAAATTTTTGATCCTGATATAAGATGGACCTTATGTAGGTATAAGATTGATTTTGAAAACCATTGATTTTGGAAATGAATTGGTTGACTTAAATGATATTGATTTAGAAAATTGGATTATTTTCTAAATTTATTATGTTGGAAACTTTGAAACTAAAGATATTTAAATTTAGAAGAAATAATTTGGTGGGATTGTTTATGATTTTGAAACTGAAATAATATTGAAACAAATTGAAATTTGAGAACCTTGTGTTACTAAATACTTGATTTGGGAGTTATCGAACTTATATAAAATTGATTTGTATAAGTATGATGTTGACTCGAAAACTATGGATTTGAAAAGGTACTCAATTTGAAAAGTGAAATCTTATATAATTGAAGTCTATATAAGTGTGATTTGATATACTTTTGATTTTGGAAAGGTATTTGATTTTAAAATTAAATCTTATATATAATGGACTTTATATAAGTACGATATTTAAAAGTGATTTGAAAGGGTACTATATGATACATATTTTCGAAGTAAAGATATGGAAAGTCCATTCTACTTGATATCCGCTTTGTGGCCACATTGTGGATTCATTCTATTGATATTCTCTGATTTTTGGTTTTCCGGATATGATACTCGAGTGTCCATCGATTCCATGGCGTTACCCATGGTCTTACGAGCGCGACTGCATAGTGCAACTGCCTGGCTGAGATGGCCTAGGGGTACGGATTGTTTCCTGGGGGATCCAGGCGTAACCATTGTGTATCCTGCATTTATGTAGGTCGCATTAGTAGCAAAACCGCCTGGCTGAGATGGCCTAGGGGTACGGATTGTTTCCTGGGGGATCCAGGTGTAACCATTGTGTATCCTGCATTCTACTAGTCATCATGGCATAACTCGCAGGGCTGAGAAAGCTTATGGATATGGATTATTTCCTGGGGGATCCAGGCGTAACCATTGTGTATCTGCGAACCATGGTTAGACAAAGGTTTTGTTTGTTTTTTTGTTTGGATTGTACTTTCCATATCTGTTTTTTTTAAGTTTTTCCAGTATTTTCACCGGGTGTTGAAACAGGTCTACTAAGTACTTGGAGAATTCTAGTTTTGCGCCTGATCAACGCACTACCAGAGTCTACAGGAACGAGGATAAACTTGTTGAAACATCGAGTTATAAAAGTATTTTATTATAAAAGTATTTCCAACAAAGAAATTTTGTATTAATATTTGAAATTGAAATCCTTATGGTTTGAATTAATTATTCATGCCTGATACTATTCTTTTGAATCTACCTTATCTGCTCAGCTTTATTTATTGACCTATATTTTGTTTTTCCAAGTCCTCCTTCTTTTCCTTGTTGACTATATCCTTTTAAATATTGTTTATTTATATACTATATGGTTTAATAGAAAAAAAATCAGTGTTATAAATATTTTAGAAGTTATTAATTAAATAAAACATATTTAAAGTAAATGATTATTGATTTATTAGTAATATTTGAAAATTATCTTGAGATAAAAATTAATAAATTTACGAATTATGGATTTAATGTTTTCAAATAGCTCCTTTGTAAATATAAGTAATGATGTAAATAATTGTTTTCAAATAGTTTTCATATATTTATAAGGGTGTTATTTAAACATATAAATGGTATTTATAAAGGAAGCAAGAAACTTTACAAACGAGTTTTGAAAGGTACTAAAGTATTAAAGATAATTGATTTGCAAATGAAGTGTTCAAATGAATATTTCGAAGTAAAATTTTATAAGTTCTTTGTATATATAATTTAAAATATTATATAAATGGAAATATTCCGATTTGCAAAGTTTATAAATGACTACTTATGGATATAATACATGGGTTTAACCAAGTTATTAAATATTAATTAACTTAAATTGAAATTTATACAGTTTTAAATTAATTGTCTATCATTGTCTTTCAATCTATTTTCTTTCTAGTTGTGTCTTTTCTCCTACCTCCTTCCTTTTCGGGGATGAAAAGTTTTGAGTGGAGGAGAGTGTAACGACCCGTAATTTTTAATAATTTTATAACGTATTTAATTGAATTTTTGAGAAATTTTAAATCGTAATATTTTGAAATAAAAATTTATTATTTGGAATACGTCTATTTAAACATAGCAAATGGTAAATTTTCAATTAATAATAGGAAAGTTTATTTTATTGTGTAATTTTATTTCAATTCAAATCAGTTAAAAATTGATGATAATAAAACGTTTTCCAAACTTGAATATTTTTATATAATAAATTTCTAAATCATCTTCTGATTAAGACGTCATCTTTCGTTTTTCCAAATTTGGACTCCTATTGCTCCGTTTATCTAAATTCTGACAAAATAGCAGCATTTTCGGTACGGATTATCGACTTTTGACCGGATGATCGTACCACTGATATCTATGTACCGCTTTGATCGTCTCGTCATGCTGATCTCAACAGTATATTTATTTCGGTATTTTGAGATCTGGTTCGCGACGGAAACAATAAACTGTTCGTTGTAACGGTACCCTAAATTGTGACTTTACTGTTTCCTTCGGTTTCAAAATTTGAAGCGTACAGCGGGACCACAATAATAATTTGCTTTAATAATTGTCAACTGAATCAATGGGGGATTGTTACCATTTCATTTATTTGTGTATGTTTTCGTTTCAATTAGTGTACACATCACGGTTCCTTTTATAACTTCATCGCCCAGAAAACTTGTTTATTTCTTTCCCCTTCTATCTTCATTTTTCCCAGATCCATCGTGAACCGTCCTCTCCTCCTCTACTTTATTTTTTCCTGCTTTCCTTCATGAACCTTTTGCCCAAGCTTTTTCCCTTCCGCCCATCATCTTCTAGCATTCTGTTCTCATCGGCCTCCCCCTCCACCAAGCCGACGACCTTTCTCCGCTCTCTCTCTCCTCTCACCTAGCCCCTGCCTTGTAGCCTACCCATCAAACCCGACCTCAACACCCTCACGTGACAGCTTTGCCTCCTCAGTTATTATATAGGTATTTGCATGATCGGTTGATATATATTAGTTTTGTTGTTTATGTTTATACAAGTGCAAGTTATAAAGAGGTTATAATATGAAGATTTATGTTAGCATAATTACGTATGCTGTAGAGTAATATGGGTAAAATAATAAAAAGGTTTTATTTCAATTATATCAATATAATTTTACATATTATCTTAATATAGTATATTATAGCATATTGGGTTATCTGCGTGAGTATATTTATATATGCTGTGAGTGTTATGTGTATAACAAATAAAGGTATAGATTTTATATATTAATATAAAATTACATGTAAAGTAAACTATTCTGTTACAAAGAAGAAAAGGTAATTTAAATGTATATTACGTGATGTTATAGACATAACAAAGCTATTGATGTTGTATTTTAAGTATACATATGAGAATTTGATTATTTGCATGTGTACTTGGTATTGTTTTACTTGTCTATATACACGGGTGATGCTTCATTGCCTGTATGTATGATGTTTCATTTGCCCGAGTATTTTGTGTTTCAATGTCTTTGTAACTTGTTTTGGCAACCTGTAGATTTAGGTTGTCGTTTTGTTATAAAGAGTGTATATTGATTTTTATAAGTAGCGTTTTGATAATATATATAATTCATATAAATTTTCAGTATTTATACGTATAGTTATGGTCTGCATAGTGTTAGTCTATATACAAAGTATTATATATAATTAGCCGGGTTGAATATAAAATATATGTAAGTATATGTAGTGTATATTTATGTATATTTTTATATAAACTTTCAAATCTGTTAGAAGTAACTAAGTTATACTTGTTTATACCGTTGTAAGTTTATAAAGTTATAAATGTTGTTTGTTTAAAATATAATATAAGCCCTATGTCAGTATATATTAAGTCTGTAGTATAGGTTGATCTGTTGATATATAGTCTATATATTGCTCTGAGTTATATATTTTATAAGTTGTTTAAATGTATACGTTGTATAAATGTATACTTATTTTATAAGTATAGGTAAATATAAATTTGAAAGTAAATATATGTTCTAAATTGATTTTAGAAAATAATATATATATTTAGTTAAATCAATATCAACTGATTCAAACGTTCTCATCGATTTCCCTTTTTCAGCTTTGTCCGTCGTGCCTATTTTTTTCGTTGAATCATGTCCATCCAACGTTACTTGGGTTTCGTGGCTCATTCTTTGTCAAATCTATTCTAGCCTCAAAAGGTGAGCAATCACTCACGATTACTTTCTTTTATTTATTAAATTTGATTTCAATTGAAACGATAATTGAAATATACGGCTGTAGTTATTTAAATTGTTATATATGCTATTATCTGTAAATGTTCACCTGTGAGATATGACACCATATCCTATTGTTTATATTATATTGTCATTTATGATATATGCATGTTGTTATTATCATTATCATATCTGTTATCACTCTGCAAGTTCCCTGTTAGTATAGGATTCACTATGGGTTGAAATGATACATACTCGAACATACTTTAGAATAGGAGAAAATCGTTATGGGTTGAAATGATAAACCCAAGCGATTTCCATTGGAATTGAATTTGGGATTACGGGTCGAAATGATATCTACCCGTATATACTTAAATTACGGATTGAAATGATAAATATCCTTGACTATAGGATAGGAAATTATATACAGGCACCGTTGGTCCCTTTAAAATATTTTGAAAATAAATTCTATGGTTTTGGAAAGAAATATATGGTTTTAATAAATGTTGATTCTTAAATTATTATATATAAATGGTAATGATACATATAGATTTAATAATGATATTTAATTTAATTAAGATGGATTTAATACATATAATATGGTTAAGTATTTAAATTTATGTTTCAAAATAGATTTCGGTAAAAATTTGAATAAGTTAAGGTTGGGAAGATAATTTTATTTAATTAAACCGATTTGAAACTTATTGAAATTGGGATTTAAGATATGATTTATAACTTGGGTTTGATTTAAGTAATTTAATAAATATTTATTGTTTAAATAAATTTAAGGAAATATTTAGTAAAAATGTAATTAAGGCTAGTTAAATGATATTGAATTTATTAAGTGAATATTCCCTGATTAAATAATAAATGAAGTTAAATCAAGAGCTATATGAAACTGTTAAATTTAACTTTGAAATTGTTGAATATTAAAGCTTTGAAATATATTGGAATTTAAATGGTTTATTTTGTGATTCAGATCTGCATTTGAAATCAATATAATTTGAATTTGTTATTTAGAAACTGAATTGAATTAAAATGGAAAAATTTAGATTGAATTAATTTGAAATTTGAGTTGATTTGAATCGATTTGTGAGACTTGAGGAAATTATAAATACTTTACTTTATAAATTATTTAGGAAAATAGATATATTTGAAATGAAATGATATTTGGGTTTAAAGAATAAATTAATTTGAAATGACCACGGTGTTATAGTGTATATTTCTACCTTGTAGATAGTTCCGCAGATCCTTAGAGGATGGTTATCCCAAACATCCTTTAAGTTACTTGTATTTCAGTTGATATTTCACTTGAGTTAGATTTATTGATATAAGAATGTTAATCCTGACTCGAGTGTTTTGTGTTTTGCTTTACGCTCGGGTCAGACCGAGTGATACAGCATTTGAGACTCACCTTTGGAGTTTGGAGCTTCGTTGGAGATCCAACTATTGACTTAGCTTTCAGCTTTTCTAGTTGATTTGTTCAGAGAGGTCATCTGTTGTACTGGAGACTTCACTGCATTTGAGATATTCTGTTGTATTTTATTTCTAACTCTCATGTTTCTATAGTAGCTTCATGAACTACTATTTATTTATTCCTCTACGTATTATTGTATTACTCTGTGTCTGTGATTCTATGATTGATTTATTTATTGTATCTGCTGAGTTTTGCCAAATTTAAATTAACAATCTGATATTTTGAACAATTCAAGTCCAACATGTGTGGATGCGAATGGTTGAAAATACCAGGTCGTTACAAATGACTCTTTCACCGTTTCTGTGTTATTTGGACCATACCAAAACCAATCCATTTTCATTTATACGTCTTTCTTTAATCCTGGCTGTGGGCCCATCGGAAATGAAATGCAATTGACGCGGCGAAGTCGATGGGATGACAATGGGCAACTTTCCTTCGCTTCATTGTATTATAGTAACCGTATGAGCGCAACATGCAAACGGAAAGCAAGGGTATTTTTGGAATTTCAAAAGGACACCAAGTAAATTAGTTCAACAAATTTTCTTTATTAGTAGTAGAGAAAGCAGGGTTATAGCTATCACTTGTCCTGTTTAATTAATCTTTTATTAATTAAATCACTTTTCAAATATCTATCTTAAAATATCTTTAAAACATTTTAATCTTTCATTATTTGGAAAACATTACCAAATACTTGTTTCAACGGTATAAGTATATTTACTAACACTGCCATTTTGGAGACACACTAAATTAATTTCTATAATCGCCCAACTCTCGAGTTCATACGCCTCGGGACGGGTATTAAGTATAAGAAGCAATGCTTCCTATACGACCAAGTATTTAGTACGATCATAGGAACCAATTTGTGTATTTCACAATGGAATGCCATAACACATTTTATTGGATCAAAAATAATGTTGCGTAAAACATCGTCAAATCAACCCAAAACAATAGTATATGGATTCGACTATTTATATTTATATAAATCCCGTATACTATATAAAACACTTCGTTTCGGAAATCACTTACTACAACAACAACGTTATAGTCTATGCCTCACTCACTTTCTCGAAAACATCTATCACAACAATAAATGTCGAAATATATGCCTTCGTCACTTAGTACATTTTAAATCGCTTTTTAAAATCATTTAACTCCATCTAAAAATATCACTTTCAAACACTCCTTTAAAAGAATATTTTAACTTTTAAAACATGAATGTATTTCCTCTTATAAAAATCCATATTCAAGTCTCAACATAAATCATTTCCATATTTATAAAACTATGTTTATAAATCTCCTTTCTATTTTATAAAACTTCTCTTTATAAAATCTATGTTATTTATAAAAATCTATTTATAACTCCATTCCTTTATAAATCTCATTTATTTATAAAATCTCATTTATAAATCTATTTACCAAATATCAATTACAAATCCATTTTTAATATTTATAAAACACCGTTTATAAATCTATTGCTTTATTTATAAAATATTACTTTTATAAATCTTTTATATAAACCATTTTAGAAATATTTGTTTCAAACTATTTCTATTTTATTTAAAACTGTATTTCCTTTATAATAAAAGATGGACTTATCTTCTAAGTTTAAAACCTTTATAATATAGTTGGAAAATCTCTATTTAAAAATACTTCACAAAATAGTTAAATTAATATTCCAAAAATTATGTTTCAATTTCATTTCAGTAAACTCCTTCTTTTAATAACTTATAAATGATTATTAAAACATGTATTGTTTCATGTATGTCCTTAAAAATCATTTCAATTCAAAATCATTATTTTATAGTATTTCATAATACTACAAATAAGGCCCAATGCTACTATAGCACTAAATAAGTGAAATCATGTCCATGTCATCGAGCATCCAACACATCACATATCACAATATATGAAAAGTTAAATCAACAGTGTGAGGAATCCCGTTGGATCCCTCTAACCTGTCCCCTCGCATCATAGCTTATATATATATATCAACACACACACACACATATATATGTAAATAAAATCAACAGTGGTGAGGAACCTTGTTGGATCCCTCTAACCTGTCTCTCTACATCAAATACAGTATATAAGCATATAATATAGGTCATCCGCTACTAGGCGGGTACATATAAAATGTCATATGCTCCAAGGGCGGGAATAAATCCAAACCAACTGATAAAGTAGTATATCATCCAAACAAGCAACAAACAGGCATCAATAAAAATATCCATACTTATATATAATATAAGTGGACCCAGAAAGGTGAGTTAACTCACTTTATAACCCAACAACGCTGACGCGCTTTTGATCACCGTAGTAATCGAACACTGTTCAATTTTTCCTGAAATTCCTACAAGCTCCACTTTAAGCCAATCCAACTTGACGACCTATATATTATCGCTATAAGTCCAACGCAACTGACCGCGTCCAAATCCGATCTCGTATGGATTGACACGGACGTTAGAATATTTGAGATTAATTAAACATTTCAACAACAACAATAACAATAACAACAACAGCAACTAAGCCATTATTCCTAAACAAGTTGGGGCCGGCTAGAGATGGAACCCAAAACTAAAAGACAAAGTCAATTTAAAAGTCATAAGAACAACAACAACAACAACAACAATAATAAAAACCATGATAATAATACTAAAATAAATTCAGATAAGTAAACAAATAATAATAATAATAACTAAGTAAGATAAAAATAAAAAATAAAATAAAAATAAAAATATATTAAAAAAACTATGATGATAATGATAATAATACTAATAGTAATAATGGTAATAATAGTAATATTGACCGAAGACCAAACACTACGTCCTAGGCTCCTATTCACTAGTCCTATAATCTAAAACTTATAACAATACCCCTAAGCCAATCTTAGGCAAAAAAACTCCTAGCTATGGTTTTAGTACGTGGATCGCTAACTTCAGTGCGTTCCTGTCTGACACTAGCTCTTCGAATATATTCCAATCCTTCAAGTTCCTTTTTACTACTTCCTCCCATGTCAACCTTGGTTGAACTCTACCTCTCTTTGAGCATTCGACGCGGCCTATAATTCCAAAGCGCATAGGTGCCTCGGGAGGCCTCTGATGGAGATGTCCAAACTATCCTAGCGGTGTTGGACTAGCTTCTCCTCAATTATGATACTCCAAGTATATCACGTATATCATCATTTCTAATTCGATCTCTTCTGTACATGTTGGATTTTAGTAGGCTAACATTCTGCACCATACAACATCGCAGGCCTGATTGTCATTCTGTAGAATTTTCTTTTAAGCTTTTGTGGGACTTTCCTGTCACAGAGAATGCCAGATGCTTGTCGCCATTTCGCCCATCCCACTAGAATTCTAAAACTAACATCTTCATCAATCTCACCATCATACTGCAACATTGATCCTAAATATCAAAAGGATTCCTTCTTGGGCACTACTTGTTCAGCCAGAGTGATATCTCCATCCTCTGATCTGACACCGCTGAACTCACACTTCATATACTCTGTTTTAGTTCTGCTAAGTCTAAAACCTCTTGATTCTAAAGTTTGTTTCATAGCTCCAGTTGTCCATCAACCCCGATCCTACTTTCATCAATTAGCACAACATCATCATCAAAGAGCATACACCAAGGAATCTCACCTTGTATACCCTTCGTAACCTCATCCATCACTAGGGCAAAAATATAGGTGCTCAAAGCTGACCCTTGATGTAATCCTATGTTAATGGGAAAGTCATTGGTTTCACCCTTGCATGCTCTGACACCAATCACAACATCATTGTACATATCCTTGATAAGGGTAATATACTTTGTTGGGACTTTTCTTTTCAGAGCCCACCACATAACCTTTCTCGATACTTTATCATACGCTTTCTCCAAATCGATAAATACCATGTGTAGATTCTTCTTTTGCTCCCTAAACCTCTCCATAAGTTGTCTTATCAAGAAAATCGCCTCTGTGGTCGACCTCCCAGGCATGAAACCAAATTGGTTTTTTGAAACACTTGTTATCCTTATTAATCAATATTCAATGACTCTCTCCCAAAGCTTTATTGTATGACTCATAAGATTAATTCCTCTATAGTTCGTGCAACTTTGAATATCTCCTGTATTCTTAAAAAATGAAACTAATATGCTTCTCCTCCACTCATCTGACATCTTGTTTGATTTGAAAATATTATTGAATTACTTAGTTAACTAGGCTATCCCTGCATCTCCAAGGCATTTCCACACCTCGATGAGGATGTCATCAGGCCCAAATGCATTGCCCGCTTTCATCCGTTTTAGCACCTCCTTTACCTTGGACTCTTGAATTATCCGAACAAAATGTCTACTGGTGTCATCAAAGAGTCGTCAAGGTCGATCGTAGTGCTATCACCTTCTTCATTGAATAACTTGTTGAAGTAATCTCACCATCTATTTTTTATCTCATCGTCCTTCACCAAAAGTCTATTATTTTCATTCTTTATGCATTTCACTTTGTTGAAGTCTCTCGTCTTCCTCTCGTGGAGCTTAGCTATCCTATAGACATTTTTTTCACCCTCCTTCGTACTTAGCTTTTGATATAGATCTTCATACACCCGACCCCTTGCTTCACTCACTGTTCTCTTTGCATTCTTCTTTGCCACTTTGTACTTTTGCATGTTATCCTCGCTTCTGTGATGATGCAAACACTTATAGCATTCCTTCTTCTCTTTGATAGCCTTTTGCACATCACTATTCCACCATCATGAACCTTTTGGTTTGCGTTTGTTTCCTTTCGTTATCCCAAACACCTCAGTAGCCACTTTCCAAATGCGTGTTGCCATCTCATCCCACATGTCATTTGCTTCTCCTTCCTATTCCATGCCCCTTCTCCCATTACTCTATCCTTAAACACCTGTGAGGCGTCTCCTTTGAGCTTCCACCATTTCGTATGACTAGTCTTGGATCCTTTATCCCGTCGAACACGTATTCGAAGATGAAACTCAGATATCAAATGCTGATGTTGTGAGACGACATATTCTCCAGGTATGACTTTGCAATTTACACAAGCTCGTTTGTTGTCTCTTCTAGTAAGGACAAAGTCAATCCGGCCAGAGTGTTGCCACTACTGAAAGTAACTAAGTGCGATTGTCTCTTTCTGAAGAAGGTATTAGCTATCATGAGGTCATAAGCAATAGGAAAATTCAATATTTCTTCTCTTTCTTGGTTCCTATTGCCATATCTAAAACCACCATGCATTCTCTCAAACCCTCCACTAGTTGTACCAACATGGCATCTCCTCCTATGAAAAGTTTCTCGCTACTAGGCACATCTCTAACCATGACATCTAACTCTTCCTAGAAATTCCTCTTGACGGCTTCACTTAGGCTTACTTGTGGGGCATATGCACTAATGACGTTCAGAACCATATCACCAACTACCAGCTTGACTAGGATAATCCTGTCCCCTTCTCTCCCAACGTTGACCACTCCGCTTTTAACGTTCTTGTTAATTAAGATGACTACCCCGTTCTTGTTACGTTCTTTTCCTATGTATTATAACTTGAAGCCAGTGTTCTTCACCTCCTTCGCCTTCTAGCCCATCCATTTTGGTCTCCTGAATGCATAAGATATTTACACGTCTCCTAGTCATAGTATCAACCATCTCTCTTAATTTTCCTGTTAAGGATCCTACATTCCAACCACCTAACCGAATCCTACTTTCATCGCTAGCTTCCTTGCCCCTCGCACCTGCCGAGTAAAGGGCAAAGACCCTTTCTTATTTATCACTACATTGGGGTGTCGACATAGCGTGCCACTAAGGAAGTGATGACTCAGTCCTTGCATATTTATCACCATACCCGAGCCTCAATATGGCGCGCCACTAAGGGAGTGGCGACCCAACCCTTGCTCACTTATCACCATACCCGAGCCTCGATATGGCACGTCTCTAAGAGGGTTACGCCCCAATGAAATATAATCTGGTTCCATTTCCATAAGAGAGGCTATGGTTTTTATGTTGCCTCGCCAAGCCTATCATAACCCTCCTCCTTTATCCAGGCTTGGGACAAGCTGCATAGAAAACTACACAGGTGGAGTTAGATTAATTAAACATTAATTAACTTAAATTAATTATGATTTAAATGTTAAATACCTTCCTCTCTCTCTCGTCTAAACCCATAACAACGCATTTCAAACCACGACGTCACCTCCGTTCGATCGAACGCCACCGCATCTTTGACAATTGTGTGCCACTACATCGCCCCGTAGCAAGCCCCGACCATCAGCCTCCTATCGCCGCCGGCCTCGCCCACCCTTGCCGCTCCTAGATCCCCCACAAATGAGAAAACATGAATGCCCTACATCTTGAATTCACCACCACCAAACATCGAATTCGCATGATCCAACCGACCAATGCATTCCCCTCACCGTGATGGGCACCGCTCAAGTTAAAGTCATGGGCCAATACAGCTTCTACTGGCCACGATGGACGGAGGCTGTTGGATGATGGAGAAAAATGAATGGCGGTTTGGATTTCTTTTTGTAACATACCACTATTTTGTACCATTCAAATCGACAATAAATCCACACATGTCAGACTTGAATAATTCAAAACAGTGGATTGTCAAGAAAATTTGGAGCAAATAAAATCATTCACAGAATCACATACACAGAAATATCAGAATAACTCGCAGCGGAAATAAAATACCATAGTAGTTCATGAAGCTACTATATACAAACTCCCAAAATATATACAAAATTCTCAGAGTGAAATAGATACAGTAGAAGAGGATACATAAATCAATAATACAGAGACAAATACAGAAAAGGAACTAACTGGAAGAAGTAGACGAATAGATAGACAGATAAGCTCCAACAAAACTCTAGCTCCAGAAGGTGAATCCAAAGATGTGATTCTCAGGCTTACCCGAGCGTAAAGTAAAACACAAAACATTCGAGTCAGGACATACATACTTATACAGTGTAAACCAACTCAAGTGAACTGTAATTTAAATGCACAATAACTTAAAAGGATGCTTGGGATCACCCATCCTTTAAGGATCCATTTTCATTAATTACGCAGTCATAACACTATCATAGAAATATCCATATTAAAGTAATTCAATACAAATAACAGTGTTAATGTGACTAGGGTAGCGCAGAGCTGCAGTAATCGCTTACCTCTAGCCACACTCTTAAATCAAGGGTGTGCATCAAAACAATCACAAGGAGATCAAATGGTACACAAAGAAATGTACCCGTGGTTATAATTTCAAAATGATTTATAATTTCGAATTAAAATCATTCATTTAAACCATTAAAAGGTGAAGTCATTATTCCATCAAATCAAATATTCAATTCCCAAAAATTTAGCCTTTTCTAGTTCATTTAATCCGTTAAATACTTCAATTTAAATCATTTTAACTTATAAAAATCACAATTTTCCTCTTCAAAAATAATCATTTAAATACTCTTTTAACTTATGATTTTTATAAGAAAAATTTGACAATAAAAAAAATTCAATTTTTTCCCAATACTTTACTTATTAGATTCAAGTGTACAATTTTCTCATTTTTACATTAACTTAACACTTTAATTTAACTTACCATTTCACAATAAAACTTAATTTCTATTTTATTTAATTTACTTAAACTTCCATTTAAACAAATCATAAATTTCCAAATTAAGTTATATTCCAAATTACTATTTAACTATCCATTTATTTAACATTTTAAAACAATTCAATTTCTCTTCACCTTTAACTTATCAAATTTATTTTACCTTTCAAAATTCATTATTTGGATATCATTTAACCTATAATTTTAATAATTAAAATCTTTATTAAATGAATGTCCAATTTAATTATAATTCCTTTACATAAAGTCAAATCCACTGTAATTTGCTTAACTTTGGTTTACAAATAACTTAATATTTCTCTTACTTTAAATTTATCCAATTCATAAATCCATTATATTAATTACCAAGTTAAGCTTATAATTCCATTTTTACTTAAATTCCCATTATTAAGTCAAATCAAACTTTCACATTACAACTTAAACCATCTATTAACTTATACCATTCAACCTTTTTAGAAAAATCACTTCTTAACATTTTAATTGCAATATAAGTCAAATTTCATATATATTTTTTTCTTTCATTTACAATACATGAAATTTATAAGAAATCATATTTTGAAATCAACCACGGGTCCGGATAATATTTCACACCTAAATCAAGTGATACAGAAATTATCATTTATATCCGTAATCAGTAAAATTTCTGGGTTTTGATTATTTCAAACCCACAATCCCAAGACAAATACAAATAAATAAAAAAAATCACTCGAGCCTATCATTCAGCCCATAATGATTTTTCCCTATTCTAGAGTCCGTTCGGGTATGTATCATTTCAACCCATAGTGATTCTATTCTACAGGGAACTTGCAGTGTGATTAACAGAAATAAATAAACAGTATAATAAAATAAAATATAACAGATGATGTGACAAGTTAATAACATGGTTAAAATCATATAATTAATAATCACAGGCAGGTATAACATAACATAGTAGTTCTACACATTCAATTATTGTCAATTCACATTTGCATAAGTATAAATGTCAGGTGTGATTACTCACCTTTTTACGCTGAAGTTTTTCAAAACAAACACACAAACAAAATCCAGAAAGCACGAAAGCATGACTAGATTTGGATGGAGAGAGACCCAAGATGTAAATCTTGTATTCACAAAATAGACAAAGAAAAATATGAATATAAATACAATACCAAAGTTTAGATTGAAACAAATGGAAACTAGGCTAGACAGATACATCACCTAGCCTCTAAAATCACTTTTGCTTGATCTTGCCTCAACTTTGCTCGACCACAACACTATATTGGCTTGACCATGACATGTATAAAGGTGGTAAAGGTCAGGTTTGGATCTGAAATACATGGCTTGGTCAAGAATACAAATGGTCTTGGAAGTTACAAAGAGGAGAAAATAAAAAGGCAAGGCAAAATAGAGTTTTGGTTCAACTTTTAGGCTTGGCCATGCATGAATTGGCTCGGCCTTGGCATGTACATACCTGGTGGTGGCTGGAGTGAAGGCCAAGGGTGGTGAACTTGATGGTGGTGGTGGCTAAGGGGGTGGCCAAAGCAACATATGAAGGGTATGGTGAAAACTAGCTAGGCTATGCATGTTTTCAAGGGTTTTTTTAACTTTTAGTGGTGTTTGCATCATGGAATGGTCATGGCCAGTTTTGGTCAGAGGAGGAGGGTGTTAGGCCGTGTATGGTGATGTGAAGGAGGTGATGTGATGGTCGGTGAAGGTGGTGAGGGGTTTAGGCCGAGCAAAGTGAAAGAGGGGTATGCGGTAGGATCGTATAATATGGAATAGTGGAATGGTCTAGGTAGATAGCAATAGGCAGTAAGTAAAGTAGACACCAAGACTTTATACTGGTTCGGACCTCTTGTCCTACGTCCAGTCCCTAAGCTTCTCTTAGGAATTCAACTAACCAACAACCCTCACTTAACCCGGAGGAATAGGTTTACAACTTACCCGAACAACCGAACTGGATTTCTTGCCTCAACTACCGAAGAGGACTTCAACTAGATACAAAGAGTATTTCTGACTTGTTGTGTTCTTGATAACACTAATGTCTAATTGAGTACAACTTTCCTATAATCTTATCCTCAAGAATATGAAATGTGTTTATGAAGATTTAGGAAATATAAATTGCTATGAATCAAAAGAGTATTTAAGATAAATCAGAGATTCAAGCAATTGAAGTGGTGGTTTGTGATTGCTTTTGAAAACTTAAGAAATTTGAAAATTTGATCAAGATAATAGAGAGATTAAAGCAATTAGAATTTGTGATTTGCAAATGATAGAAACATGTATTTATAGGTGTAGAAGAGGTGTATCTATTTGCAAAAGATTCAGGCAAGAGATGCATCCATTACCATTGGAGAATGGTTGCAACTCTTGGGAAGAAGAAGGTGTCTTTTCATTAAAAATTCGCAGGTTCGAATTCAGTCGACTGAACAGGGAATTTCAGTCGACTGAAACTGTGCATGTTGTAATTCTGTAACAGGTTCAGTCGACTGGGAATACCTGTTCAGTCGACTGAACTATTAGTTTTTGCACAGTGAATGTTTTTCTAAAAAATGAAGTTATGAAACGTGTTCTAGTGTTTTGTGCAAGCCTCTTGAGGATAGATTTTAACAATGAATCTAAACTAAGACCTATATTTAAATCATACTTATGGTATCTTTGGTCTTCATAGTTCTCCCGTTAGCTTTGCACATATCTCTTCCTTTTTGTTGAAGCACATTGTCATTGATCAAAATATAGCGTATCAACATTCTCCCCCTTTTTGATTGATGACAATACTTATGTGTGTAATTATTTTCTCCCCCTGAATATATGTACTGTCTTTCCTACAAAACAAGGTTAGTAACATAGATTTCTCCCCCTTTGTCATCGAAAAAAAGGAAGTAATAATTGCAGAAGTATATTATCAAGAAAAAGACAATCTTTGAATGCATAACTATAGTTTAAACAACGCAAAATGTAGCATAAAAGAAAGAAGGCTATTTATACAAGCCGTTGTAGTAGAGTTCGAAATAGAATAAAAAACAATCAAACCATAAGTGATCAATCTCTATCCCAATCATAGGAACCTTCTCGTTCGCCCTCTGGTTCACGAATCACGGGTCCACCGGTGGGTTATCTAAATGCTCTTCCTCCTTGACCACCGCTATTTCCACTTGTGATGCTGCTTGGATTTTCTTCAGATGACATCCATGTGATGGTTGGAGCCGGACGCTTGCCGCGGGAGGTTGAAGCAGAAGTGAAGCTTGTGCATGATGGGGCATCCCATAATTTGTGGAAGAAACCTTTAATCCTATCAAGTTTATGATCCACCTTTTTGAGATGATTATCAAGAATTTGTTGATTTCTTGATAGGATTCCTAATGATTGATTGGTAGTAAAATTTGGTTCAACGAGACGAATATCATCATCTTGATCGAAAGGTTCTTCTTGTTGGGGTTGAGGAGGTTGATGCGGTTCTTGATGTCTTGCTTCCCATATGGCAAGAGATATGATGCGAGGAGGTCTAGCCGGGAGTTGCATAAGGCTTATAGTCCAATGGTTGATTTGGTGAACCATTGTATTTTCGGACTCTGGTAGTGACGTATCAACGTTGAGGAGTAGTCGCATGATATACTCGCCAAAGTATATTGTTCTCATTTTGCCATTATTGAATGTAAGAAATTCATCAAGAATGAGTTGAACCCAATTAACTTGAATATTGCCCCAAATAGCATGTAGTGCTCTATAATTGTTTGGGTATACAATTTCATATGAGCCTGTTCGAGGGGTGATGGTACGCATAAGAGCTTTGTGGAGAAGCCTGGCTCTTGGTCGTAAGGAAGTTGATTTGATATCGTGGATGTTAATGTTATCATCCAAAAATTGATGATTTATATTATCCCGAATATGAGGATTGAATTCAATTTCCTCAAGCTTACTTCCGAAGTTAGGAGACCCTAGAATATGTGCAATGTGGTCTAATGAAAACCATACCTTTTTACCGCACACCATACTCCAAACACTGTTGTTTGGATTTCTTGGAGTTTGGTGACCAAGATTAAGATTGGCATAGAAGAGCTTTACCATAACATGATTGATGGCATGATCATTACGTTTAATATCTAAGAGCGATGTCAAACCTGATTGGTCGGTCAAGGCTTGAATGTTGTAAGCTTGAATACTCTGGAAATCGATGAATGAGTGTTCAAAAATCCTTGAATTCTTCATTTTATTCCACCAAGTGACTGCCACTCCATCATAAAGCCATTGCGCAATTTGAGCATCGATTGGCTCGGAGGAGGTTGAAGTGGAAGCTCTTGATCTTTTTGGAGGCATTTTTGTGAGAATTTTGTGGAGAATTTTTATTAAAATGAAGATTTGGGGGCTAGGGTTTTTAAGAGAAATGGTGAAGAGGAAGCTTTGGGTAAGATAAAAAGTGAAAAGTAAAATAAAAAACTGATGTTAAAATGGGAAAAGTAACCTGGGAAACGACGATCAGTCGACCGAATAGTCTGTTCAGTCGACTGAATTGGAGCTCGAAAATTTTCTGGGTAAGATTCAGTCGATTGAACAGAGTTTTTAGTCGACTGAACTATTGACTGAAAGTTTCTGTGTTAAACTTAGTCGACTGTGCAGAGAATGTTAGTCGACTGACTATTGAATTATAGTTTTCTGTCTTATGTTCAGTCGACTGAGCAGTAAGATTCAGTCGACTGAACCTTTGGTGTTCTTCTTGAATTTTTAATGTGAATATTTTATTGAAAGAAATGATTACAATTGTACAAACATATTACAATATAACACATTATTTTGATCTTTTAATAAAAATCATTTCTTTGGAGAAGGACTAATGTTCTTCGGTGTTTTATTTCCTTCATTCGCCATATAGTTCTTGTCCCATGAATTTGGGCTATATTGAGGAGTTTTTGGCGATACCCAAGGATTTATCGGATCGATTGGTGTACGATATGATGAAAATGGATCAAACGAACTAACTGGTCGAGGTAGGGGCTCACTCACATCATTTTTCTTCGAGCTACAAAATCGTAGACCAATTTGCTCAAGAAAGCTTAAGCGTCTAGCAGTTACTTTTTGTTCAAAATATAATTCACGTTGAAGATCAATTTGCTGCTGTTGATAATGATGAATTTCATCAATTTTTCTTTTCGTATCAGGAGAGATAAATAGTCCACGTTTGGCCTTCTTCGAATCCGGTGTATAGCCAGTTTGATAATTTTCCCGTTTATAAACCGGTTCGTGTTTTGTGGTGATGTAGGTGAGATATCGGTTGAGGAGGTTATGTTGATTGGAGAGTTTGATTTGTTGGAAGACATTTTTCTACAGAGTTTGAAATTTTTATTTTTTTTTGAAAAATCATATGTGCATGTATATATAGAATTAGTGGTTTAAAAATGTGTGGTATAGAGTTAATAGGGATTTAGAGCCAGAAATTATGTTATTGGTTCATATTTACTTTGAAATGAATGGTCTTAGGAGTAGATTAAGTTTTTAAACCTATAGTTAAGTGAACTAAATTTTTGTTTGACTTTTGTTTAGATGAAGTATATTTAAGTATTATATTTATTATCATATTTTTCTATTAAATATCTTTGAAAGAAATTATTCCTAGTTCTCTTCGTAATTTTATAAACGAGTTTTCTAGTAATAGTTTAGTAAATATATCGGCAATTTGGTTTTCGGTAGAAATATACTCTAAATTGATAATTCCTTTTTCGATATTGTCACGTAGAAAATGGTGACGAATATCAATATGTTTTGTACGAGAGTGATTTATCGGATTTTTAGACAAATTTATTATGCTTGTATTATCACAATATATTGTAGAATTTGTTAAAATTATATTAAAATCTTTAAGTGTTTGTTGCATATATATGACTTGGGTACAAGCCAGAGCAGCAGATATATATTCCGCTTCACAAGTTGAAAGTGAAACACAATTTTGTTTCTTACTAAACCAAGATACAAGTGATTTTCCAATGAAATGGCACATACCACTTGTACTTTTTCTATCAGTTCGAGATCCACCAAAATCAGCATCACTAAATGACACTAACTCGAATGGACAATCTTTTGGATAGAAAAGACCAAAGTCCTTAGTATTATTAAGATATCGCATAATTCGTTTTATGGCTCTTAAATGTGATTCTTTAGGATTAGCTTGAAAACGTGCACATAAACATACACTCATCATTATGTTTGGTCTACTAGCGGTTAAGTATAGTAAAGAGCCTATCATACTTCTAAACAAGTTTTGGTCTACACTTTTTCCATTTTCATCTCGATCAAGATGAGTTGTGGTACTCATAGGAGTAGGTTTTCCAGAAGTGTTTTCCATTCCAAAATGTTTAATTAGATTAGCACAATATTTTTCTTGGTTTAAGAAAATTCCATTCGTTAATTGTTTAATTTGTAATCCGAGAAAATAAGATAATTCTCCCATGTGTGACATTTCGAACTCCTTAGTCATTATATTTGAAAATTCTTTATACAAGTTTTCATTAGTTGAACCAAATATAATGTCATCTACATATATTTGAATTATTAGAATGTCTTTAGTAGTGTTTTTAATGAATAGAGTTTGATCTACTTTTCCGATTTGAAATCCTGAATCTAGTAAATAGCCTTTAAGTCTCTCATACCAAGCATGAGGTGCTTGTTTAAGACCATATCAGGCTTTCTTTAATTTATATACATGATCCGGATATTTTTCATGTATGAATAAAGGGGGTTGCTCTACGTACACATTTTCTTTTATAAAACCATTTAGAAAAGCACTTTTAACATCCATTTGATAAAGTTTAAAATTGTGAAAACAGGCGAAGGCTAATAGGATACGTATTGCTTCAAGTCTTGCAACGGGAGCAAATGTTTCTTCAAAGTCGATACCTTCCTCTTGATTATATCCTTGTGCTACTAGTCTAGCTTTATTCCTAGTTATATTTCCTTGTTCGTCTACTTTATTTTTGTAAACTCATTTTGTTCCTATAACAGATTGATTATTAGGACGGGGAACTAATTCCCAAACATCGTTACGTTCGAATTGATTTAATTCTTCTTGCATAGCAACAATCTAGTAGTCGTCTGTTGATGCTTCTTTAGAATTTTTAGGTTCTAATGTTGAAATAAAAGCAACATGTCCCATTTGGTTTAGTTGACTTCTAGTTTTAACTTGAGAATCAATTTCACCGATTATGTTTTGTACAGGGTGATCTCGTAAGATTCTAGGTGGAGATCTAAGTTCGGTATTATTCATATTTTCAAGATTTGTATTGTCTATATTTATTATAAATTCGTCATCATCTTTTATACTCAAGTTTTTATTAAAGTTTCCATCAAAAGATACATGTAAAGTTTCTTCGATTATATTTATTCGTTTATTAAAAACTCGATATGCCTTACTTCGTTCTGAGTATCCTACAAAAATTCCTTCGTCAACTTTCGGATCAAATTTTCCTAGTTGGTCTTTTGTATTTAAAATAAAACATTTTGATCCAAATATTTTAAAATAAGAGATATTTGGCTTTCAATTGTTAAAAAGTTCATATGAAGTATTTTTAGTTAATGGTCTAATAGAAATACGATTTAATACATAACATGCAGCAGCTACGGCTTCTGCCCAAAAATGTTTTAGTAGAAGGCTTCCATTTAATAATGTTCTTGCACATTCTTGTAATGTTCTATTCTTTCTTTCTACTACTCCATTTTGTTGAGGAGTTCTAGGAAATGAAAAGTTATGATTTATTCTTTTCTTTTTACAGAAAGATTCAAAAGCTTCATTTTCGAATTCGCCACCATGATCACTTCGTATATTCTTAATTTTCAAATCTTTAGTGTTTTGAATTCTTTTGACAAATGTTTTAAAATGCTCAAATGTATCACTTTTATTTTTCATAAAAATAGTCCATGTATATCTTGAGAAATCATCAACTATTACAAATACATATCGATTATGACTAATGGATTGAACTTGTATTGGTCCGAAAAGAGCCATATGAAGTAATTCTAGTGGTTGTAAAGTTGAAATATTTTTCTTAGATTTGAAAGATGATTTTGTTAATTTTCCTATTTGACAATCATCACAAAGATTTTTTATTTTAAAGTTTATCTTAGGTAAACCTCTTACTAATTCATTTTTAGAAAGTTTTCTAATAGTTTTGAAATTAATATGACAAAATCTTTTGTGCCACAACCAAGGATCATTATCTTTGGCTAGTAAACACATATTTGTATTATGATTAATTTTCATATTTAGAACATAAATATTCCTATCTCTATTTCCTTCAAAAACAAGATTTTGGTTTTGATCAAAAATACTACATTTATTTTCCGAAAACGTTATTTTAAAACCTTTGTCACAAAGTTGACTTATGCTTAGTAGATTATGTTTTAGATTTTCAACTAATGAAACATTTGTAATAAAAGGTAAATTCGATGTACCGTAATTGCTCACATCTCCTTTGCCAATGATATAGCCTTTTGAATTGTCTCCAAAGGTAACCGAGCCACCATCAAAGTATGTGATGTTTGTAAGCATATATTTGTCTCCGGTCATGTGTTTTGAGCAACCACTGTCTAGTATCCATTTCTTCTTTTTGAGTGGGACCTGAAAATAAATACAAAATTATTGGTACCCACCTTTCAATAGGGTCCTAAAAGTTAGAACTTAGGAAATCAAACACAATTTGGTTCAGTATCCTTTTTATAAATATAATTTTTATTATTATGAACACTATCCATAAATGCTTTAATATATTTATTCCTAATTAAAATATTGTTAGTCTTTGGAACCCAAATTTTAAC
The DNA here is from genome assembly GCA_030737815.1 of Allium fistulosum. Classification (NCBI taxonomy): domain Eukaryota; kingdom Viridiplantae; phylum Streptophyta; class Magnoliopsida; order Asparagales; family Amaryllidaceae; genus Allium; species Allium fistulosum. Next base: position 475,791,453 of record CM060904.1, read on the forward strand.
TATCTTAGTTTCTTCTTTTGTTCTAATAGGTTCTCTTAATAACATTTGTTGTTTTGAATCAATATTCCTCTTAAAATTTGTTTTTTTCTTTTTAGGAATTTTTGACTCCTTTTTATATCCTAATCCATGTTTATTTGAGGAAGATTGAGAATTTTCTAAAATCTTAGATAAATTTTCTCTTCCTTTGTTAAAATTAGAGACATTTTTAGTGATGTTATCTAATCTAGCTTGAAGACTATTATTTTCTAACTCAACTTGTCTAATCTTAGTTTTTAACTCATGATTTTCAGAAACAATTATATCATTCTTTGTCTTTTGAGTTTCAATTTCTTGATTTAAAAGTGATAATTGAGTTTCCGAATTTGAAAGAGACTCTTGAACCTTTTCAAGTTCTTCTTCTAAAATTTTCTTTTCATCTTTTAACATATCTCTTTCAAATTCAGCTTTGTTTTGATTTTCACGAGTTTCCTTGAGTTTCCTTTTAAGAGTTTTTATTGTGCTCAAAAGTTCAGTGTTTACGTCAATTAAATCGTCGAAAGTTAAATTACTAACCTCAGATTCCTGAGCCATAAAGCATACATTCGCTTGTTCATTGTCGCTATCATTTTCACTTTCAGATGAAGATGAATCTGAATCGTCCCATGTTACAGAGAATGCCTTCTTTTTGAATTTTTCTTTCTTGTTTTTGTTATTGAGAGTTCTCTGATTCTCCTTCTTTTGCTCTGGACAATCTTTGTGCATGTAACCTTTCTTGTGACAGTTGAAACATTCTATATTCGAGGATGTAGGTTTGTTCAAGAAATTATTTTTGAATCCGTTTTTATTTCCTTTTCTATATCTTAAGAATTTCTTGAAATTTTTGGCTATAAATGCTAAATCCTCATCTTCAGACTCTGATTCTTCCTTTTCTGCATGAAAAGCTACATTCTTTCTTTCTTGTGCTTGATCTTTCTTAGCTTGCATATTTACTTCATACGACATAAGATTTCCAATTAATTCTTCTGGTTTCATTGTAGATAGATCATTTGCTTCTTCGATTGCTAAGACTTTTCTCTTCCATTCATCAGTGAATGAATTTAGAACTTTAGATACAATATCAAAATCCGTGTATTTTTCTCCTAGTCCTATTAAGGCATGATGAATGTCTTGAAATCTCGAGTACATGTCATTGATGGATTCATTATGTCGCATTCTAAAGTTTTGGAACTGGTTCTTTAGCATGGAGATCTTTGTTTGTTTGACCTTGTTTGTGCCTTCATGTATGGTTCTAAGTGTATCCCATATCTGATGTGCAGTAATACAAATGCTAACACGATTGAACTCATTTCTATCCAAAGCACAAAATAGCATATTCATAGCTTTGCCATTTGCACTAGCTTCATTCTTCTGAGTTTGTGTCCATGTAGGGTAATTAGTTGTGGGTACAACAAACTCTGCTTGAGTTGCATTCCAGGCTTCAAAGCTTGTTGCTTGCATATAAATCCTCATCCTTGTAGCCCAATAATTATAGTTTAGTCCATTGAATAGAGGGGGTCTTTGGGTAGATTGTCCTTCTGCAAATGTAGAGCTATAGGCAGTTGTTGTGCTTGTGCTTGTGTTATTTTCCATATTATCAATTTGTCAAATAACGGTGTTATTGTTATAGGATGGCCTTGCTCTGATACCAATTGAAAGAGGGGTATGCGGTAGGATCGTATAATATGGAATAGTGGAATGGTCTAGGTAGATAGCAATAAGCAGTAAGTAAAGTAGACACCAAGACTTTATACTGGTTCGGACCTCTTATCCTACATCCAGTCCCTAAGCTCCTCTTAGGAATTCAACTAACCAACAACCCTCGCTTAACCCGGAGGAATAGGTTTACAACTTACCCGAACAACCGAACGGGATTTCTTGCCTCAACAACCGAAGAGGACTTCAACTAGATACAAAGAGTATTTCTGACTTGTTGTGTTCTTGATAACACTAATGAGTCTAATTGAGTACAACTTTCCTATAATCTTATCCTCAAGAATATGAAATGTGTTTATGAAGATTTAGGAAATATAAATTGCTATGAATCAAAAGAGTATTTAAGATAAATCAGAGATTCAAGCAATTGAAGTGGTGGTTTGTGATTGCTTTTGAAAACTTAAGAAATCTGAAAATTTGATCAAGATAATAGAGAGATTAAAGCAATTAGAATTTGTGATTTGCAAATGATAGAAACATGTATTTATAGGTGTAGAAGAGGTGTATCTATTTGCAAAAGATTCAGGCAAGAGATGCATCCATTACCATTGGAGAATGGTTGCAACTCTTGGAAAGAAGAAGGTGTCTTTTCATTAAAAATTCACAGGTTCGAATTTAGTCGACTGAACAGGGAATTTCAGTCGACTGAAACTATGCATGTTGTAATTCTGTAACAGGTTCAGTCGACTGGGAGTACTTGTTCAGTCGACTGAACTATTAGTTTTTGCACAGTGAATGTTTTTCTAAAAAATGAAGTTATGAAACGTGTTCTAGTGTTTTGTGTAAGCCTCTTGAGGATAGATTTTAACAATGAATCTAAACTAAGACCTATATTTAAATCATACTTATGGTATCTTTGGTCTTCATAGTTCTCCCTTTAGCTTTACACATATCTCTTCCTTTTTGTTGAAGCACATTGTCATTGATCAAAATATAGCGTATCAACACAAAGCACATGAAGATCAAGCAAAACAATGGAAAATTCAATAGAAAAGTGAAGAGAAAAGTAGAGAAAAAAAGAGAGGAAGCCATTACCTTTTTTCTCATATCTGAAAATAGGCGTGAGAAATGAAAGAATGAGATGTTTTCTCACGTGAATTTCAAAATAAACTCACGGCTATCAAGGATAAGTTATGGTAGAAATCAATGGATGGAAAGATAAAGAGGTAATAAATCAAAACGTAACTTATGCCTTTAATTAAAAATAGGTAACGTATCTAAATTTGATTTGTTTCCCATCTATTTAATAAAATATATGCCAAAGAAATAATTCAATAAATACATACCGTTTACATAAACACTATATAAATAAATAAGAAAACGGTTATAGAAACGTATAAATTAATTGCTATTTACATCTTTGTATGTTACTTAATTTACAAAGTATATATCCAAATTAAGTGAAACAAAACAGACAAATGTTGTAAATATATACATAACATGAAATGTTACATATATATACACAATTATAACATGATATATCAACCAAAAATATTACTTATTTTAATTAAAATAAACATTTAAAGGTTTGCCTTTTAAAACAATAACGTGTGTGTGTGTATATATATATATATATGAAATTTCTTTCCAAGAAATAAATAGGGATCTAAATACTTATCCATTTAATTACTAAATGGATGTATAAATAAGAAAAATAAGGTAGATATGGATATTATGAAGAATAAATAAATAGTTTTAGGAAAAGTAGGAAATAAATAAAGAAAATACTTTATTTAATGGAAACTAGAATTAAAGATTGAAAACAATATACAATCAACATTTGAACATTATAACTACACTTTAAAAATGTTTTAAAAATAAAATATATGCAAAACATATCATGTTACACAAATTAGAACATGATTTTACAAACAAAGATATTATTTATATAAATTTAAAATAAACAAATTTGTTAAATACAGCAAATTACACTCAATAGCTAAAAAGGCATAACTTTCACAATATTAATCAGATTTTAACGAAATGAAAAGCATTATTCTTAAATTTTATTTACTTTCATAATAAAAGATAAAATTAAAATTTTCAACTATTTAAATTTTAATTTTAAAAGTCAAAGTTTGACCATTTTGACCAAAATCCACTTTTTTGGAAAATATTCTATTTAGTCATGTTTGGAATTCTAATTCACACAAAATCAAAATTTATATTTAAAATAACAAAATTTATTCTTTTAATAAATAAAATAAAGTTTTTAAATCAGGGAATTCAATTAAAACATCCGTATCCGTAAGCTTTCTCAGCCCTGCGAATTTCGCCATGATGACTAGTAGACCGCAGATACACAAAGGTTACGCCTGGATCCCCCAGGAAACATCCGTATCCGTAAGCTTTCTCAGCCCCGCGGATTTTGCTACTAATACGACTTAAATAGATCACAGGATACACAATGGTTACGCCTGAATCCCCCAGGAAACATCCGTACCCCTGGGCCATCCAGCCAGGTGAATTACGCTATGCAGTCGCGCTTGTAAGACCATGGTTAACGCCATGGAATTCGATGGACACTCGAGTATCATATCCGGAAAACCAAAAATCAGAGAAATATCGATAGAATGAATCCACAATGTGGCCACAAAGCGGATATCAAGCAGAAGGCACTTTCCATATCTTTACTTCGAAAATATGTATCATATAGTACCTTTTCAAATCACTTTCAAATATCATACTTATATAAAGTCCATTATATATAAGATTTTATTTTCAAATCAAATACCTTCCCAAAATCAAAAGTATATCAAATCACACTTATATAGACTTCAATTATATCACTTTTCAAATTTAGTACCTTTTCCAATCCATAGTTTTCGAATCAACATCATACTTATACAAACCAATTTTTTTATATAAGTTCGATAACTTCCAAATCAAGTATTTAGTAAAATAAGGTTCTCAATTCAATTCATTTCAATATCAATACAATTTTCAAAATCATATACAATTTCACCAAATTATTCTTCCAAAACAAATATCTTCAGTTCCCAAGTTTCCAAAATAATAAATTTAGAAAATAATCCAAGTTTCTAAATCAATATAATTCAAGTCGACCAATTTATTTCCAAAATCAATGGTTTTTCAAAAATCATCTTATACTTACATAAAGTCCATCTTATTTAAGGATCAAAATTTTCAAAAAAATAAAAATAAATTTCACTGCATGAAGAGCCATATGAGATTGAACATCCTTGCTTTATAAAAGATTTTTAATTTAGAATAGTTTTGTATATAAAAATAGTTTGTAAAATAGTTTTGTATATAAAATAGAATAAAACAGTTTGTTTGAGAAGAATAAAAGAAAAATAGTTTTGAAAAATGGTTTTATATTGATAGTAGTTTTTCATAAAAGAAAGATTCCAATTAAATTACAAAGATATCCAACCCAACAACTTCCAATTTCAGCGTCAAGTATATCAATGATATTAGAATATAAGATGTACATATGTCATCATTTCGCAAAATCACATTCGATCGCTTGCTCGATCACACAAGTTCGCTTTCGAACTAGTATTGTCCATTCGACTTCCCTAATGCGGATTTCGATATGGTTTCTCGACTAGAAACCATCAGTCTCCTTGCATAGCCATATACTATGATAGAGAATTCTAGAATCAAGCCCAAAATCCACATCAAATATTCGCCATCAATAATAAAATGAAAAATCCTAACACGCAGTGGTGTAATTCACCTCGAACTTGTGTACTCAAACTTGGATCAATTTAATTATGCGAATAAAACAGCATATGTACAACTTATGTATCTATTCCAACTTGTTCAATATATAGTTTTATAAAGATGTTACCCAGTTAAAACATTTAAACTAAATTTTATTCAAAATATTTTGAAGACCAAATTCTTTTCAAAACATTTCAAATCTAAATTTCACATTAGAAAAATTCAAAATAGCCTTATTCATTTACTTAACAAAGCAGTTTCAACTTATTTAAATCATATTACTACATACTTTAAACATACATACCAAACTTATATACTTTATACTTTTCAAAATTACTTAGCTTTGAAAAGTTAACCTTGATTTGGAAGTGCTCGAACCTTCAAAATAATCGAAGAAATCATATTTCAATCCAATAGTTGGAAATCACCAACAGATCAGTAAATCAATTCCAAAAGATAGGGTTATATCAAATCAGATTCAAAACTCAAGGACTGAACACCGGCTCATTTCAAATTGTTCAAATATATATACATATATCTTTCGAATATCACATCACGCTTCAGAATTTGAAATCAAAATTAGTTTCACAAATCAATCGCATAGCAAAGCTACCGAAGTGGCCTCTCCCCTACTCTGAAACTCGAAATTCAATGTCGATGATGCATGCATTCATCACCGAAATTATTTTCCAGCGACATTGGTGGGTTCTGGACTTCAATTTACTTTGAAAACCTCTTTTAAAATTTCTTCAAAATCATTTGAAACTCATTAAAATCATTTGAAACATTTCATATTCGGAAAATACTTCCAAATCATATTATTTATTATTCCAAATCATAAAACCAGTTTCAAAAATGCCGGAGTTCAATCACCCAAATTCAGATTCAAAACTTTCAGTTATAAATTATTTTATATGAAACCATTCCTTATATAACTTTCAAAATTTCAAATCCTTTCGAACATCAAATTTTCATTTTAAAAAGGTATATAATCCTTATCGAAAACATTTCATCTTTATATATAAAATATGGTCATCCCTATCAAAATAACAACTACGATGAATACAAAAATTTTGAAAGACAATCAACCACAAATTTTCCAATGGATGATTCAAGAATGGATTCAAAACAAAACAGAGATTCAAATTTAGAGGAACTCTAATCAAATAGAATTCTGATTCAAAGATAAGCTCAAACGAAGGTAAGATAATTAAATTACCAAATAGAAGATGGATAAGCCCATATAGATCGCGAGCGACCTTAACAGGGTCAACCGTGACTTCAGGTTTATAATCGATGCGAAAATCTAAGGCAAATTGACCTTCGATCGCCAGATATAGAATCTAACTATAGCAGAAGATAGAAAACATCGTAAACCGAGGATACAGAAATCTCCGGTGAATCAATGCCAATTATAAGGGAGTTTCACCCTTTTACAAATCATTCAAAGATTGGCGGAATCGCCACCCTATCAAGGTCATTCAAAGTGGAGTTACGAAATGCTCCATATATCAAAGGAATACAAATAGGGAAGACATGAATAGATTTCAGAACAAGTGGGAGCATTCCAAGGTTTAAAGGAATCCTAATCGAAGAAATTACTAACAAGGTGGATACCAAAGGAATGAAGTTTAGAAAATTTTACTTCCAAAGCAAGAAAATTTTATATCAAAATAATCTTTGAAAATTCTTTAAAAATCATTTGAAAATCATTTTATACTTCGAAAATACGTCCTCTCACAAAGAAATGATTCTGAGATTGATTTCACTCATTCTAGGGTATTTCTACCCTATCTCTAATGATTTTTTGCTCCGCAGGCTAAGGTTTGCCTAAAACCAAAGCTCTGATACCAAATGTAACATCCCACTATTTTGGACCATTCAAATCGAAAATAAATCCACACATGTCAGACTTGAATAATTCAAAACAGTGGATTGTCAAGAAAATTTGGAGTAAATAAAGTCATTCACAGAATCACATACACAGAAATATCAGAATAACTCGCAGTGGAAATAAAATACCATAGTAGTTCATGAAGCTACTATATACAAACTCTCAAAATATATACAAAATTCTCAGAGTAAAATAGATACAGTAGAAGTCAGGATACATAAATCAATAATACAGAGACAAATACAGAAAAGGAACTAACTGGAAGAAGTAGACGAATAGATAGACAGATAAGCTCCAACAAAACTCTAACTCCAGAAGGTGAATCCAAAGCTGTGATTCTCAGGCTTACCCGAGCGTAAAGTAAAACACAAAACATTCGAGTCAGTACATACATACTTATACGGTGTAAACCAACTCAAGTGAACTGTAATAAAAATGCACAATAACTTAAAGGATGCTTGGAATCGCCCATCCTTTAAGGATCGATTTCCATTAATTACGCAGTCATAACACTATCATAGAAATATACATATTAAAGTAAGTCAATACAAATAACAGTGTTAATGTGACTAGGGTAGCGTAGAGCTACAGTAATCGCTTACCTCTAGCCACACTCTTAAATCAAGGGTGTGCATCAAAACAATCACAAGGAGATCAAATGGTACGCAAAGAAATGTACCCGTGGTTATAATTTCAAAATGATTTATAATTTCGAATTAAAATCATTCATTTAAACCATTAAAAGGTGAAGTCAATATTCCATCAAATCAAATATTCAATTCCCAAAAATTTAGCCTTTTCTAGTTCATTTATTCCGTTAAATGCTTCAATTTAAATCATTTTAACTTATAAAAATCACATTTTTCCTCTTCAAAAATAATCATTTAAATACTCTTTTAACTTATGATTTTTATAAGAAAAATTTTACAATAAAAAAAATCCAACTTTTTCCCAATACTTTTTAGATTCAAGTGTACAGTTTTCTCGTTTTTACATTAACTTAACACTTTAATTTAACTTACCATTTCACAATAAAACTTAATTTCTATTTTATTTAATTTACTTAAACTTCCATTTAAACAAATCATAAATTTCCAAATTAAGTTATATTCCAAATTACTATTTAACTATCCATTTATTTAACATTTTAAAACAATTCAATTTCTCTTCACCTTTAACTTATCAAATTTATTTTACCTTTCAAAATTCATTATTTGGATATCATTTAACCTATAATTTTAATAATTAACATCTTTATTAAATGAATGTCCAATTTAATTATAATTCCCTACATAAAGTCAAATCCACTGTAATTTGCTTAACTTTGGTTTACAAATAACTTAATATTTCTCTTACTTTAAATTTATCCAATTCATAAATCCATTATATTAATTACCAAGTTAAGATTATAATTCCATTTTTACTTAAATTCCCATTATTAAGTCAAATCAAACTTTCATATTACAACTTAAACCATCTATTAACTTATACCATTCAACCTTTTTAGAAAAATCATTGCTTAATATTTTAAATCCAATATAAGTCAAATTTCATATATTTTTCCTTTCATTTACAATACATGAAATTTATAAGAAATCATATTTTGAAATCAACCATGGGTCCGGATAATATTTCACACCTAAATCAAGTGATACAGAAATTATCATTTATATTCGTAATCAGTAAAATTTCCGGGTTTTGATTATTTCAAACCTACAATCCCAAAACAAATACAAATAAATAAAAAAAACCACTCGAGCCTATCATTTCAGCCCATAATGATTTTTCCCTATTCTAGTGTCCATTCGGGTATGTATCATTTCAACCCATAGTGATTCTATTCTACGGGGAACTTGCAGTGTGATTAACAGAAATAAATAAACAGTACAATAAAATAAAATATAACAGATGATGTGATAAGTTAATAACAGGGTTAAAATCATATAATTAATAATCACAGGTAGGTATAACATAACATAGTAGTTCTACACATTCAGTTGTTGTCAATTCACATTTGCATAAGTATAAATGTCAGGTGTGATTACTCACCTTTTTACGCTGAAGTTTTGCAAAACAAACACACAAACAAAATCCGGAAAGCACGAAAGCACGACTAGATTTGGATGAAGAGAGAGCCAAGATGTAAATCTTGTATTCACAAAATAAACAAAGCAAAATATGAATATAAATACAATACCAAAGTTTAGATTGAAACAAATGGAAACTAGGCTAGACAGATACATCTCTTAGCCTCTAAAATCACTTTTGCTTGATCTTGCCTCAACTTTGCTCGACCACAACACTATATTGGCTCGACCATGACATGTATAAAGGTGGTAAAGGTCAGGTTTGGATCTGACATACATGGCTTGGTCAAGAATACAAATGGTCTTGGAAGTTACAAAGAGGAGAAGATAAAAAGGCAAGGAAAAATAGAGTTTTGGTTCAACTTTTAAGCTTGGCCATGCATGAATTGGCTCGGCCTTGGCATGTACATACCTGGTGGTGGCTGGAGTGAAGGCCAAGGGTGGTGAACTTGATGGTGGTGGTGGCTAAGGGGGTGGCCAAAGCAACATATGAAGGGTATGGTGAAAACTAGCTGAGCTATGCTTGTTTTCAAGGGGTTTTTTGCAACTTTTAGTGGTGTTTGCATCATGGAATGGTCATGGACAGTTTTTGTCAGAGGAGGAGGGTGTTAGACCGCGTATGGTGATAGGAAGGAGGTGATGTGATGGTCGGTGAACGTGGTGAGGGGTTTAGGCCGAGCAAAGCACATGAAGATCACGCAAAACAATGGAAAATTCAATAGAAAAGTAAAGAGAAAAGTAGAGAAAAAAAGAGAGGAAGCCATTAACTTTTTCATCAGATATGAAAATAGGCATGAGAAATGAAAGAATGAGATGTTTTATCACGTGAATTTCAAAATAAAACTCACGGCTATCAAGGAGAAGTTATGGTAAAAATCAATGGATGGAAAGATAAAGAGGTAATAAATCAAAACGTAACTTATGCCTTTATTTAAAAATAGGTAACGTATCTAAATTTGATTTGTTTCCCATCCATTTAATAAAATATATGCCTAAGAAATAATTCAATAAATACATACCGTTTATATAAACACTATATAAATAAATAAGAAAACGGTTATAGAAACGTATAAATTAATTGCTATTTACATCTTTGTATGTTACTTAATTTACAAAGTATATATCCAAATTAAGTGAAACAAAACGGACAAATGTTGTAAATATATACATAACATAAAATGTTACATATATATACACACAATTATAACATGATATATCAACCAAAAATATTACTTATTTTAATTAAAATAAACATTTAAAGGTATGCCTTTTAAAACAATAACGTATATATATATATGAAATTTCTTTCCAAGAAATAAATAGGGATCTAAATACTTGTCCATTTAATTACTAAATGAATGTATAAATAAGAAAAATAAGGTAGATATAGATATTATGAAGAATAAATAAATAGTTTTAGGTAAAGTAGGAAATAAATAAAGAAAATACTTTATTTAATGGAAACTAGATTTAAAGATTGAAAACAATATACAATCAACATTTGAACATTATAACTACACTTTAAAAATGTTTTAAAAATAAAATATATGCAAAACATATCATGTTACACAAATTAGAACATGATTTTACAAACAAAGATATTATTTATATAAATTTAAAATAAACAAATTTGTTAAATACAGCAAATTACACTCAATAGTTAAAAAGGCATAACTTTCACAATATTAATCAGATTTTAACGAAACGAAAAGCATTATTCTTAAAATTTTATTTACTTTCATAATAAAAGATAAAATTCAAATTTTTAACTATTTAAATTTTAAATTTAAAAGTCAAAGTTTGACCATTTTGACCAAAATCCACTTTTTTGGAAAATATTCTATTTAGTCATGTTTGGAATTCTAATTCACACAAAATCAAAATTTATATTTAAAATAACAAAATTTATTCTTTTAATAAACAAAATAAAGTTTTTAAATCAGGGAATTCAATTAAAATAACCAAAATATACAATTAAAATAATCACAAAATACAGGGTTGTTACACTTTTTAGTGTTTGGAGAATATAGAATGAGTTAAGGGTCCTTATATAGAAAATTTTCAAACTCCATTCATCCTTAAAAATCTTGAACTCCAAACGAGGCGTGCTACCTGGCGTTCTATACTAAATAATCTCATTCCGAACACAGTGGAAAAAGTATCAGGGCCTAATTTCATTATATACAGAAGTTAGCTTTCAAAATAAAATTATGTTATATTAAATTCCTACAATTAATTTCTATGCGTTTCGAGCTCACACGACCACACACTACATTCGATCGTCCCAAAACTCGTCGGTATACAACAATTTGCTATTCCGGATCTAATGGCACCGATTTCATCAAAATCCGAGACAGTGTGCCGGAATGATAATTTTACTCATTAATTAAACAAATTATAATTAAAACAATTTTAATCACTTTTAATTCAAAATTAAAAGTTTACACTAACCATTTGTAATTTAAATTGAATTTAAATAAGCCTTTGAAATCCATTTATTCATCTTAAATTCAAGATTCAATCATTTAAATAATTTCGATGTTTAAATCACTAATATAATATTCAAATAACCCTTATAGTTGAAATTTAAGCTGTTTGACTTATAAAACTAATATTTCAATATTTAAAATTAATTAAATATTCAAATTCAAATGTCTAAAATTCTGGGTCTTTACATTCTTCCCCCCTTAAAAGAATTATGTCCCCGAAATTACCAAGGTAAGAAAATGTCTCTAAACCCATTAGATTTCCAAAATCAATTAGCTGAATCGGATTGTAAACTTTCTAAGTCTTTAAAATCACCAAAAATTTCTGCAGCGTCTCCTTTGTACGGCTCGATCGGAAAAACTACAAATCGCCACTATGGGCCCAAACCAACAATAGAAAACAAAAGCCAAGCGGTTGGTCATAAAATCATCAAATCAAAATGATAACATAGATGTGTACCTATCTGTCGGGCAACCAAACTTCGCTTATGAAACCAAAGGTGTCAACTAGCCTTTACTTCCATAAACCTGCTTCATACTTACAAATAATATCCATCCAAACTTGCATTTCCTAACATCAATCAACATATATTTTAATAAAGCCCGTACGATGTTCATATACCTTTCGTATGCAATAACAAATTAGATCGCTCGCTCGATCATACAATTTCACTTCCGAACTAATATCACTTACTCGTCCACTCTAATACGGACTTCGATCCGGTTTCTTGATTGGAAACCATCGTTCTCCTTGCATAGCTATATACTATGATAGAGAAACTTCAAAATCAAATCAAAAATCTGTATCCATTGTTTTCCATCAAGAATCGAGTGAAAAATCCTAACCTGGACCGGTGTAAATCACGTTGAAATCATATACTCGAAACTGGATCAAACAGTTATGCAAATAAGATGATCTATGTACAACTTACGTATTTATTTCAATGGTTTCCAAATTTAACCAATTATTTTACTCACATACATTATTACTTGGTATATTTCCTTTTATGCTAATAACACTTAGGAACCTTTCCATAAAACCATTACTTAAGTTTATTATAAACATTTTATACAACATTACTTATGTTTATTATCACTTCAAAACTTAAGCTCATATTCATTTTAAATCACAATCAATTTCATTTAACTTCACTTAATTTAAACTTCATTTCATATTTCTTTTTCTTAACATGCATATCCAACAAATTTAGAAATTTGTTTTAACCGATTAATTTTCAAATTTATAAGTTATAAAAATTTATCTCTTATAATTTCTCAAAAATACTTATCTTAATTTATTCCAACTCGGAAGTTTTCGACTGTCCAAAATCATCGAAAATTCTTTTATTTAAATAAATAGAATATCTCCAAATAACATCTCAAAATGAGATGCAAAACCCAAATGATCCTAAGGGATAGGATGCGTGAGTTTATACAATATCACTTGACTGAAAATTCAAGAATTAAACACCCGATTCTTATTTCTATCATTTTTTAATAATAATAATACACATAACTCTCCCGTATATCAAATCATACTTTTGGAATCTAAAACAATCTTTGTTTGCTAAAACAATCTTTGTTTGCTAAAACAATCTTTGTTTGCTAAAACAATCTTTGTTTGCTAAAACAATATTTTATAGCAAATCACTATGGTAGCAATCCGTCATTTAGAAACTCGAAAATGAATACTGATGATGTTGCAATCATCACCAGAATTATTTTCTAGTGGCTGAAGTGAGTTCAGTGCTTTCTACCTCTTTTAAAATCCTTTTTAAAAATATTTTTAGTCAAAAACACTTCCAAAATAATACTATTATTATTTTTCCCAAAAATTTTGAAAAACTATTTCCAGAACTTTGGAAATCCATTTCCACAAACAATGGCGGTTTAAGTTCTCAAATTCTAAGCTTAAATCTTTTTAATTATAATCAATACTTTATAATTCACATTTATATATTCACTTTCTTATATAACCCATTTCACAATTGTTTACCTTTGTTTAGATTGTAATAATAATCAACCTTTATTAAAGCACAAACAACAAACAATAAATGATAATAATCGAATATTATCATTCTCTAACATCCAAACACAATATATAACTATAATAATTTCTAAAAAATTATTCCTTTGTATCTAAAATATAATCAACATAAAATTATTTCATTTGCCATATTTCAAAACAATACTATGTCGAATTGCTATGTTCAAGTGTTTAGAGATCCCTATCAATAACGTTAATAACTCGTATTGACCAGAATCCATAAGCCACTCAACAGATCAATCAACAAAATATAAAATATGTTTATATCACTAACAATAGGCACTCATACACACACACACTCAAACTCATTCTAGGGTATTACTAACCCTATCTCTAATGAGTTACTCATTCTAGGGTACTACTAACTCTATCTATAATGAGTCTTGCCCCACTAAAGCCTAGATGTTCGCTAAACCTAAGCTCTGATACCAACAATAACGATCGAGCCTTCGGCCCTTCGACAGTGGATACAACCATTGTGGCTCACACTGGTACCTCACCGTTTCCTTTTACGGTCAGCCTTTCTACTGCACCAATCCGGAGGACATGTAGGAGTAAGAGTTTCCTACTCTCCATCAAACACAAAGCAACAACCCCCTATCATGTTGCGCCATGTGCCAAAGCAAATGCGATCCCAGTCTCCTGGACCAACAATCGATAAGAGGCCCTCAACCTCATATGGAAACCAAGTCTCGTAGACTTATCACGTTTCCAACTCTCAACTTGTTATCCTTTGGCCAAAAAGGAAGCTCGATAGATTGGAGTACCATAATCATTCTTTCTTACTCAAATCATCAATCTTAAAACTAAACGATAATCAAGCCTACTCAGCTGGCCTCGTACTAAGTGCACTACTAATCAGTTCCTACATTAAGTGAAGGAACAAAAAATAGTCAAAAATATAATCTAGCACACAAGCAGTCACCAGACCTGTATAATTAATCTTTTATTTATTAAATCACTTTTCAAATATTTATCTCAAAATATCTTTAAAAAGGTATATTCTCAAAACCATTTTAATCTTTCAATATTTGGGAAACATTTCCATATACTTATTTCAATGGTATAAGTATATTTATTAACACTACCACTTTAGAGACATAATAAATTAATTTCTATAGTCCCGCAACTCCCGAGTTCATACGCCTCCGGACGGGTGTTAAGTATAAGAAGCGATGCTTCCTATACGACCAAGCCTTTAGTACGATCATAGGAACCAATTTGTGTATTTCACAATGGAATGCCATAACACATTTTATTGGGTCAGAAAGAATGTTGTGTAAATCATCGTCACAACAACCCAAAACAATAGTATAGGGATTGACTATTTATATTTATATAAATCCCGTATACTATATAACACACTTCCTTTCGAAAATCACTTACTATAACAACAGTGTTATAGTCTATGCCTTCCTCACTTTCTCGAAAACATATATCACTACAATAAATGTTGAAATCTATGTCTTGTTCACTTAGTACATTTTAAATTACTTTAAAAAAAATTAACTTCATCTAAAAATATCACTTTCAAAACATTCCTTTAAAAGATTATTTTAACTTTTAAAATGTTAATGTATTTCCTCTTACAAAAATCCATATTCAAATCTCAACATAAATCATTTTCTTATTTATAAAACCATGTTTATCAATCTCCTTTCTATTTTATAAAACTGCTCTTTATAGAGTCTCTTTATTTATAAAATTCTATTTATAAATCCATTCCTTTATAAATCTCATTTATTTATGAAATCCCATATATAAATCTACTTACCAAATATCAATAACAAATCCATTTTTAATATTTATAAAACACCGTTTATAAATCTATTACTTTATTTATAAAATATTAATTTTATAATTTTTTTATATAAACCATTTTAGAAATATTTGTTTCAAACTATTTCTATCTTCTTTAAAACTGTATTTCCTTTATAATAAAAGATAGATTCATCTTCTAAGTTTTAAAACCATTATAATACAGTTGGAAAATCTCTATTTAAAAATACTTCACAAAACAATTAAACTAATATTCCATAAATCATTTTTTCATTTCAGTAAACTCCTTCTTTTAATAATTTTTAAATGATTATTAAAACATGTATTGTTTCAAGTATGTCCTTAAAAATCATTTCAATTCAAAATCATTATTTTTTAGTATTTCATAATACTAAAAATAAGGCCCGGTGCTACTATAGCACTAAATAAGTGAAATCATGTCCATGTCATCAAATATGGCATCCAACACATCATATAGCACAATATATGAAAAGAAAAATCAATAGCACGAGGAATTGGATCCCTCCAACCCGTCTCCCTTCATCATAGCTCATATATATATCAACACACACACACACAAATATATATATATATATATATAATCAACAATGGTGAGGAAACTTGTTCGATCCCTCCAACCTGTCCCACTACATCACATACAGTATATAATCATATAATATGGGTCTTCCGCTCCAAGGGTGGGAATAATCCAAACCAACTGATAAAGTAGTAAATATCCAAAAAAGCAACAAAGAGGCATCAATAAAAATATCCGTACTTATATATAATATAAGTGGGCCTAGAAAGATGAGTTAACTTTATAACCCGACAACGTTGATGCGCTTCTGCTCACCGTCGTAACCGAACGATGTTCGATTTATTCTGAAACTCCTACAAGCTCACTTTAAACCGATTCAACTTGACAACGTAGATATTATCGCTATGAGTCTAACGCAATTGACCGCGTCCAAATCCGATCTTATATGGACAAGATACGGATGTTAGAATATTTGAGATTAATAAAAAATTAATTAACCAAAAGTAATTATGGTTTAAAGGTTAATAACCTTCCTCTCTCTTGTTTAAACCCAGAACCGTGCATTTCAAACCATGACGTCGCCTCCGTTCGATGGAAATCTACCGCTATCTTCGATGATTGCACGCCACTGCATTGCCCGGTAGCTATCCCCGACCACTAATTTCCTATAGCCGCCCGCCTCGCCCATCCTTGCCGCTCTTAGCTCCCCCACGAATGAGAAAACATGAATGTCATTCATCTCGACTTCGTCACCACCATATGTCGTATTAAAACGATCCAACTGACCAATGCACTCCCCTCACCACGACAAGCAACTGTTAAAGTTGAGGGCCAATACAGCTTCTAGTGGCCGTGATGGACGAAGGTCATTGGATGATGGAGAATAATGAATGGCCTCTAGGGTTTCTTTCTAGGGTTTTGCAAATAGAATGAATTAAAGGTCCTTATATAGAAAATTTTCAATCACTCTTCATCGCTAAAAATCTCGAACACCAAACAAAAAGTGCCGCCTGGAATCCTATACTAAATACCCCCATTTCGAACACAATGTAACTAGTATCAGGGCCTAATTCCATCATATACAGAAGTTAGCTTTCAAAATCAAATTATATTATATTAAATTCCTACAATCAATTTCTATGCGTTTCGAGCTCGCATGACCACACACTATGTCCGATCGTCACGAAACTCGCCGGAAAACAACAATTTGTTATTTCAGATCCAATGGCACTAGTATCGTCAAAATTCGAGACAGTGCGCCGGAATGATAATTTCACTCATTAATTAAACGAATTATTATTAAAACAATTTTAATCACTTTAATTCTAAATTAAAAGTTTACACTAACCGTCTGTAATTTAAATTGAATTTAAACGAGCTTTTGAAATCCATTTATTCGACTTAAATTCAAGATTCAATCATTTAAATGATTTCAATGTTTAAATAACTATTCCAATATTTAAATAACCCTTATAGTTGAAATTTAAGCTGTTTGACTTATAAAACTAATATTTCAATATTTAAAATTAATTAAATATTCAAATTCAAATGTCCAAAATTTTGGGCCTTTACATTCTTCCCCCCTTAAAAGAATTATGTCCCTGAAATTACCAAGGTAAGAAAAATGTCTCTAAACCCATTAGCTTTCCAAAATCAATTAGCTGAATCGGATTGTAAATTTTCTAAGTCTTTAAAATCACCAAAAATTTCGACAGAGTCTCCTTTGTGCACCTCGATCGGAAAAACTACAAATCGCCACTACAGGCCCAAACCAACAACAAAAAACAAAAGCCAAGCGGCTGGTTATAAAATCATCAAATCCAAATGACAACATAAATGTGTACCTATCTCTCGGGCAAGCAAACTCTCATGAAACCAAAGGTGTTAACTAGCATTTGCTTCCATAAACCTGCTTCTTACTTACAAATAATATCCATCCAAACTTGCATTCCTAACATCAATCAATATATATTTTAATAAAGCCCGTACAATATACATATACCCTTCGTATGCAATAACAAATTAGATCGTTCGTTCGATCACATAATTTCACTTCCGAACTAGTATCACTCACTCGACCACTCTAGTGCGGACTCCAATCTGGTTCCTTGATTAGAAACCATCATTCTTCTTGCATAACCATATACTATGATAGGGAAACTTCATAATCAAATCAAAATTCTATATCCAGTGTTCACCGTCAAGAATCAAGTGAGTAACCCTAACTCGGACCGGTGTAAATCACCTCCAAATCGTATACTCGAAACTGGATCTAACAGTTATGCGAATAAAATGATCAGCGTACAACTTACATATTTATTTCAATGGTTTTCAAATTTAACCAATTCTTTTACTCACATTCATTATTACTTCAGCGACCGAAGTGAGGTTAAAAATATTTTTAGTCAAAAGTACTTCCAAAATAATACTATTATAATTTTTCCCAAAACTATTGAAAAACAATTTCCAAACTTTGAAAATCCATTTCCATAAATAGCCATGGTTTCAGTTATCAAATTCAAAGCTTAAATCTTTTTAATCATAATCAATACTTTATAATTCACATTAATAAATTTACTTTCTTATATAACCCATTTCACAATTGTTTACCTTTGTTTAGATTATAAAACCTTTATTAAAGCACAAACGACAAACAATAAATGATAATAATCGAATATTATCATTCTTTAACAACCAAACACTATATATAACTATAATAATTTCTGAAAAAAATATTCCTATGTATATAACATATAATCAAGGTAAAATTATTTCATTTACCCAATTGCAAAACAACACTATATTGAATTGCTATGTTTAAGCATTTAGAGATTCCTATCAATAACGCTAATTACTCATATTGATTAGAATCCACAAGCCACTCAACAGATCAATCAACACAATATAAAACATTTTTATACCACTAACAAATACGTGCTCATATATATACACTCAAATTCATTCTAGGGTATTACTAACCTATCTCTAATGAGTTACTCATTCTAGGGGTATTACTAACCCTATCTATAATGAGTCTTACACCACCAAAGCCTAGGTGTTTGCTAAGCCTAAGCTCTGATACCAACTGTAACGACCGGGCCTTCGGCCCTCCGATAGTGGGTACAACCACCGTGAGTCACATTCGTACCTCGCCATTTCCTTTTATACCCAGCCTCTCGACTGCACCAACCGGAAGGATATGTAGGAGTAAGAGTCTCCTGGTTGCTACCAAACACAAAGCGAGAACCCCCTATCATGCTGCACCATGTGCCAAAGCAAATCCGATCCCGGTCTCCTGGACCAACAATCGATAAGAGGCCCTCAACCTTATATAGAAACCAAGTGTCATAGACTTATCATGTTTCCAACTCTCAACTTACTATCCTTCGGCCAAGAGGGAATCTTGATAGATTGGAGTACCATAGTATCTCCGCCCTACTTGAATCATCATTCTTAACATTAAACGATAGTCAAGCCTACTCAGTTGTCCTCGTATAAGTGCATGACTAATCAGTTCTCACATCAAGTGAATGAACCAAAAATGACCAAAAATACAATCTAGCACACAAGCAGCCACTAGGCCTGTTTAATTAATCTTTTATTAATTAAATCACTTTCCAAATATTTATCTCAAAATATCTTTAAAAAGATATATCCTCAGAACCATTTTAATCTTTCGTTATTTGGAAAAGATTTCCATATACTTATTTCAATGGTATAAGTATATTTACTAACACTACCATTTTGGAGACACACTAAATTAATTTCTATAATCGTGCAACTCTCGAGTTCATATGCCCCAGGACGAGTGTTAAGTATAAGAAGCAATGCTTCCTATACGACCATGCCTTTAGTACGATCATAGAAACCAATTTGTGTGTTTCATAATGGAATGCCAAAACACCTTTTATCGGGTCAAAACAAATGTTGCGTACAACATCATCACGACAACCCAAAACAATAGCATAGGGATTCAATTATTTATATTCGTATAAATCCTCTATACTATAAAAATACTTCCATTCGGAAATCACTTACTATAACAACAGTGTTATAGTCTATTCCTTCCTTACTTTCTCGAAAACATCGGTCACAACAATAAATGTTGAAATATATGTGTTCGTCACTTAGTACATTTTAAATCACTTATTACAACCATTTACTCCATCTGAAAATATCACTTTCAAAGCATTCCTTTAAAAGATTATTTTAACTTTTAAAATGTGAATGATTTTCCAACTATAAAAATTCATATTCAAATTTCAACATAAATCATTTCCATATTTATAAAACTATGTTTATAAATCTCCTTTCTATTTTATAAAACTTCTCTTTATAAAATCTCTTTATTTATAAAATCTCTTTATTTATAAAATTCTATTTATAAATCCATTCCTTTATAAATCTCATTTATTTATGATGTGTTGGATACCATATATGATGACATGGACATGATTTCACTTATAAATGTGTTGGATACCATATATGATTTATTTATAAATCAACAGTGTGAAGAATCCCGTTGGATCCCTTCAACCCGTCCCCCCTCATTACAACTTATATATATATATATATCAACACACAGATATATATATGTAAATAAAATCAACAATGGTGAGGAATCATGTTGGATCCCTCTAACATGCCCCCTTGTATCACATACAGTATATAATCATATAATATGGGTCATCCGCTACTAGGTGGGTACATATAAAAGGTCATCTGCTCCAAGGGCGGAATAAATCCAAACCAACCGATGAAGGAGTAAATCATCCAAACAGACAACAAACAAGCATCAATTAAAATATCTGTACTTATATATAAATATAAGTGGGCCTAGAAAGGTGAGTTAACTCACTTTATAACTCGACAACGCCGACGCGCTTCTGCTCACCACAGTAATCGAAGAACGTTCGATTTTTCTGAAATTCCTACATGCTCCACTCTAAGCCAATCCAACTTGAAGACGTAGATATTATCGTTATGAGTCCAACGCAATTGGCCGCGTCCAAATCCTATCTCGTATGGACAAGATATGGACGTTAGAATATTTGAGGTTAATTAAAAATTAATTAACTTAAATTAATAATGGTTTAAACGTTAATTATCTTCCTCTCTCTCTCGTTTAAACCTAGAACCGCACATTTCAAACCATGACGTCGCCTCCGTTTGATGGAACGCCGCCGCCATCTATGACGATTGCGGGCCACTCCATCGCCCCGTAGCTAGCCCCGACCACCAGCCTCCTATCGCCGTCGGCCTCGCCCACCCTCGCCGCTCTTAGCTCCACCATGAATAAGAAAGCTTAAACACCATTCATCTCGACTTTTCCTCCACCACACGCCGAATTAGCACGATCCAACCAACCAATGCACTCCCCTCACATTGACGAGCAACTCTCCAGTTGAAGTCGAGGGCCAATACAGCTTCTACTGGCCGCGATGGACAGAGGTCGTTGAATGATGGAGAATAATGAATGGCGGCTAAGGTTTCTTTCTAGGGTTTGGATCAAATAGAATGAGTTAAGGGTTCTTAGATAGAAATTATTTAAACATATTCATCCCTAAAAATCTCGAACTACAAATGAGGCGTGCCGCCTGGCGTTCTGTACTAAAAACCATCATTCTGGACACAATGGAACTAGTATCGGGGCCTAGTTCCATCATATACAGAAGTTAGCTTTCAAAATCAAATTATATTATATTAAATTCCTGCAATTAATTTCTACGAGTTTTGGGCTCGCACGACCACAGACTACGTCTGGTCATCACGAAACTCGTCGGCATACAACAATTCGCTATTTCAGATGTAATGGCACTGGTTTCGTCAAAATCTGAGACAGTGCTCCGAAATGATAATTTCACTCATTAATTAAACGAATTATCATTAAAACAATTTTAATCACTTTTAATTCTAAATTAAAAGTTTACACTAACCATTTATTATTTTAAATTGAATTTAAATAAGCTTTTGAAATCCATTTATTCAACTTAAATTCAAGGTTTAATCATTTAAATAATTTCGATGTTTAAATCACTATTCCAATATTCAAATAACCCTTATACTTGAAATTTAAGCTACTTGACTTATAAAACTAATATTTCGATATTTAAAATTAATTAAATATTTAAATTCAAATGTCCAAAATTCCGAGTCGTTAATGAAATTCCACTAATAAAATTTGATACATAATAGGAATTATTCAAAATTAAATTGTGTCCACTAGGAAGCTTCACATGGTACTCTCATATTATGATGGTAGCTGCACTAGCTCCATTTGCAACTTGAAATTCCATGCTCCCTCTTGCCATAAGCCACTTGCTCCTAAGTCCCTGTAACGAATTACAAATATAAGTTCAGATCAAGTATCTAAAACCCAACTAAAAGCGCACATGTATATAAATATTTTTCTACATGAAAATTACTTTTAGGAACGGAATCTGATTCCTTCCCTTTGAGCATGTTTAAATATTTAGGATAGTTTCTCTTTCAATGTCCCTTCTTCGAGCAAAAGTGATATTCGCCTTTCTCTTGCGCCTTCACTTTACCCTTGCCACCTTTACACTTACGCTTTCTTTTTTTCGAACTATTCAAGGAAGATGTATCCTTAAAGCAAGCACTACATTTGGTTCCTTCGTGAATGTACTCACGACCATCCTTAACATATTAAGGAGGTCTATGATAGTACATTTTAGCAAGTTTATATTGGAGTCCAATATGAAAGGATCGAACTACGGAGTCAATGCTCCAAGGATCAAATTAGTTTGAAGCTCGGTGTCAAGTGTAGTTCCCAACTCTACCAACCTTTCAATATACCCAATCATATTGATCACACGATCTTGGACCGAGGTGCCCTAGCTCACAATTACATGGAACAGTTTCCATAAGATCTCATATCTTGTAGTACAAGATTACTCACCATATAATTTTGTAGGCGCTTGAATATTTCTTGAATATTCATGCTCTCGTGCTTTTTTAAGAGCTCAATGCTCATAGTCGACAACACATAGCTCACAGGGCATTGACCAATCTTTGTGAGCCATAATTTTTTCGAGTGTGGCATCCATATCGGGTTTAGTTAATGGCTCGTTGGCGACAACATACCAAAGATTTTCATAGGCGAATGTTATCTTAATTTTTCTTAGCTTATCTTTATAGTTTGCGTCTTTTAGTGTGTTCTTTTTGAAAAATAGCTTTGTGGTTGCCTTTTGATTTACACAAATTTATTAGAGTAAATTAGGCAACATTACATATGTTCTTATATTTATTATATCGGTTTATTATATTTATTTAGTAAGGCTCCTATTAAATTCTGCTTCCCTCAAAAATCCAAAAGAGTTACGGGAATTTTATAAATTTCTTCAATATTTTAGGATCTATTTATCATGTTACTACAATTTTGGGGTTGCTTAACATATTGTAGCCTCCGTAAATAGGAGGTAACACTTTACTAATTATATCTCATATATATACTTTTAACTATGCTTATAATCACCCTCATGATCTTGAAGTTGCTCAACAAATTATAAAGTACATTAGATATAGTAAACCTATCATTTTGACATATCCTAATGGGAGTTATGTAGCCTTTAAGTTTGGTCAAGAAGTTATATAACATTCTTACTTTTCTAGTGATAATATAAACATCACCTTTTGTAGTTTATGGATTGAGGTTGCTCAACAACCATAGGTGTGTAAGATACTCTATTTATATCACAGATGATAGAGAGCGTCATTATTTTAAATTCATAATTTAAAAATAATTTTGTTTAGCATATCGACTATTTAAGGGACATAAATATAACTCATGATATCATATATTTTTATATAAATTCAATTATACTCCCTTAAGTCTCATGGGTTTTATTTATCTAACCTCCCCTTTTCTTTATACATGTTATATATATATGTATGTATGTATTGATTATTATAACATTATAATTTATTAAGCTATATATATTCATATGTATCCATTTATTAGTTAAATAATTTAGTTAATTATAAGTATAACATTTATATTTATATAAATTTAAAACAATTTAAAACTTTGCATTTTATAACTCTTTATAAAATCGTGTAATTGTTTGTTTAAATTTTTAAAAAAATTGTAAATTTATTTTTATAATATTAGAGGTATGCCTATTTGAATCAACTTAAGACTCAAAACATTTTGAGTCTTCCACAAGGGTATACCCTAAAAACAAACTATTTCAACAAGCCAAGTAAAGGCTAGCAGATCAGAAGGTTTTTTGTTCATAAGAACGTTCCTTAATTAGAGTAACATTCTCCTTAGTTTAAGCACATTTTCTTTGGACAGTCATCTATTTCTTGGACACCCATCTAGTTTGGCTTTTCCAAAATAATGCCCTACGTATTGGTTAGTTATTCACATAAACATAATGTGGGCTTTGAAACTGTTGTTGCATCAGGTACACTAAAGCGAGGTTAAAAGGGTGAATTTCGAAACAAAATCTTCTATTAATTTGCACAAGATCTTATTTTATGATTATGTGAAAATATTTATTTATACTAAATCAAATTTAGTACTTCTAAATGAAAAAAGTTTGAGAAACGTTTTAATATATTTCATATCATTAAAAATATTTATTTATTTGTTATTATTTATTGGTAATATTTTATTATTAATTTTATTTAAAATTTGATCTATTAGTTTAAACTTACATTTTAAAATTTTGAGGTATTCATTTTCAAAATATGAACATCATAACTTTATTAGAAGGTAAAATCCAACCTAGGGGTAATATTGGAGTATATGTAGTATTAACCGTGGTGATTTGTAATTAATAAATGTATAGCTGATGTCACATGTCAAATAATATCAAAGGGATATACACGAACATCAAATAATAAAATTTATATCTACACTAACATTAACTATTTTTTGGCCATTATATTTTAAATAATATTTATATAAAAATAATATATAATAATGTTATTTAAAATATATTTTTTCTTAGCAAGAGTGATTCTTAATTTAGCAAAGCACTCATATTGATGTCTCGGGGGATCAAACCCAAAACCTCTAAAACCATAATTTGGAGATCATACCAGTCGAGCTGGTGGTTCTTGACAAATATAATTTTCTTGTTATAAATATAAATAATTAATTTAAAATTATGCAATAT
This sequence comes from Allium fistulosum, assembly GCA_030737815.1. NCBI lineage: Eukaryota > Viridiplantae > Streptophyta > Magnoliopsida > Asparagales > Amaryllidaceae > Allium > Allium fistulosum. Next base: position 475,816,851 of record CM060904.1, read on the forward strand.
ATTATTAAATATAATATTTGGATTTTATATAAAATATGTTTAATTATTTTCAAATTCAAACTTAAATAAGTTTGACCATTTTAAAATAAATATCTAACAATATCTGTTAACCTACCTTTCTGGAAAGGCAGTATACAGGTGGATTTAACCCGAGAGACTTCATAATTATCGAGTGCAGAGTGATGATTGTGGGGTCCGGAAGTCAGCTATAGATAATAACATGAAGCCAGGATTAAACGTAGTTGGTAGAAAAACGATGCAGGGTGCTTGAAATATGGATATATGCTTAAGAAGGAAGGATCCACATAACTTGGATCGGTGTAATATGGATTGGCATAACTTGGATTAGCATAGTATGGATCGGCATAGGAAAGGATCGACATAGTTTGGAGCGACATAGTAAGGATCAGTATGGGAAGGATCGATATAACATAGATTGGTAAAGTTTGGATCGATATAGCATTTAGGACATGGGGGGTTTGGCATATGTCTCTGGCGCTAAAGGGATCGGCATGTCAAGTTAAAGGCTACGTACGAACGAGTATGGATTGGATGGGAAGGTTCGGCATAATATGGATCAGCGCACTATGGATCGACATAACATGCTAAGCAAGATGGGTCGGTATGCACCATAAAGCTAGAGGGATCGGTGTACATTCTTAGCGACATCAGGAAGGATCGGCGTATCCTCATGAAGGAGAGGGATTGGCATGCTTTGTGGTGGATAGATCTATATAGGATATTGAAAGGAGATGGATCGACGTAGCAACATGGAAAGGGATGGATCGGCATGAAGGACTCTTCAAAGATGCTCGGCCTTGAATTGGATGAAGGAAAAAAGGATCGGTGGTATGTTAGCCGGTCGATACTTATGGACGAATCATGCATGCCAATCGTTGTGGTGGGCCCATGTAGGTGAGAAGACCTTGTAGTCGAAGTTTCACTATAAATATAGCAGGCTTGGCTTCAGAAAGGAGACCTTCATTCTATTTCTCTCCATCTTCTACCTAGGGGATACTCTGCCATTTTTATTTTAGAATTTTGGATTCTAACTATAATCAAACTTCAGTATAATAAAAAGGATTGTTCTGGAGTGGACGTAGGCCGAAGTTAGCTAAACCACTATAAAACTTGCGCGTTCCTTTACTTTTTCTGCTATTGACTCTGTGATCTGGTGTTTGTCTTTCTATTTGGATATTGTTTTGGGAATTTGGTGCTTTCACGTACAACTAGGTGTTGGTGGTCAATTTTGATGCCAACATTTTTGTGCTTTCACTGAGAAGGCTTGCACTCGTGGATTTGGAAGCTATGATCTCAGATTTAGAGGCTTGGATACTTGGATCTAGGAAGAAATAGCTAGGCAGTCAACAAGGAGACAAAGAACGGATAGGAGCCATCATGAAGGGAGTCAAGAGGCTTCATCGAGAGCTAATTAAACCTTAATCTTCATCACTAGAGATGAGATAGAGACAATAATGGAAGCTATGCAGGAGAGGATGCTGAAGAGATAGGAGGAAATGATGCAGAACCTACTCCGATGGATTGGACAAGCTGGAGTGCAAAACCAAGGAAATGGAGTAGCAGGGAATACTGGAAATATGGATCACGGAGTTGGAGCAGCAGGAGCTGAGGAAATCCAGAATTAGAACTAAATGAACGAAGCAAATAGGATGTAGGATGGATTGGAACCGTTGGGAGCCGCCCTTGACCAACTAGGAACAATCGGCGAAACTATAGCCAATCGTTATAGAACGATCGGTGCCGATCATTCCACACTCGGGGGGAGGGTCGGAGACAATGAGCGAAGACTACTACTTCATGACAACGACGGGCTGGCGGAAGTGATCAGACGGGCTATGAAAGGAGGATTGGTAAATAGAGATATGGAAGATGTGAATAGGAGCCCCTTGACTCCTAGGATCAAGCAAGCTTGGAATCCACTGGAATTCAAACTACCAACGCTCGATACATATGATGGAAAAATAGATCCCGCCGTTCATTTGACAAGATACATGAGACACATGGAAATACTGGGGGCATCGGAGGAAGTCATGGTACGGTGTTTCCCCTTGTACTTGATAGATATAGTTGCGCTATGGTTCAGACAGTTGGAAAGCAGCTCTATTGGCACATGGACTGAATTGATCGAAAGGTTTATGAGGCAGTTTAGGGTTCACATCTCAAGACCCAAAAATGTGATGAGTTTGGCAACACTGAAACAGAGGACCGGAGAGTCCCTGAGGAGTTTTCTAACATGGTTTAATGTTGCGGCGGATTCGGTAGATCGTCCAGATCCATCCATGGTTTTGATGGCAGCTGTATCTGGAATTGCTGATGGCACAGAGTTCAAGGATTCACTGGCACAGAGTTCAAGGATTCACTAGCACGGGATCCACCTATGGGTTTGGTGAGTTTTACCATGAAGCGGAAAGGTTCCTGCGATAGGAAGATGCACGAGCCAACAAAACGGAAGTGAATACTGTGCAAAGTGGAGGATCATCAGGAGATGTAAATAGAATGATAAAGGCAAACGGAAAATGAATGATGGCAATAATATGTCGAAAAAACAATGGAGAGAACCGAAATTCTCTTTTTACGCAGATTTGACCGAACCTTTAAAAAGGATTTATTTGGATACTTGAGGATGCCTATAGTATCGAAGGCCAGCAAAACGGGAACCCTCTGAATACGAGCGGGCATCAGGAAAGCATTGCCTATTCCATGAGCTGGATGGGCACAATACGAATGATTGCAGGCATTTTAAGGATATAATTGAGGAACATGTGAGGAATGCTCAGTTACAACAATATATAAGGACTCGGACTGTGGCAGTGGAACATGAGCGAGCGGCCACCGCCCACTTCGAATGAAGATGGCACTGGACCAAGGCATCATCGTCAACTTATCATTAACTGATTAGATTTATGGCATGGAATAAGTAATAAACCCCACGGTAATGCGGCTAAGTCACTTACACATGTACAGGATCGAGGACGGTCCCTAGGCATGCTCTGATATGACGATGAACTGTAGTGCTTGGGTCTGTGAAATTTTGTTTTTTCCCGTTTACTACAAACTTTGGTTTTTCTGATACTATGGCTATTTCGTTTTTCGGTTGTATGGACTTTTATTTTATATTTTACCGAGTGGACTTTGGAATGATTAAATTTGGACTACAGTAATAAATAACACCAGTTACGGTTATGGCCCCGACCGGAGAGACGGGGCAATAACTGCGAGTTACGAGTCCCTTCGCCAGAGAGCGATAGGATGGACTCGAACATGGATAAGTCCTCGATCGGAGAGTCGAGGCCGAAGTAGGACCCCCACGGACTAAGCCCTCGACCGGAGAGCTAAGACCGAAGAATAGAACACAACAGATCATCGGGTATGGACTATACCTAGAAAGGGGTAGGCCGCTTCGCCGAAGAGCAACATGATTAGCCTACTCAGATCGTCGAGTATGGATTATGCTCGACAAGGACCTGGAGAGGTCTCGAGGTTTGGATATGGACCCGGAGCGGTCCCGAATTTGGATAAAACGACCCGGAGAGGTCTAAGGATTTGGATATGGACCCGTAGCGGTCCCGGATAGGGATAAAACGACCCGGAGAGGTCTAAGGATTTGGATATGGACCTAGAGCGGTCATGGATTTGGATAAAACGACCCGCAGAGGCCCGGAGAGGTCAAGGATTTGGATATGAACCCGGAGCGGTCCCAGATTTGGATAAAACAACCTGGAGGGGTCTAAGGATTCGAATTTGGACCCGAAGCGATCCCGGATTTGGATAAAACAATTCGGAGAGATTGTGGATTTGGTTAATGGATTTGGGATGGATTTGGAATTGGATATCGACTCAGAACAGTCATGTATTCCGCTAATGATATGGAGAGATCAAGGAATTAGATCGGCAACGGATTGGATTCAGAATTGGAAAATATGGCAATCAATGGATTACAGACTTTGAATTTTGGATTTAAGGCAATTCAGAACACGCCTTCCTATCGTAAGGCATTTTTTGGGGGCAAAGTGTTACCCACCTTTTTGGCAAGGCAGCATACAGGTGGATTTAACCCAACAGACTTCACAATTATCAAGTGCAGAGTGATGATTGTGGGGTCCAGAAGTCAGCTATAGATAATAATATGAAGTCAGGATTAAACGTAGTTGGTAGAAAAACGATGCGGGGTGCTTGAAATATGTATATATGCTTGAGAAGGAAGGATCGGCATAACTTGGATCAGCGTAATATGGATGGCACAGATTGGATTAGCATAGTATGGACCGGCATAGGAAAGAGCGGCATAGTAAGGATCAGCATGGGAAGGATCGGCATATCATGGATTGGCAAAGTTTGGATCGGTATAGCATTTAGGATATGGAGAATTTTGCATATGTCTTTGGCGCTAAAGGGATCGGCATCTCAAGTTAAGGGCTATGTACGAACGAGTATGGATTAGATGGGAAGGTTCACCATAATATGGATCGGCGCACTATGAATCGGCATAACATCCTAAGCAAGATTGGTCAGTATGCACCTATAAAGCTAGAGGGATCGGTGTACATTCCAGGCGATATCAGGAAGGATCGGCGTATTCTCATGTAGGAGGAGGATCGACATGCTTTATGGAGGATGGATCAATATAGGATATTGGAAGGAGATGGATCAGTGTAGCAACATGGAAAGGGAGGGATCAGCATGAAGGACTCTTCAAAGATGCTCGACCTTGAATTGGATGAAGCAAACAAGGTCGGTAGTATCTTAGCCGATCGATACTCATGGACGAATCATGCATGCTGATCATTATGGTGGGCCCATGTAGGTGAGAAGGCCCTATAGTCGAAGTTTCACCTATAAATACACCAGGCTTAGCTTTAGAAAGGGGACCTTCATTCTGTTTCTCTTCATCTTCTACCTAGGGGATACTCTACCATTTTTATTTTGGAATTTTGGATTGTAACTGTAATCAAACTTCAGTATAATAAAAAGGATTGTTCGGGAGCGGACGTAGGCCGGAGTTAGCCGAACCACTATAAAACTTGCGTGTTCCTTTACTTTTTCTGTTATTGATTCTATGATCTACGTGTTTGTCTTTCCATTTGTATACTGTTTTGGGAATTTGGCGCTTTCACGTACAACTAGGTGTTGGTGGTCAATTTTGACGCCAACAATATCTATACAAACAATTATTTTTTATATTATGCGGCTGCCAAAAAAAATATTTCTTTAAATTAAAATCCAATTTGATTTTATATTTGAAAATTCAAATATTCCAAAAAAAAATTTGACTTTGAAATAAAGTAAAAAAGTTTGCTTTAACAACTAAAAACTTTAAACAAAATAATGTTTTATAAAATTTTCCATATGGAAAATACTTATATATGAAATTAAAAAATATATTTTTATATAACAAAATGAACAGTAAGAAATTTTTTATTCAAAATATTAAAACTGGAAACTATTTACTAACTAAAGGTATAAAGTGATTTTAATATATATGTGTGTGTGTGTGGGCGTGCACCAATATCAAATGCAAAGAAATATTTTTTTATTAAATGCCAAATGCAATTTATTATAAATAATATACATAGATACACGCGCGCGCGCACATACACACACACATATATATAAATATTTAAATATTATTTTTAATAATTAATTATTTATAATCAAAATATATTTTCAATTTTTTTAAACGTAGCCGATGCTTATTATGTGTGTGATATTGCATATTATGTGTGTGGTATTGCAGGCATGGAGATAATGAATATATTTAAAATAAAAAATTAGTAACTTTCTCCTTTAGATATAGCTATTTATTGTTTCCTCCTCAAACACTTTGTTCTTCTCCTTGGTTTTAGATTACAAAGTTTTCACCTTGCCTTTACCAAGGGCCAATGAGAGGTAAGAGCAGTATGGATTAAATGTAGAGAGAAATACAATGGTGGTTACCTATTTATAGCCAAAGAGATATCAAAAATATCTCCTCCTTTCTCTCAAGCCCTAAAAGGCTAAGTCTCCAAAACTCTCCTTCTATGGTCGGCCTACTATTAACCCATTCTTAGTGAAAATGCTCAACTGACCCCTTTGAATTAATTAATTCAAGCCCCATTTTCAACCAAATCAACCTACAACTTTTATACATCATTTTGATCAATTTTGAATTATACATAAATAATTAAAAGCTATAAAATTTTATTAAAATTTTATTATTAATTCATAACATTGATAAATTAATTTTACATTAGTTGAACCTTGAATTAATTAACAACGTGGTTGTGTTGACTATCTGGTGTGAACTCGGTCCTCAGTCAATATTCAAAGAACTAACTACTAAAACTTATATAGACTTTGTAGAAGTACAATAACATACAGAGTTCAACGTGTATAGAACATTTAGGAGGAGTCCGGTTTCAAATCTATTTTTAAGCTTGCCTAGTAATGACATTTTGTACATCTATTCTTTTGGTCATCACTGTATCACTTAGATATCCGTAGTTTGGTCTAAGGTCAAAAACTCTTCTACTATCCATATTAATTGCGAGATGACTTTAAAGTCCTTGATTCTATCCATAACATTTATTGATTAACTAATTTACTTTGACTTAATATTTTGACTTTGAATTAACTACCAATTACGATGATACTCACATTCTATAATGAAGGAGATGAATCCTCTCTTGATTAATGTTTCACTTCAAATGGTTCAATGTATACCCAACTATGGTCGTAAAATGATCACCATGCCATGTGCTTAACCATAATCAAAGTATAGTCTACCTACTTAAGATCAATGGTACTCTCAAGTTAAAAGACCAATGTACGTCATTACCACGAGACCCACTATTTTGATTTTGTTATATTAACCTATAGAAGACACTCATCGTGTTGTTCTGTGATTGTTCCAAACAGCCACAAGTATGTAGCCCCTTGATGCCTCCAACGGTCATCAGTAAATCATCATCCATCTAATAGAGCATTATGTCTTAATAAATGTATTGATATCCTTTTCTCAATACATCTTGATTATGGACATTTAAGGAGTTAATATTTTTTGTATATACCGATTCAATACACATAATTATGAACACATTCGTAACTAAATCGATAAAACACCTCTTCTAAGGATTTTCTATTTATATATGTTTAATGTAATTAATTTATTATTCATATCACTATATATCAACAAATATTATAGAAAATAAAATCAAAAGCATACTTTATTTCGAACAAAATTGTTTACAGAGTTAAGTTTATATAAAAATTCACATCATTTACCCTAGGGTACACCCTTAACTCTATCACTAAAATCATGTTAATATTGTATAGCAAGTGATATTTCTTACTCATGCAGGCATATGTTTGACCCCCTCTATATTTCCCGTCTGTATCTATCTTTGATAGATTGATCGGATATTAGGGAAGTACTTGGTGCATGATGATGGAGGTGGTGACTCGATATAGTTATTTATTTTGTTATCAACTATTTTAGTATTATATACCTATGTTAAACCACTTGTGTACTATAGTGTTAATTCTAATTAATGCATCGACACTTCTGATGGTTTTATAGCATTGTTAAGATATTCTAGTATGTGAGTTGTATCATATATTATTCCTTTCGTTGTGAGTTTTTGAAAGTGATAAAAAAAGTAGATAGCGCTATGTACTATTTTACTTTATTCCACCCTAATGATCCATCATTTATGGCCTTTAGATTTCGGTGTCAATCAGATGTAAAATTAGAAGTTCATGAAAGGCGAGTTATTAGACCTTACAAACCATAGCTGGAATCAATTATTATTTTCCAAAAGTCAATTTATAAATACAATATGTACAACACTAGGCTCATTTAGCAAGGTAAATTCTAATTATTCATTTTAAATATGTTGGTGTAATTCACACATTATATTCAACAATGTTTACCAAAAAAAGGAAAAAAATTAAATGAAATTATATATCTGACTATAATCTTAATTCATCATATATATAATCATCTACATATTATATCTTATGTTTTAATTGTAATATGGATAAATACATATCTATTTGTGTGTGTGTGCATGTGATTTCATCTTTTTTTCTTGATCTTACAAATGGAAAAAAATAATCGAACATTATGTATAAATAAAGATTTATATAAATATATAGATTATAGTTTAGATTTCTTATAATACTGTAACGACCCGTATTTTACGGATCGTAAAGTTCGTTGAAATCTGGAATTTTCAGCATTTTAAGTTGTTGCAGATTTTGGATGAAATTTGCTAAGTCCTAAGTCGTGAACGACTTAGTGTAAGTCGTAAGTCGCATACGACTTAGGGGATAGGAGCGACTCAGAGATTTGGCTAGTTAAGGTGATGAGTCGTATCCCAGTTATCTGATGAGTCGTATCCCAGTTATCTGATGAGTCCTATCCCAGTTATCTGATGAGTCGTATCCCAGTTATCTGATGAGTCGTATCCCAGTAAGCTGTTGAGTCGTGAGCGACTTAGGAGTTCACTAAGTCGTAAGTCGTAGTCTATAGGTTAAGTCGTAGCCTAGTTGAGTCGTGGCCGTGTTAAGGAGAATGCTGTGTTAAGTCGCACACTGTTAAGTCGTAGTCTATGGGTTATCTCGTCTACTAGTTAAGTCGTGGACGAGTTAAGGTATTGAGTCGTAGGATGTGTTGACTTGCTAAGTCGTAACCCAGTTATTTGATAAGTCGTAGAAGCATAGATCTGTTAAGTCGTATCTTCTGCTAAGTCATAAGTCGTGACTAGTGGTAAGTCGCTAGGTGCGCGTGAGCCTTAAGTCGTTAGAGGTTTGGGTCTGGTGAGTCGTAAGTCGTGGTGTTCTGATGAGTCGTAGACGACTCATGAAGGCGGACGAGTTACGACTTAAGGGATTTTCAGCTATAAATAGAAGGGGGTTGGCTTCATTTTTGGGATCCGGATTTCGAAGCGACGAAGTGCTGCCATTTTGAGAGCTCGACTTCTACACTTCTTCACTTCTTTTCTCCACTCTAATCTAGTGATTCCTTTCATCCAAATCGAAGATCAAGATTGAAGATTCAAGAGCTTAGATTGAAGATCTTCATCTTTTCAAGAGAGATTTCTTCGTTTAAAGCGGATTCGTGATAGATCAAGATTGATCCTTTGCTGTCCAGATCTGAAGCGTTTTTATTTGGGGTTGTTTAGGTGATTTGGTGAGTGGTGATTATCTCTCACATGGATCCAAAGGAGTATATCGGATTGTTGGCTCGATTTGGTGTTAAAATAGTGATTTCCATGCATTTTCTTCATCCTAAGTGTAGATCCATATAGATCCATTGTTCATGATGATGTTACATCCATTTTATCACATGTTAATCTATGCAAGTTCATTCATCAAGTTTGTAGAGATATTGTTCATGTTTTCATGCTTATTGGACTTTCAACTCTTTAATTACGAAAATGCCATTATTGTTATAATTGTCTACTTAGATCATATTTGAGTGCTTGATTGTTTGGATTAATGTTTGATTTGATTGATTGCTATGAATTAGATGATTGATGGTTTGATTTAGACCAAAGGTGATTCAAAAGCTAAGGGAAAGGCTCTTGAATTGGGAAAGCTGCTCGTGGCATATGTAGCGGGATGATGAAGCTCTTATGCATAGATTTGATGATGTGATGTTGAGATGAGGCTTTGCGAGGATGTGATGAAGCAAGGCAATCATGTGATGAAGACTTGGTCTAATCCAGACGGGATCATTCCAAGCACGTTGGTAACTCGGTGATATGATTCGAGTTTGAAGATAATGGATGCTCGAGAGGCGCTTGAGCTAGTATGGAAATAGTCGTCGAGGAGGATGACTAGAAGGCTGAGATCTCATCGTTGTTGAAGGTTCTAGCATACTCTAAGCAAGAGTACATGGGGACGCCCAAAAGACCAAGTTGATGGTCGAGTACTCTGGGTAGTTGCGAAAATTCTTGGCACGGGCTGCGACGACGTGCGGGAGTTATGTCTAGAACCGGGGTTACCATTAGCCCTTGACTGACGGATGAAAGAAGGAGCCGTTCATTCAACTAACGGTGATATCGAAGCAAGGATAACAGTGATAGCCAGAGTCATGGATGTTTGGTTGTATCGTCATTCGGTCCTAAGAGCGGTATTTCCTGAGTGCTTATCTGACCTTGGTATAGACCTTGGGATTTGTACTTAGGAAACATCGCCCTTGACTCGAGTGATAATTGCTTTACTTTAGATTGTATGCTTTGCTATGCTTGCTTCTTCTCAGTATGTGTCTGGGGGCTATCACTGTAGAAAGAGGTGGAGTGGGAGGGTTGTATTCCTATTCCTTTTCCTTTATGCCCTTTTGGTATGTTGTTAGTTAATTTACTGCTCACTAAGATTGTTGTCTGACTCAAGGCTTTATGTTTTAATTCTTATTGCCTTGGGCTGTTCGTCCATTTTGGGACGGGCAGACTAGGTAGCAGGTGACAGGTGCTGTTCTCTTCTCATGATGCTGATATCGAAGACGAGCTAGAGGGTTGCATATTATCTTCTTATATGTACCGGATATTCCGCTGTTTTGTATTCTCTGAGAGATATGTAGTGAGGCTTGATGTATTGCTATTTGGATGTTTGTATTCAACTATTATGGAGTTTTATATGATGGCATTTTGTTCTGTAAAGCTTCACTATACATATGTTCTATTGTATTTTGTCCATGCGCTGTGAGTAATACGATAGATTCTGTTGTTTTAATTTACCTTGACAATCGTCCATGGTCGCTTGGCACACTTTACAGCGCACTTTCTCTAGATTCGGTGCAGGGGTCATGGGCGGTCGTCACATTTGGTATCAGAGCATTGGTTAATCGATTTTACCCAACGCTCGCCGTCGTAACTACATATGAGAGACGTAATTGTATTTTGATGGATGAATACTATATATAATATAGTAGTTTAGTTGAGTTTGAGTCCTTTATGCAGTTGTTTCTCTAGATGTTCTAATCATTCCTTTTTATAGATATTGAGAATGAGTCGAAGAGGGAGACCAGCTGCTAGGGAAGGCCGTGCTACTGAAGAGACTGCTGATTATGCAGCTATGTTCGAAGCTATGATGACTTCGATCATGAGAAGGATACCAATTCCGGGGGCGGCAGTAGATGTTGGAGTTCAAGTCCAAACTCCGAAACCAGTGGATTTTGCTAAGTTGTGCAAGGATTATACCGCTCTTGGAGGAAAGGTTTTCTTGGGGACAGAATCAACTATTGAGGTCCAGAGGTGGATAGACGCTTGTAGAAGGATCTTTGGTGATTTGGGAATTGATGATGCAACTAAGAGGAAGTTGGCATCAAGGCAGCTTCAAGGGAGAGCTTCTGATTGGTGGAACTCTATTACCATCAATACTCCGGAAGAAGAGATTACTTGGGAGCAATTCCAAGTCAGATTTGAAGCTAAGTTCATTTCTACAGCTCAGAAGTCAGTTCTGTTCAAGAGGTTTGTGGAGCTCAAGCAAGGTGGGAGACCAGTTCTTGAGTATGTTTCTGAGTTCGAAGCTTTATCCAAGTATGCCCGGTCATATATTGAATCTGCATATCAAAAGAACGAGAAGTTTGTGACTGGCTTGGATAGTTATCTTGGGAGACAGTTGGTGGATCATTTGGACGATTCATTTGAGAAGCTTGTGGAGAAAGCTCTTAGGCATGAGAGTCTGTTTCCTAAGGAAGGATCTGTTGTTGCTGTTACCAGGGAAGAGTCTAAACCCCAGCAGGGTGGAAACAAGAAGAGGAAGCAGCAGCAGCAGAAAGGTAAGGATGGCCAGAAGAAGCCGAAAGGCGAAGTGACTTGCTACAACTGTCAGCAGAAAGGCCATCTCTCCAGGGATTGCAAGAATCCAAAAGCGCCAGCGAAGTGCCACAACTGTGACAAGCCGGGGCATTTCAGGAAGAATTGTCCAGAACCGAGGAAGGACAAGCAGATTGTGCAAGCATATGCTTTGGAGGTTGTTCCGTCGTCTTTGAAAGCTCCTACTGCTGAAGAGAAAGGAAAGAGTGTGGTTGTTCAAGGTACTCTTTTCCTATGTGGTGTTCCGGTTAGAGTTCTATTTGATACTGGGGCATCGCATTCGTTTGTTTGTAATGAACTCATGGACCGGTTAGGTTTGGAACCGGATATTGTTGATAGGCCATTGGTTGTGACTAATCCAGTTGGGGGTTCGTCTTGTTTGTGTATATTATGCCGTGGTCTAGTTGTATCGAGTCATGGTTGCTCTTTTGTTTGTGATTGCTTTGTTCTGAACTTTGCGGGGTTCGGAATTATTTTGGGTATGGACTGGCTTAGGAGGTATGCGGCAAAGGTTGATTGCGAGAGGTTGGAAGTGACAGTCGAGAATGTGGAGGGGCGAAAGGTTGTGATACGATGTAAGCATGAGGAAGGCGTCTTCATGAGCTTCATGTATTCGCTAGTTGTTCCACGGGATGGACTGTCTTTAGTGCCAATCGCAAATGGATTTGAGGATGTCTTTGACGAAGTCAAAGGGTTGCCGCCGCATAGAGAGATCGAGTTTCGTATAGATCTAGTTGAAGGAGCCAGACCTGTTGTGATGCCTCTTAGGCGGATGGTGCCTAGGGAACAGCAGGAGTTGAGGGTGCAAGTTGATGATCTTTTGCAGAAAGGATTCATTCGGCGTAGTGTGTCCGAGTGGGGTGCACCAGTTGTGTTTGCAACCAAGGTAGATGGATCGTTGAGATTGTGTGTGGATTATCGTGAACTGAATAAGGTGACAAAGAAGAACAAGTATCCATTGCCGAGAATAGATGACTTGTTTGATCAGCTTCACGAAGCCAAGGTGTTTTCTCAGATGGATTTGGCTACGGGATTTCACCAGTTGAGAGTGGCTAAGGATAGTGTGCCGAAGATTGCTTTTCGGACACCATCTGGTTTCTTTGAGTGGCTGGTAATGCCGTTTGGATTGACTAATGCGCCAGCATTTTTTGTGGATCTTATGAATAGAGTGTTTAGAGATCAGTTGAACAAGTTCGTACTTGTGTTCATGGATGATATTCTGATTTATTCCAGAACGGAAGAAGAGCACAAGACGCACTTGCGTATTGTTTTGGAGATCTTGCGGAAACATCAGCTGAAGGCTAAGTTTTCGAAGTGTCACTTCTGGAAGAGTGAAGTGAGGTTCTTAGGCCATGTGATTTCTGGAAGTGGAATAGCGGTTGACCCCGCTAAGGTGGCGGCAATCCAGGATTGGGTTAGACCTAAGAACGCATCTGATGTGAGAAGTTTTCTTGGATTAGCAGGATATTATCGACGGTTTATCAAAGACTTCTCCAAGGTAGCTGCACCGTTGACAGGATTGACGAAGAAGAACCAAGTGTTCAGTTGGGATGCTAAGTGTGAGCAAGCTTTCGGAATCCTGAAAGAGAGATTGACGAGTGCTCCTGTTTTGACTATTCCTAGTGGGAATGATGAGATGGTGGTTTACACCGACGCATGTGGTACTGGACTTGGAGCAGTATTGATGCAGAGGGATAAAGTTGTTGCGTATGCCAGCCGACAACTGAAGCCGCATGAAAGGAATTACCCGACTCATGATTTGGAGTTAGCGGCAATTGTTTTTGCTCTGAAGATGTGGAGACATTATCTATTGGGAGTTCGATTCGAGTTGTTTACGGATCACAAGTCATTGAAGTATCTTTTCTCCCAAAAGGATTTGAATCTTCGGCAGCAACGATGGCTAGAGTTTTTAGCATCATATGATTTTGGTATAGCTTATACTCCGGGAAAAGGTAACGCAGTGGCAGATGCGTTAAGTCGAAGACATGCAGGATTGGGAGTCATGTTTTCTGAATGGAAGAATCTCGAGTATTTAGCTAGATTTGACTTCAGGCCTAGATGTGAATTGGAACCTGAGATGTTGGCAAACTTATCAATAAGACCGACTCTTGTGGAAAGGATTGGCGAGAGTCAAAAGCGAGATGATAAGCTTGTCAAGATTATCCGTGATTTGGAATCTGGATTGGAACCAGAAAGGGATAAAGGATTCGAGGTCGATAGAGAAGGTTGGCTTCGAAAGCAAGGACGACTAGTTGTTCCCGATATAGACGAATTGAGGAGTGAAGTTTTGAAGGAAAGTCATCACTCGAAGTTGACAATTCATCCAGGTGGAAATAAGATGTATCGGGATATGAAGAGAACCTACTACTGGGAATGTATGAAGAAGGATGTTGGAAATTTTATTTCCAAGTGTATGAACTGCCAGTTGGTAAAAGCCGAACAAAAGAAGCCAAGTGGATTGCTTCAGCCATTAGAAGTTCCTACATGGAAGTGGGAGCAAGTGTCGATGGATTTTATTGATGGATTGCCTAGAACCAGAACGGGAAATGAAGGGATTTGGGTCATTGTAGATCGTTTGACTAAGAGTGCACGATTCATTCCTGTTCGATCAACTAGGACTGCATCAAAGTTGGCTGAGTTGTATGTTAAGTGGATAGTTCGATTTCATGGTATTCCGAAAAGTATAGTGGGCGATCGAGATCCATTGTTCACTAGTGGATTTTGGAAGAGCTTCCAGGAAGTTTTGGGAACCAAGTTGTGTTTGAATACAGCTTATCACCCTCAAACAGATGGTCAGACTGAGAGAGTCAACCGAGTTTTGGAAGATCTTCTTAGAGCTTGTGTTTTGGACTTCGGAGGATCATGGGAAGATCACCTTCATTTGGTGGAATTTTCATACAACAACAGTTACCAGTCAAGTATTGGTATGGCACCGTATAAGGCATTGTATGGAAGACCGTGTAACTCTCCGACATGTTGGTTGGAAACTGGAGAAAAGCTGATGCTTGGGCCAGAGATGATTCGGCAGACTTCAGATTGCATAGAGATCATTCGGCAACGAATGAAGGCAGCCCAAGACCGTCAAAAGAGTTATGCCGATAAGCGTCGGAAGGATTTGGAATTTGATGTAGGAGACATGGTTTTTGTGAAGATTTCTCCACTGAAGAATGTTATCCGATTCGGGAAGAAAGGAAAATTGACTCCGAGATTTGTTGGACCATTCCCGATCATCGAGCGAATTGGAAAGCTCGCATATAGATTGGAATTACCGGAGAAGATGTCGGGTGTGCACAATGTTTTTCACGTATCGTATCTACGGAAGTATGTGCACGACTCGAATACGGTGGTTTCTGCTGATAGCTGTGAAGACTTCGAAGTTGATCCAGTTGATAGAAGACCTCGTAAGCCGCTTCGTGTTGTAGAAACCGACACGAAACAGCTTAGGAGGAAGGTAGTTAAGTTTCTCAAGATACAATGGAGTGACGATGATAACGACTGTACATGGGAGGTGGAAGAGAGGATGAAAGCAGCTCATCCCGAACTCTTCAAGGTATGACCCTAAGGTGTCGTATCGTCTAACAACATTGTAACTTGTTCTAAGTCTTAGAATTCTATACGCTAAGCTAGAATTGGATGCATGGTTTGCTGATTGTTATGGATGGTAGGCGTACAAAATAGTCTTTGATTGCTTTGTTTGTTTGGAATTTCGGGGGCGAAATTTCTAAGGGGAAGAGAATGTAACGACCCGTATTTTACGGATCGAAAAGTTCGTTGAAATCTGGAATTTTCAGCATTTTAAGTTGTTGCAGATTTTGGATGAAATTTGCTAAGTCCTAAGTCGTGAACGACTTAGTGTAAGTCGTAAGTCGTATACGACTTAGGGGATAGGAGCGACTCAGGGATTTGGCTAGTTAAGGTGATGAGTCATATCCCAGTTATCTGATGAGTCGTATCCCAGTTATCTGATGAGTCGTATCCCAGTTATCTGATGAGTCGTATCCCAGTTATCTGATGAGTCGTATCCCAGTAAGCTGTTGAGTCGTGAGCGACTTAGGAGTTCACTAAGTCGTAAGTCGTAGTCTATAGGTTAAGTCGTAGCCTAGTTGAGTCATGGCCGTGTTAAGGAGAATGCTGTGTTAAGTCGCACACTGTTAAGTCGTAGTCTATGGGTTATCTCGTCTACTAGTTAAGTCGTGGACGAGTTAAGGTATTGAGTCGTAGGATGTGTTGACTTGCTAAGTCGTAACCCAGTTATTTGATAAGTCGTAGAAGCATAGATCTGTTAAGTCGTATCTTCTGCTAAGTCATAAGTCGTGACTAGTGGTAAGCCGCTAGGTGCGCGTGAGCCTTAAGTCGTTAGAGGTTTGGGTCTGGTGAGTCGTAAGTCGTGGTGTTCTGATGAGTCGTAGACGACTCATGAAGGCGGACGAGTTACGACTTAAGGGATTTTCAGCTATAAATAGAAGGGGGTTGGCTTCATTTTTGGGATCCGGATTTCGAAGCGACGAAGTGCTGCCATTTTGAGAGCTCGACTTCTACACTTCTTCACTTCTTTTCTCCACTCTAATCTAGTGATTCCTTTCATCCAAATCGAAGATCAAGATTGAAGATTCAAGAGCTTAGATTGAAGATCTTCATCTTTTCAAGAGAGATTTCTTCGTTTGAAGCGGATTCGTGATAGATCAAGATTGATCCTTCGCTGTCCAGATCTGAAGCGTTTTGATTTGGGGTTGTTTAGGTGATTTGGTGAGTGGTGATTATCTCTCACATGGATCCAAAGGAGTATATCGGATTGTTGGCTCGATTTGGTGTTAAAATAGTGATTTCCATGCATTTTCTTCATCCTAAGTGTAGATCCATATAGATCCATTGTTCATGATGATGTTACATCCATTTTATCACATGTTAATCTATGCAAGTTCATTCATCAAGTTTGTAGAGATATTGTTCATGTTTTCATGCTTATTGGACTTTCAACTCTTTAATTACGAAAATGCCATTATTGTTATAATTGTCTACTTAGATCATATTTGAGTGCTTGATTGTTTGGATTAATGTTTGATTTGATTGATTGCTATGAATTAGATGATTGATGGTTTGATTTAGACCAAAGGTGATTCAAAAGCTAAGGGAAAGGCTCTTGAATTGGGAAAGCTGCTCGTGGCATATGTAGCGGGATGATGAAGCTCTTATGCATAGATTTGATGATGTGATGTTGAGATGAGGCTTTGCGAGGATGTGATGAAGCAAGGCAATCATGTGATGAAGACTTGGTCTAATCCAGACGGGATCATTCCAAGCACGTTGGTAACTCGGTGATATGATTCGAGTTTGAAGATAATGGATGCTCGAGAGGCGCTTGAGCTAGTATGGAAATAGTCGTCGAGGAGGATGACTAGAAGGCTGAGATCTCATCGTTGTTGAAGGTTCTAGCATACTCTAAGCAAGAGTACATGGGGACGCCCAAAAGACCAAGTTGATGGTCGAGTACTCTGGGTAGTTGCGAAAATCCTTGGCACGGGCTGCGACGACGTGCGGGAGTTATGTCTAGAACCGGGGTTACCATTAGCCCTTGACTGACGGATGAAAGAAGGAGCCGTTCATTCAACTAACGGTGATATCGAAGCAAGGATAACAGTGATAGCCAGAGTCATGGATGTTTGGTTGTATCGTCATTCGGTCCTAAGAGCGGTATTTCCTGAGTGCTTATCTGACCTTGGTATAGACCTTGGGATTTGTACTTAGGAAACATCGCCCTTGACTCGAGTGATAATTGCTTTACTTTAGATTGTATGCTTTGCTATGCTTGCTTCTTCTCAGTATGTGTCTGGGGGCTATCACTGTAGAAAGAGGTGGAGTGGGAGGGTTGTATTCCTATTCCTTTTCCTTTATGTCCTTTTGGTATGTTGTTAGTTAATTTACTGCTCACTAAGACTGTTGTCTGACTCAAGGCTTTATGTTTTAATTCTTATTGCCTTGGGTTGTTCGTCCATTTTGGGACGGGCAGACTAGGTAGCAGGTGACAGGTGTTGTTCTCTTCTCACGATGCTGATATCGAAGACGAGATAGAGGGTTGCATATTATCTTCTTATATGTACCGGATATTCCGCTGTTTTGTATTCTCTGAGAGATATGTAGTGAGGCTTGATGTATTGCTATTTGGATGTTTGTATTCAACTATTATGGAGTTTTATATGATGGCATTTTGTTCTGTAAAGCTTCACTATACATATGTTCTATTGTATTTTGTCCATGCGCTGTGAGTAATACGATAGATTTTGTTGTTTTAATTTACCTTGACAATCGTCCATGGTCGCTTGGCACACTTTACAGCGCACTTTCTCTAGATTCGGTGCAGGGATCATGGGCGGTCGTCACAAATACCAAGTTTTCTTTATATCTAAATTAGTGTGTAGATCCTAAATATTAAGGATTATATCTTAACTAGAAAAAATAATTATTTATCATGTTAAATTAAACAAATATAGAGGTCATGTCTGATAAGAAAGATATCTTAACAAACATTACTTAAATATATCTTACATAAAACGTAAATACAAATATGTACCTTTGAAGACAACTAACTAACATATGTATATTTTATAATTTATTAATTTGTATTTCAAATGACTTGAAATGAATAAGTGAGTACATAAATGAACACACACACACGTTTTAATTATAACTAAATATAACTAGCATATGTATATGGGTATATATATAGCTTATATATATGCGTATTTATATAATTGCTTTGTAATATGCATTTATATTGCATATTTATCCATATTAACAAATTATCGTTGAGAAAGTTTATTGAAGGGATTTTTTTCTAAAATCAACCCTTCTCGACTATGCAACCCTCTTAATCCAAATATGGTATCAAAGTTAGGTTGGTAGAAGATTTGCATAGTGGCTACAAGGTCATAAATTTTATCCCTACGACCAATGTGATAAGGGTTTCTCGAAGTCTGAATTATGGTAAAGCATTAGCTTTTAGCCTTACACATCCTAAGAAGGTAGTGTGATTCGAGAAGTTACATGTAAAACTTGCTAGTGAGTGACCTTGTGTGGGCCACCCTAAAGAAGTTTGGGACAAAGCAATAATGACATCTAAGCATTCACGTGTTATTATGAATAAATTGACTAACATGTAGGGAAGACCTTATGCGAATTCCACTAAGATAGGCGAACGGAAACCACTTTACTCTGGAAACTACCTAGCTCATCAAGGTGGTTTGTCCATAATGTATAGCCTAAGTGTAAGGGCCAAATTGTTTGTGCCTTGGCCTGATTCAAATTTGAATATGAATTAAATATGAATCAAAACTGAAAATTATTTTTAAATTTGAATTTGTAAGGTGCAAATTCTGATTTTAATATAATTTTTAATTTGAATTGATATTTATATTAGTTAATTTTAAATTTGAAATAAATATAAATCCAAGTTGTTTAGATTCAATGTTAAATCGAATTATAAACTTTATAATAATTAATTATAATTTATTTGAATTTAAAATTGAAATATAAACGAGTTTAAATTCAAAAAAAACTAATCATCTATTATAATTAAATTAAAATAATTTCAAAATTGTTTTGAACAAAAGAAATAAACTATAAATAATGTAAATGTAACTTCAAATTGTTTGGAATAAATATAAGTTGTAAAAGTTAAAACTTAATTGATTAAAATGAATACCTTTAACAAGTTAAACCCACATTAAATATTATGAAATAATAAACTCATTAAGATATAAGAGATGTTATGTTATATCGAGTTATTACATGTCATAGGATGTTACATACTTATCACCCTTTATTATTTATAAACTCAAATGTGTTTTATAAGTTATGAATTTATATATAAAGGCTGTTCTCTGTCATTTACATGCAAATTGATGTACTAGAGTAAATGGATGATTGTTAAGAACACTAAAGTTGTCTTTATTCTCTAGAGAAGCCTTGTGGGTTCCTGGCTAGGTAAAAAAACTATATGATTTTGTTGATAACACTCAGGTGCCATATACTTGTACTTACACATCTCAAAAGGATAGTTCATGTGTGTCTAATGTATTCTATAACTTGCTGAGCACACTCAAGGTCATAGTGGTGATCAGAAGCAATGATAATAATGTTAAGAGTAATATATGATATAACCAATATGTATTATTTTCCATTTATGGATACTATGATTTGTTGAGCACATTCAAGGTCATGGATACATGATAAATGGTCTTATCACCACCCGAGAATTCTAAGAATTATTTTTTCTTTCTTATTGTTTGGGAACATGCGGAAAATATAATGGAAATTTTATTAGAAAAATTTGTTAAAGCATTCTAATAAGTATAAGGACAAATGAAATTATTATATAATGTATATTGGACTAATAGATGGCATGACACCCCCAATCGAATGAAAACAAGATAGATCTAAATAATATAAACAAAAACAGTAAGAACATAGAGAATTTTATAGTGGTTTAACAAATTCTATAGCCTACGTCCACTTTAATGTTATTAGATTCAGTTTTTTCACAAGTACAAGAACTTTGCAAGTGAGTACAGATCAAAACAGCAAGGATTTAGCCCTTAGTGGCAAAGGTTGAGTAAAGAATAGGGGATGAAGAAGATCGAGAGCCAAAAAGTCCACCAATCCTCTCTAACCTGATCTAGTGCCTCTATTTATAGCTAGAATCGCATGTCGTAGTCGCCAGATCACAAAAGATCAGGCAAGACTCTAGATCCGAAAGAGTAGGGAGGAAGAACAGGTCAACCGAAGAGAAAAAACATGTCAGTACCGACCATAATTTTGGTCAGCACTACCATAATAGTCTTATTAATATTACGATGGAGTCATGTTTCTTCAACTCTTATACCTCCAAAATCCATAATTGGATCCCAATCTGATTGCCTTGCTACTCTACTCTTCGATCCCTAGCACAGGTCTCTAAGCTTCCTATTAAAAATCATACTGGCAATGGCAACTATTATGGTTGATATCGACTAAATTACATAACATATTTTCACTCTAAATTCCTTGAGCCACCTTCAATAGTTGTTATGAGCTTGCTTCCAAATCCTCGAACCATTTCGTCTTCGTTTTGACATCCAGAGTCACTTAGAAGCTTTCAACTCAAACGCTAGATAGCACTTGGCCCATAAATACGCTTTCATGAAACAAAGCATGCTTTGGATCAAGGTAAATAGTTGCCCAAGGGTCTTCAAGTAGTTAGTAGTCATCTTTGAAGCGTCGTATCTACTCTGAAGATATTTATTCTAAAGATATCTATACATCACTTTAAATAACTTGCGTCCTATATCTTTCCTTGATATCAAGTGGAGACTCTTATCATCTTGGAGATCATAGTACAACTTGATCAGATATGGCATCTCCCTCTTTTCTCTTCTCTTTTTTCCTTCTTTTTTTAAACAAATCATGTCGGTACAACACAAAACATGTCAGTACCGACAATAATTTTCAAGTGATATAAGTAGTCAGTACTTAGCAAAAAATTTGGCCATTTGACGTCATTTGTGGCCATGCTTGTTTTCCTCGAAAACAACCTTCAGTTGCTAAAGCTTCCTCAGCCAATATATTCGACACTGCCGACTTCAGTCACCTTTACTTCCTTCAGTGCCATCGACCTCCTTGCTATCAATTCGAAGTCGGCACTAATTACTCCCATTAATACCTCTCATATTCCAGATCTAGACCGAAGTTGACGGTTGGTTCTAGCCTTAAGGTTGCTGTTGGTGGTTAGGGTTGCCACCGCTGCCTTCGTCGTAGACACCGCATGCTAGTATCTCAACCAACACCATCAACTATTTTCGACCATAAGCCAAAGAACTTCACATGGCTATATTGAGATCTATCGTTCTTGGGGGAACTCGACCTGTTTACTTGTACAATACCAAGTAATCCCTAGTTTTCTTCCAATTATCCTTTCGTGCTTGATGCTTCGCTAGCATTTTCACTTCCCTTGCTTTGGTTTCTCCCTAAGATAGTCTTGGGTCGACCGTGTGTGGCATGTCATTGCACATAACTTAATCGATCTTCAATTGGATTTTGTCGAATGTGGATTGCTAAATTAATTTTCATGAGACGGTCCTAAGGAATGATTGTGCCAAATGCTCTCTGGCTCCAAAAGGGTTATACAAGTGGATATTCCAAATCACAACACAACCTTGTGTTCCTACAAAGAAGGCTCAATGCCACTCTAGGCAATGATTTCGTTATCATTCACTTTACGATTACGGGTAAGATCCGACACACAGTCCATCATGCAATGGAGCTCGTTTGCTAGCACGAGCGGGATATCTACAAAGAGTATTCCATACATAATGATTTGAACAATGGATGCATACTACATAAGCTGACACTTCACACTGCTCCGGTCGATGTCTATACTTTGATTGGTCAACACATGTCGACATCCACTGGATTTTGCACATTGGTTACATGGGTTTAAAATAAAGTAAATTTCAAAGTAAAGCATACCTGACCGCGTTCGCTATCAAGCTTTTCAGTTCATAATGACTTGATAATCTCCTCTTTTCAAAGTCGATTCAGACCCTTCTACTATTCATGTGGCTAGTTCTTCTATCGCTCAGGCATCCACATCTACTTTGTTCGGAGCAAGGCGTTCAATTATAGCTGAATTTGAAGACAAATCATTCTTGTGGAACCTCTTTAGAATCAGCCTCCACTACTGAATGAACAACATGCCCCGGTGGTTTTGGACAACCCTCTAGACTAGACACCATCTTTACTAATTGCAGAATCGCACCAAACCATCTGCCTCTATCGTGGAATCCCAAAGAGCGATGTTCTATTATTGATGATTAACCAATGGACACATAATCCACCTTAAGGATATACTGCTTACAAAAAGATATATGCTTTGGTGGAGCGTTCCGCCCTTTAACAAATTCTTCAAATTCATTCTACAAGAGTTTGGGCTGGCTTTGACTCAAATGCATCCCAACTGATATGCACTACTCAATTCTCTATGCGTCTTATTCATGATTAAATCGAATCGTCCCCCAAACTTCGAGGAGCTTACTTATCTTCTATGCTTCAAGAAGAGAGCGAAATCACTTTCCTTACTAATTGTTGAAGCTTGGAACCATTTTAAAGTAATATAGGAACTTCACAAAAAGCGCGGTTATTTCAAAAGTGAACACTTCTTCATTTGATGTCCTTACGCTTCAACCGCCTCTAGTTTTGCAGATGTAAGTTTCCTCTTCTATACTCTTTCCTACACTCAGATTTGCCCTATCCAAATGCATAACTATTTTTCCATGCATTTCAAAGACCTATCTGATCGAGATGATAGTAGTGCACATGTTGATACTCTAGCACTCCTAAAGTAAGTTAAATACCAATTCCATACTACCTCCTTCCTGCTTACAAATGAAAGGCTTCGCCGATATGACCTTCTAACATGCCGTTCCTCTTCCACTCCCATCCAATAAATCTCAAGTAGCGGTCGGACCTTTTGTCCCTTGTCCATGATTTTGATAATGACAATCAAGGGGATGGTGAAGGCCAAGGTGGCAAAGTGAATGCCAATGAAGGAGAAGAGAAAATAGTTGAGGAGAATGTGGTAAGGGAAGAAGATGAAGGTAGAGGAGAAGAAGGAGAAGGAGAAGAAAGAGGAGGAGAAGGAAAAGGAGAAAAGAAAGGAGAAGGAGAGGTAGAGAAAGAAGAAGGAGAAGATGAGGGAGAGCATAAGGAGATGACAATGATGACGATGAAGACTATGGCGTCGGTGAGAACGAGTCAAAAGAGGAGACATCCCCTGAAGGCAACACACTTCCTATCTCGCCTCGCCTGACACAATTGGTTATCAAGTCTTCTCAACAGGCTTCCAGTCCGAGCCTAGCCCCAATCGGTGAGGTAACATCACATGTAGGCTCTTCGAAGAACATCTTCATCTCACTAAGCGATATCAGTGTTCTCTCGTCCTTTTGTACTTGAGGCGCTACTATTGAAGATATCATAAATGAATATTCTTGTAAATTTACCTTCATGTCGGGGGATGTCCTTGTTAATGGTGATAAAACCCATCTTTGCAACTCCTCAAACACGATCCATAGAGTATTTAGGGAAATATCACCAATTCACAAACTTCTAGGATCACGAAAGCAACACTTTGCATTCGCCCTTAATTTAGTGCGTTAGTTTTGATACACCTTCTTCTTCTTTTAAGATACAATGGAAAGAGATCACACGAACTATCTTCACTCCAACATTAGCCAGCACTGTTCCTAACTCCTGACCTCTATGCATGTTGCCCCAGCTCACATCAGGAGTCGGAATAAGAGAGAAGGGGAAGGAAGGATAAAGAATATCGGGATGAAGAAGAAAAGAAAAAGGCATCGATCAGAAGAAAAGGAGTTCCACAATTTGAAAAAGAAGCTACGTGATTATTATGATAGCTCTTGGCGTGCCACTAGTGCTTCTTAGCTGCACATTTTATCTCAGAATTCTCGACAACAACCTCCAACAACCCAGTTTCCGATCACCATTGTTTCAGGCTCCCATAAATCCAAAGAAGCTGCAATTCACACTATTCCGCATCTACCCTTCCAAGTTCATCCACGATTATCGATACTAGGATGCAAATAGCTTTGCCTGATTATTTCCTAACAAGGGTCATGTTCGACAAATACATTTCTTGCTAGGAGGCTAGCCATAGGGTTGTTGGTGCTAATAAAATAGTAGATCAAATTTTCAAGTGGAAGAAACTCACCGAGGCCCACTCTGGTATCAATAGGATCAACCGAACTACCATCCAATCATTCGAGACTAAGAGGAAAGATCATGATAGGATAGTCATAGGTTACAAAACAAAACTGTCTAGCCTCACCAAAGTTAAGGATGAAACTCCAAAATCCTCCAAGCATGTTAAAGAGCTAAATAAGGAGATGTTGAATGTTCATACCCAAGCCACCAACGTAATAAAGGATCAAACCAAAATGGCCCACCAAGATAATGCCAAGCTCATAGCACAAATCAAAGCTAAAGAGTAGAAATTACAGACTAAGGAGTCAAAGTTAAAGCACATCAGGTTGAAGTTGAAGGCCTCAAGGCCAGTTTAAAAGTAGAAATAAACTCCAAGGCTAAGGTTCAGATCAACCTCATTTTGGTAGAAGCTGAAATTACAAAACTTAAGGCCCATGCTACTAAGAATAATGAGGAGAAGAATGCTACCCTCCAACAGTTATTTGTTGATGTCATCGAAAATAAGAATTTGAAATGGCTGGGGGATAGCTACCTCATTACTGGCTGATGCCTGAGAGGAAATACTTCATGGAGAGGCTAAGGCCGGCAAAGGCATAACTGAAGAAGAATCAAAGGCAAACTCTTGGATACATAAGACATTGAATTCTAGGAGAAAGGCAAAGCAATTCCGACTGCCAAGGATGCAGTCGTGGGAAATATAGCTATTTAGGCTCCTATAGATTCCACTGCACTGGATTGGGCAAATCATCCACTCCGAAGTTCAAAGAGCCCGCAATAGAAATTCGAACTCCTACCGGGGCTACCTTTAAGGCTTCCCACATTAAAATCGTTGTCTCTACTATAACAACTGTTGATGAACCATATATTTCTCTTACTGTCACTCAGCCTGCCCAATTACCTATTGAAGAAGGTGAAATCATCAAGTCCCCAACTGAAGGTGCATAGCCTAGCAAAGGTGTTTCTCTCATCTCCCAGTGTTCTCGAAGCTTCAGTTCTCACTTGAGGTTGTCTCTAATCTTTACTTCACTGTTCATCAACTTACAGGTCATTTGTCACATCCTCCTCGACCACTAACTCAGGGCTTGGGTCCTAGTGCTATCTCTACTACATCAACCTCCATTACTGTAGAGCCGATTGTCCAAGTTCCTCCTTCGACCTCTGTTCTCAGCCCAGTTCAGAGAAAATTGACGCCTTGGAAGGGCTTATAGACGCTAATCAATCCCAAAAGGAAGATGTTACTATCACCAGCACAAAAGATACTGGCGATCACATTACTAAGGCGGAGGAGTTAAAGCTTGCTTTTAATAAAATCATAGTTAAGAAAGAGTCAAGAACTGGAAAGGCCACCAGCCGAGAAAAACCAAGCCAGGTCCCAAACTTCCCACACTCAAATTCAAGCCTCCAAAAGGCCATGGTGTCGGTAGTTCATCAAAATTTCTTGACCTTGCTATCGACAAGCCCGAGGACCCCATAAACTTGATGATTGAAGGAGAAAATACAACTTTTGAAGGGACCACTCTAGAAAAGGGGAAGGATAAGGATGGAAAGGGTTAGAAGAAACATCTGGCGAAGGATGATACCAAGAGCGGCAACAAGCGAGGGAATAAGAAATAGGTGCTTAGCTTTAGTTTTTGTGAAGCCGGTTTCTTTTGCATTCTTAATGTATCTTATTTCTCTTTTGCATGTTGGCCGACATTATGCGGGAGCGGCCCACACAATTCTTGTGTCGAAAGCGAATTTAAATAGAAAACTGTTTTTCTATACAATCTTTGTCGTATTTACATTTTTGTACTTTTACTTTATCTGCCTATATACCATTGCTTGCATATATAATATGATTATCGTGATACTATTTCATTTACATTATACATGCTTATGTTTGTGCAATGCTATTAATTGCTATTGCTATGTACATATAAGTAAATTTCTATGATTGCTTAGTGATATTTTATTATTCAGTTCTGTTTATCATTGCTAAATTATTCCTTCTTGGCTAAATAAAAATTGTTATTCACTCAGCCAACTCTATAGCCAGCTTTGTTTATTTTGAGTAATGTTATGTCCTACCACAAATAAGGTTGTGGTTGGAGAAGCATCCAGCTTCGTATCATTTCCTAGTTTTGGGAAACAACATTCTAGGTGCCTACCTTTGGACACCAAACATCGATCCTGCCCATCTGCAGGCATTAATCGAATTCATTCTCTGACCTTCATCACTTATTATCGATCCGACATGATTCGCCAAGCTGTAAGTGCGGTCATAGTTATAGATAGTTCATTCATTCATTGGCCCTTATCTTTGAGGATCGATATTTCTAATGCTTGACTCTAAGCATCGATTTCTGACCATGTTTATCTCCAGCAATTGATCAAAATAACTCACTGACCATCATCGTTTATCTTATGTCGGGCATGTCTTGTTGGGCCATAAACGTAATCATGAAAGCTTTGATTTCATACTAGTTCCTATCTCTGGAACTGGTGCTTTGGTTGCCTAACTCTAGCCATCCCTCGTTGACTTTTCTTATCTCCAGACATTAGTCAAAGATTTGAGGGATAAGGGAGAATCATCCGATTGGTACTCTCTTGATCTGATCATGGGTCAAAGAAGTCAGTTGGTACTCTCTTTGGGTACCTGATTGCCCTCGTAATCATGTAGTCAAGGTTTAACTTACAAGAACATGGTTCTATTAGTTCCAAAAGCCGACTTATAAAGTCAAAGGAACTAGCAAGTCCTGCTTTATTACATTGGCCCTAGTTCACTAAGATGGCTTATTTGTAGAAAATAAAATGATTAAATATAAGTGAAATAGCATTGTATGTATTCGTTATTCTATGCCTGCGGTATTCGGATCCTATCAATAGTCAATAGCTTGAAAATGCCACCTCTAAGCTTCTGTTTAATCGCATATGGACCTTCCCAATTCAGAAGTAATGCCCTTGTACCAAGGAAGACTTGTTTCAAAACGAGATCCCCTACCTCAAAGGTTCGATTCTCGACCTTGACATTGAAATCTTGTGTTACTCTTTTCTATTGAGCATCTATCCTCGGTTCACTCTCTTCCCGTTTCTCATTGACCAAGTCAAGGGAATCAAGCAAGAGTTCCTAATACATCTTGGGAGCATAGTGTTTTCTCTGGTAGGAAGGGATTTCAAGTTCTATCAGAATCATGGCCTTAACTTTATAGGCCAAAGTGAATGGAGTGTGTCCAGTCGCGGACTTATGAGTCATTCTATGAGCCACAGCGCTAGTGGTAACTAATCGACCCAGTTGCCTTTGGATTTTGTCGGTCGGTTCTTCATGGTGGATTTGATGATCTTGTTTTCCATCTTCACCTATTCATTCACCGTGGGTGTGCTACTATCGAAAAGCTCTTCATAATTTGGTACCGATTACATAAGTCTTTGAACTCAGTACTCTCGGAGTGAGTTCCATTATCAGTAATGATTTTCTAAGGAATTTTACATTTGAATATGATCTTCTTCACCATAAAGTTGACCACTTTCTTCATTGTGATCGTGACTAGCGGTTCCACTTCAGCCTACTTTGTGAAGAAGTCTACAGCTACAATAGCGTACTTAACTCTGCCCTTCGACATCAGTAGCACACTGATTATATCAATTCACCAAACGGCAACTGGCCATGGGCTAATCATTAAGTATGCTCTATAGATGGGGCTCTCGTTATTTCGCGAACCTTTGGCACCTATCACATCGTTTGGTGCAATCAACTGCATTTCGGCTAATCGTTGGCCAAATGTATCCATAGCGAAGTGTCTTCTTCATCAAAGTTTGCCCTGGTCAGATCACCACAACTTCCTTCATGTACATTCGAAAGAATTTTCTTTGCTTCGTCCTTGGTGACTCACTACAGCAAAAGGGGTTGAGAAACCTCTCCCATACATCACTCATTCTTGTATAAAAATTATGGTACTTTATGAAGGAGTTTTCATCGTCGGGAGAATTCCTTTCAATAAATAATCTTTAATTTAAGTCATCCACGATACCTTTTCTTCCTTGACTACGATGAGCCAATCAACATCTAACTTTTTGCTTAGAGCCAATAAAACCTCTACTAGAACGAGTTCCATAAGCTATACATCCCCAGAGCTTGCCAGTTTGGCTTGTGAATTAACTTTCATATTCTCTTCTCGGGGTATGAGTGTGATTATATAGTGTCCGATATCATTCAATAGTTCTAGTTTCTTCGTCAGGTAAGGGGAAACTCTTGCTCCCTTAGCATAAAATTCCTTCTTTAATTGATAGACCACCAACTAGGAGTCACTAAATATATGCATTGTCTTGACCCTCAGTTCTTTCGCTATCTTGAGCCATGCAATCAATGCTTCATATTTGGCTTCGTTGTAAGTTGCCAGGAAGATTTGGTGTATAGCATATTAGCTGCACTTCCAGGGTCATAAGAATCACTCTTGCCTCAGAACTTCATTCGTTAGAAGCTCCATCTACATACAACTTTCACTGGGAATCTCGGACCATATCACCTTCCTCTTCTCCATCATGAATGGTAAACTCAGTAATAAAATCGGCAATGATTGTCCTCATATCGCCTTTCTAAGATGCCATGCTATATCATATTGACTCATTTTTATGTTCTGATTCAATAGTCTTCCTAAGGTTTTGGGTCGGTGCAATACTTCCTTTAGTGGTTGATCAGTCAAGACCTTTATCGGGTAATCCAGGAAGTATGATCATAGCTTCCTCAAGGCAACCAACAAGTAGTATGCCAACTTTTCCAATTTCAAATAGCTCTTTTCTACTTCAGTAAACTGCTTGCTGACATAGTGTATGGGCCTTTGGATCGTTGATTCCTCACGTACCAAAGTTGCACTCAGTGCGTGAGCAGATATTGCCAAATAGACAAATAGATCTTCTCCTTCTAAAGGCTTTGACAAGATTAGTTATCTCTCTATATGTTCTAACAACTTTTGGAAAGCTTCCTCGCATTCCTTGGCCCAAACAAACTTCCCTTTTCTTTCTTAAGGGCATCAAAGAACAGTATATGCTTGTCTATTGCTTTTGAGATAAATTGAATTAGCATAGTGCGTTTCTCATTCAAGCTCTACATTTTGCTCCTAGTTTTTGGGGCAAGGACATCTTTCAATGCTTAAATCTGCTCTAGATTAGCATCGATGTCCCTTGAATTTATGACGAAACCTAGAAATTAGCCACACTAAGTCACTCATGTGATTCACTCTTTAGAGCTTCATTCGTTACTTTCGAAGCACATCGAGCATCTCAATGAGGTCATTCATGTGATTCATTAATCTCTATGACTCCATCGGCATATCGTCCACATAAACCTCCATTAACTGCCCGATTTAATCTTCGAACATCTTATTTACCAACCGCTAGTAGGTTGCTCTAGCATTCTTCAAACCATACACCATTACTTGATAGCAATACAAGCCTAAAGTAATGATAAGACTCGTGTGCTCCTGATCTAGAACGTGCATCGCTATTTGACTGTACTCAGAATATACATCCATGAAGGATAACAATTTACATCCGACCACCGGGCTCATAAGTTGGTCTATCTTTGACAGCGAAAAGCGGTCTTTTGGGCATGCTTTACTCGAGCTCGAATAATCAATATATGTCCATAATTTTCCATTTGGCTTCTTGACAACATAAGATTTGATACCCATTCAAGGTATAAGGAATCACAGATAAAGCCATTTTCCTTTAACTTATCGGCTTTTTTTTTCAATGCAGCGGATCGCTTCGAGCCCAGAGTGTGTCTCTTCTTCTTCATAGGATGGCATCTTGGATCCACATTCAATGCATAACAGGTTTTCTACGGTGATAGTTCACACACATCATAATGTATCCAGGCAAACATATCCAGGTTTGCTCGGAGAAAACCTACCGATTCCTTTCTCATTTTATTCTAAGCTGAGATCCAACCTTGAGGACCCTAGTAGGATCATCCACATCAATCAGAACATTGATTTTCAACTCCATTGGTGTCGCCCTTGCATTCTCTGGCTCTTTTTAGGGGTCTGTAGGCTTGTAGTACTTACTATGGGACCCAAGCAAGGGATTAGGCGGTAATTGTAATATGTCTGTGGGCTTGATGTAGAGAGATTTCTCTGCACTTTTCCCTTTCTCATACTAATTCGCCTCTCTGAGCTTGGCTACATTGCATTCGTGGCCTATGATCTGGTTGCATTGAAAAGCTCCAATCCTATTTTAAGTGAGGAACTTCATCATCAAACACCACGGGGCCAATGCTATTCTGAACTGGCAAAGGCCGGATAGCTTAGAAAAGGATTATAAGTAGAGAACACATCTACAATCGTGAAGGTCAGCCCCGCACAATCTTGTGGTCGCCTACACCCAACTCCATCGATAGGTCTATATATCTAACAGACTCTTTTGCCTCTTTGGTAAATCCTTGAATGTGGGATTTACATGGTTTTATGTCCTTCAGACCAATCTTTATTTGGTCAAACGCCTTCTTAAACAGAATATTAACTGAGCTTCCATAGTCAATTAGAACTCGGTGCACAGTTGCTGGTCCTACTACGGCCGTAATCACCTGAGGGTCAAGCATCGACATTTGCACCCCATCAACATCTGTATCTCAAAAAAAAATTATCACTCATCATCTTAAGTTGATTTGCCAGAGCTCTGCCTTCGAAAAAAATCTCTTCTATGAGACATGCTTTATCGAAGTCCCATACCACTCCATCTTATTCTGGCTCTTCTTTATTGGATAAGGTCCTCTAGTTATCATGTTAATCACAATTCTACCATTTGGCTACATGGGCCCCACTGCACTGGGGCTAGGTCGATCCTTCTGAGCGTTCTACCCCTAAGGTCTAGCAAACTACCCCCATCCTACGGGTCTCTCACAAACTCCTGCAACTTCTTCTTATGTATCATATCTTTAATCATGTCTCTTAAGTGACAACACTCATTAGTATTATGCACATGAATATCATGGATGAGACAATACTTCCCTGAGTGTCATTCATCTTCGGTTGCCTCCCTCCAAGGCAACTTCTTGTAATTCTTAGTTCCATCTGTAGCAAGGTATAAGTTTCAATCATATAATTCAATGGAGAATAATCCTCTGTCTTCAAGTATTTAGATGTTTTTTGGTATCATTTCTTTTACCTCCATTGCTTGGTTTCTTCATTTCTGTTTATTGTCATTAGTACCGACATTCACTACAACGTTACCGACATTCTCAATAGTTTGCTTAATAACGACGTTGCTTTGTACAACTTCATTTAACGATCTATCACCAGTCTTTCCAACAGCCATGTTTTCCACTTCCAATTGCATAAACTGGGACGCCTTATAATAGAACTCCTCTGTATTAGGTGGCTACCTTCTATTTAGCCATCTACCAAACTCCAATCTGGGTATATCCCTATGATTAATGCCATCAATACAATATCCTCCTTTGGATTGCTCACTTTGATCATAGTGGTGTTAAATCGACTTAAAAAATCCTTTAGTTCTCCCAGCGCCTTGATGAATACTCGATAAGGACATAACATCCATCGATCAAGTGGTGTGCAGCATGAAATATTCCATTAAATTTCTCTCCAATTGATCAAATGAAGATATGGATTTCGGTGCAAGGAAAGTAAACCATATCATAGGCACCTCATCTAAGAATATAAGGTAACATCTGCACTTTACTGCATCAATTACTCTAGTATTATTAGTGTGCCACTAATAATACTTCAATAGATGCTGTCTGAAATCTGTCGTCCATTATACAATGACATCGTTGGCATAACAAACTTTTTGGGATACTTCTCGTGTAAGATATCATTGGTGAATGGAGTTCTGCTAGGTGCTGAGCCCCATTCCTCATTCTCTCTCCATTGGTTCTCATTTATTAATCTCCTTACCATATCAGCGATAAACTCTGGACTGGCTTCATTATCCGGATGGCGATTATTATAATTAGACCCAAGTGTTTGACTCTGCAAACACTCTTGGTTCATTCGATGATGTCTAGGCTCTCTTGTCTCCAAGAGAGTCACTTGCCTAGATCTTATGTGAGCCTTGACTAATTCAATGGTATTTGTTAGAGCACTAACATTCTATGTACCAGCATTTTGCCTTACATCGTTGCTAGTATCCTATTAATCATCTTCACTATCAGAAAAATCAATGGCTTTATGTAAGGGTACTCTGGCACCATCCTCATTATGCTCGGTAATGACTTAATTTTGGTCGGTACTAACCATATTGGCCGTGGCTAAATTCTAGCCACTTCCTCTTGTGTTCTTTTTTGATGACCCAATGGCTTTTCCCTTTATCTTTTGCTTGTTATGTCTCTTATTCTGACCTAATGAAGATGATCTATCTTCTTCAGAACTTGAAGGCGATAAATTCCTATGGCTCTTCCTACACCTTTGTGTCTGTTGGGCTAGCAAAGAAAAAAATTCTTCCATCTTATCAAAGAGAGCTTTATGATTGTCTAACATTATCGAGAATCTCAACAATCATCCTATCTAGTTCAAGTCTTAATACCATCTCCTATTGAGTAAATGGTCCAAGAAATACATTTTATGGTTGATTAGCCTTGTCATTACGGTCAGAGGCTTCACCTTCTCCACCAATGACTCTAGATCTAGTGAAAGGTTTCCTAAGAGTCAATTCTTTAGGTCCACGATAATTATTCTTCAAATCCAACTTTTGGACACTTGCAATCCACAATAATAAGCTAGATCTACTTCCGAGAAGCTCTATTCTCAGTGAAAACATAAAAAATGTTAGACCAAAAAATGGCACAAAACTCCCAATCGAATGAAAACGAGATAGAAATAAATAATATGAATAAAAATAGTAAAAACATGGAGAATTTTATAGTGATTCGGTAATTCTATGGCCTAGGTCCACTTTAATGTTATTAGATTTGGATCCATCATAAGTATAAGAATTTTGCAAGTAACTATAGATCAAAATAGCAGGATATAGCCCTTAATGACAAAGGCCGAGTAGAGCATAGGGATAAAGAAAATAAAGAGCCAAAAGTCCAAAAGTCCTCTTTAAATTTCTTTAATGCCTCTATTTATAGATGGAATCACCCACCATGGTTGCTAGATCGCGAAGACCAGGTAAGACTCCAGATCCAAGAGAATAGGAAGGAAGAAAAGATCAATTGAAGAGAAAAATCATGTTGGTACCGACCATAATGGTCTTATTAGTGTTATGATGGAGTTCATGTTTCTTTAAGTCTTATACCCTGAAAATCCATATGTGGACCTCACTATGATCGCCTCGCTACTCTACTCTTTGATTCCTAACACAAGTCTCCAAGCTTCGACTGAAAATCATACCAGTACCGACCATTATTGTGGTTAGTACCGACCAAATTACATAACATATTTTCACTCTAAGTCCCTTAAGCCACCTTTTATAGTTGTTTGCTTACCCCTAAGTCCTCAAACCATTTCGTCTTTGTTCGACGTCCATATTCACTTAGAAGTTATTCGGCTCAAACACTGGATAATAATGCACTCAATAAATTTGTAGGAAATTATTTCTTGAAAATTGACATACAAATTAATCTGAACCATAAAAGATTGACTAAGAAATAATATAATATTCTCATACAAAGTTTAGCATGTTATCGCTTTAATTCCTATATAAGATAAGATTAAAACATTTGAGTCTTGTTCACTTGACTGTAAACTTATCAAATACCATGTGTTGACTATTGACTAATATAATTAAGTACATTGAGAAACTTGCCGAGTTAAAATAAAATTCTAAACTAAGGTTATAGATAGATCTTGTTCTGGGATCGCTAATTAATTAGCTCGATCCATTTATATTGATATACTCTTCCAATTGCATTTTAGTTTATCACCTTAAATTTTAAGGATGATGGTTATGCACTTTTGTGAAAATAGTACATCTAGTAGTTAAATTCTTCTAAAGATTTGACCTTATAAGATAAAGGAATGAAAGTTAAAAGGTGGTAGTAATATGGACATGGTTGGGAAGGACAAGAATGCTGATTACCATCAATTCTCAAAGAAGGGATAACGGAGATGGAATAGTCTAAATTATTTAAAGACACCTAAAGAAAAGTAGGAACGTGATCCCCTTCTCAAGGTATTTTCTTATAGAAGATTGTCTTTTTATTGGTTCTACTTCTTGAATTTTAAATATTTGGTCTAGAACTTGTATTTGTAATTATTATGGAAGCTTCAAAGTGGAAGAAACATGGTAAATGGTCTGATGGAACTTTACATTGCAAATGGAGCTATCATGGCAACCAAAGCAGTGGGAGGGTACCATGAAACACTTGTTATTGAACACATCTAAATTATAATAAATTTCAATTTGTACCAAAATTATTTATGAAATAATATCCATTTTATGTTTAACAAAAAGTGGATGGAGTCTTATTTCAATAAGAATAATATGAATATAAATATAGAAATGAATATATTTTGGTGCACTTGATTAATGACATTTAAGTCCAAGATATGATGCCATTGAAAGTATGAAAGCATCAAAATAAATGACAATTACTTTTGATGTTTTAGAATAGACCATATTATTAAGAAACGATTGTACAAATTGAGAAATGAAAGCTGTCTCCCTTTGTATGGTTTTGAATCATATGATATTTGTGAATCATGACTCAAAAGAAATATGGACAAGCTCCCATTCGATGGGAGCAATAAAAGAACTTTTGAACTCGTAGGACTAATACATATAGAAGTAAGTAGTCAAATGTCTGAAAGTACCAAAAGTAGATCAAATTACTTTATTACATTTATTGATAATTCTATAGCTATGAATATGAATTTTTTATGAAAAAAATTAGAGGTTTGTGAGAGATTCAGAAAATACAAGACGGAAGTAGAAATCATAACATAAAAAATAGTAAAAATACTTTGATCAGATTGTAGATGTGAGTATCTTGGATATGACTCTGAGAGTACCTAAAGGAGACTATGATTCTCTCTTAAGTCAATCATTCCAATACTTTGTAGCACAACTGTGTTTCGCAAGAGAGAAATTGAACTCGAATATTGTACTACCTAATGTATAGTTGCAGTTCCATACTAGATATGAACTAGGAACAAACAATATCTTGAATCGATTAAGATACTAATTTGGGAAGCTTGCGTTAAAGCACATAAGAACTAGTGAACTCGAAGTTAAATTATTTTTGCATAAGTTTATAGGATATACTAGGATACCTATTTTGTCATGCTAAGTAACAAAAGTTGTTCCAAGACATATTACTTTCTAAAAGAAGGAATTTCTTTATGGAGAAATTAGTGATATTATAATAAATTTGGATGAGATCCAAGATTCTAACATGTAGACTAATCAAGTAGATAATACCAATTACATTATCCAAAAAGGCATACCTTATTATAAAGGTATAATAGAAAATCTTGGGCATTAGTGAAAAAATATGATTTTCTCATTAATGGAAAGAAAGAGGATTGTAGAATTCATACTAACAATCTACTCAGTTTCTAATGAGCCTTAGAGAGTTTAGACTCTACCTTATGTCTTGATGCCATGAAATTCAAAATGGATTCCTTGTAAACTAGCAAAGTTTGAATTTTGGAATGCACACGAAGGGATGATGCTCGTTGATTGAAGTGTAAAATTCATTTAAGTAGATTGATGTAAATAGAAGAGTGTAGATTCATAGAGAAAGGTTGTTAGGAAAAATAATTTCTTCAAATTCAAAATACTGTTGTGACTTTTTCACCTATCTTCAAGCTTAAATGCATTCAGATTCTTCTTTCTACTGTCACACATTATGACTATTTGACATGGCATATGGATGTTAAAATGATATATCCAAATTATGATTAGGAAAAGACTTATTGAATGTCATTGCCAAAGGTTCTCGAGTTAGTGGGAGAATAAATAAATCTTTTAGACTCGTATGATCTTCTTGGGATCTTAAACATGCATCTAGAAATTGAAACGAGCATTTTTGACATGATAATCAAATAGTTTGATTAGAGTCAAAATACAGTGGAAGCGTGTGCATATAAGAACAGAAAATTAGTTCCTACGATATTCCTAATAGAACTATATGCAAACGGCTTAATACCAATTGGTAATGATGTACCTATGTTACAATTAGTTAGAGTAAAGTTGTATATAAAATTTATCGATGTAGGATTAGGAGGGGGCATCCTCTATACTTGGTATAAATACTAATAAAGATGGATCAAGTAGGATGTTGACATTATCTCGATCTAAGTAAAAACCATACTAAAATGTTTAGTGTGAAATTCTAAGAAAGGAAATGTTCCTTTACGACCTGGAATTATCCTTTATAGGAAGGACTCAACATTCAGAATAAGGAGAGTGGGAGCATATGAGAAGGATACAATATGCATTAATAATAGGATCCATCATGTACATTATATTGTATTAGAGCCCATTTTGCTTATGCACTTGGTGCATGATCGAATCCACATGAAAATCACATGATAGCTTGTAGGCAGGCCCGACCCTTCCCCAAAGCGGTAGAAGCGGTCTCTTAGGGCCCCAAAAAAATTAAGGCACCAGAAGAAAAAAACGCGACAAGGGAAAAAAATTAAATCGCGAGGCGCAAGCCACTGGCGACTGACGAGGCGAGGCAGCGGCGACTACTCCCTCTCAGCATCATCTCCTACAAGACTCCAAATCAATCGACATGACAGCAGAAGGAAATCATAGGTTGCTTTCATTGGTAGGGAAAGACTCTTTGGTGAAGCTGCAAGCAATTAAGCAGCTGCCAACGCCTAAAGAACCATTTTTGATATCAACAGGCTTATTGAAAGGAAGTGAGTTGTTTTCTTTAACCTTTAGCTACTTTATATGACATGCACTTGTTGTACAACAATATGTTTCTTATATTTTTTCAATTTACTAGCCTAATTTTTATTATGTTTATGATAAATAGGTTTTAGGATAAGGAGGTTCAAAGAGATGAGAAACTTGTACAATACAAGATAGCGAACAAGGATGATAAACCTTACATCCAAATTAAGATGAAGGATGGAGATAATAAGGTCTTCACTCCTGAGGAAATCAGTGCCATGATCTTGACTAAGGTGAAAGAAACATCTAAGGCATTCCTTAGCAAGAAAATCAAGGATTCTATCATCACTGTTCTAGGTAAAACATGATGTTATCTTTGAACAACAGTTAATTTTTATACATGTGTTGTCATTGTTCTCTTAGTTCGTATATTTATCTAACTTTTTTTTATGTTTGGGTTTACAGCATACATCAATGGAGTTCAAAGATATTCAGTGTATTTTTAATTAGTATGATTTGAATACATTCAGTATAACTTGTTCATCCTACATATAGAAAAATTCAAATGGAGTTATTGTTTGATACAAGGGCCTTTTTTTTGCTTTTGGCTTTAGGTACCAAAACTCTTAGGACCGGCCCTGCTTGTAGGGATGTTCAAACTCATGCTATTATAGTGACGTTGAAAAGATTAAATCAACCTCTAAGTTCGAGTTTAACCTTAATAGAGGGACTATAGTTTAAAAGGTTCAGAACAAGAAATTGTAGCATAGGTAACTGTGGCATTAAGGCATCAATTTATTCATCTCACCCCACCACCACTGAAGACTGAATACATCACCTTAAATGATGTCACAAAGGAAGAAGTGTGTTTTATGCAAATTTATTAAAGAGCTAAAGGGGATTCTGATCATTGAAGGCCCAATACTTTTGCATTGTGATTTCAATGATGCAATTGGATTGCAAAAGGGAATTAACTGACTCACAGAAATTGAAACATTTTCACGATAAGTACCAAAAGTTAAAAGTTTTTCTCAATTATGAAGAACTTGTCGTAACAAATAGATGCTAAGGATAATATTTCATATCCATTCACTTAGGCACTTTTTTGTTTACTTAATAAAGACTAATTGAAATTTATGGTTTGGGATGCCATAATTTCTCCCAATACAAGTGGAAGATTAATAGAGTAGAGGGTATGACCTAGGGGAAATTATGTAATTTTAATTTTATAATTGTACACTTAACTCTTATGCATGAATTTTGTTTGAAGTGGAAGTCTGTTTCTTTTATATGTGCATATATTTATAACTAAATGTCAGCGAATACCCAACAGCCATAAGTAATACACTATCCAACATTTGGAAAATATTACATACTCTAGCATCAATGAACGTATCGATACCTATTTTCGATACATCTTGACTAGGAATATTTAAAACGGCGTGTTTATCATATTGTGATAAATTGTTCAGATGATCACAACACATTGTAATTGCTATCATAAAATGCATCATTTATGGATTTTCTATTAAATATGCTTAAATTAAATAATTAATTAACATAAAAAATTATAAAAGTATATAACAGAAAGAACAACACTTCTAATTTCAAAGAGATTTTATTACAGAGTTAATAGTTTACAACAAATTACAGAATTGCCCTTAAAGCATACTAACTCCATCAGTAAAACCCAAAGTGAGGAACGATCATGAATGGAAATGATGAACACTGCGATTGGTCAATTTAGGATAATCGAATGAGATATTTGATATGTTTGAAGTGCTTAAATGAATGTTTTATTTTGCCATCCAAAGATATGATATTAATATACTATAATGTGATTTTTATGACGGTTATCCCTTAAGTTGACATCTTCAAATTGGCAAAGTTTATTATAACTAGTTAAAATTACTAGATACAGTGCTAAATTGTGGAAACCCCTATGTAAGTAGAACTACAACAAAGAGATCCATGAACGGTTACAAAAACATGTTAAGATATGAAAACCATTAATGACAATGCCAGGCTTAACTTCACAAACTTATATAGAATGACTATTAACAAAATAAATGTTTCTACCGACAATATGAGTTTGGACTTCACATAGTCTAAACAAAAGCTGGCATTTAAATGGACAAGTGATTAAAAGATGATGTGAGAACAGACTTCACAGCGCCAGAACGTGCTTCTTAAGGTGACTGGCTTAACTTAATGGCCATAGGTCAACAGTTTAGGACACAACCGAATCTGAAAGTTCTGATTGTGTGGTGAAGCTTGTTTTTGGGGTTAATAAGAGTAAATTGGATCTAATGGTCAAAGAAATTTACTTTTTATTTAATAAAAAAATTAATGGACGGATGTATGTTATAAGTGAAAAAGCTTTGTTAGTCAAACACATTTATTCCAAACAGTTTTGTTAGTGGCCTCAAACACAAATCGATACCGAAATCCCGTTGAAGGATGATCGAAAAGGAGATAGTGGTGAAAGTTGCAAAACATTGACGAGATTCCATTAATGAGTGTTAG
This sequence comes from Allium fistulosum, assembly GCA_030737815.1. NCBI lineage: Eukaryota > Viridiplantae > Streptophyta > Magnoliopsida > Asparagales > Amaryllidaceae > Allium > Allium fistulosum. Next base: position 475,856,729 of record CM060904.1, read on the forward strand.
GGTATTTTCGAAATTTCAAAAAAAATAAGCAACGTGAAAATCCTATTCATTGGATCCTCTTTATTAGCAGTAGAGATATACAATAGAATATACACAGTCTCTTATGGATATGGAAATGAAACTGGAAATGAGCCACCAAGTTATTTTTAGTCGCCTTAATTATACGTAAATTGGGTTTAGTAATTACCTTATAAAACTAATATTGACATAGATATAGGAGTTCATAGTTATCTTGGGTAGTTAGCAATAATGCAAAAATAAACGTCAATTTCTTCCATCGTTCCAATTCCTACTCCAATTCCTACAGTAGAATGGAATGATTTGGCTAATTATTATTTTTTAAGAAAAAAACTATAAACGGTTTTTCAAAACTAAACATTTTTCAGAAAACCGTTTAGCCTATAAATGATTAAAAAAAATTAAATGTTATTTAAAACCATTTAGACCCTAAACGGTCCGTTGAAGACTGTTGAGGTATCGACGTTTAGTGAAAAATAGGAGTTACTTTCAATTTTTTTTCTTTTCTCATGGTCAAATTCAGGAGTGAGGAAGAGGGGAAAAAAGTAGGGTTTGTTTCCGTTTTAATCAAAATTTACTATACTGATGCTATTATATTGAATGTAAGTTTCCTTATACATTTATGAAACATATTACATCTTGTTTTTTTTCTTGTGCAAAACCATTGTGGTAATAGGAGAAGACCAAGTCAGGTATAAGTTTGTGTTTCTCGTATATCTATGACATTATGTTTTAGAGCAAAAGACGAACAATGAGCTAGTACTATATAAGCTGGAAAACTCGGCCTGCATCACCTACATGGTGTTTCTCTAAGACTAGATTGTTAGTCTGATCCACGTGTTATCTGTATTTCTTAGATTTCATTCTCAACAAATGGTAATGGAGAATTTGAACAAGATGGAAAAATTGGGTGAACGGAGAATGCGTTTGTGTGTTGCGAGCAGAAAGTCTGAACGGTGTATTTAATTAATTTAATTTAAAATGTGGTAAATGAGAGGATGGGTGGGGAAGAGTTTTTAAACAGTTGGATTGGTTAATACGTTGACGTTAACATATCTCCTTCCAACATTCACAAAACGAAGCTGGTGAAGGGGCTAACACCGTTAGACGTTGGACGAGTCTGTCGAACGCGTCCTCATCGGTAACCTGCCATTATTAGGCTGTGAACTACCCCTTATGACCATCGAGTACGTTCAACTGTAGATTGAAAAAAACATGTTGATTATGTTGGAAATTTTAGGAGGATCTTCAAACTCTGCTAGGAAGTTTTATAAGAAGAAGAACTGAATTTCATAATAACCAGAGATGTGAGATGTGGACTTTTAAAAGAGGAAGAAAATTTTATTACAAACTTTGATTATAATATTTTTGCTTGATTACAAACTTCCTTGCTTCCATTTGCTTACATTTGTTTCAGATCAAAATAAGTCACTCCACCTCTATTAATAGTTGTACACTTCTCAATTTAATGGTAGTGATGTATTCAAGCATATGATTCACAATCATTATCTAAAATATTCTTTAATTCTCCTGAAAAGCCTATTCTCTAGAGTTATTTTAAATTCCCAAGCAAGATGATTCTAGAGGCTTTCAATTAGTACATCAAACTCTAGATTTTTGTCTAGGCTAAATTTTAGCCTTTTTAATATAACTTAATTATCTCCATAAATACTAAAATTACTATTGCCTAAATTATGTAATATTTTCCACAATGATTTATTATACCAAAATCAAGTTTATTTCCAACATCCCCGTAAACTTGGTTTTGTAACTCTTAGCAAAATTTTCAATCTTTGCATTTTATGTGCTTCTTCGGTAGGAATAGAGATATTATCTGAACTTTCTTCATTGTGTTGATCTTCTTACCAAACATCGAGATCTTTAATGCAAGTTCGTGGATTCTTACTTTACTTCCTTAATTTCATTCTCCATCGTTACAACATAATTTCTCAATAAAGTAAGCATTCTAACATCCGTCTTGTTTTAGTTCTATAAATTTTGAATGAGCCATATATTTTATCTTTGTATTCTTTCATAACTCCACTCTTGTAGTTTTTGACCAATCCAATTTCAATGTATGTTTTCCAAATTTCACTTTTACATGTCATTTCAGAAAACATTACTTGAAAAATAGATTTGTTCAAAATTATATAAGCTTTGCTCACATCTTTATTTTCATGATAATGAAATTCATCCCTTGCTACTTCGACTCCTTCTTTGATCATTTCTATTTTTACTTCTTTAACGTTCTCCATTTCCATTTCTTCAACTTTTTGCTCATATTTTAAATCTCCACCAAACCCTTGAATTTCTTCTCCTTGATTAATGTCTTCTTCATATTCTTCACTTTTTCTTTCATACTCTTCATCATTGGTGTTAACTTTGCTTACTCTATTTTCTTCATCCTCTACTTTTCCACCTTTTACTCGTTTTTCTTCTTCTTTGACTTTCTCCTTCTTTTTAACTTCTTCTTCCACCTTTTCGGTTTTTACTACCTTGATAGCCTCCTTTTTTACTTCATTGATTTTTGAAAGGTCTTCACCTGCAATTCTTATGAATTTCTCTTATGTTATCTTTGATGACTCTTCTGCAACATTCACCTTCATGTTAGTATTCGTTTTCCCTTCCTCTTCCATCGCAGTATTCTTTCTTATTTCATGGCTTTCCTTTTTGTCCTTCTTATCAGCTAAGATGTGTTCTTCATTATATTCTATTTTATTATCCGCCACGAATTTGATTTAAAGAGCTTGACCTAATGGCTCTTCTTCGATTTTTCTATTTAATTTTTCTTCATAGACTTGAAATATTCCCATGAGTTGACCAATGCTCATGGTTTTTACATTTTTAGAATCTTCAATTGATACAACTATGTTGTCATATTTGGAATCCAAAGATTATAAAATTTTCTCAAATATTATAGAATTATCCATATTTTCTCCATATCTTTTCAATTGATTTACAATTGATAAAACCCGTGAAAAATAATCATCGATTGTTTTCGATGATTTCATTAATAAAGATTCAAACTTACCTCGCATAGTTTGTAATCAAATTTTCTTCATTTTATCAATTCCCATGAATGCATTCTCCAAAATCTTCCATGCTTCTTTACTAGTAGACACATTTGCTATCTTCTCGAACATAACATCATCCATACCTTGATGAACGATAACCAGGGCTTGTAAATCCTTTTTCTTCAAACTCTTTAAATTATCCTTTTTTGTTTGGGATGAAGTGGTGACATCAACGGGTTCTTCATACCCATTTTCTACGACATTACACACTTATGACTCAAACACCGCCTTCATGCGAATTCTCCAATTATCATGATACCCTTTTTTGAGTAGTAGGAAGTAGGAACTTTTACGAAACTCAATCCACTTGTCATTTTTCCTTGCTATCAACCTAGCTCTGATACCACTGTTGGAAATTTTAGATGATCTTCAAACTTTGATACTACTATTGGAAATTTTAGGAGGATTTTCAAGCTTTGATACCACTGCTGGGAAGTTTTATAAGAAGAAGAATTGAATTTGATAATAACTAGAAATGAAAGGTGTGGACTTTTAAAAGAGGAAGAAAATTTTGTTGCAAACTTTGATTATAATGTTTTGCTTGATTACAAACTTTCTTGCTTTATTACTTTTCTTCCTTCCCTTTGCTTACATTTGCTTCAAATCAAAATAAGTCACTCCACCTCTATTTATAGTAGTATACTTCTTAATTTAACGGTGGTGATGTGTTCAATTATATGTTCACAATCATTCTCTAGAATATTCTTTAATTCTCCTTAAAAGCCTATTCTCTAGAGTTCTCTTTATTAGAAACTCCACTTTATGGTTTCAATGACAACAACTATACAATCACATATATTATATATCTTATCAATTTAAAGGTATACACTAAAAGAGATTGCTATGCTCAAAGATATAGGAACTCGAAGACAAACAAAGATTTATAGATCATACTAAGGTCATACTAATGTGTTAGTAGTCTTAGATAAACAATGTAAGATCTCCTTGAGTATACATACACACACAAATTCGAATATACAAAGATTTTCATTAAAACAAGCTTTATTTTTGGAATTACCAGCAACGGACATTTGTGGAAAACCAACAGACGTCTGTGACAAGGCTCGGGATTATTATCCCTAAAGCCATAAATGTCTGTGGTTTTTACAATAGATGTTTGTCATTTGGCAACTGCAATATCATGAACGGATGTTTCTGTTCATATTGAAAGAACTCTTCTCTTCCCCAAAAGTTGCAGCCATTAGATCAAAGAGATTTTATCTAGCAATAACAACTCTTCATTTACATCTCGTTGATTCTATAAATACATAAAAGATTGAGATTACTAGTTTAACTATTCTTGATTTCTACTACTTGCTATCTTCATATTTATACACTCTTTGCTTACATATCCTCAATCAATCATAACCAAAATATTATTTTTGTTAGATCACTTCCTACAAATTCAAAGCATTCACTTTCATATACTCAAAGGAGATTATAGGAAGAACTGTATTAGTAGTCAATATCCGTGTTATTTGGAACACAAGATCGTCGAAGAAATACTTTTGTATTAGCCTATTCCTCCAGGTGAAGTGGGGTTATTGGTTAAAGGGATTACCAAAGGGGAGCTTCGGGACTGGACGTAGGACGAGAGGTCTGAACCAGTATAAACACTCTGGTGTGCTCGCTTTTATTATCTATCTTATTTATACTCTATTAATTTACTCTACCAGTATAATTATTAGTATATACTCTCACATTAGTATATAAGTTGCATTATAAAAGACCCTATAAACTTTCATTTGGTATTAGAGCAAGGTTATTTTAATTTACAGTAACACATGATTGAGAACTTTTTAATATGGAAAGTACATTTCAAGAAGGTCAGCCAACTGCTCATTCCCCACTATTTACTGGTTCTAATTATGCTTATTGGTCAACACGTATGCGAATTTTTATGGAAGCCAATGGTTTAGAAATTTGACGAACTACTCAAAATAGATATGAAGAACCTACCATGGACATAAGCGCTTGGACCGATGCACAAAAAATACAGCAACTAATAATGCCAAAGCCATGAATGTTTTGTTTTGCTCACTTGGTAAAAATGAATTTTCACGAGTTATGCTTTGCACTACCGCATATGATATATAGCACACTTTGCAAGTTACTCATGAAGGCACGAAAAAAGTCAAACAAACAAAAAACTCTATTTTACAAATCAATTTTCATCGTTTAAAATGAAAACAAATGAATCTATTAGTGACATGTATTCTAGATTTCAAACTATAAAACACGATCTCATGACACTCGGGGTCAAATTCACTTATTTTGATTAAGTTACACAAATCTTAAATTCTTTGACTATCGAATGGGAAAGAAAGGTTTTAACCATAGAAAAAGATAACGATCTCTCTCAACTCAAAGTTGAAGAACTAATAGGAAATTTGATGTCATATGAAGCTAATTTGCAGGCAAGAAAGGAGCAAAATCAAGAAAAGAAGAATGTTGCTTTTCAAGCAAATAATGACAGTTCCGACTTGGATGAAGAAGAAATTGTATTAATTGCTAAGAACTACAACAAACTCAAGAAATTCAAAAGGATGACAAAATTTCAAAATGGTGGCAATTCAATCTCATCAAATCAAACATCAATCAAATGTTATGGATGTGACAAGTTCGGTCATATGAAGAAAGATTGTCCATAACTAGATAATGACAAAAGGGAAGGCATATTCGAGAAATTCAAAAAGAAGCGAAGAGCTTTTCAAGTAACTTGGAATGACTCCGGCTCTTCTTCTTCCTCTGACAGTAATAGTGAAAGTGACACAAAACAAGCTAATGTATGTTTTATGGACAATACTAATGAGGTACATTCTGAATTAACATATGATGAAATTTTGGAATTAGCATAGAATTAGATGATAAATAGAGAAAATCCAAGAAACTAAATAAAGAATAAATAGGAAAGATAAACAGAGCAAAGATAGAAATTGGTTTGTTAAAAGATGAAAAAACAATTTTAGAAGAAGAACAAGAAATAGCTCAAAAAGAATGCAAAACTTTATCTTCTCAAAATGCTACTCTGTTACACGATTTAGAAAATAGCATATTTGAAAACAACAAACTTGAAAAAGAAAAACTATAACTTAATGCAAGTGTAGATTCTAACAATATTGAAATTTGTCATCTTAAGGACAAGTTGGATATAATAACTAATAATGTATCAAAATTTAATAACGAAAAACAAAACTTAGAAAATTTAATCAAAATATCAAGACCATTAGGAAATCTAAATGGGTTAGGATTTAAAGCTAAGCAAAAACACAGAAACTATAGTACACTATATACTAAATTCAAGAAAATTATTTCAAAAATTAAGATTAATACTCCTAAAACAAGTAGTGTCAAAATATGGATCCCTAAATCAAATAACAAATTTATTAGGGAAAAACATATAGATGAATGCTTGAATATAATAAAAATTATGTTTTTAAAGGTCCCAAACCCACTTGGGTATGGCTACCTTCACCCACTAACAGATAGGACCCTAATAAGAGGAAGTGGGTACCGATTAGATCTTTACTATTTTGTAGGTACTCAAAAATAAATTAAAAGTAATAAGAGTTGGATACTCGAAAGTGGATGCTCCAAGCATATGACAAGAAATGCACACTTATTATCAAATATAACATATATCAATGGTGTCACTGTAACATTTGGAGATAACTCAAAAGGCATTGTCATCGGCATTGGAGATATTATCAACGTCAGTCATCTTCTCGATCATCGTATTCTCCTTCACCTATACCGCCTTCTCGAGCACAAACACCTATCTATCATGCTCATACCTCTCATGAAGGAATTCCTTAAGGTAGAGGTAAGAATATTGAGCAAGAACAACTGGTAGAAGGGGAAGAAGATAGTGACGATATGTTTTTGTCCGATCCTAACCAATCTCACTAACGATATTTTATGGTTTTCCAAGGGCTCTTAGTTCAAGAAAATGAAGAATATAATGATCAAACTCAATGGCCAATCGAATACCAACAAGATCCATCTGCCTACTAGAATTATTATGAAAACTATGGCGGACTATCCTATTTGTCAAACCAGTATCACTAGCTTCTTTCATTTGCTCTCTTTTCCTTTGAACTATGCTATTTAACTTTAATGTATTTTTGTACTACTTATATTATTTTTAGGTCTGTTGCTGAACTCGTGTTTTTTTACCATTGAATTATGTTATGATCTATTTATTTTTTAGATGTCTATATGTTGTTCCTATATCTATTTTATGTTATGTATAATTTCTCTTATTATGTTTTGATAATGACAATGGGGGCGAAATATATGCATATACATAGGAGGAGATAAAATTAAGGAGGAGTTATTTTCATCATGACTAATGATTGTATAGTTGTCATCATCAAAAATGGGGAGAATGTTAGAACCTCCACTCTATGGTTTTAATGACAATAATTATACAATCACATATATTATGTATCTTATCAATTTATAGGTACACACTACAAGAGATTGTTATGCTCAAAGATATCGAGACTCGAAGACAAACAAAGATTTAGGGACCATATTAAGGTCATACTAATGTGTTAATGGTCTTAGATAAACAATGTAAAATCTCCTTGAGTACACATACACACACAACTTCGAGTATACAAAGATTTGCATCAAAACAAGCTTTATTTCTGGAATTGCCAGCAACAGACGTCTGCGACAAGGCTCTGGATTATTATCCCTAAAGCCATAGACGTCTGTGGTTTTTACAACAGACGTCCGACATCTGGGCAACTACAATATCATGAATGGATGCTTCTATTCATATCGAAAGAACTCCTCTCTTCCTCAAAAGTTGCAGCCATTAGATCAAAGAGATTTTATCTAGCAGTAACAACTCTTCATTTACATCTCATTGATTCTATAAATACATCAAAGATTGAGATTACAAGTTTAACTATTCTTGATTTCTACTACTTTTTATCTTCATATTTATAAACTCTTTGCTTACATATACTCAATCAATCATAACCAAAATATTATTTTGGTTAGATCACTTCCTACAATTCAAAGCATTTACTTTCATATGCTCAAAGGAGGTTATAGGAAGGATCATATTATTAGTCAATATTCGTGTTATTTGGAACACAAGATTGTTGAAAAAATACTTTTGTATTAATCTATTACTCCGGGCGAAGTGAGGGTTATTGGTTAAAGGAATTACCGAAGGGGAGCTTCGGGACTGGAAGTAGGACGGGAGGTCCGAACCAATATAAAAACTCTAATGTGCTCGCTTTTAATATCTATTTAATTTACTCTACTTAGTATAATTATTAGTATAACTCTGACATTAGTATATAAGTTGCATCATATAAGATCCTACAAACTTTCACTCTTAAATTCTTAAACAACTTGATTATAAAGACTTTCATTTAGTACATCAAACTTTATATTTTTCGCTAGGCTAAGTTTTAGCCTCTTCAATATAACTTAATTATCTCCATAAATACTGAAATTACTATTGCCTACGTAATATTTTCCACAATAATTAATTAGACTAAAATCAAGTTTATTTCCAACAGATTAGATGTGTTAGGATTTTGGCTTTTAGTGGAGACAAGTAACAACATAATATTACCTATGCATATTTTATTAAATGATTTACTATGTGTATTGTGTGTATTCTAATGTTGCAAAGCTACTGTATTTTTGTAGTGTACCGTACATTTGCGAATGATGGGGGTATATTAGAGCATTCCCAACCGAGTGTCGGTTGGGAAGCAACCGACCCCCAATAGGGGGTCGGTTGTGCTCTTCTAGGTTGCTTTGGCAACCTGGAAGGTTACCAAAGCAACCTAGAGTGTTGAATGCTTAGCCGGCCATAATAAAGCCAGTTAAGCTTAGCTGGCTTTATTATGGCCGGCTAAGCCATCATTTTGGCAATGTCCATTTACATGACCGTTGCCACTAAGCCGGCTAAGTGGCAACGGTCATGCAAATGGCCGTTGCCTATCCCTCTCCTTCCCCCTCTATATAACTTACCTATTATGAAATTTTATTTACACCATTTATTTTACATTTCTTACTCTAATCAACAAATTTTCTTCAAATGATCTCATTAATGTCAAAAATCCAAAAGGAAAATCTTAAAAAATTTCATCTCCAAGATTTCTATCTCAACTCGGATCAGATAATCAGAATTCGACTCAATTCAGTCATAATTCGTTCAATTCTTAACATGGTCAAAATCAATATCATTCTCAAAATTCTCAACATCAAAATGAAAATTCAAATTTTGGTTTTGCCCAACAAGCTTCAAATTCATATCATCCATAACAAAATCAAAATTTCTTTCATTCTCAACAAGATTCAAACCATTACCAAAATTCTCAAAATTCAAATTATTCGCAGAATAGTTCATTTCAACAAAACTATAACTATAATGAAAACTACATATCTCCAAATAGCCAACAACAGTCAGTATTACCTTATTGTTTACAAAATTTGTCAAGAAATATCAATAATCAATTTGGAGACAACAGATGTGAAAACCAAGAAACCCAATTTGATGGTAATGAAATTGCTGAAGAAGAAGATGTTTATAGGAATTCTAATTTGTCTTCTGTTCAAGCTTGGGGAAATCATGAAAGTGTACGTGCAGTACTAAGGATCGTGTAATATGGTATATAAATGCGGAAACTGATAATAACAGTAAAGTAAAAATTAAAGTAAGCACACCAGGAATTTTTATACTGGTTCGAACTTCCCGTTCTACGTCCAGTCCCAGAATACCCTCTGGATTTAAACTAAACCCCTCACTTAACCCGGAGGAATAGGTATACGACACCTGAGCAGCCGAACAGGAATTTTTCTGCCTCAACAACCGAAGAGGACTTCAGCCTAATATAAATTGTTTGTTGACGAATGTGTTTTAAATAACACTGATTGTCTTTATATAGTACACCTTTCCTATAATCAAATCCTCAAGAGTATATATGTGTGTGAAGATTTAGAAGGAAGATAATCACGTAGAATCGAAGTATATAAATTAAAACAAGGATTCTAGTGATATTAATTAAGAATGAAAACTTTTATTTGCAGAAATGAATAGAGATTAGATTTCAGAAATATAAACAAGAATCGGTGATTATAGAAGTGAATTGAATATGTTTATATAGTTGTAGAAGAGTTATAATCTTTCACGAAGAGTTTCAGTCAACAGTTGTGTCCATATCTCTTGAAATAGAAGACATTCCTCTTCATGAAATGATCGCATCTCTTCAGTAAACTAGTCGTTATTCTCTGGTCGGTCGACCGGAAAATCTGGTCGGTCAGCTGAGTTCGAAATCGTACACAAAACAGAAAGTACCTGTGCACATAACACAGGGTCGGTCGACCGAGGATCCTGGTCGGTCAGCCGACCTGATGTTATTTGCACAATGTACATTTATATATGTATAAATTAACATGGATCAATTTGTGTGTGTGTGTGACTACCTGAGGAATGATTTTAACAATATTCTAAGACTCAATAAAATAAAATATTCATACTAATCTCTGGATTGTAGTCTTATCTCCTTTGTAGTTAACAATATTCGTTTATTCTCTTTTTGTCGCTTTCATATAGTATTCTCTTTGTATTTCGTCGTATGATCTCTGAAGCTTGTGTCATGAATCAAAACTCATGAATCAACATTCTCCCAACATTATCCCCCTTTTTGATTGATGACAATACTTATATGACGAAGTAAAACTTATCTATATTATAATTCTCCCCCTGAATATATGGCGACTTTTCTGCAAAAAATATGTTAGCTTTCATACATTTTTCTCCCCCTTTGTCATCGACAAAAAGGAATACTTACCAAAAGTAATATGTTAAAGTAATGCGAATCATTGAATTTTAAATATTAAATATTCAAACCAAAATAGTAGTAATTAAGGATGTTTGCTTAGTACATAACAATAATGAAGGAAAAATATATTGTGCTCATAAAGAAATTCTTGAAATTAAATTGTAAAAACTACAATTACTCCTCATCATCATCAGAATCCCAGAATTCTGGACGAGTATTATCATCCAGTGGAGCCGGTTCCTTACCCCATCTTTGTGTGTGAGGAACGTGAGTTGCCGATGTGCTGGAACTTGTGTTATCGGATGTAGACCAAGAGAAATTTGGCGCTGGTCTTTTTCCAGGAGCAACAAATGAAGCACCGGCTTCGGAAGTACATGATAAGGCATCCCATAGATTTACGAAGAAGCCTTTGATCTTCTTGAACCGCCCATCAATTTTTCGAAGTCGAGAATCCAAAGCTAGTTGATTTCGAGCCAAAATATCAATGGCAGCCTCCGTACTAGTTCCGGGAGTTGGTCGTTGAATTGAGGTTTGACGAGTTATACGTTCCATAGAATGAGTAGATGGTTGAGATGTAGAATAGCTTCGACGTAGTTGTTCTCGAGGAGTAGTACGCCATTGCTGAAAAGTTGTAATTTGGGACGGTGCATCGGGTATCTTCATTAGTTTTATGGTTCGTGAGTCAAAATTACGAACTTTGGATGTTTCGGATTCCGGAGCATGGGTGACAAAGTTATTAATCAACCTCATTATGTATTCTCCATAATAAATATGGAGCATCTTTCCTTGGTTGAAAGAGAGAAATTCATCCATAAGAAGTTGTGTCCAATTTACTCGAATATTTCCGCACATAGCATACAATGCTTTGAAGTTTTCGGGATATACTAGATGATATGATCCTCCTCTTGGAACAATAGACTTCATCATGAATCGATGAAAGAGTCGGGCTTTAGGTCGAAGGGATGAAGTTTGCCTTAAATCAGTAGCGTCATCTTCAAAAAATAGATGACTTAGACGGTCACGAGTCGATGTATTACAATCTACATCATGTAACGAAATTCCGCCCGGTCGAGCATTTAAAATGTGGTTAATTCGATCAATGGAAAGAAAAATCGAAGTGCCACAAACCGATGTCCAAACACAATTTTCAGTGTTTCTTGGTGGATTTACAAGATTGAGATTTGCTAGAAATAACTTGACCATTATATGATTAATCTTCAAGTTATTTTTCCTATGGTCAAGAAATGTATCAAGACCACTTTCAAGGGCGGCATTTTCAATACCGTAGGCGGTAAAATCAGGATAACTTACAAATGACTCCTCAAAGATTTTAGCATCTTGAAGCCTTATCCATCTTTCTAAAGCTTTGTCACTTACTAGCCAAGAAGCAATTTGAGAGTCTACAGGAGTTGATGAAGATGAGCCAATATTAGTCTTAGATTTCTTCTTAGGGGCCATTTTTGTTTGAAGAATTTGAAGAAATTTTGGGTGGTTGTAATGGGGGCTAGGGTTAAAATCTGTTTTGGGAGAGTAAAAGTGAAGAGGTGAGATGGAAAAGGTGAGAGGATGGGTAAAATATGTAGACTATTGCAACAGAAAGCACCCTCGGTCAGCTGAGTTACCTGGGTCGATCGACCGACTTGAGTTTCAGGTTAGTTCTTAATCTTTCGGGAAGAGCTTCGGTCGACCAGTGCAGGGTACTCGGTTGACCGACTCAAAAAAAATGTTATAGTTACTTTTCGGGATACAGGTTCGGCTGACCGACTCAGGGGGTTCGGTCGACCGACCTGGCAGAAATATGTTTTTTAAAAACTTATCGGGATAGCTTCGGCTGACCGACTCAGGCTCTCCGGTCGACCGAGGCATGTGAACAAACAAATTTCTGTTGTTTTTCAACAAAAAATTATAGAAATATAAATTATATTATTACATCATTTATATCTATACATCTTATTGAAAATAATAACATAAATATATTAAATTATAGCCATGGATCATCAGCATCTACGTTCCCATGAGTTTGGAGACGGAACATTTTCTATTGGTGACCATCTTGGAGCTATTGGAGTTTGAACGGGGTTTGAAGGTGATGGAGATCTGTAAGAAGGTTCAGCAACATCATCCTTCTTAGGTGAACAAATTTTCATGGCAATGTTTTCAAGAAAACTTAAACGTCTTGCCGTGACTTTTTGTTCGTAGTAGAGTTCCCGTTACATATTCATTTGCTGTTGTTGGTAGTGATGTATTTCATCAATATTTTGTTTGGTTGATGGAGATACTACCATTGTATTCTTTCCTTTCTTCTTTTCAGGTGTATAGCCTGTATGGGAGTCTTCCCATGGTTTCCACCCGTGTCGGGGGTCTTTATCTGGAGAGGAGAAGTCTAGAACCCGGTTAGGCATTGGAAAAGTAGGATAGGGACCATTTTCGGGGATTCGATCAGAACAATCGTCGTCTGGAGATGTGTATGAAAGATGAGAATTTTCAGAGTTATAGTAATCATTGTTTGAAGACATATTTTCAAGTTTTGTTTTGTAAAAAGATTTTTGTATTATATGTTCTAATCAATAAACATAGTACATATATATAACCATTTATTTTCTAAAAAAAATAGTGGTTTAAAACAAATTTTAATTTTAATCATAGAACTTTTAAAACAAAACTGTTTGTAATTGTATGATATATAGGCTTTAGAGTCAAAAATAGTTTGTTCTGAAATTAAAGTTAATGGTACAGATTGTAAATAGAACTGGAACAAGAAACACCCATAGCTCAAGTAGCTATAATACAACATTAAACAAATAAGTCAGAGGTCATGAGTTCGAGTTCCGCTTTGGTCAGAAATAAGAAAATTTTTGATTTTTCGATATTTTTACATATTTTTATTCATAGATCTTTAAACGACATTATACCTAAATCACGTCTTAGTTTTATAAAAATATTTTCATTTAGCGGTTTAGTAAAAATGTCAGCTATTTGATTTTCAGTGTTGATAAATTCTAAATTTATTAATCCTTTTTCCAAACAATCACGAAGAAAGTGATGACGAATATCAATGTGTTTTGTTCGTGAGTGAATGACCGGATTTTTAGAAAGATTTATTGCACTAGTATTATCACAATAAATTATTGATTTTTCAAGATGACAATTAAAATCTTGTAGTGTTTGTTGCATATATACGACTTGTGCACATGCCAAAGCAGCAGATATATATTCTACTTCACACGTATAAAGAAACACAGTTTTGTTTCTTACTAAACCAAGAAACTAAGGAACGTCCAATGAAATGACACGTTCCGCTCGTACCTTTTCGATCCGTCCGACTTCCTCCAAAATCAGCATCACTATAGGAAACTAATTCGAAAGGACATTCTTTTGGATAAAATAGTCCGAAATCTTTGGTTTTAGTTAGATAACGAATAATGCGTTTAACTGCTCTCATATGTGATTCTTTGGGATTTGCTTGAAATCGAGCACATAAACAAACACTCATCATAATATCGGGTCGACTCGCTGTTAAATAAAGTAAAGAACCTATCATACTACGATATAACTTTTGATCAACACTTTTGCCATCTTCATCTCTATCGAGATGAATCGTTGTGCTCATAGGAGTTGGTTTGGCAGCAGTGTTTTCCAGACCAAAACGTTTGATTAAATTATAACAATATTTTTCTTGATTAATAAAAATTCCATTTTCAATTTGTTTAATTTGTAATCCAAGAAAATATGACAATTCTCCCATATGAGACATTTCAAATTCATTCGTCATTATAGTTGAAAATTCTTGACATAGTTTTTCATTTGTTGAGCCGAAAATAATATCGTCAACATATATTTGAACTATTAAAATATCTTTATTAGTTTTCTTAATAAAAAGCGTTTGATCTACTTTACCGATGTCAAAACCAGATTCTAATAAATAGCCTTTAAGACGATCATACCAAGCACGTAGTGCTTGTTTTAAACCATATAACGACTTTTTGAGTTTATATACATGATCCGGAAATTTTTCATGATTGAACAAAGGTGGTTGTTCAACAAAAACATTTTCTTTTATGAATCCATTTAAAAATGCACTTTTAACATCCATTTGATATAGTTTAAAATTATGAAAACATGCGTAAGCTAATAATATTCGTATTGCTTCAAGTCGGGCGACCGGAGCAAACGTCTCTTCGTAATCAATTCCTTCTTCTTGATTATATCCTTGTGCAACTAATCTAGCTTTATTCCTCGTTATATTTCCTAGTTCATCTGCTTTATTTTTGAAAACCCATTTAGTACCGATGACTGATTGATCACTGGGTCTAGGAACGAGTTCCCAAACTTCGTTTCGTTCGAATTGATTTAGTTCTTCTTGCATGGCAAGAATCCAGTAGTCATCAGTTGAAGCTTCTTTTATATTCTTAGGTTCTATGTTAGAGAGAAAAGCTACATGACCAACTTGATTTAGTTGATGTCTGGTTTTAACATTCGTATTAACTTCTCCAATTATATTTTGCACAGGATGATCTCTTAAAATTCTAGGTGGAGATTTTATTATATTAGGAGTAACGTTTTTATTGGTTTCATGAATATCAAAATTTTCATTTGTATTACTATTTTCATTCTGAGTAGTTTCATCATCAGAATCAATAGTAGCAATTGGATTTATACTTTTAAAATTTTCGTTGAAAGAAACATGTAAGCTTTCTTCAATAATTTGAGTTCGTTTATTATAAATTCGATAAGCCTTGCTTCGTTCCGAATATCCAACGAATATTCCTTCATCGGATTTTGGATCGAATTTGCCTAGTTGATCTTTAGTATTTAAAATAAAACATTTAGAACCAAAAACTTTAAGATATGAAATATTTAGTTTTCTTCCATTTAGAAGTTCATATGGGGCATTCTTAGTTAATGGTCGAATAGAAACGTGATTCGGTACATAACAAGCAGTAGCTACAGCTTCTGCCCAAAAGTGTTTCGATAAAGTGGTTCCATTTAGTAAAGTTATTGCACATTCTTATAACGTTCTATTTTTCCTTTCTACAACTCCATTTTGTTGTGGTGTTCTAGGAAATGAAAAATTATGGTTAAGACCTTTCTTGTTACAAAATTGTTCAAAAACTTCATTTTCAAATTCGCCTCCATGATCACTTCTTATATTTTTAATTTTCAATGTTTTAATATTTTGAATTCTTTTAACAAAAACTTTAAAATTATCAAAAGTATCACTTTTATTTTTCAAAAAGAAAATCCAAGTATATCTAGAGAAATCATCTACAATAACAAAAACATATCTATTATGATTAATAGACTGCACTTGAGTTGGACCAAAAAGATCCATATGTAAAAGTTCAAGTGGTTGTTCTGTAGATATTACTTTCTTTGATTTAAAAGAAGATTTTGTTAATTTTCCTAATTTACATGCATCACAAAATATGTTAGTTTCGAATTTTATATTAGGTAAACCTTTAACTAATTTATTTTTAGCTAGTTTGTTGATGGTATTAAAATTGATGTGACAAAATCTTTTGTGCCAAAGACAAGAATCGTTTTCTTTAGCCACTAGACACAAATTTGAATCATTATTAATGTTCATATTTAAGATGTAAATATTTTTATCTCTTTTTCCTTCGAAAATAATGTTATGATTTTTATCAAAAATGTTACATTTATTTTCTGAAAAAGTTATATTAAAACCTTTATCGCATAGTTGACTAATACTTAATAAATTATGTTTTAAATTTTTAACTAATAAAACATCAGTAATGAGAGGTAAATTAGATGTACCGTTGCTATTGACATTGCCTTTGCCGATGATATATCCTTTTGAGTTATCTCCAAAGGTGACTGCTCCTCCATTTGAGTATATAATGTTTGACAACATTTCTTTGTTTCCAGTCATGTGTTTTGAGCAACCGCTATCTAAAATCCATTTTCCTCTCTTCTTATGTGGTACCTGCAAAAAGTTTATAAAAAGTTGGTACCCAATCTTTTTAGGGTCCTAAGAGTTAGATCTTAGGAAGCCAAACCCATACGGGTTCAGAATTCCCTTTATAAACATAATTTTTGTTATTATGCACAGTTTCCATAAACATTTCGATATGTTTATTCCTTATCAATACATTATTTGTTTTTGGAATCCATATCTTAATGGTTTTAATATTTGAATAAACTGTTTTCTTAATATCTTTCTTAATTTTATTATTAATCCTACTTTTAGCAAAATTATTTTGTTTCTTAAATCCTAGTCCAGATTTATTGTTAGAGGATTGAGAGTTTTCTAGTATACTAGAAAGATTTTCTCTTCCTTTATTGAAATTAGAAACATTTTTAGAGATATCATCAAATTTTATTTTAAGACTAGATTTTTCTAACTCTAAATCCTTAATCTTAGATTTTAAACTATTATTTTCGAAAAGTAAAACATCATTTTTATTTTTCTGAATTTCTAGTTCTTCAGATATTGACGTAATTTGAGAAGATAAGTTAGAATTCGATTGTTGAGAAATTTCAAGTTCTTCTTCCAATATTATCTTCTCATCTTTCAACATATCTACTTCTAAAACTATTCTATCTAACTTTCTTTGCAACTCCTTATTTTTCTTTTTAAGTTGTTTTGTTAAATTTACTAATTCAGAATTTATTTCAATTAAATCTTCAAAAGTAAAATCACTTACATCGTCTGACGAAGCCATGAAGCATACATTTGCTTGTTCATTATCACTTTCACTCTCTGATGAGGATGACGAGTCAGTGTCGTCCCAAGTGACTGAAAAAGCTTTTCGTTTGGTTTTATCCTTCTTGAAGTTATTCTTTTTACGATCTGGACAATCCTTCTTCATGTGTCCTTTCTTATGACATTCATAACATTCCATTGTTGAAGATGATGGTTTGCTGCTATTGAAATTGTTGTTGGAATTATTTTTGTTTCCCTTGAATTTATTTCTGTTGAATTTCAAAAACTTTTTGAAATTTTTAGCGATCATTGCCATATCTTCATTATCTGAGTCGGAATCATCTTTTTCTGCTTGGAATGCCACATTTTTCTTTTCTTGTGCTCCATTTTGTTTTGCCTGCAAATTTACTTCGTAGGACATTAAATTACCTATCAATTCTTCTGGTTTTAATGTTGACAAATCAGTTGCTTCTTCAATAGCTAGGACTTTTCGTTCCCATTCGTCCGTTAAAGAATTTAAGATTTTTGTAACAACATCAAAATCAGTAAACTTTTGTTCTAATGATAATAAAGCATGATAAATATCCTGAAATCTAGAGTACATGTCATTTATAGATTCATTTGGCCTCATTTTAAAATTTTCAAATTGATGTTTCAACATAGAAATTTTGCTTAATTTAACTTTGTTCGTTCCTTCATGTGAAACTTTAAGAGTTCTCCAAATTTCATAACCGGAAGTGCACATGCTAACTCTATTGAATTCATTTCTATCTAATGCACAAAACAAAATATTCATAGCCTTAGCATTTGATGTAGCATCTAGTTTTTGTGTGTTACTCCAAGTTGAGTATTCTCCAGTAGGAGTTGTGTACTCACTTTGTATAATATTCCAGATATCAAATCCACTTGATTGCATATAGATTCTCATTCTAGTTGACCAATAATTGTAATTTATACCATTGAAAAGTGGAGGTCGTGAAGTCGATTGACCTTCTGTGAAACTAGAATTAGTGTGAGTGTTAACATCGTTAATTTGTGTGGTTGTCATATTACTAGAAATAAATATCAAATAACTTTGTAATGGTTATAGGATGACCTTGCTCTGATACCAAATGAAAGTGTACGTGCAGTACTAAGGATCGTGTAATATGGTATATAAATGTGGAAACTGATAATAACAGTAAAGTAAAAATTAAAGTAAGCACACCAGGAATTTTTATACTGGTTCGAACTTCCCGTTCTACGTCCAGTCCCAGAATACCCTCTGGATTTAAACTAAACCCCTCACTTAACCCGGAGGAATAGGTATACGACACCTGAGCAGCCGAACAGGAATTTTTCCGCCTCAACAACCAAAGAGGACTTCAGCCTAATATAAATTGTTTGTTGACAAATGTGTTCTAAATAACACTGATTGTCTTTATATAGTACAACTTTCCTATAATCAAATCCTCAAGAGTATATATGTGTGTGAAGATTTAGAAGGAAGATAATCACGTAGAATCGAAGTATATAAATTAAAACAAGGATTCTAGTGATATTAATTAAGAATGAAAACTTTTATTTGCATAAATGAATAGAGATTAGATTTCAGAAATATAAACAAGAATCGGTGATTGTAGAAGTGAATTGAATATGTTTATATAGTTGTAGAAGAGTTATAATCTTTCACGAAGAGTTTCAGTCAACAGTTGTGTCCATATCTCTTGAAATAGAGGACATTCCTCTTCATGAAATGATCGCATCTCTTTAGTAAACTAGCCGTTATTCTCTGGTCGGTCGACCGGAAAATCTGGCCGGTCAGCTGAGTTCGAAATCGTACACAAAACAGAAAGTACCTGTGCACATAACACAGGGTCGGTCGACCGAGGATCCTGGTCGGTCAGCCGACCTGATGTTATTTGCACAGTGTACACTTATATATGTATAAATTAACATGGATCAATTTGTGTGTGTGTGTGACTACCTGAGGAATGATTTTAACAATATTCTAAGACTCAATAAAATAAAATATTCATACTAATCTCTGGATTGTAGTCTTATCTCCTTTGTAGTTAATAATATTCGTCTATTCTCTTTTTGTCGCTTTCATATAGTATTCTCTTTGTATTTCGTCGTATGATCTCTGAAGCTTGTGTCATGAATCAAAACTCATGAATCAACATTCTCCCAACAAATCAAACAACGGGAATCAACATTAATGAATCTCCAAATGCGGAACCAAAAGCCGCAAAAATGGTTAAATGTTCATCAGACGAGCAAGCTGAATTAGCATTCTGTTGGGTTGAATATTTTAGAGACAATAAGAAAGGTACGAGCCAAAGTGAAATTTCTTTTTGGAATTTTGTATGCAATTTGTTCAACCATCGAAGTCCAAATAGGCTTCCAAGAACTGATGATTCTTTGAAGCGTCCTTGGAAAAGAATAAATGCAGAATGTCAATGTTGGAAAGAAATAATGGCCGGAGTGAATTCAAGACAACAAAGTAAGGAAAACGACATGGACCTGGTAATGATTTTAAATTTGTAGTTCAAATCAGCTCAATCAAGAAAATGTAATGTATATGTCTGAACACAATAATCAACTACTCAACATGCACCATTGCTATGACATACTCGCAAAAGAGGAAAAATGGAGTCGAGTGCGACAAGAACATTTAGTAATGTGCTTTCTTCTTAGAAAGATGAGCGATGGATCTAGCCCTGGTAGTTCTGATCCACATGAAGACACCCCCTTCACAACTAGTACAGGTGGTAGGACTTCGGGGAAATTCAAGGGGAAGAAAAAAACTGCCACCAATTACAGCGCACATTATGAAGATATATCGGTTAGCGAATGACGGCCGCTGAAGATGCAAATAAATTATACATGGAAACAAAAGAAACGAAGAGACTTGAAAGGGCAAAAGAAAAACAACAATGTCACGATGAACAACAAAAGTTAAGAATTGACGAGCTAGAGTTAAGAAAACAAAAATTAGCTCAACAACAAAGAGCTAATGATATGGCTCTTTTAAGTTGCAACCTAAACGAACTCAATCCAATGCAAAGGTTGTATAGGGAGAAGAAACTTGAGGAGTACCATAGATGTCATGAGGGATTGTAGGAAACTAGGTTCATATTATGTATCTTAGCATTGTATCTATTATTTGGTCTCCTAAGTGTTAGTTGTAGTGTCATTGTTAGTGTTGTTGTTATTGTGATTGTTGTTGTATTAGTTACAGTTATTGGTAATGCTATTGTTGTCAATTTTTTGTTATTGCTATTGTTACTGTATTCACTGTCATTCTTGTTTTGTCATTCTCACTATTGTTATTATTATTAACACATCAACATCAACTTAGTACAATATATATATAACAAATTCAAACACAAACACTATTACAAAACGTCAACAACAACTTATTGCAATAGATAAGTGAAACACAAACACTATCTAAACATCACTTCTACTAATGGTTTCCTATATGTTCCTGGTAGTATTCCACTAGTTCTTCACTTAGATCAAGACGAGCTTGTGGGTCTTGAATGTCTTGTATTCTTTGCAAGTATTCAGCAAAAGTATTTAGGTCCTTAAAAAAAAATTTGAAACTCCACATCAATGTCCGGATAGTTTTTCAGTTGAAGCTCTTACCCACCATGTTCTTCTTCGACAATCATATTATGTAAAATAATACAACAGTTTATGATATCAGATAATACCATCGGATCATGGTAGTATACCTCTTTTCTTAATATATGAAACCTACCTTGAAGCACTCCAAATGCTCATTCGACATCTTTCCTCAAACTCTCTTGTTTTTTGGTGAACTTGGTTTCTTTTGTATTATTTGGTCTTTTGTATGCTTACAAAAAGTGTTTTCCATTTTGGGTATATTCCATCTACCAGATAATAACCCATGAAATGATCTTTGTCTCCAATTCTGTAATTGCATGGAGGTGTATATCATTACATAAGTCATTAAATAAATATGACTGTCGTAGAATGTTAATACCATTCAGTGAATCTGGTGCTCTAGAAAAAGCATGCTATATATACAAATCTAACAAAGCAATAGCTTCCAATACCAGAGTTTCCTTTTTTCAATGTCTTGTGTATTAGCCATGCAATGCAACTGGACAAATTTTTCAACTCCAATGCATACAATCTAAGCTACCCAGCATACCTGGAAATCCACGTTGAGATCCTATTGCTAACAATCTGTCAATGTCATGAGGGGTTGGAGACCGAAGATATTCTTCACCAAAAATACAAACAACAATTTTACAAAATTATTTCATACATAATATTGTCATTGATTCTCCAATCCACACTTTGTCATCTTGCAAATCACCAAAAGTTCCGTATAATATCATGCGAAGTGCACCCGTAACTTTTGGCAGTGGAGAAATTCCAAGTTTGTTGGTTCCATTTCTTTTGTGGGTGAAAAAAATGTTTATTTCGGTTAATTTGTCGAGAACTTGATTAAAGATATTCTTCGACATACAGAATCTTCGTCGAAAATCCACGTCCCCGTACATGGGGTTTGCCGTAAAATAATCCTTGATCAATTGATTATGACCGCCAGCATATTCTTATCCATAATGCAAGTCTTTCCTTCCAACAACGCAACCTCCTTTGGTTGAAGTAGAGCTTTCAGCAATTTCATGGGCCATCAAATCCCTCGTTTTAGCAGCAAACATTCTTTGTTGATTAATACAATGTTCAACGAAATCGTCTGAAGATGATGATGATGACGAAGACGAGGATGAGAAACACCACAAACTTTTTTGAATTAATACAGGTAGAAGAAAGATGATGATGAGTTTGGAAGTTTGAATGAGTATGTTTTTCGACATCCTTAATTCTATTTGTAAGCTCTTGCTACTTAATCGATACAGAAAGACACAACGTCCAATCATATGGGACATTGTAGCCATATTGATTAATCACATGGAGGCAGCATTCATTATACTCTATAATGCCATACTAATAAATCAATTGTCCATGTTACACTGAAGGTGGAGGCTGAATGGTCCGGTGTTGGGTCATATCAGACACTGTAGCCATGATGCACTGTTTTACATGGATTAAAGATTTGTCATATGGAGACAGAATGGCAAGGGGTCGGGTCTTGTCTGACATTGTAGCCACGTTGCACTGCTTTACATGTATTAAATCTTTGTCATGTGGAGTCAGAATGACATGGTGTCGGGTCATATCAGAAAATGTAGCCACTATGCATTGCTTTACACGGATTAAAGCTAATGGATGTGGAGTGAGAATGACAAAGTGTCGGGTCAAATTGGCCATTGTATCCACGTTGCACTGCTTTACACGGGCAATGTATTATGCTATATAAATATCGTTTTGCTTGCCATACTTCTCTTCATTCATATCATAGCAGTAGTGTATAAAAATGGTCGATTACAATCATATTGCTTTGCCCTCCTCATACTCATACGAAGGTCCACGATAACACAATAGCCCAACAAATACATCCTCCCCTCAACCACCAACCGAGTGGTATATTAAAATGGAGGAAAGACATAATGCCGATGTAAGAGAGCATGAGATGGAAGTGCAAGAGCGCATGCAGCTAGAAAATGGTAGACGTCAAAGAGAAGAGCGGCGTAGCCATAATGGGAGAAGAGAACGAAGGAATGAAATACGACACCTAGTACCTCTCACAGATCAAGAGGTTAATTCTTGAAAGATCAACTGTAACTGTGGGGTTTTTGTTCTGTATGTTGCTGTAAGAAACGGAACCGACATCGGTCGGGGCCACTATAGATGCCATAATTCCCCTGATGGTTGTGAACTTTGAGAATGGATTGACGATCCTCTTCCTCATCGAGTGTGTATGCTAACGAACTTAAAGAACAAATTCAGACGCTTCAAAGGCGTTGGGTTCAATTAATTTATCAGGGGTTCGAAGGCAGTTTTTTTAATCATTAGTTGTCTTGTTTGTTTTCCATGATATTGTCATGTTTTGTTGTTTTTTGTCTTGTTTGTTTTCTATGAAATTGTCTGCGTATGTTATTTGTTGTCTTAGTAAGTTAAGTCTTGTTTGTTAATGTTTTCCATGGGTTAAATGTTGTTATTATCTTAATGCATACTAGATTTTGAAAACACGAACTTTACTTGAATTTGAAAGTATATATAACTTACTAAAAGTGCAAAGAACTTGCTGAAGGTAATTAACTAAAAATAACTTACTTAACTAACTCAAACGCCATTCAAATTGTCTAATATATCTAACCTAGAGATTATATGCAGCATGTCCAACAAAATCAATGTGATACTCCCACAAATAATGGAAATCAAACGTAGCTCATGTTAACTGAAATAAATCTTCTTCCTTCACCGTATTTATAATGATTCTATATCTTTGACAAGCTCTAATAAACATGACAAAAGTACTTCGAGTTTTCGAAAGCCTTCGAATTAATCAACAATCATGATGACTATTAAAAACCTTGTTTAGAGTGACCCAAAAATCTTGCTCCAACTCCTCTTCCATGTGTCTATGGTCAGTTTCTATGTACGATTTGATTAGTACTAAATAATCATCGAGGGTCCAGCTTTTAGTTGACGTTGAAGATTATTGAAGATGTTGAGAACTATTGAAGATGTTGTGAATTTTCATTACAAAATATTTGTTTAAATATAAAGTTCATGATCCACGTCTCGTGAATCAATTGCCATCTGATCGGCCATGTGGCAAGCATCCACAAACGTGAATATAAACAAACACAACTGTGTTTGTTCCTTCACATAGTTAAGTACAGACACTCAAACAAAATAGGAAGTCCAAAACTGATACACCGATGCAAACACTACTAGTAAATACGAACATAGATAATACACTGGTACAAACACTGCTAGTAAATACAAACACTGATAATACACCGATATAAACACTGCTAGTAAATACAAACCACTGAAAATACACTGATACAAACACTTCTAATAAATACAAAACACTGATAATACACTAATACACACACTGATAGAACATACAAATACTGATATTACATACAAGCACTATGGCTCATCGAACTGGTACTCATCATCAAAAAGTCCAACTGCATCACCATCATCATCATCATCATCTACTCTACGTGTAGGATGATATCGCCGCTCATCAGAAGTTGTAAGCTCGTTAAGACGAGTAGTCAACTCATCTATGCTCCATCGATACTTGACGTACATGACCTGGCAGAGTCCCATCTGCATCTGAAATAAATCCACATATGAAAACGCAGTTGGATTTGGATACTGCGAAATCTTAAGTCGAGGAATATCAACATATCTATCAACTCCCGACGTTGTCGGTATACCGACTGTCCAACCATAATCTCCTATTTGGGATGGCTATGGAGCATGATATACCTGTTATCCCGCCTTTTGGCAAGGCCGTGACACCAAGAACTTGACTAGAAGCCAACGACGGTTCGTCTTAGAGATCGGTTATACACCGGCTCACTATGGATATCGACAAATTGTGTTTGAGTCCGGATTGAGCTAAAATTGATATGACACGACAAGCGAGGCTATAAGAGCCAACGTTCCAAATTTCAAGTCAATCCGAGTTCGTATGCTCAAGTTATGATTGATGCAAGTTGGAAAACCCATCCATTCGTATCCATCATTTCAAATCGATTGGAATCGCAACCCATCATTTCGCATCGGTCATTTTCGTATCCATCAGTAGATAAGTGCACTTCGTATCCATCAGAAAGCTTCTGTTCGACTCAATCGAGTTCGTATCCATCTCCAGAGTCCACTTCACATCCATCGAACAAGCTCCACTTCATACGGTAGTTGTCTAGTTCGTATCCATCCTGGAAGGCCTTGTTCGAATCCATCAAGGCTCCTTAGTTCGTATCCATCAAGTAGTCGTTGCTTCGTATCCATCACCTCATCTTCTGTTCGTATCCATCGCATCTTCATTTGTTTGTATCCATCAAGTTGGAGCAGTTTCATCGATACGAACAAGCCAACCCTCATCGATTCGAACTACACCCCTTTTATCGATACGAACAGAACGTGACCATCGATACGAACTGAGAAGCCTTCATCGATGCGAACTGTGCATCTTTTATCGATACGAACAAGGCAGCACCATCGATACGAATAAGGCAAAGTTCAAGGACAACTCGCTCAACTCGGCATCGAAGGCGGAGTAATCCAGAGATTCAAGCGCCATGTCATCTCACAGTCACACGCAGCTATCGAGTCGAACAGGATCCAGTCGAAATGAGGGAGTCGAACGAAACAGCCAACCGAAGATCCTAATTCGTATCGATCATATCTCATGATCCACAAGTCCAAATGCTATGAAATTTTCACAGGAGCTTACGTACATGCTGAAGAATGTCCACGCAAAATTTCGACTCCATTGGATGAAATCTTGATCGATACGAAATCCATTCGTATCGATCACGGATCGGGCCGAAACTTCACGGGCTTGGTCGCGCGGGCCTAGTCACGTGCCAGAGGGGGTCTCCCGAGATCCGAGCGAAATATTAGCCTCCAACACCTATAAATAGAGCCCCGGGGCATATGAAAAAGGGGATATTCTTCTTCTTTGAATTCTCCAACGCCCAGACTCCGCCGGACCCAGTTCTAAACTCCATTGCTATTGCTACCAACGAATTTCACTGCTGTAAATCATTGTCATCTGTTGTAACCCGCTGAAATCAATTGTAATCACCAAAGAAACATCAATAAAGCAATCAACTTCATAGCGGACTTAGACAATACGCCGAACCACTCTAAATTCTTGTGTTTGCGTGCATTTTTTATTACTTCCATTATCTGTTTTTATTAGATAATCATCTTTTTCCATTTAATTTCTTCTTTTTCTCTCTTCAAAAACTTCTGAAGAGTGTTGTGCCTAATCTTGGTACAAACACTTTGGTGCTTTCACTGAGAAAAAACCCAATTTTTCTCCTGCTCCTTGGATCTCTTATCGATATCGGATTGCATAAATCCAAGAAGAAGATCCAGATCTCAAGCTTTGAAGCCCTTCCATTCTATTCAGATTTGAATCAGATCTAGGAAAGGACTTTCATTAATTCACCATGGTAAGTACACGAACTACCTCTACAGTTGCTGATCAAGAAGGACGGGACCGACAGAATCCCGTGCAGTTGCCTCCATCCAACCAAGATGCCACCAGACCTTCAGATCCATCAGGCCCGGTCACTAGACAAGAATTCTAGATATTGCTTCTAGAGTTGACCCAGAGTCAACAACAACTTACTGAACAACTGCGCGCCAACACAGAGTTGACCAGCCAGCTAAATCGCCAAAGGCGCAGAAGATCCAGAAGAGATCAAGGTTCTTATTCCTCTACGGAAAGCTCAGCCTCCTCCGATGGACATCACCGGTCCACACGCCCACGGCTGGATGTAAGCTACACCCAGGCCACAGGACACCAACCTGCTTTGAATCTTGGACAACCCAGAGCTGGACCATCCACTAGTCATCAAACAGGACTTTCATCCCGAGGAGGTGCTACTCCTTATCATGTCACAGGCAACCTCGCTACCACCACCACTATCGAACAAGGGATTGATGCTAGAAACCAAGTTGATCCTCAACGTAACTAACGAGAGCAGACTCCAGAGCCTTATATCCTAGAAAATGTTGAACCAAGGAGGCGAGGCACGGATCGTCGACCGCGTCCGATCCAGACTCACGCTGTGGAACCCGACCACACCTTGGCACAACATCCCCCGAATATCCAGACGCCGGATATATCGACGATGATTCATCAGATGATCCGTGAAAGTCAGGGTCTCACTAATGACGACTGGGGAATCTACCGGAGTCATACCCCTTTCACTGATGACATATTATATGCTGAACCACCTCGGCGCTTCAGGATGCCAGCTTTGCCAGTTTGTGAAGGAAATTCTGACCCCAATCAACACATCTTGAAGTATGAGTGGTTGATGAATGCTGCGAGAGCAGATGATGCAGTAAAATGCCGTAGTTTCCCCATTTCCCTGAGGGGCATTACGACTATGTGGTTCACTCGTTTACCACCACGATCCATTTCTAATTTTGACCAGATGGCCATAAAGTTTGTTGAACAATTCCGTATGCACGTAGCAAGGCCTAAAGATGTTAACACTCTGTCTAGTGTCACTCAAGCTCCTAGGGAAACACTCAGACGTTACTTAGAGTGATTTCATGCTGCGTGTGCAGAAATAAGCAATCCCAATGATAACTCTATCCTAATGGCATTGACTAAGGTGATTGATGCTGATTCCGAGTTCGGAAATTGGTTAGCTGGGAAACCACCTGCGTCATTGGACCGTTTCTATTCCAAGGCAGCCCAATTCTTGAGAAGGGAGGATGCGAAACAGTCTAGAAAGCAGGATGACGTAGGGCCCAACATCGAAGGAATTCAGAGTAACATCGCCGTTAAACAATCCGGGGAGAGTTCCGGAAAAGTTCAGTTGAATATTCAAAATAAACAGAACCAGCAGAGGATAGTGGAAATCAAGGCAAAAAGCGAGATCAGAATCGTGGTCCACGACGTAGAGCACCCATGTTTGACAATTATACTCCATTGAATACGTCGCTAGAGAATGTGTATTTGCAAACTTGTAACACCATGCAATATAAGAAACCTGCCCCAAAGCCGTCGACAGAAAGACAAGTCCAAACAGGGAAGTTTTGTAGATTCCATGAAAGTTATGGCCATAATACAAATGAGTGTCGTCATTTACAAGATCTCATTAAGAAAATGATATGTGAACGAAAGTTGGATCAGTATGTACGGGCGCCGCAGTCTGGAGGTGCGGGCCCATCAAAACATAATCGTACGCCAAATCAAGAAAGGCGGGAGGAGCCCGCTCGTACTGGCGAGAGGTTGGTTATTAATACAATAAGTGGTGGTCCTCATCCAACAGACCGAAGCTAGAAGGAAATGGAGTCGTACGCCAGCTCTGTCAGGCATGCGGACTTCGAGTGTTATAGTAATTTTGATGAAGGGGCTCCGGCCAAACAGCAGAAGACGATGACAGACGACATCGTGTTCAGAAATAGGGACACTAATAAAATCGAAGCTCCCACTATCGATCCACTGGTCATCTCAGCCTAAGTAGGTCCCGCTTGGATGAAGAGGATCTTAGTTGATAGTGGAAGCTCAGTAAATATTATGTTTAAACGAGCTTATGATCAAATGAGAATGGAAGCCAAAGATTTGAAACCTTGTCAAGCTTGAATCCATGGTTTTAATGGGAGTGCTACAATACCCACTAGAGTAGTTGAACTACCAGTGGAGTTGGGAGTTGGAGGACGTCAGAGAGTATGGATATTACAATTCGTTGAGTTAGACATAGTCTCCCCTTATAACGCTTTCTTGGGCCGACCGACCATCGCTGAATTCAGGACAGCCATTGCCCCGTGGTGTTTGACTTTAAAGTTTCCCACTGATCGAGGAGTGGGAATCATCCAAGGAGATCAGGCTGCTGCAAGATCCTGTTATGTTGCCGAGCTGCGGGAGGCGTAGCGAAAGGAGAAAGG
This sequence comes from Allium fistulosum, assembly GCA_030737815.1. Lineage (NCBI taxonomy): Eukaryota > Viridiplantae > Streptophyta > Magnoliopsida > Asparagales > Amaryllidaceae > Allium > Allium fistulosum. The sequence continues at coordinate 475,885,831 of CM060904.1, forward strand.
GAAGGGCGTAGAGGAATCTCTCTGCGTCCGCTTTGCCGATAATTGACAATTAACGCCTGGGCCTAGGCCCGGGCACCCCAGGCAATTCCAAAGGGATCTTGACCCAAGAGAAACCAAAGACGAAGGAGAATCTAAAGAAAGTCAAGCATCCCCGGCCGAACTGACGATTGATGTCTCGATTGACGACGACGATGATTCGAAAATGATAAAGATTGGGTCTCAGCTAAGCCAGCAAACTCAAGAGGAATTGGTTCAGTTTTTACGAGCGAATCTTGACGTATTCGCCTGGACGCATTCTGATATGTGTGGGATCTCGCCGGACATCGCGAACCACACTCTGAATATTGACCCGCGGCATGTCCCGGTCAAGCAGAAAAGGCGTGGTATGGATCCAGAGAGATCTACCGCCCTTAAAGAAGAAGTAGAAAAGCTTAAAGCAAATAGATTCATTCTAGATGCATTATATCCGGAATGGGTGTCGAATCCCGTGCCGTCCGAAAGTCAAACGGAAAGTGGAGAACATGTGTCGACTATTCCGATCTGAATAAAGCTTGTCCCAAAGACAGTTTCCTGCTTCCCAGAATTGATCAGCTCGTAGACTGAACAACTGGACATGAACTCTTATCCATTATGGATGCATATTCCGGCTACAATCAGATACTAATGCATTTGCCCGATCAAGAACATACCAGCTTCGTAACCAATCTGGGACTTTATTGCTACAAAGTTATACCATTCGGACTCAAGAATGCCGGGGCTACTTATCAACGATTGGTCAATCGGATGTTTGCCAATCAAATAGGGAAAACCATGGAAGTATATGTAGATGACATGCTTGTGAAGTCACGACTTTCCACTGACCATGTTAAAGACTTGGAAACTATGTTCAACATACTTCGAGAATACAGAATGAAGCTTAACCCACTGAAATGTCACTTTGGAGTTGCATCAGGAAAATTCCTTGGGTTCATCATCAATGCTCGAGGGATCGAAGCTAATCCTGAAAAGATCTGGGCTATCAGAAATCTCGAAACTCCGAAAACTATAAAACAAGTCCAGAGTCTCAATGGGAAAGTAGCGGCATTGAGCAGGTTCATTTCAAAGTCCACTGACAAATGCATTCCCTTCTTCGATCTGATCCAAAAAGGAAAACGAAACTTTGAATGGACCACGGAGTGTGAAGGCGCTTTTCAAGCACTAGTTCAACATCTATCCACACCACTTATCTTGTCAAAGCCTATCGATCATGAGAAGTTGTACGTATATTTGGCGATATCAGAAAACGTTATCAGCGCTGCCTTAATTCGAGAAGAAGATAGGATACAGAAGCCAGTATACTACGTCAGCAAACGATTGACTGGAGCAGAAAGGAATTATCCGAAGCTAGAGAAGCTGGCTTATTGCCTTGTTATCACATCAAGGAAGCTCCGACCATATTTCCAGGCACATCCAATTATTGTTTACACCGACCAGCCGTTACGACAGGTCCTTTCGCGGCCTGAGACGTCTGGTAGGTTACTCAAGTGGAACATCGAACTGAGCCAGTTTGACATTACTTACACTCCAAGACGAGCGATATAAGGACAAGTCCTAGCCGATTTCATAGCTGAATTTATCATTCCAGAGGACTTGCCCGAAACCAGTGAATCCCCCGAACACGTTTGGAAGCTGTATACTGATGGTGCATCAAACGACCGGTGTTCGGGCGCTGGTGTTATACTCGAAACCCCTGAAGGCCGATCTATATGCTATGCTTTGAAGATTGATTTTCATGCAACCAATAATGAAGCAGAATATGAAGCCCTCTTAGCTGGACTAAAACTTTCCAGAGATTTGAGAATTATCGCGGTGGAAATTTATTGTGATTCGCAATTAGTTGTATGTCAAGTTCGGAGGGAATATCAAGCAAAAGACCGGAGACTGGCTGCTTACTTAGCTTAGGTACAGGAAATTCTAAATCAATTCGATTATTATGCCATTTATTGCATACCTCGGGAACGCAATCAAAAAGCAGATTCATTGGCGAAGTTAGCTAGCACATGTAAAGCTCAACAAATGGGACTAGTTCCCGTAGAGACGTTAACTTCCCCAAGCATTGACCGGGCAGAAATAGATTGGGTATGCGAAACGGCTCCCGATAAGGAGTCGTGGATGACTCCATTTAGAAATTACCTTAAGCACGGAACCCTGCCGGAGCGTAGGAATGAAAAAAGACAAGTCCTTCGGAAGGCCTCACGATTCACCATCCAAGATGGAGTCATGTACAGACGAGGGTATTCTATTCCTTTACTCCGGTGTATCGCTCACGACGAAATTAAACGAGTATTGCATGATGTACACGAGGGAGAATGTGGCGATCACACCGGGGGGCAAGCACTTGCCAAGAAAATACTTCGATATGGATATTACTGGCCTACTGTGAATCACGACGCGTCGGATTATGCAAAGAAATGTGATAGATGTCAAAAACATGCTTGAATTCCTAGAGCGCCTCCTACCGAGATAACGCAAATGGTCAGCCCATGGTCGTTTGCAATGTGGGGCATCGACATCATTGGTACTATACCTCTGGCAAAAGGTGGTGCGAAATACGCCATCGTCGCAGTTGATTACTTTACAAAGTGGGCTGAAGCCGAAGCACTTGCTACCATGACGACGAAAAAAGTAATCAACTTTGTAGTCCGCAACATTATCTGTCGATTCGATCTCCCACACACCATTATTACTGACAAGGGAACCCAATTCGACAGTGCAGAATTTAAAGATTTCTGCAAATGATTTCACATTCAAAAGAAATTCTCTGCCGTTGCACACCCTCAGGCGAACGGACAGGTCGAAGCGGTTAATAAAGTTATAAAGTCCATTCTGAAAAAGCGACTGGAAAAGGTCGGGGGCAAGTGGGTCGACGAACTTCCTATGGCTTTATGGGCTTACCGAACAACCCACAAGACCCCGACCGGTCACACCCCATTCTCTCTCTCTTATGGTTCGGAAGCCGTTATTCCAGTTGAGCTAGAAGTACCTTCTCATTGTGTGACATACTATGATCCAAAGACAAACGCTATATTGCTTGCTGAATCTCTCGATCTACTAGATGAGAAGCGTGAAGAGGATGATTTGAGGGCAGCCGCGCATAGAAGTCGGGTCGCCCGATTGTACAACGCCAAGATCCGCCCGCGAACCTTTGAACTAGGCGATCTCGTCTTGAAAAGAATCTATTCGGTTCCTTCGCATATGAAGCCAACATGGGAAGGACCGTATATTATTGAACGAAGGCTCGGAGATGGCACATTCAAATTATCGACCTTTGACGGTCTTACTCTGCCAAGAGCCTGGAATAGCGAGAGTCTTCGTCGCTACTACACATGACATGCTATGTTTATTCATTTAGTTTATTTTTCCATTTTGCAATTTGTTTCTGCATTTCGAAATTAGAATTTGTAATAAGGCAACTGACTTTGCCATATTTTCTTATTTCAGCAATAAAATGCAATCTCTTCGAGCCAAAGCTGTGATTTACTTGAAATGCTTCATATGATCATCACAATGCACGGAGAGCTAAGTTTCACCATACAGTGGAATTTATTCAAATAGGGAGTGACTGTGACGCAACCGGTCACTCGCTAAGTGAAACCCGAGCTCGGGGATAAGCCATCACATCAAAGTCAAAAACGGATTGGAGCACGACAATCCCTCACTTAACTCCCGGTTCCTAGAGTGCGAACTGGAGTATTAAAATACGTTTATGAAGAGGGTGGATCCGTCTGCCTAATGACTTCGTCCGTATATGAACCAAGTTTGAGGAGGGTGGACCCTTCCATCTAACGACCTCACTTGTTAACTCAGAGTGGATGTGATCCGACCATCCATGATCCTGATACACCTTTCGTTCCCAGAGTGCGAGCGAAATCTGAAAACATACAGTAGATGTGACTGACCGTCTGCTTATCAACTCCGGATTTCCAAAGTACGAAACGGAGTATAAACAACAACTCTGAACTCCCAAAGTGCGAGTCGGAGTATAAACATCAACTCCGGACTCGCAGAGTGCGAAACGAAGTATAAACACCAACTCCGGATTCCCAGAGTGCGAAACGGAGTATAAAAAACAACTCCGAACTCCCAGAGTGCGAGTCAGAGTATAAACATCAACTCCAGATTCCCAGAGTGCGAAACAGAGTATAAACAACAACTCCGAACTCCCAGAGTGCGAGTCGAAGTATAAACATCGATTCCGCATTCCCAGAGTGTGAAACGGAGTATAAACATCAACTCCAACTTCCCAGAGCACGAATTGGAGTATAAATACCAACCTCGGACTCCTAGAGTGCGAGTCGGAGTGTAAACATCAACTCCAAATTCTCAGAGCGTGAATTGGAGTATAAATATCGACTTCGAATCCCCAGATTACGAAACGGAGTATAAATGCCAACTCCGAACTCCGAGAGTGCAAGTCGGAGTATAAATGTCGATTCCGAGTCCTCAGAGCACGGACGTGTAATTAAACTCAAGCCGGTGTGATCAGTTGTCAGTAAGCAAATGAGGATCCCCGGAGTGCGGATATGATCATCAATAATCTAACAAGTATGGATGAATCACTCGACCTCCGCTTGTCTCAAACATCCGTTCAGTGGCACTAGACTCAACATGTTACAAGTGAGAAGCGATCGCTGACTGGTGTTCCACAACTCACCCCCAAGACTGGGGGGCATGACTTAAACGTCGACCATTGACTGAAGCAGTGTGTCGTCAAAATTCAATTCACTTCCCGATCATGAACCATGTCTACAGTTTCCAGACTTGGTGCAGAAAGACAAACTTGACTCGGGAGCTGGAACTCAACAAGTGCATTTCAAACATTGAAACACTTAAGCAAATACACAAGAAGCTAAAAAAGAAAAGTTTCATTTCTACTATTTATGAAAGAAATTCGTGTACAAGTTTGTTCCAAAAAAATTCCTACTAGCAGGGGCCGAGCCCGCATCTATACACGGCCAACAAAATGTGAATCAAAATAAACCAAGGAAGCATGTCTAATCTTTCTTCTTCCTCGGCTTCCTTTTTGGTGTAGGCCCACTGGAGCCGCCACTATCTTTCCTCTTTGAGCCTTTGCCTTTTGGTGGTCGGTCTCCAGGCGGGGGCATGATCTCAACATCCTCCTCCGAGCTCGAATGAATAGGAACGCTTCCTGCGGGCGGAGTCGGAGGAACAGGATCAAGTGTAGAAGATGGAATGGGCGCACTGGTATCGAAAACTGTACTGCCAGGTGATATCATTCTAAGCGGAGCTGGACCAAGTGCCACCTTTCCACCTCCAAAGTTGCCACCATGAGCCGCTACTGCCATTTCAGCATCGATTTCGGCCAAAATCTCTTCTTCAGTAATCACTCGAGCCTCGCTGGAAGCATCAGCAGTCGGCATCGAAAAGCTTGTAGCAGGAACGCCTCCGCCCATGACAAAGGGTAAGTCAGCTAAAGGATCGCCATGATGACGAAAGAGTTCCTCCATCAGCTGCTCATCAAAAACAAGTGAGCTTCCCTGCATATCGTCAAGAGACGCGGCAGTAGTCATGACGGTCGCTTCAGTAACGATAACCCCCTGCGTCTGATATGATTCTTGAGTAGCAGGAGGCCCGACCGGTGCAGCATCAATCACTAGACAAAAAATAAGAAAACTGTTAGAACTTGACTCGAGTAAAGATTCCGACTTAAGGCAGATATGTAGAATGTTCAGAGTACCTTCCTCAGTTTGACAAGTAAGCGGCGGGGCGGCTTAAGTAACTTGCTCTGTAGCCGGAGACATCTGCGGCTGATCCGGATTGTAAGCAGGAACAGCTTGGGGATCGACCGTAGACAAGGATTCGGGCTGGGTTGATGCTGGAACTTCAAGACTCGCCTCATGATGGTCAACCCCTGAACCCTCTCCTACTTCGAGGTGCTAGGCGCCAAGTTTTTCCTTTTCATGCAGAATCATTGACTCGTGAAGAATCTTCCTTTCATCTTCATTCAGAATGCGATTCTCGAGTTCAAACTCATCCACAGACTCACCCAGATTCGCCTCCCTCTCTTCTTCAATTAATCGGCCCCAAGCGTTGTATAGATGCGCCGGATAATCATCGAGCCAGGCTAGACCCCTGTGCCTCAGCACGTTAGCGTTGTAAATAACGAGAAGGTCTTCGATATTAGCCTCTAGCCTGGACTCGGTCGACTTCACTTTCTCCTCGACCTCAGTCTCCACCTTGCGGACTTTAGCCACAGCCGCATCCCATTCACCCCAGAGCAGAACAGCCTGCTCGCACGCCTCCTGGGCTGCGTTATTCGCATCATCCTTTTCCTTGGCCATGTCGGAGAATTTAGCCTTAAGCTCATTGAGTTCCTTGACCGTCGCATCCCGTTCGGCGGTGACTGTAGTATTCCGATGGCCCATCTCCTCCACCAAGGCAACATGTGTCTGCCTCAACCTCTCCATTGCCACGTTCGCTTCATCAGCTTTTTTGGTGGCCTCGATTTTAGATTTCCGAGAAGACTCGGCCTCAGCAGTGAGCACTTGAATGATCTGGTCCCTTTGACGAGTTCGGTCTCCATTTTCTCAATTGCTTTGGCTCGTTCAAAGGCCACCTTGGAAGCTTTCTCTGCAGCCTTTACCCACTCTCTGTACTGGGTGTAGATGTCATGAACGTAACCATGCATCGTGTTTTCCACTCTAGATGGGATTCTCTTTAAGTGAGGTGGAAAGATGTAGCCATCGAAGCATATGTTCGGAAAATCCTTCCTCATCTGAGCCAATTTAATGGCCTCTTCTCCTGTGGGCTCAGTTGGGGCCTACTCTGCAATTATGGAGGCCGTGGTTTCGACTCTCTGGAGATGAGTCTCGGATCTAGAAGTGTGAGAAGATGGCCTGTGACGTGGAGGCTCTGGCGGGTGTGGAACATGAACAGGAGGTGGAGATGGAAGTCTAAGAGGAGGAGAGCGGGATCTTGATCGATGTATGTATTCTCTGTCCCTATCACGCCCATACCTATCTTGGTTAGAGTACTCGCGATCGCGATCTCTATCTGAGTCTCTCTTACGGGAATCATAATAGGTAGAAGACTTTCGGGCCGAGCGAAGATTCCCAAGCATTGATCCTCTTTCGAACATCGTACCTGAAAATGAGAGACGAAGGAGACGTTAGTGATTTCTTAGGATGGACAATTTACAGTTATGAATCATGCAGTGCAGTGAAGTGTATGCATGTGCAACCCCCTGACCAATTGGAAATGTCGGCCGCACTCATAGCAAGCGACCCGCTCAGTTCAAGAACGTTATCAAGCTCCTCCATCCCGGTGTCGTGTTGAAACGACACATAATCCGAAATCGGAATATCAGCAAGCCCTTCAAAAGGATTCTCTACTTGCGGGGGAGGAGCCTCCGAAATTCTAATCCCCTGAACAGGCAAAGACATAACCACAGATTTTAATCTCATGGATTTAGAACGCTTGTGAGCAACTGCCTTGCCTTTTCTCCTTCCACCTGAATCCTGGACATCGGAAGACGGCCCAGCTTGGAGTTCATTATCAGTAGGCGTTCTCTCCAGATCAACTTCTTCAGCTATTACGACTGCAGGCGCCTTGCGTTTCACCCGTTTCTTTGAGACCGCTCTAAGTGTCCCTTCCAGCCGTATGCTTTGCTTACGTTCAATCAACCCGACAATTCTCAAGTTCCTGTCGGTTAGAACCAAGTCAATGTGCCTCTCTTCACCCGGAACCGTTTGGAGGATCCGAACTAGCTCTCTGAAGTATCCACCGTCAGGTCGGGAGATTGAGGCTGTGAAAGAAGAGAAGTATGTCAGTTTTGAGGTCGGTTATAACTATCTCGATAATTCAAGAGAAAGATTGCAACGCTTACATCTATCCAACCATCGCCTAGCAAATCCAAGGGGGCACCGAACATAGAACCATTCAGTTTTAAAGTAACTCAGCCTTCCCTAGGACCCAGTTACTATTGACAGTTCCTGACCGCTTCCAAGAAGGTGAAAGAAGGGCTGTCTCCACGACTCTTAATGTTAAATAGATATCTAATCTCGATCGGCTTTGGTGGTCGAAAGAGAATCTCCATAAACAGAATGAAGGTGCTATTCAACAAGGCGTATCTGTTGGGGTGCAGCTGGGATGGAGCTATTCCAAGGAATGATAACATCTCCCTTATATATCGATTGAAAGGAGGAAGTGTTCCTGTCGTACAAGCATGACGGTTAAAAGCAGTAAAACCCTCCGAGGGAGCATGTGGCCTATCATTTGGCCCAGGCAGTAACACGTCGTCAAGCGACAAGCCGTGCCTTAAGCAAATCCATCCCAGCATATCTTCGGAGATGCCGGATGGCACAAAATCATGTGGACGACAAATGAACCGGGCACCTGGAAGCTCGGCCGGAGCTAGATTTATAACTTCGGCTTCAATGACCGGTATCTCGATGGTTGAAGGAATTGAACTCGAAAGTTCCTGATGCTATGAACTTGAAGGTTCCATGACTAACTAGCTTATGAAAAATCATTGTTAATTAGACAATAAAGCTCGTGCATCCCCCAGTGTAAAGTGTGTAAGTGTGTTGTGCAGTGCAGTGCTGCATATCACTTGACAAGTTCTACGGATTTAAAGAAAGCATGTGAACGATAAGACTTCAAAATTTAGTTGGAATGACCGTCATCGCTGACCGTCACAACCGTGCCATCCAGTTATTAGCAATCGATCTGAGTCAGAGTTGTTAAAGTTTTATTAAGTTACAATTCCATCGACGAGCTTCGATAGGCAGTTAAATATGCAGGGTGATGGTTAAGTCCAGATATGCAAGAATGAAGCTCATCGGAAATCACGTTATTAGTTATTCAAGGTTTCGTATCCATCAAGATCCGGGTTCATATCAGTCGTCAGGAATTCGCATCGAATCGATCATCAATGTCTGATTTCGCATCGATCAAGATCAGAGGCTTCGAATCGATCGTGGATGGTTGGGTTCATATCAGCCAGAGGAGCCCCGACTTCGACTCGATCACATTCGCCCGTTACATTTCGTATCGATACGAAGGAGTACTTTTCGAATCGATCTAAAGCCAAGGACTTCGACTCGATCACATTCACTCGATACATTTCGTATCGATCGAAGGAGTATTCTTCGAATCGATCTGAAGCCAAGGACTTCGACTCGATCACTGGCCTAGTTCTCGCATCAAATTTTGGAGATAAAATTTCGTATCGATCGTACATGACGAGCCCATGCAACAATCATTGCAGATCGACACGAAAAGATGAACAAGCCACCCTCCTCCATACTCATTCTTCCCTAGATCGATTCGAACTCCATTTTTCTCCTCCTTCGACCACGCACAAAACCTACTTCCCAGACAACGTTTGGACATGAATGGAATGGCATGAGAATTTGGATCTCATCATTTTAGGACTGATTTTGTTCAATTGATTACCTAATTTCGACGACTGGTTAAAGGGTTTAAAGATTTTGGTTCGATTCGAAGTCGAGCAGTTTTCCTTTTCTTTGGAGCGATACGAAGACAAGGCAAAAGAATAGAAGAAGTAAAAAGTGGAAAACGACTAAGTCCACAGTATTTATATGGACTCGAAAACGAAGGTAAAAAATGATTCGCATCCTAGTAGATTCGACCGGTTGCACAACATCACCACAGGATCGATTCAAACAAGCCATTCGAATCCATCAACCCCCAAACGACTGCTATTTCGAATCGATCTTGGGACTTCTGTTCGTATCCATTAAGCATTGCGCTATTCGAATCCATCGATACGAAACCACTGTTCGTATCGATCATCTTCGACTCCATCTCCAGTGCAGCGATACGAACGATCAGTTCGAACCCATCGATACGAATTGTCTATTCGTGTCCGATGACACCGGACCCATCGATTCAAAATACATAACATGGGCTGTTCTGAAGGCATTGAACTCTATCGATAGGAACATCCACTTTGTATCCATTGAACCCCACATCCATTGATTCGAAATGCTCATTTCGTATCCATCAATGCAATGAAAATCGATGCAAAGACAATATTTTAACCCTTCACATCGATTCAGGAGAGGATCTTTACGAAGGAGCATTCAAAAACAACCATCGAGCGTTGTTACAACGAATTTCACGTCGGTTCAGGAGAGGATCGATACGGAATTCAATATAAGATAAACTGACAGCGACTCGTGGACGTCAGCGAGAGTCAGATTAGCATATATGCATATATGTCGGACTAATCTTCAATATTCCAAATTTACAGGAATTGAGGACTCATTTGATAACGATTACAACAACAAACAGCTAATCACTAGCATACAACAATCAGTTGCAACAATAAAGGGTACAGTAGTTGACAGTCAACAATTTACATTATCGAGAAAATCAGTCAAAGATTACAACTTTCATCGAAAAGACGATAACTATTCAGAATGAAGATTGCAACATTTCAAAGCAAATCATGTTTCCACAAGACGTACTTTGAGGGGAAAATGTTATCCCGCCTTTTGGCAAGGCCGTGACACCAAGAACTTGACTAGAAACCAACGCCGGTTCGTCTTAGAGATCGGTTATACACCGGCTCACTATGGATATCGACAAATTTTGTCCGAGTCCGGATCGAGCTAAAATTGATATGACACGACAAGCGTGGCTAAAAGAGCTAATGTTCCAAATTTCAAGTCAATCCGAGTTCGTATGCTCAAGTTATGATTGATGCAAGTTGGAAAACCCATCCATTCGTATCCATCGTTTCGAATCGATTGGAGTCGCAACCCATCATTTTGCATCGGTCATTTTCATATCCATCAGCAGATAAGTGCACTTCATATCTATCAGAAAGCTTCTGTTCGACTCGATCGAGTTTGTATCCATCTCCAAAGTCCACTTCACATCCATCGAACAAGCTCCACTTCATACGGTAGTTGTCTAGTTCGTATCCATCCTGGAAGGCCTTGTTCGAATCCATCAAGGCTCCTTAGTTCGTATCCATCAAGTAGTCGTTGCTTCGTATCCATCACCTCATCTTCTGTTCGTATCCATCGCATCTTCATTTGTTCGTATCCATCAAGTTGGAGCAGTTTGATCGATACGAACAAGCCAACCCTCATCGATTCGAACTACACCCCTTTTATCGATACGAACAGAACGTGACCATCGATACGAACTGAGAAGCCTTTATCAATGCGAACTGTGCATCTTTTATCGATACGAACAAGGCAGCACCATCGATACGAATAAGGCGAAGTTCAAGGACAACTCGTTCAACTCGGCATCGAAGGCGGAGTGATCCAGAGATTCAAGCGCCATGTCATCTCACAGTCACGCGCAGCTATCGAGTCGAACATGATCGAGTCGAAATGAGGGAGTCGAATGAAACAGCCAACCGAAGATCCTAATTCATATCGATCATATCTCACGATCCACAAGTCCAAATGCTATGAAATTTTCACAGGAGCTTACATACATGTTGAAGAATGTCCACGCCAAATTTCGACTCCATTGGATGAAATCTTGATCAATATGAAATCCGTTCGTATCGATCACGGATCGGGCCGAAACTTCACGGGCTTGGTCGCGCGGGCCTAGTCACGTGCCAGAGGGGGTCTCCCGAGATCTGAGCGAAATATCAGCCTCCAACACCTATAAATAGAGCCCCGGGCATATGAAAAAAGGGATCTTCTTCTTCTTTGAATTCTCCAACGCCCAGACTCCGCCGGACCTAGTTCTAAACTCCATTGCTACTGCTACCAACGAATTTCACTGCTGTAAATCATTGTCATCTGTTGTAACCCGCTGAAATCAATTATAATCACCAAAGAAACATCAATAAAGCAATCAACTTCATAGTGGACGTAGGCAATACGCCGAACCACTCTAAATTCTTGTGTTTGCGTGCATTTTTTATTACTTCCATTATCTGTTTTTGGATTTTTTGTTAGATAATCCTCCTTTTCCATTTAATTTCTTCGTTTTATCTCATCAAAAACTTTCGAAGAGTGTTGTGCCCAATCTTGGTACAAATAATACCTGAGTACTCTGCGTAAGGTCCTGTAAAACCGGAGGAACAACACCACTCCGAATGCCTGAGGCCCTACCAAATCAATGGATGCAGCATGAAAAAAAGTAGTCGTATGCGGTGGAGTGTAAAACCGATGCCAAAAAGATGCATAATCTAAATTCATGATTATGAAGTAATTAGTGCACCACCACTTCCCTGCATACTCCTGTAAAGCGGCGCTGTCATACATCTTCAAAAAACGTGTATCCAAATGTGGATCATCAGGAACAAAATCACCATCTAATGTTTGTCTCCAACTATGCTCACCGAGGAACCAATAACATCCTAAAATGGATGAGGATGATACCAATGGAAAACGTCTAGCAGATAGGAATGCGGCATGCACTATGATAGGGTCGGTCATAAAAGGCAAACCATCATAAGGATGTCAAACAACACTCTCTCGTGTGGTCCGTAACTCGATTTGATTTCAGGCCACAGCAAATATATGACGTGACTCCCCTCCTGGCACCATTCTACAGTTATTTCAGGCCCATGCTCTAATGCGGGGGAAGAAAATGGGTAATGTGGAGTCCAACGTCGGATAAGTCATGTTGCGAAAGTACTCATAGTACCAGTACTGTAAAATCTCCCAAAAACCTGTAATGAACGTGGATCTACCTCTAACGACGCATTGATGATCCAAAGAGCGATACAAATATGCTAATATCGGAGTAACCCAATCATATACGATTAGACTATCAAACGACAACTCCGCAACAGCTGCAACATATCCAGACGGCAACGTGTTCGATGCATTTGCAAAGAATAAGTTCCCCATCGTGTACAGAATAAACATTCAAGCAATCTCCAAATGGTTGTCTGTGCTGCGATCATGTATCAATTCATAGATTGCTTGTCTAATGTAAGAGCACTTAATAGTTCGAATGACGGTCCATCTTGTAAGTCAAGATGTAGAAGTACACTGAATAAACGGTGAAAGTGCTGGTACTCCTCGTCATATGGTAAGGTTTCTCCTCTTCTGATGCCTAAACCGGTATGCATAGTAAAATCTAAAGCGGTAAAACCCAACTCTCCAAAACTAAAGTGGAATGTATGAGCGGTCTTCCACCAACATGCGAATAAAGCACCACAGAACTGAACATCCGAATTTAAAAGATTATCGATGCCTAATAAAGCAATTTACAATTATTGAAACCGTTAAAAAACATTAAATAAATAAAGAGTAATTATGTAAATACGTACTCAAGAAATCTCAAATTCCTATATCTCGAAGAAAAGCATGAATAATGTCATCGGCATCATAAGGTCGGATCATTCTATATAGGCGGATTATACTAACCCAAGGGCCATGGGTGCGTTCACGACGAGCCTAATTTAAAACAGGTCGCATATTCAATTTTTATTCTACAATTTTAACTAAAAACATAATTTGAAGGTAGATAACTTACAAAATTTTCGACACACGTGCTGATGTGTACTTCATCGTCCGTGAATATATGGAGATTGACCAATTCCTTGTCGGGTCCCAAATTTTGGTCGATGTGGTGATCCAAAACCGTATGTTAACTCATATTTTTGTGCCAACCTAAAACTCTGCGACTCAAGACTCTGCGACCTAAGGGACTTAACGACCTAAGGAAGTTAGCGACCTAAGGGACTTAACGACCTAAGGAAGTTAGCGACCTAAGGAAGTTAGCGACCTAAGGGACCTACCGACCTAAGAGAGTCTCCGACCTAACAACCTAACAAACTATACGACCTAACTACTGAACAGACCTTCGACCTAATTCCTGAAGCGGCTCAGCGACCTATGACTTAAGAGGCAAATGAGCTAAGGAGTTAACGACCTAAAACTTACCGACCTAAGTGGGTTCATGACCTAACTGCAGAAACGACTTAAAGCTTCACGACCTAACTTCACCAAGCAGCTTAACGAGCTAAAAGAAGAGAAGGGGGGCACGACCTATCTTAGGTCGCTTACGACCTATCTTAGGTCGCTTACAACTTATCTTAGGTCGCAGCTCCATCAGTCCAGCTTCCTAAGTCGTGAGAGGACCACGACCTATCTTAGGTCGCTCGCGACCTACGACCTAACTTAGGTCGTACGCGACCTAAGACTTGGGGCAAAATTTCTGTCCAGAATTTAACTTCTATAAATACCCCCCTAACTCCAACGGCAAAAGGACTTTTGGCCAACCATTTTCTGAAGCACTGTTACTCTGCCGAATTCTCAACTCATCCGACATTTGAAGAACTCTAATCACTCAAGACATTACAACAAGCTTTGAGAGAAATCTACTGCATTCAACATGAATTCGAGGAGATCTTCAACATCGAAGCTTGAGCTAATAGTCTAAAGTGTTTAGGAATCAAAATATATTGTATTTTGAAGAGCATTGTATCATTTTGTAACCAGAATCAGCAATAAAAGAGTATAGAGTGGACGTAGGCTCAATTACGGGCCGAACCACTATAAATCTGTTGTCTTTTACCGCTTTCAGCTATTTTACTGCTTATATCCTGTTCCCGTATCATGGGTGGTGCTTTCACAACTTCACAACACACACCGGGTGTTAACGTTCAATTTTTAGCGTTAACATTTTGGTGCTTTCACTGAGAATCCAACTCAGGAATATTCTCACCATTGCTCCGCAAGAGCTTGTTGAAAGAATCTCTCTAAAGACCAGAAGTTTATCTGAAATCATGGCTCCTGGAAGAAAAGGTAGATCTACCAGATCCGGAAATGCTCATGAGGGAACCTCCGCTTCCCCAATAGCAAATCAAGCAACCCCTACCGTCGGAGTCACAAGGGCTGAATTAGACGACGCAGTGTCGGGATTATATCAGCAAATTGAAGCTCAAAACGCTTTAATGATGGACAGATTAAACGCTCTACTTGGGGCAAATCAATAGCCAGAAAATAATGAAACAGTCTTCACTGAAGATGCTCGTAATTCCCAGGAGAAAGATATTCCTCAAAGAGCCGCTGGCACCGCCGAAATGCCACCTTTCCAAGCTGAGGGTCCAAGGCCGCAGCCAACTTTTCGCGAGCATTTGCCCAAGCAAAATTTCGAAAGGAGAGGTGACTTCTACCCGGCGATGCCTCTGAACAATGAGGAGTACCTATCAGGGATGATTCGCCAGATCATGAAAGTGAGCATGCAGAGGGAAGAAAACGAGAGTGATTGGGGATTTGCGCCAAGCAGAACTCCGTTTACTGAAAGGATCTTGAAAGCATAGTTTCCAAGAAAATTTGTACCTCCTACTATTCCGGCTTATAGAGGGACAAGTGACCCTAATCATTTCCTATACAAATACGATAGGCATATGACTGGCACGAGGGCATCAGATGAGATTAAATGCCGATACTTTCCAGTATACTTGGAAGGAGTGGCTCTACTTTGGTTCACAAAGCTACCAATTCGATACGTAGATCAATTCTCTGATTTAACTCGAAAGTTCAAGGATCAGTTCAGGTTGTAAGCTTCAAAAGCTAAAGATATAATGTCACTGTCCAGCCTTGAACAAGGGCCCGTAGAATCAATCAGATCTTTCTTGAACCGTTTCAATATAGCCCTAGCCGAAGTGGATAATGCAGAACCCCGTATGATCCTGACTTACCTGATGCGGGCCATCAACAAATCAAGTGAATTCGGAAGATGGTTAAAAATGAAGGAGCCAAACTCACTCGAGAAATTCTATAAAAAGGCCGACGAATTTATGCGTCTGGAAAACCTCTCCGCGCCGGCAAAAGTGGTCGTTGCCGAAGTCAAGAATAACGAAGTTGCTTCTAACAAAAGAGAATCTGGAAACCATAAAAGGGAAAATGACGGAAAAAAGAAGCAGGGGAATGAGAATAAACCTCGCCGCTTTAATCCTTCAGATTATACTCCCTTAACTGACACACCGGAAAATATCTTTTTTGCGACGAAAGATGTTGTCAAGTATCCCAAATCGCCTAAGATGAGAGGAAATGCAGTGAATAATGGGAAATTCTGTCGATTTCACAATCAACCTGGCCATGACACTAACCAATGTCGCCAGTTAAAGAATGTGATTGAAGAGTTGTTGGAACAGGGTAAACTGCAACAATATGTAAAGAAAAACAGAGTCGACCCAACCTCATCCACTCAAGGGCAACAACATCCTATCCGTCAATCTGGCTCTGGCAACAGCACTGCAGTGCAAGATTCCGAGAGGCTTGTCATTAATGTTGTGACAGGTGGTCTTGACACTACAGATGACCACGCTCCATTCTAACCGGCATACGGATCAGAAACAATGATTCCAGCGAAAATGAAAATTCAATCCCGAGATTCCGAGACAACAATCACTTGCATCCAATTTTTACTTAACAGCATTGCTCAAATTTGTAAAATGATGATGGATGTATAACTCTTGTATTGTAAATCACTGAGAAATCAGTGCGAATTAAATAATAAAGATCTAATGCTATATAATGCCTGTTTCATTTCGATATGCAAATATTTTAAATATATTGCTAAAACGTCGATTTAATATTACAGGCTATCAAAGCAAAGCTTACTTATTCAACACATCACAAGACTCAGCGATTCCCATAAATCACTTAACAACAAAGTACATTTCTCTGGCAAAAAGCAAGCAACTTGCAAAGAACTGGGCATGTACTTGAAACGATGACAAGGAATCGCTAAGGAGCAGATGGTGAAAGGACACAAGCAATGATTGCTACTCTTCGGAGTCCAAAAAAGACTTCTTCGTAAGCAAGAAATTGCTTCGGAAGCATAAGACTTCTTCGTAAGCAAGAAATTGCTTCGAAAGCACAAGACTTCTTCGTAAGCAAGAAATTGCTTCGGAAGCACAAGACTTCTTCGTAAGCAAGAAATTGCTTCGGAAGCACAAGACATCTCCGGAAGCACAAAAACAAGACTTCTCCGGAAGCACAAATAAAAGACTTCTCCGGAAGCACAAGACCTCTCCGGGGGCACAATGCTACTTAGCATAATGCTACTCTTCGAAGTCCAAATGCTATTCCTCAGAAATGCCAAAAATCCCTCCTCAAAGGCACACTTCAACTCTCAAGGAAGACCTACTTGTTCATCTTGAAAAATTCTTCCCCAGAAGTTGAAGTGCTAAGTAAAATCCTCTTTAGAGGCCCGCTTTACCGCATAGGAGAATTCACTTCTCAAAAACATGAAGTGACCATCTCCGAAGGTTGAAGCATAAAAACTTCTCCAAAAATGAGACACGCTCCATTTAAGTAGAATAATTGTTTCCTCAAAAATGGAATAGTTATTCTCCAAAAAATCAGAGTACAAGTCTCGCCAAAGCAAAAAGATATTGCAATGCACTTGTGGTATAGGGGCAGTATCATACAATAAAACTACAACAATGAAAGTAGTATTCAAGCAACATACCACAAGCACATTACAATATCACGCGGAAAAGATGTGGAATAAACGCATTCTCAAACACAGACAAAAAGTTTGTACAAATAAAAAGAATCGCTTATTTTACACTAAAATGAGAGATAGATACATTCTTACATACACAAGAATTCATACAAGTAACAGAATTATTTTATTCAATACTGTGAAAATTCTTTACATGTGCAGATCTCAAAAAAGCAGGGACCGGTACCCGCACAATCTCCGGTCGATACAAGCAAAAAGCAAAACAAGAAGCATAAAGTCCAGCTCGTCACTCCATCTTCCCGCCACCCTTAGAGCCTTTTCCCGGCTTAATAGCTAATTTCGGAAGCCGTTGTGGACGGGTCGGGGGGGGAGGAGAAATAGGAGCAGCTGGATCTTCTTCAACATTTTCTTCATCAGCCAAAACGCTCTTCTTCTTCATCGCACGCTTCCCCTTCCTCTTGGAAGAAGACTCACTCCTCGAAGTGAAAAACTCAGAAAGTTTAGTGTCGTCATCATAAGTTTGCTCCGGGGTCTTTTCGCCTTCTTCAAGTTCCCCAGTCTTTTGCTCTTGTGAAACAACCGGATCATCCAAGTCTTTGAGGGCTTCTATTTTCTCTTCTTGTGATCCTGGTTGAGAAGCAGACAGAGAAGTGACTTGGGGAGGAGGAGGAACAGCAGCTGGAGAAGGAGAAGTTGGCGCAACTTTCGGAACTTCCGCTGCAGAAGAAAAGAAGTTAAAACCGGTATTCTCCGAGAAAAGAGAAGATATTGGTTCATCAAAGCTTAAGTAATAAGTAAGAAGTTTGTCAAGCTCGGTTAAATCGAATAAGTGATTCACTGAATCCGGGTCGACGTTAAAGTTACCTGGAGAAGTCGGCTTTGCAATATCGATCTCGAATTTCTCAGCCTTGATGTCTTCCAGAGCTTCTTCCTCAGTTGGAGTAGTCACAATTTCAGTGTCAACTTTAGCAGGAAGCAAAGAATGGGAACTGGAGTCTATAATGTTGACATCAGCCGAAGTTGAAGTATAAACGGGGGCAGTTGAAGGAGCTTCTTCTTTCGGGTATTCATCTCCCGTCGACTCAGTTCGTGCTTTGGCAAGTTGCTCTTTTCCTCTAGCAAGAGCGACACGAGCTTCATTGTCAAGATAACGTGCCTCAAGCCCTGCCTCATCATAGCCGGCACCGCCGAGCATATCAACTGCGGCTTCCCACACTTCAGCCAGAGTAATCTCATATTCAGGGCCCAGAAAGGAGAGGCTCCCATGACCCAGAACGCTGTGCAAATAAAAGTCAAAAAGAGGCGATGTTGGCTTTAGTAGCCACATGTGATTCTTCTGCTGCAACTTTCCCAGCGATAGCTTCATCACGCTCTTTTTCAGTTTTCAGTAACTGAGCTTGCAGTCTTACAATTTCCAAATCTCGAGAGCTAATTTTCTCCCGAAGTTGAACGACATCATCACGATATTTCCCAATAAGATGTTGCTCTGCTTCAATTTTGGCTTCAGCATCTCGCTGAGCAGCGTGAGCATCTCGGACTTGCTTCTGGAGCATCTCCTCCCTTTGCGAATAAGAAGTGGAGGAAGTGGCAAGCTCGTTCTTTAGTTTTTCAACTTCAGCTTCAAGCCTCTCATGACCATCAGAGATGCTCTTCATTTCAGCGTTGTGCTGCTTACAAATTTTGTCCCACTCCAATTTATCATTCTCCATGGTCAGCATGGCTTCGAGATTCGCGCGATTGACCCTTTGCAGCTCATCAACAAGCTTTTGCCATCCGGACACCCTTTCAATATTAAGTTTGACGGCATCAAGGCTACGCAGCATTTCCGATTTATCGATCGGGACCAAATCAAGGTCGAAGCGTACCCCCTTTAAGCACCATTGCGGGAACCGACTTTGAAGAATTGGCGGACCCTGTCCAACTTGATACTAGGGTCTGTTGATGATTGTTTGGATATCAGACTTTTCAAGAGCAGGAGAGTCAGCGGGGATATCAAGAGGAATTGAAGCGGGGGTCTTCTCAGAAATTGCAGACGCGTCACTGGGCTTGACCCGCTTGTTTGGATCGTCAACAATATGAGTCTTCCCTTTATCGTCATAAGACTTTCGCTTATGAGAACTATCGCCTCTGTGGGAAGAGTCGTATCGCTCATCTCTCCTCCCGTATTGATGCTCATAGTCCCGCTTCTCTTGCTCATAGTCCCGCCTCTCTTGAGCTTTCCTAATAGCTCTTTCTTCATCCGTCTCCCTCGGGGCATTGAGGTATCGCCTAAAGTCATAAGTTCCGCGGCCTCCATAGCGCTGAAATTTGTTATAATATGAGCCAGAGCGCCCCATCGGAGAATCTGAAAATGGAAAAGAAATAAAGTTTAGAAATCTCCAGAAAAAGAGGATAAGTGCGTATAAGTGCCGAAAAATCCTAAGTGTGTGCAACGTGCAAACTATGCACGTCAAACTACAAACCACGCTTTAATGTGGGAACGGTGACGACAGGTGTAGAAGGTGTCGTAGTTTGTTGCAAAAAGGAAGTCGCTTCAACAACAGGAGAAATCGCTTTTGAAATATCGTCTTTAAAAAGCTCTTGAGAGGTTATCATTATATCGCTCAAGTTATCAAAAGTGTCATCACCATGACGCCCAGCAGAACTCTCTTTCTCAACTTCCACAACGGCCGCCTTTTCAGAAATTCGAGGATTTTCTTCCTCTTCAATAACTGGAGCAAGTGCCGGTTTGCTAGACAGTCCCGCAACATCAGTAGAAGTAGAACACTTCACCAGTGAAGTCTTAGTGGTGGGTTCCTTCAGTGAAAGTTCTTTAGCAGGAACTGGGGCATCTGACGTCTTGGTCGGAGAGTCAGGAATTTCATGAGGCTGGATGGAACGAGAAGAATGTAGAAGTTCGAACTGGTGCAAAAGTTCATCTTTCAACAAGAATTTGGCGCTCCTCTCTTCCATAGCCACAGCATTTAAAGTTTCAAAAATCGACTTGAGGCTGGGATTTCTAAGCGGGGGAGGAAGTGCTGAAAAAAGAAAAGGATGAGGTTAAGTATTTGATAAATTCAGGATTCGAAAAGCTCATGAGATGAATAGAGAAAGGCAATCTTACTCCCGACTCTCCAGACAGAGTAGAATCCCGAAGGACATCGGACAAAGAAGAATTGACTTAGGAACCCGTGAGCACTATCGGGTAAATCCAAAATCAGCTTCCGGTTTCTGGCGCCTCTTACAAGCACGATTGAAGGGTGATCTTTGTTCTTAGCAAAAGTACACAAATAGCAAATTTCATCGAAGCTTGGAAGACGGTAGAGCGTCCTCCTAAACAGAACACACAACCCCATCAAGACGGCGTAACCGTTGGGGTGTAGCTGGAAAGGCGAGATAGCTAATCGAAGGAAAAGTTCTCGGAGAAATTCGTTGAAAGGTAGAATAGCTCCGCTTAAACACATCTGGCGATTCACTGCGACAAAACCGAGAGGTGGCCTGTCAGCTGTGTCACTTGCTCCAAGGAATATAGCATCTGATTCGGCAATACCGAATTGGGTACACAGTTGTCTAAAAACTTTATGACTCAGAGTGGTCGGAGTTCTCTCCGGAGGATCGATCAGTGGGTTAGCAATCGGGAAAGCTTCTCCGGCTGGTCCTGAATCTTCTTGTTGAGATGTCATTCTACACAATCAACTGGATATTTAAATATGAAGGTGCACGTTTCCTAAAAAGGTGTGAAGTGTTGTGCAGAACTAAAACGATAACAAGCAAGTATAACTGAAATTGAGATAGTTGACATTTGTCGATTATAAAGTTTTGAGGCTTGTCATTTTAAGTTCAAATACAATGTTGTGTTGATGCAAACAAATCAACTTAGGTTGATTATTTCAGCTTTGCTTCAATACTTCATTTGAATTTGTCATTTCATAGCATTTCATTCACAGAATTCATTTAAGTTAATTATTAGTTATGAACTAATCTGTCATGCGATGTGGGCAGTCAATGGCAGTATATTTGTCTCGTTTTTCTGCAAATGTTGTTTTTAAACAGGTTATTAGCATTAAAGTCAAGACAATCTGAAAAGAAATGCAACACAGTTTAAATTCAAAGGTCAACCAAGTTCTGTCCAAATTTCACAAGTGTTAGGTCATCCAGCGACCTAGCATAGGTCGGAACCTTCATAGGTCGCACAGTGCAAGTTAAAAGGTTCAAAGTAATGCAGATTTGTTAGGTCGTGCAGTTTTTAGGTCGCGCGATTCTTAGGTCGTGCAGTTTTTAGTTCAAGAAACTCTTGGGTCGTTTAGCGACCTAGCACAAGTTGTAGCTATCCTTAGGCCGTAAGAATCCTTAGGTCGCGAATTGTCTTAAGTCGCTTGAGACCCCTATGCTGCTAACTTCTTCTCCACGCCACAACCCACCAGACCCGATAACCCGTTATTAACTACACATATAAATCCATCGTCTTCTTCATCCCTTCATATCACCGAATCACCCCAAAAGCAATTCAAAACATCCCCAATCCATCGCAGATTCAACACATTACTACGCCTTCATGAATCGGTTAAAGCAGCGATCAAAAGTCGATTACGACAATCACACGAGACGACGCACAACTCATAGAATGGGGCTAAGGTTGAAAGATAGGGATTCAAGATTCGACGATGATTATGGTGGGATGGAGATCAAATTCACTTACGAGATGTAGTGGTGAGGATGAATCAGTGACTAGAATGGGTTGAATTCGCCTTTGAAAACTCGGAAATTCTTCAATGGCAGAGCGGGAAGTCAAAGTAATTAAGTGAGGAAGAAGCTCACGACCTAACTAATTTATATGAGGCTGAGAGAGGAACGCGAATAGGCGTACGAGTTAGCACGAGTTTTAGGTCGTTCACGACCTAGCAAAGTTAAGTCGAAGCACACGACCTATGACATAGGCCTGCACTTCGAGGGGCAAATGTTAACTCATATTTTTGTGCCGACCTAAAACTCTGCGACTCAAGACTCTGCGACCTAAGGGACTTAACGACCTAAGGAAGTTAGCGACCTAAGGGACTTAACGACCTAAGGAAGTTAGCGACCTAAGGGACCTACCGACCTAAGAGAGTCTCCGACCTAACAACCTAACAGACTATACGACCTAACTACTGAACAGACCTTCGACCTAATTCCTGAAGCGGCTCAGCGACCTATGACTTAAGAGGCAAATGAGCTAAGGAGTTAACGACCTAAAACTTACCGACCTAAGTGGGTTCACGACCTAACTGCAAAAACGACTTAAAGCTTCACGACCTAACTTCACCAAGCAGCTTAACGAGCTAAAAGAAGAGAAGGGGGGCACGACCTATCTTAGGTCGCTTACAATTTACCACTTCAGATGAAACCGAGTGCAGCTCCATCAGTCCAGCTTCCTAAGTCGTGAGAGGACCATGACCTATCTTAGGTCGTTCGCGACCTACGACCTAACTTAGGTCGTACGCGACCTAAGACTTGGGGCAAAATTTCTGTCCAGAATTTAACTTCTATAAATACCCCCCTAACTCCAACAGCAAAAGGACTTTTGGCCAACCATTTTCTGAAGCACTGTTACTCTGCCAAATTCTCAACTCATCCGACATTTGAAGAACTCTAATCACTCAAGACATTACAACAAGCTTTGAGAGAAATCTACTGCATTCAACATGAATTCGAGGAGATCTTCAACATCGAAGCTTGAGCTAATAGTCTAAAGTGTTTATGAATCGAAATATATTGTATTTTGAAGAGCATTGTATCATTTTGTAACCAGAATCAGCAATAAAAGAGTATAAAGTGGACGTAGGCTCAATTACGGGCCGAACCACTATAAATCTGTTGTCTTTTACCGCTTTCAGCTATTTTACTGCTTATATCCTATTCCCGTATCACGGGTGGTGCTTTCACAACTTCACAACACACACCGGGTGTTAACGTTCAATTTTTAGCGTTAACACCGTATTTGCTGTATTTCTACCCACACGTCTTCGCCTCACCATCGTGTTTCGTCAACCTTCAGTACTCGTCGTCGGTACGTTTGTGTTTTCTTCAGCAGGGGTGTTTTCTACGGCCAGTGGAATATTTACACCGCTGCGACTGCCGCTTTCTCATATTTTCCTCAATGCTCTTCTTATTTTTTTAACCTTTTTTTTTATTTTTTTTAACAAAGCTCTCGGATGCTGGAAATAACGAGAAGGAGGAGGCAGAAGGAGAGAATGTTTGGGGAAGAAATGAGGTAACCGACTTATTTATAGTCGGCTACTCCGCGTATACTTAACCAGCTAAATTAAAATCGGCTAAGTGTACAAAGTGGGTTGCAATCCATAGCTTTCGTAGATTGCAATCCAACGGCTGTGGATTGCAATTCACATGTTTGTCTTTAGCCGGGTATAATTTAGCCAACTAAGGAGAAGCAGGACACCTGTGCTGCTGCTTCTTCGCGTTGGGGTGGGTTTTCCTTCGATCCACTCGATTCGACACTTACCATCCAAAACGGTTGTGAATGTTCTTGTTATCAAACTATGTTGAATTATATTTTACATCGTACAAACACAGTAATAGGGTTGCGAGATGATTGTTCTATGTTGTTTTTATTCCCTTATGCTCAAATGCTTATCCGATGCTTTATGCAGATAGTTAATATGCGTGGTCCTAACATGTTAATCATGAGCTCAAGGGATTAGGGCTAATGGTGAAAACAAATTTAATGCTACACTATGTGTTTCTCAAATGGTAAACTATCACTAATAACATACGTTTACTAGGATGTTACAAGATTATGATTTGAACGTTTTCAATGGTAGTTTGTTGTGTGGAGGAGTTACGAAGTTGTAGGTATTCATTAATAGTGTGATCCCATATTTCAATCATGACGTAAGCAGTGAAAGAATGCGTTATGTAGGGAAAAAATTTAGACAAAACAAGTTAGGAGGGAAATATCATTGAGAGAAACGCAAACTTTGCTAAATGCATGTTGTTATTTCATCCTGGCTTCTGGTTTCAAAATACCACTTCACTCCTTTTCAAAAAACAGGTTTCACAACTGAAATGCTTTTTAAGGAAAATTCTATGGATATTTGTAGTCAAAACTGCAACAACTTACACCGTAAACTGCAAATATTTGCACTAAAATAGTTATTTAAGTATTTCATAAAACCTGTTTTTTAAAGGAGATGGAAGTCGAAAGCCGAATAAATTTGAAAATAAAGTTGTATTATGTTTTCATATATATATATATTGGAAAGTGGTAGTCACAAACTTGGACGCTCCACACGTTATATTTCAGCACCTTTACACCTGAAAAGGCTAATAGCACAAACATGATTCAATTTTTATTTGTTTGGCAAAATAAAAGATGGTGCAAAGCAACTTTGTCTGTCTCGTCTGCACCAAACGCATCTTGTGGTCAAGTGCAGTAGGCCTGTCCATATCAGTCTCCCATTGAACGCGAAACATTTCTCAGCATATAGAAGCTTAAAACGATCTTGTACACTTAAAACACAACAGTAAAATAAGGATATTAAAACAGTTACAATTCCCATAAATGAAATCTCTTTGGTATAGACATACAGTAAGGAAAATCATAGTGCATAGTCTAATGCTTAGACTGGGAACTTCTACACAAGCTTAGCAAATAGCAATATCAATGTGTACTGGAGATATAGTATTGATTTGTAAGAGCCTAGAATGAGAGCAAATGTAATAGGCAAAGTGATACAAATAAAAAGTATATGTCTAATTAAACTTCCCATTGGTTACTAATTACTGCAGCAGAAAGAAAGGCTGTCTTCATCTGTTAAGCTGTCAAAGAGCTGCTACAGCAATTAAAGTAGCTAATCATCTTCCTAAATCCCTGCGACATAAATTATAATTATATAAGAATATTACCCATGGCATTGATGGAAATATAAAAGCATAGAGTCAATGGAAGAAAACATATAGTTAAGGTTTCACTGTAAATACAGTTAAGAGAGTTCACCATCAACAACAAAATATGAGTATGATATAAAGCAGAAGTTTCAGAAAGATAAATTCATTGGCATGATATGGAACCTCTCTATTGAGCAACTGGAGAATAAATGATGCAACCTTGCTATACAAAGTAAAATTGTTCGAACAAGAAGAAAAAAATGTGGAAATTATGTGCACTAGATGAGGAGCAGACAATCTGTATATGATATGTGATATAATTTACTTGGAATGAAAAGACTTGAGTTAATTTGTCGAAATCAAGCTGCAGAGAGCAAGGTGATCGAGAAGCGGAAATCTGCAAAGGTCACATTAATGTTTCTGTGATACTGCAAACATTTCTAGATGAGTTTAAATGCACCATTCAATTGGCAAGCATGCATATATGCAAGTGATTTGAAATTGGTTGAAGTTGGGGGGAAAAAATAAATAAATCTTACGGTGGAGCGAGTTCTTGGCAATTCGGTGAATGTATGATGGAATTAGTATGTAATACTATCCAGGTAACATTATATATATATATGTGTGTGTGTGTGTGTGCGCGCGCGCGCGTGCGTGTGTATGTATATCTGTATATGAAAAAATAGAAGTAAAGAAAAGAAAAGGAAGCCACTAAACACTAGAATTGCATAGTAAATATGTCAATATACAAGACAGAGTAACAAAATTTGTTGCAGTTCAGAGCAGGTTTGAATCTATCAACAAATCAGTGCGATATGTTGACAAAAAGGTGTTTTGAATGCATATGTTGGAGTGTTTTAGTTAGAAAAAACATTTTGGAAAATGATATAACAGTTGCTAGGAAATAATATTCGTCGATATATATTTCATAGATGGTGACTGTTCAAAACTAAAATATACCTTATGACTTTAATTACCAGTGGCAAGCCTAAGTAGGCTAATTCTATTTAAACTTAGAAAAATGCTGAGTTCCCCCATTAGAACAAAAAAATACTGACAAAAATATCCTCTCATCTCTACTCTGACGTTCATATTGTATTCACTTTCTAACTTACCTCCAAAACCCTAAAAACACCGTTCCTCTATCAAATTAAATTCCAAATCCAAATTCAATTTACAAGTTATCAATTTTTTTAATCAAAATGATGTAGTTCAATGATTCTACTACCACTAACGCTGAGTTTGCAGATGCTGTAAGCACTCACATTTATTTTTATCTTTTTTAATTGCAGACGTAGCGGAGGTGGCAAAGCGGTTGTTTTAGACAACCATGCATTGATAGTGCATGGTTGTGTGAAGGAACCATGCATTAGCATGCATGGTTTCTGCAAACAACCACACACTAACAATGTGCGGTTGTCTGAAATAACCACGTTTTACCACTAGTTGCTTGTGACACTGCTTGTTGCATAATATTTTTTTTCACATTATGACACCACCAATGCTTGTTGCGTGGTTTGTGACAGTGCTTAACAAACTTTTTTTTAGTTTACAAAGGTGGATATTTGCTAGACAAATATTTGTCGTTGTGGCAGATATTTACCCGGCAAGCTTGGAATGAATGAACTCAATATGCACAATAGAATTAATTTACTTGTTTTTTTATTTTAAGAAAAAACAATGGTCTTTGATATTAATGTTTGTGTTTGTGCTTGAATGTGTTTGAGAACAATGACAATGTAAACAATGTAATTTGAATGTGTATGTGTTTGATAATTTGAATGTGTTTGTGCTTGAAATTTTTTTTTATTTACAGGACGACAAATATTTGTCATTGTAAAAATTTTAAAAAAAATCGTCAAAATATATCACATATAGATCTTAATCGAAAGATAATAAAATTTGTGATTTAATGGTAAAAACGAAATTGAAATCCAATACGTCTACTGAAAAATATAACATTTTTAATATTGCAAATTAACTTCTCATTATAACAGATTTTTTTGTATTGAGAGAAATAAATTTGGACGCGTGAAAAAGGCAGAGGTAAAACTGAAAACAATAAGGGGAAACTCAGTAAAACAGGAGATGTATGTGTTTTTTTTTGGACGGGGGAGGAACCCAGCATTTTCCTTAGTTTAAATAGAATTAGCCAATGTATAAGATGAAATTTGGAAATTGAGAACCCTATTTGGAGTTTCAGGAAGTTTTATCAAAAAATTAACAAAGAAAATTGTTAAAAGGGTATGTTTGTTTACATTATCATAGTCTCTTCTTCTGTTTTTCTGGTTTAAAGTATGTATTAATTTGGGAAACTAACAAACAAAATACATCAACATATCCAAAAAAAGCGGATTCTCATTAAAGGTTGGTTCTATTCTTCCAAAACTCTCTTTTCAACCCCTTCCTCCTTCAGTTAAGAATAATTATCACATCCATGTTTTTTCCCTTTGCCTTCCAGTTCATTCCAAAAATACACTCATTGTTCTTAAACCACATTCAAATATGACATGCTTTTTCCATCAACTACGCTGGCACAACGAGGTTATTATACAAATCTCATTTGAATCGAACTAGATTATTATACGATCCTCACTCGGTTTGAGCGAGGTTCCTGCACAAATCTCGTTCGAGCTGAGTGAAGTTTTCACATGAACTTTTCTCCATTGGAGCTTATTTCGTAATTGTTTCTTCTGAATGTGATCCTGCTGTGGTTCGAACATATGGCAATTTTATTTTTTTTAAAAAATTGATAAAACAGTAAGGTGTGAAAGGAGGAAGACAGAGGAGAATTAGAACTAGTCCTCATTAAAATATTTCTGAGCTGCCTCTGAGTTTGTAGTGATAATCAATAACTTTGCTGCGCCCATAACAAAGTTGTTCCCAAAACAAAACAACCTCTAAAACACGAATTGCAAGGATGAACCAGATCACCCATCTTCATATTTCTCTATTACCAATCCGAGATTCCAAGCATAAAATTTAATCAGTTCTAACTATTTGTTGAAGAATAATTACTTTATTTTTGATTAACTGTTCGCTGATATATATTTTTCCCAAAGTAAAAAAATAATTTAATAGCAAAAACTATTTTGGATAATTCATTTGTTTTTTGTTTCGCCGTATTATAAAGGTAGCTTCAGTTTTTATACAGACAGAAAAATGCATAGATCTCATTATCCAAAAAAAAATTCTGATTTTTTAATGATGTCAGGAAATTAAAATCTGTGTTAGTATCATTGATTATAATTAATGTTAGTATCCATGGAATGTTTGGAGTTTTTTTAAACAAAATATCTGTTATTCCTGTAACTGACGGTAATCAACATTTTTTAGTTAATTAACAACTGTAATTTAATTTTGGTTAATTCTAGTTAGAGACAAGAATCTGCTGAGTGTCCCTAATTTTTTAATAATTCTAGGACAAAATTGCCCTTATTAGATTTACATACTCATTTACCTTCTTTCTCTCTTCCTCCTCGTACTATACCTAAAATCTCCTAACCAAACCCTTCTACTCCAAGTTCCTGCTAAAATCTCAAATATTTGGATTGAATTGATGGATCTTGATGATGATAATGCGAATCTACATGAATTAGAAGATGTAAACTTAGAATTTAACGTTGTTTTGAATATTATTTCAGGTTTGAAATTGCTCAGGTTGTAGAGGATCGGATAAGAGATTAATAGCACAATCTCGCGCAAACAACGTGTGGTTTGTACACCAACCACGCAGGATCAATGCGAGGCTAGCTTTGATATCTTGCAATGCGTCTGCAGATAAAACGTGCACCTCTTATGTGGTTGAACAAACAATCACTAACACCCCCGCTAATTTGCATGCCTTGATTTACTAGTTGATGGTATAAAGGAAAAAAAAACTAAGAATAATTTGGGTAAACTCAGTAACAATATGGATATAAGGGTTTTTTTGAGAATTGTGGCAAATCAATGGGTCCAACAAGCCTTTCTGTTTATCAATAAACTATACAATTTTATCCACTTGGAAAAACGGCAAAGGCACACACATGACACATGTGACTTAGTTGATTCGTTAATTATCCTTCAACCCACACAAACAATTTCATACCTAAAGAGCTCAAATCATAAAGAAAGAGGTGCCTATATTGGTGGAGAATGTGATTACGGGTGCCTCCCCTTCTATTGGTGGAGAATGTAAGCTCACCTGGCTGCATATTTTTCTACTCTCTCCAACTAATGGAATGGAGAGTACATACACACTCTTTCTAAGGCAGACTATGGCTAGCATGATATATAACGAGATTTAGATTGTTTATTTTGGCTGTGAACTACTTCGAAGTTAGCAAGCAGTTAAGTATTAGCAACCAACATGTCAAAACATGTTTGACGTCTATTTAACACTGCGTCTCTACCCCCTAACCAAATAACTTGTCAAACAATTTAAGATTATGCCATTACTTAAATGGTAAGCAGTACTTTATACTTACAGTAGGAGATGGACTCCGAATTGGACGTGGCAGTATGGGAACCTTATCTTCCCGAACAGGAACTGGATCCACATTCATGACATCCTTAGCAGCACCACCGTTACTTTCCTTACCGCTGCTTTTTACACTGTCATCAGCACCACCATCAATACTGAGCAAATCCACATCGCCACCAATGCTGGCGTGACTCCTGTTCCGCAGTCTAATCTTTCTAATCTTTGAAAAATCGACAGAATAGTTAGGCATTGCGTCCCCACTCTTGTGCTCCCATTCTCCAAACGCTGGCACTGACAACCACTGTTTTCATTCACGCCCCCAAACAATTCAGTGTTTCGATCAAGTACTCCAACTGCTAAATTGCATAACATAATTATGCGAAATTGTAGAGTATCGGAAATCAAAAGCGTACCTCTTTTGGTTCATCCATTGTTCTCATTTTTGTTTAATTCTGGAAATGGGAAAGTTGATCTGCTTTTGATGGATGTGGTTTATGTGTATCTGAATATACCTCTTTTGTGTTCAAGTCAGGTATTGGGCCTACTTCTGCGATTTATTACGCTTGTGCCATTACATGCGGATTCGGTCATTTTGAAGTTGACCCGTTTCGTATGATTCCGTCTTCTACTCCTTCACACTGCCGACTTCAACTAAAATCCTATTAAACCCCTAAAACATCCATATTCTACATTAATTTCTCGCTTATTTCCCACGGATATTTCTAGAAGTATTCTATTGAATCTAATTAGGGATGGCCGCTGAAATTATATTAGGGATGCCTGGGCCTTGGGCTGGAAACTACCATGAAGAATCTGATCATTACACGACTAAAATTGGTGGAATTCCTGTAAGCACAGCAAAATTTTGAATTTTTTTAACTAGACTCGTACGCAAAGATGCAATTTTTAGATTGCCTTAAGGAAATACGTATTTTTGAGAATAGTAGAAAAATGAATCTTATCTTTTAATTCTCAAGGATTTTCCGATTGGAGAAATGGATATTGATCAGAATTTGCTTAATTGCAGTTTATGTGGAGTAAGGCTTTGCCTTGTTGCTCAGGTTTGGTTTCTATCTTTTATTTTTATTAGCTATTAGTCAGGCATCAGAAGTGTGATTACATTATTCCTAATCTGCTAAAGATGCCCTTAATATACTCTCTTTTGCGTCATCATTAGGTGTAAGTGTAAATGACAATATCTGCATGCGTAAATGCACTTTATTGAAGTAACCAGATTACAGTGTGTATATAGTTTCAAAACAATCTGTTGGAAAATCAGTTTGATTTAGTTGTCTAGAAGTTATTCAATGTAGGAGAAAATCATTGAATACTGCAGTTTGATTTGAATTTCAGGTACATGCTCCTATCACACTGCATAAGATTACCATTGGAGAGCGGGCGATCTATATTTTTGGATGTTTGATTTCAAAATGTGCAAGCAATCCTCTTAGGTTTGTTGATGTAGACAATATCTTATGTTATTTTTATTCAAGGCAACATTTTGTTTCATGTTTCTCATCAAATAAAACGATGCAGCTGGCGGGCTATACGAGTTCAAAGGTGTCATGTTGATGAAAAACAAACCAATGCTCCAAATGAAGAAGCAATGGCTTTAGATAACGAATCTTACTCCAGCTCAAAAAGTAAAAATTTGTATGTTGATGATTTATTGAGTTTCGGAGATGACATCGACGAAAATGATGATGATGATGTCGACCTTGATGAGTTGAGTCGAGCTTTTTCTGATACTGGTGCCAAATCTTCACAATCCAAACAACAGAACTTCTCTATGCATTCTAAAAATGCAGAAAATGACTCTGCATTAAAAGCTACTGCATTTAATAACGGCTTCTCAAACAAACCAGGTAGTGACCAGAGCCTACTAATTTATCCTGTATATAATAGTATATATCTATCCAAGTTCTTTATTACCTTTTCCCTCTTTGAGACGTTTCAACTTGGGTAAAACTATGAAACGTGTCATGAAGGGAGAGATTCCAGCATAAATATTACTGGTTTAGTTATCATACTAGCTGACATGTATTATATTATGTTGCAGTTCTGCCTTGCTTTTACATATATAGTCAGAAAATACGACCAACAAGCGATGTTGATAATGTATGCATTGGATATTCATCCCTTTCTATTAAAGATAAAGATATATCCATGAGTGATGGGGAAGAAAATGAAAAATGGGAAGAAGAGAGTTACGAATATGACAGAGCACTAGGAGCGGACAGAACTTACTTGAAATTCAAGAAACAATTGGATTTGAATCCTGAACAATGCTTCAGGTGACATTCATATTCCTTTGTTTTTTAGTCTCCAACTAAAAGCAACTATTGACTGTGACAAGCATATACTCTCCCCAAGAGGACTATGCTTCAAGCATGTAAGTAAGTAGGTTGAAAGGAATAACTTGTAATCCTTTGTACTTTAAAGTTTAAACGAGGAGTACCAATTTCCGATACTTGAATCAGATATTGAAACACATGAATCAAGCTGTATATTGTAAATTGACAAAGAAATAGACTTGATTAGAGGGAAAAAAAAGAAGAAGAAACAATTATACTACAAACTCTATGTATTGGGCAAGCGGTTGTATTAAATTGAGTTCGACCCTGAGATCAAACCCGCAATCAATGTTTGCGGTATTTTGAACCAAACCAAATCCACCACTTAAGCCATATAATTTGAAATGGTAGGTTTATCGATTCTTTAAGCTGATATTGCTCGGCTCTTTCTCTGTGTGTGTGTCTACACCCCCCCCCCCCCCCAACCCTCTAGAGAACCAAGCTTCGCTTGTAAGCTCTAAGGAAGTATGTATGGTAGACACATGCTTGGTTACTTGTTACAAACTTGTTACAAAGTAAGTAAGTAGGTTGAAAGGAGGAATAACTTGTAATCCTTTGTAGTTTAAAGTTTAAACAAGGAGTACCAATTTCCGATACTTGAATCAAGCTGTATATTGTAAATTAACAAAGAAATAGACTTGATTAGAGGGGGAAAAAGAAGAAGAAGAAACAATTATACTACAAACTCTATGTATTGGGCAAGCGGTTGTATTAAGTTGAGTTCGACCCTGAGATCAAACCCGCAACCAATGTTTACGGTATTTTGAACCAAACCAAATCCACCACTTAAGCCATATAATTTGAATTGGTAGGTTTATCGATTCTTTAAGCTGATATTGCTCAGCTCTTTCTCTGTTTGTGTGTGTCTACACATGCTTGGTTACTTGTTACAAAGTTGTTAGTTTCGAAATTCGAACTCGTGACCTTTGGTTTCGCAGTCTGGACTATCAACCAATTGTCCCAACCTTGTTGGCTTTTTCAAATTATTATTTATTCAATTATTATTTTAATTTTTAAATGATGGGTCATTTAGACAGTTTTCAAGTTACTTTTCATTTGGAATTTCACATGTATAGAATCTATTTCCTATCCGTCTAATATATCATTTTTGTTTATCTAGGTATACATATGGAGGTAAACCTCTATTGGCTAGACCAGATTTGATCGAACCCAACACTTGTAACATATGTGGTTCATCAAGACAATATGAGATGCAATTAATGTCTCCATTGTTGTATTTTCTGCACCAAGCTCCAAAAATGCCGCATACATCATCTGTCCCTGAGGAATGGAGTTGGATGACCCTTATAATATATACATGTTCCAATGTAAGTTGGCAGCTTTTATCATATTTTCTTTTACTTAACTGGATTGATTAGATGCTACATAGCTTATAATAAACTCGCTGCTGATATTATAACTAGGAGAGGGATATATACTAATATACATTTCCTCTAACCACGTGCTCACCACTTTTGCGGAAACATTGCAAAGCATCTCTTGGCTTAGTTAGAGAAACTGTACTATTATATTGTTCTTGAAATTATTAATGTAATAATATATCTCTTCAACTAGAGCAATATCATTACACTTCAATTCTCCCTTAATTCTATCCATTTTTTTCATATTTAAACTAGTGCTTCATTTTTATCCATTGCAATCAGTAGTTGAATGCCTGATTAGAATAGGAAAATATGGCAATATATCTCCAATTATATATTCAAAATAACAAAATTAATTGTCGTTTCATTGCTAATTGAAATGGGAAAACGAAAGGAAAAAGAAAAAAAAAACACTTAGTAAGATGAAGGGAGGATTGGGATGTATTTCACACTCTTCATAACTAATAACCAATTTTTGTTGCTAGGATGGAATGACCATAATGCTCATTTCTCCTAGAACTCTCCTCCTTTCTCTCTGTATATCTACTGATTATATTTGAAAGCTGGAATTTTTATCATCTAACGGGATATTGCACTTTGGCCTTTTAAGTTTTAGTTTTTCATCATGATGTTTCATTTGATAACTAGCATTAGTAATATGGTTAATAAATTTCTCACTGTATATAATTTTTTTTTATATATAAAAATGAATGAGAATTGTACATCAACTGGAAGAAAACATCCAAAAGCAGTAATAATGTATATATCAATTGTTTTCGAATGTTTATTTATTATATTATGCAAATTCTGCTAATACTTAGTGTGACATTTTAACTAGTAATATGCATAGTGAACATCATGTTATACTACATGCCTGTTATATTCTAATAAATTATAACATAAACATAAGTTCGTTGGTGAGTTATATCTCTTGTTTACCAACCTTTTTTCCCTACAAGTGTGTTATTGAATATATGGAATTCAGTATTAATTGGCGTCTATTTCATTGCAGAGTTGTTGCCCTTTGGTATGTAAGCAAACATCCAGCAACTGCAGTTGGGCTATAGCAGAAGAAGCTATAATTGTACAAGAAGAATAAATAAACATTGATAATTCTTCTAGTTCTAATTCCTTATATGTGGTAATTAAATTCACAAGTGAGTAAAACTTGAACTAGGAAAATCAACCATTTCCATAATTGATACTTCAATTTTTGGCATATTATGTTAAGGTATTTATTTTGAATTTATATTTTTGATATTTATTTATGTATGATTTTGTAAACTGGTGTTCTATTTATTTATTGATGTACGACTGTCAAAAGTAGAAAAGTAGACAAATCTAACGGCTTGTAAACTGGTGTGTTTTGTTTATTTACAAGTACGTTTAATAATTTTGTTCCTTTAAAAATTAAGCATTTTCTTAGGCCCGTCAACGGTTGGATGTTATATCTGTATAAGTATGCAAAAACGTTTTTGGGTTCGACGAATATGATCTCATCCTCTAACAATTAATAAATCTAAATACATAAGTATGTGATTTTGTTACAAAACGAGTTGGGAGCCCGTGCATTTTACGGATGCAAAGTTGGTTCAGTGTAATATTTCTTATTTAAAAAATAAAAAGAATTATTTGACTTCTATAATATATAATAAATTTTTACTAATTATTGGTTCTCTGTTTATGCAAAATAATAGAAGGGTGAACAATAAGATGTATGAAAGGAAGAACGAAAAATGAGTAATACGAAGGGATAAATGATTTAAGTAAGTTTTGATAGTGATACTGGATGGAGAAAAAATTTCTTGCATTATGCATAAAATATTTAATTTAGTTACTAATAGAACACGAAGAAAACAATTTTTTTTATACGACGAGGATAGATTTTGTTTAGTTTGTAATCCAATGATGCATATGAGATGGAGCTGTATCTAGGGGCAAGCAAATGGTTGGTTCGGTTTGAAACCGATCAAAAATGTTGAAACCAAAATAACCATTCAAAAAACATATAAACCAAACCGAATCAAACTTAACCGATATTTTTTTAAACTGAAACCAACCAAACCAATAATATTTAATTTGGTTTAGTTTGATTTATTTGATCTATTTTAAAATGAATTAGATCTTCTGGTTGTTGATACAATATAAGATAAAAACTATCAGTTGAGTCCATATGATATAAATATTTTGTAAAACAAACTCATCTTCTAAAAATATTAATATGAATTGAAATAAAAATAATACTAATATGTGCATAATGGCATTGTTAGTAGTAATTTTGTTATTTTAAATAACTTAATTTTTAATTTTGGTTTAATTGGTTGGTTCGGTTTTCAAATATCAAAAACCCAACCCGAGCAATAAATCAAACAAATATAAAAACAAAACACAAAACCAACCGATTAACTAACAAAATCGAATCAAACCGACTAAACTTAATTGATTTTGTTGGTTTATTCGGTTTTAACCAATAAATGCACACCCCTAGCTATATCTAGGTTAATACACCACATACAAAGCATATGAAACTTTTGCCCAAAATTTTAAAATTGGAGCATCTAATATTCACATATTCCATATAGTTGCAATTTGAAAATTGTACTGGCCATCGTATAGTTTCAACGTTACACAGCTATTGATAAACATATTAAGGTAGTAAAAAACATGATACAAAAAAAAAAAGAATAATATTAGATGTTAATTCACACCATCATGTCAAAATGATAAGCTTTATATATCCTGCTCAAAAGGTTCTTCTAAGCAGGCTTGGTTTGACATATCAAAGATCGATCAACATTGTAGATAATACTAAGCATCAAATATCTTGCTAAAAATAATATTCTCGTCAAGCTTTGACATAATTGGAGGCTAAACACCATTGTGGTAAAAAAAAGTACAAAAGGAGAATCAAATATCACTTAGCTTCACTTACCATTATTGTTGCATCTCTGGGGCTGTTACTATATTGAAGAAAACTTTGTATTAGAGGTTTCAATCAACATTGCATATTTAACTAGAAATAGGATATATTGGAAACTTGTCTGGAAATAGGATATATTGGAAACTTGTAATTTTCAATGTTCTTTCCTAATAAAAATACATATCCATGCTTTCATAGCGTAAAAAAAATCTAACAATAAATGTGAAATTCAAAATGAGGTCAGTAATGTTAATTTATGGAACCAATAATGGCAAATGTAAACACAGTCTTGGAACCAATAATGGCGAGCCAGTACTGTACACTACAAGGATAATTCTGTTTAGCGTCGGTGTATAGCCGACTCCGGCCGACTCGAGCCGTCGCTAAAGACCGACGCTAAACAGGGCGTTGCCAAGTGAAATGGCGACGGCAAAAGGGACGGCTCCGTCTTCTAATTTAGCGTCGGCTAGAATCGGCTAGCCGACTCCGGCCGACGCTAAACATAGTCCACGTGTAAAAAAAATGGATGGCCAATAGGCCGACGCTAGCCGACTCTAATCTGGGTAAAAAATTTCTGTATTTCCAACACTCCTTTCTCCCATCCATCCACACAATCATATATATTCCACAAATATACTACACCAAACAACAATATACATCAAAAATATGTCCAACTAAGAATCACAAAACATCAATATACATCTCCAAACGTTCATCATCACAAATATCCATAATATTTACAAAATTCAACCAAATGTTCATCAAAAAACATATATAAAAATATGCTACCACTCACCCCAACCATCATCAGCGCCAGATCCCTGTGATGGCGGTATATTTGTCCCGTGCTCTGCCAAGTAAGCAGCAATCGCCTCGTCTAGTTGCTGCTTCAATCTAGTTTTCCTCCAATCGTTCAACTCGGCGACTTGTGCTTGCAAGGCCGCTATTGTTTCTTCAGCCTGTTGCTTATTGTAAGCGGCTTGCGTCGCGGCCTGTATATTAATAAATTCATAGTTATAGTTTATACGTAATATTCAATAAAATTTATAAATTGGTTAATGAATTAATTAAATTCAATAAATATTACCGCTTGATTGCCATATTCATACTGTCTATTTCTGGTCGGCGGGTCGGTAATACGAGCGAATATCCTGTCTGTCTCCTCAACGGTCAACTGCTCCCTGCCAGACTCTGCAAGCACGCGAGCAATCTCCTGATCGTATCTGTCCTGTGTTTAGAAATATAATTTTGAGAAGATGAATATTCAATTTAATGTACGGTTAAATAAGAGGAAAAATTTATACTCTTTATACCCGGATATTCGCTGATTTGGCGTCTGACCATTCATATGTTACGTTGCCATGTTCATCTGTATGCTCGACGGCGTGTGTTCGGATGAAGACGTCCAAATGAGACGGTGCAACACCACCTCTCTCTCTCGTCTGAAATTAAATTGATTAAAAAATGTATATAAGTAAGTTACAAATAACAATTTTTATATTTACCATTTCTTCTCTATATTGCTGAAAAGACTTGGATCCACCGCGGTGTGTTGTAGGATTCCTAAGCCTGTTTGCGGAGTTCCTCGATGCTACCACCTGTATAATTTAACTATTATATAAATATTTAAACGAATTATAATTACAAAGTAGAAAATTTACCTTCGCGCCTTCGCTTTTCCAATATTGCAGAAACCGCGCATACAGATTTTCACTCTTCCAGTTTGGCTTTTTACCGGCCTCTTTTATCTTGGAGAGCGTACCTCTATAGTTTTTCCTCATCTTCCTCTCCTAGTGCGTCCTGAACGTCCCGAGATCTTCGGGATCCACAATAAAGGACGCCTGCACGTTGAAATTTAAATGAATTATATAAATTGCATATTAATCTTCAAAGATTAAATATGTCAATCTCAAATTAATTAGAATGTTATACTTACCTGGAGGTCAGCCCATATGGCATCTCTGATATAAAGTGTGATACTATCCCAGTGCTCCCATAAGTCCGTCATCCTACTACGGTAGCTGTTTCGAGACACAGCTAGAATAAGCTCGGATGGCTGTAAATCAAAACCCCTGAATACATTTTGGTATTGTCAATTACTAAATCATAAATATACTAGTAGCATGCACTAAATAATATAATGAAGTTGCAGTAAATTAAATACTTACCCTCCATCGGTCTTCGGCACTAGGTATGCTCTCTGACGATTATCAGCCATACCACTACTGCCCTCGCCATGATCATGGCCTCGTGAACCTTGGGACCGCCTGCTGTGTGACATAATATATGCTAGAAACATGCATATATATATACCATTTCTTATAATGAAAAAACATATATCATTTCATAATTAGAAAACATGCCTGATTAATAATCACATACACATAGCTCATAGCAGAATAATAAAAGAATAATACAACAAATGATACGAATTTTCATTATATTAACATAGGTTCTAGAATTGACATAATACAACAAACGATACAAATTTCCATCTTATATACATTACATCATCACTAATTAATAATCAATCTTCGTCGTTTTCTGATTCTAACTCGGTCTCGCACTCTATATCGTCATTTCCCTCTAAAATCTCAAATGCTTCTATTAGAATATTTGATTCATCGTTCAAAGGCCTTATATCAGCATGATCATCAGTTATTATTAATTCATTATTTGGCTCAAGATCTGCTTGATAAGCTGCTTCGTTTGGAATATTATTTCCGTCAAGTGTAAATCTTGCCTTTGTTTTAAAAACAGCTGACCAGTCTGCTTTATCTCGTTTTAGTGATGGACAGGGAGCAAAATAAACCTGTAATGCTTGTTTGGCTAACACGAAAGGATCATACTTTGAGTAACGTGAGTTATGGTTTATTTCAATAAGTTTATAGTCTTTGTGTACGTTGATACCAGAGCCCGGAACATTGCTAAATCAACTGCATCTGAATAAAAATACTTTTTCTGCAGATTGGACAGAATATGTCAATTCCAAAACCTATGTTAAGACGCCGTAAAAATCTTTTATATGTTCATCTGGATCATCAGTCCCTTTGACAAATACACCGCTGTTATAAGTCATTTTTTCAGCACCGTATTCCTTGGTGTTGAATTTAAATCCATTCACGAAGAATATTGGATAAGTGTTGACATTTCTTTTTGGTCCTATCGCAAGACGTTTCAATCCTTCATCACCGACACAATTTCTTTGATCATAAACGTATTTCGTAAACCAGTTAGCAAATTCTTTGCTGAGATCGCCAAGTGGATGTTCTGATTCATAAATACTGCAAATAAATGTATACTTATATTAAGTGCAAATTCAATTTAAATTGGGTAACTCGTAAATAATGCAAATATGTACTATTATAGAGAATTATCATTCAATATTTACCTAATAAATGGTGCAACTTCAGCACAATTAAGAAGAACGTATGTGTGTGCTATATGGTAATCTCTATCATCTAACCATATTTCCACACATTTTCCAGCAGCTCGGCCATTCTATCTAAAAATAGAAAACATTGATTCAGAACAATCTTGTTCAACGGCTTCATCATTACGCGAAACACTTGCAAATGATAAGTTCACATGGTCACTGAAATAGTGAGAGAAAAAGAATGAAGCTTCTTCTTCGATATATGATTTGCAAATCGAACCTTCAACTCGTGCTTTTTGTCTAACTTTTTTTTGAGATGATTCAAGTACCTATTACAAAATTTATTCGATTAAAATTTACTTACATCAAATTCAAATTTTAATTATTATTTCAAATATTCATAATTACATCTCGAATGGATACATCCATCCATATTGTACAGGACCTCGAAGAAGTGCTTCATATGGAAGATGAAAAGGTAAATGCTCCATTACATTAAATAATCCTGGAGGAAATATTTTCTCAAGTTTGCAGAGCAGTATAGGGATGTCATTTTCAAGTTTACGAATACGCTCAACTTTTAACGTGGTCGAACAAAGCTCTTTATAAAACAGACTTAATTCTGTTATAGCACTCCACACTTTTACAGGCAATAGTTCTTTGAAAACAACGGGTAAGAAATTTTCCATCATGACATGGCAATCGTGACTTTTCATCCCACTCAATTTATTGTTTTTTAAGTCAACACATCTATGGAGATTTGAAGAAATCCCATCAGGACATCTCAGCCCTTCAATCCACTTCAACACAAGTTTTACTTGATTGCTGTCTAGCTCGTAGCATGCTTTGGGTTTTTTTACTGTCATTAGGGTTTATATGAAGTTCGGGACGTTTACAATATTGTTCTATATCACGTCTTGAATTGAGATCGTCCTTAGTTTTACCCTTGACATTCAAAACTGTATTAAACACATTATCAAACACGTTTTTCTCATTATGCATCACATCAATATTATGTCATAGTAAGAGATGCTTCCACTAAGGTAACTCCCAAAATATACTTTGTTTGCACCAATTATGCCAGTTCGATTTACTTGGAATTTCAGTCTGTACTCCAGTTTCATGTATCTTCGGATATTCTTTAACTAGTGCATATAATTCTTCACTTGATAAAGTCGTTGGTCGTTGTCTGTTCTCTGCTCTATTTACTACAAAGTTTTTCTTATCTCTTCTAAAAGTATGATTAACATGGAGAAAACATCGATGACAATCAAACCATGAAATTTTCCTTCCATGCGGTAATGAAAATGCCCATGTATCTTCCATGCAGTAAGGACAAGCCAGACGACCGACCGTACTCCAGCCTGAAAGCATTGCGTAAGCTGGAAAATCACCAATAGTCCATAACAAAGATGCAAACATACGAAAATTCTTTTTTTTCGACACGTCGTATGTATCCACCCCTTCATACCATAATGTTTTCAACTCTTCGATCAATGGCTGTAGATAAACATCGATTCCTTGTGTCGGATCATCAGGACCAGGGACGACAATCGTAAGAAACATATATGAAGTTTTCATACACATCCACGGAGGTAAATTATAAGGTGTAACGATAATAGGCCAAGATGAATATTTACTACCAAATTGAGAGAATGGTGAAAATCCCTCTGTACATAAACCAAGTCTCACATTACGACTCTCTGCGGCAAACGCAGGATAAGCCTTATCGAAATGTTTTCATGCTTCTCCGTCCGATGGATGTATCAAAGTCCCCTCTTCCTGCGTTCTCACACTGTGCCATCTCATATGTGATGTTATCGCAGACGATGCATATAACCTTTGAAGTCTGGGAGTGATGGGTAAATAATGCATTCTCTTGTATGGAACTTCCTTTTCTTTCTTTTTTCTTGGTTTGTATCTTTCCTCATTACATATTCTGCATTTCTTAAGATTAATGTCATCTTTCCAATACAACATACAACCTTTTATACATGTATCTATCTTCTGGTAGGGCAAACCGAAAGCAGACATTAGTTTTTTCACTTTATAATGACTATCGCACATTAGAATATTGGGTGGCATATGTCGTTTTGCAGCTTGTACAACTGCTGTAAATCCAACTTCTGTAAAATTGAATTTTGATTTCATAGTAATGTATTCGGCAGTAACTGACAATTCTGTTCCGCTACTATACCTTCCCACAACGGTCTTTTCGCAGAATCCAGTAAATCATAAATTCTTTTCATCCCCTCGATCGGTTCTTCTTCGACATTTACATCATTAACTTGAACAGTAGGGAACATTGACCGTGCTACATCTTCCACCATATCTACTATTGGATTCGTCGTAACATTATTGTTATTGACCTCAACCTCGAGCACTATAGAATTAGATGCACCAATTTTTTCTCCATGACGATCCCAGAAATAATAGTTTGGCACAAAACCGGATTTACACAAATGTAAAATAACTAAATCCGGTTCCCTATAATGCAAATGTCGACATTTACGACACGGACAACGAATTTGTGCGTCGGCTATTTAACTATTTTCTCAATCTACTTCTTATATAACCTATTTCATTTGAAAAAATGAAAAACAGTACTAAAATGGCCAAA
The DNA here is from genome assembly GCA_030737815.1 of Allium fistulosum. Taxonomy (NCBI): domain Eukaryota; kingdom Viridiplantae; phylum Streptophyta; class Magnoliopsida; order Asparagales; family Amaryllidaceae; genus Allium; species Allium fistulosum. The sequence goes on from CM060904.1 coordinate 475,928,244, forward strand.
AAAATAAAATTGACGTTTATGATTATTAATATTCACCCAATGACGGGTCGTGATAGGTTAGATTGGTATTTTCGATGATATATGTTCGTGTAATTCGAAAAGTTATCGTTGTTGAATATCTAACTCGCACGACCAATCGATGCAACTTTTAGTCGATCCGCTATACAAATTCGATAAAGGTGGTTATATGTAACATTTTAAAGAATTAAAATATTTTTTTAAACCGTTGGGTAATCAATTATGAATTTTTAAATGTATTTAGTATAATAAAATTATATAAAATAAATTATGCGGCGTAAAAATAAATACTTTGTATCTTATGTCGATCTAAGGTATTTTGTAGATGTTTCCAGAATATGGTTAAAAAAAACGAATCTGGGATGTCGATCTTGAATTTCAAATTTATGACCGTTCGTGGACTTTCGGACAAAAAACCTTCATTCGATGGCCGAACGACCTTCAAACAAGACCAAATTTGAACCAGCGATGCTTTGTAGTGTTTTAATCGAATCTGTACGGTTGGATTCGCAAAAAAATCATCGAAAATAAAATTATCCCAGAAATATGTCATTTTGTAGGAGTTAGCTATAACACTTATATTATAAGTGTTATAGCTAACTCCCAGACAATGACATATTTCTAGGTTAATTTTGTAGGCGATGATTTTTTTGCGAATTCATCCGTACGGATTCGATTAAAACACTACAAAGCATCCCTGGTTCAAATTTGGTCTTGTTTGAAGGTCGTTTGGCCTTCGAACGAATGGTATTTTGTCTGAAAGTCCACGAACGTCCATAAATTTGAAATTCAAGATCGACACCCCAGATTCGTGTATTTTTTAACCATATTCTGGAAACATCTCCAAAATACCTTAGATCGACATAAGATCCAAAGAAATTATTTTTACGCCACATAATTTATTTTATATAATTTTATTATACCAAATACATTTAAAAATTCATAATTGATTACCCAATGGTTTAAAAAATTATTTTAATTCTTTAAAATGTTACATATAACCACCTTTATCTAATTTGTATAGCGGATCGACTAAAAGTTGCATCGATTGGTCGTGTGAGTTAGATTTTCAACAACGGTAACTTTTCGAATTACACTAACGTATATCATCGAAAATACCAATCTAACCTATCACGACCCGTCATTGGATGAATATGAATAATCATAAATGTCAATTTTATTTTTTTGGCCATTTTAGTACTGTTTTTCATTTTTTCAAATGAAATAGGTGTATATAAGAAGTAGATTGAGAAAATAATTAAATAGCCGACTCTAGCCGTCTCTAGCCGTTACAGGCCGACTCCAGCCGACGCAAAGTTCAATAAAATATTATGCCGTCCCCAGCCGACTCCAAAAAGGAGACGAAGCCGACTCCGGCTGACTCCATGCTCCGTCCCCATTTTAAAGTATTCTAGTTGTGGTAGCGTCAAGTTCAATATAAATGCGATGATAAGTCATGAATTGATTAAGAAACAACAAAGAACATAAAATTGTAATATAGCAGTAAAGGTGATGATTCCTTGTTTTTGTTATGTATTTGAATCATAGCTTTCAAAAAATATGAATGATTTCTCCACTTGTATTTACAATAATGGTCACTGTTACTCACAATTTGGAGTCCCTTGAGGCACAAAAATTGCACTATTTACAAAATAAATCAAGGGCAAAAGCATGCATAATAAATATGTTATGTTGCAATAAATTAATTAAGTGATTAATTTAAATTATACAACTAAGAATTTTTTTTAAATAAAATAGTATTTTATTGTAGTTGCAATTGTGAGTAATTAATCAAAATATAAAATATTTTTTTTAAAATATTCTTGGTCAAGATATTTCAAGAAAGGATATCAATATATTCGTCGAGACCATGGTACGTAACGTTCTCCAAACGTTGAGCAATATATTACTCGTGGTTGTTGGGGGTACCAAGGGGTTACATTAATGTACCAAGGGGTTACATTATTGTTGTTTTTGGATTACTATGGATAACTATTGTTGGGGGTACCAAGGGGTTACATAATTGGATGATAACAGCTAGATCAAATAGAAAATCTTAGTTTGACGATATTACACGATTCTCTAGAGTTGGGAATATTGTGGAATATCAATGCGGATACTCCACTTTGATCATAGTTAAATCGTGGTATGGAGACCATGGAATGACTATAGTTGGTTTTGAGTTGTAGCATACCCGTCAACATCAGACATAAACAATCTCTCATCCTTATGAAGCCAGCTATCACGGTTGAGTCCGTACCTCTTTATCTCCTCAAACTCTGCTCCACTATTAATCTTAGCAATGATCTTCGCTAGTTTGACATCATGTCTCTGACTACTATTGATCCGCTCAACCGGAGTTGGTCTGATAGTCAAACCAGCCAATACATCTAGCTCTAGCTCACATCGAGGTCTGAAGTCATAACCAATAATATATTCAAGTCGCTTCCACTCTAGGAACATCGCTCCTAAACTGGCAAGTCTTCTACTAAAAGAATCAATGACTGCACTTTCCTTACCGAGTGTATAGGAAATGTCAAAGTTGTAGGAGGACAGAAATTCTAACCATCGCTGCCGATGAAGGTTGAGATCTTATTGAGAGAAGAGGTACTTCAACAATTTGTTTTCGGTGAATAGCTCGTGATAGAGTTAGGGGTATGCCCTAAGGGCAATTCTGTAATTTATTGTAAATTATTAACTATGTAATAAAATCTCGTTCGAAATAAAGGTATTTTCTTTTTATTCTATACTAATTATAATGTGTTATAATCATTTAATTTTAGTATAATTAACAAAAAATCCATAAATGGTGTGTTTTGTGATAGTAATTACAAGGTGTTGTAATCATGAGCAATTTATCACAATATAGTAAACATATCATTTTAAATATTCCTAGTCAAGATGTATCGAGACTAGATATCAATACATCCATTGATACTAGGGTTTGTTACATTCTCCAAATGTTGGGCAGTGTATTACTTATAACTACTGGAGGCACCAAGGGGTTACATATTGATAGTTATTGGATAGCTATGAAATAACTCATTCGATAGTTTTCTATTGGCTAATATGATTAAGGTCAAATAGAAAATATCGATGTTATAGTATTACATAATTCTCTTGACTTAAGAATACTGTCAAGCTTTAATGTGAAAACTCTACTTTGATTATAGTTAAATTATGGCACGGTTTCCATCAAACAACTATAGTTGGGTCGAGTGGAAGCATTAGAAGTGAAACACTATTCAATAGAGGATTCGTCGCCTTAGTTATATGAGGTTAGTATCATGGTCAACTACAATCAACTCAAAGTCAAAGACTCTGGCTAGAGTGGTTCAGTTAATAATAATTGTTATTATTGAACTAAGAACTTTGTGTTTGGACTATAAAATTGAATATGGATGATACTGTAAATTTGACCATTACCAAATTCCATAAGTCATGTAAATAATTGTCACCACTAGATAAAGCTTAAAATAAGTAAATTGAATTTTACCTAAGTTATATAGTGATAAATTTGGTCATAATGGCACACCACTAGCTAAGGTGGTATGTGAACGTTAATATTTGAATTATTTGATATTAATCGCTGACCAAATTTACACCTGAGAATCACACAACCGAAATGTTGAATACTTTGACTACCAATTAATTTAATTAATTATAATTATTATGAGTTAATTTAATTAATTAATATTTATGAAATATTAATTTTAAGAATTTATTTGATTTGTGTTGAAAATAATGTGTATGTAAAAGTTGTATATAAATATATCGATATATGATATTGGTGTACGTCTAAATTGGATTTAAATGCATTTTATTTGATCAAGCTTGAAGTGATTAGGAGGCCCATATATAGGGCAGATGTGGCCGACCATACATGGTGGGAAATAGGGGTTGAATTTGATTCAAATGGAGTTTGAAATGGTAGAGAGATTTGTGGATTTAGATCCATGTTTTGCTCATTCTTTTCCCTTCTATTTAAACTCGCTTAACCCCTTGCTTTACTTTTTTCCTTGCTCTCCTCCATACCATATCAGGTCGAACCCACCTCCTCTCCTCGTCTATTAATGCAAGCATCAAACAACATAGATTCAAATAAAATAGGACATTGTTGCATAGTTATTTCAGTATGATAGCTCTCTCCCTAAAAGGAATTGAATTCAGATTCAAATAGAGTTAGATCAATTCATCATTGGACATGTACTAATTGGGCTATTTTCAAAGTAACTTATATATTTACAATTATATATATTTATATGATAATCATCTTGAATCATATGTGCTTAGATTAGATCACGATATCACGAACCCCTATATGTGTGTATTGTCAACATTGGATGTGAATATGTATATATGTAATGTGATTAAATTATAAATATATATATGCATAATAAAATAATAATCATAAAAAGGATTTTTTTTAATTAATTTTTAATGCATATATATATATAATACATATAAAATTTTATTAAATCATATACATGTAATATTTCGAAAAAAAATTATATATATTATTTGAAATCGTAAATAAATGAATATATATATCTATATATATTTTAACATACAGTAATCATACTAAAATTAATTATTTTACTAAAAAATTTAAACAATTCTGTTCGAAAATGATTTAAATTAAATTAAAAAAATTAAAACTGTAAAGGAATTAAACAAAAAAATAAATTTTATCAAACATATTTTAGGCTGAATATATATATATATATATATATAATTTTATTCATTTATATTTTAAATATATAATGTTATTTATATTCAAAATTTAAATATTAATATACACACACACACATACATACATATTTTCGAAAAATGTTTTTTATTCTATGTATATACATAATCAAAATATCATTTATTGATTTAAATTTAATTTAGAATATATTTTTATATCTAGATTTAGATCTGAAATATGAAATTTGAATAAATTTATAAGTATTAATATTATATTTACAAATATAACTATTTTACAATATTTTGTGTGTGTATATATTGTTATAAATATATTTTATATCACATTAACTTATATATACATATTAGATAGCACTTATGTAAATGGAGAGGCTAACATGTCTGTTGCGGTATAAATCCTAGCTCTTACATATGGGCATGTAAAACTTTGTACATTGTATATGTTGTACGTGCACGTACATACATATGTGTATATGATACACATGTTTATATTATATAATATAAATATAATACCATAATAAAATTTTATTTACAAATTAAATAAAATACTAATTTTATTTAAAGTTAATTTGGATCAGATCTAAAATAAATTTAGACTTTATAGGCGTAATAAGATCCAAAATGGATTTTTTTTTAAATTACCCATTTAACCCACTGCATGCTGTTTCGGATCCAACAACGGTATCATAGCTCAATAGCCTATGTAGTCTAAATTAGTTATACTAAGGCTGACTAATTAAGCTCACCCATCTAGTAGGGTGCCTAGAAAAGTAGCGTATAGGTTGGATTTTGGTAATCAAGTACCACGCCCTACCTAGCTATTGGTCTCGCCCAAAAGGCGTAGTGAGCCTAAAAGGTTGTCCCTAATAGAAAAGACTCAATTTTAATTTGGGCACGCCTTGAGCTAATTATCAAGATTGTTTTGAAATTAAAATAAAACTTTAAATTTAAAAGTTAAATTTAAATAAGAAATATATTATAAATGTTATAATATAAATTTCCAAAATTATTTTGAAAATATAATAAATATATTTCAAATTTTTTAATTATATTAATTAGATTAACAAATTAAATAAATTAAGTAAATAGTTAATTAATCAAAGTTTATGTATATATATATAATGATATATGTTACATTATGTTGAATTGTTTAAGATGATATAAGTATGTATGTATGTATGTATAAGAAATTTTCAAAATAAATAAATAATTAAATTAGTTAAATAATATATTAATTAAAATTTAATTAATAAATAATAAAATATGCATATATAAAGATATATGTGTATAACTATAAATGTTAAGTATACATATTCAATATAAAATGTTTAATTGAATAATATAAAGATTAATTAAAATGTTAATTAATTAAATAAGATTCGATTAATATATGTTATACATAAGACTATTATATATAAGTAAATTAAATTATAAAAATTATACAATAATTAAAAATTATAAAATATGAATGTATAATTAAAGGTGGAACAATAAGAAACCCTAAATTGACTTAAATGATAAACATATACGTATAGTATGTATACCATGATTTTTTTATGTTTCTGATACTTAAAGGACGAGGGTATTTCATAAGAAATATATTATCACATAAGTTGATATCACTCAATTTAATATATTAAATATTAAGAATCTTTAATGTTCCTTTACCATTTATATATTAATAGATTACTTGCATACTCCTTAGTTGTTGATATTCCTCAAGCTAATGATGTTATGTTTAGTACTATTAATATATCGAATAGACGAGTTAAGATATATGTATGTATTTGTTAATATTCCTCATGGTACGTACATTTATACTTAGGCCATTGTGAAATGGTAGGTGTAGTGAATAATCTCTTCGATTTGTTGGTATTCCTCAAGGTCGAAATGAGATTGGGACAAAGAACCATGGATTAGGAGTTTTATATGATACAACCGATAAGGGTTTATCCATCATTTGTAGGTGTATGATTTTTTGACATACCTCAAGGTTAGAACCCCAAGGAAAATGGGTCCTAACACCCACTAGTGAAGTCAAATGACTTATATGTTTCATCTTAGGGTTTGGAGAAACATAAAAGACTGGTGGGAGCTTATTAGTAAAATGAAACGTAATGTTTAACATTACTATTATTTTAGGAACATCGCTATGAAATGTCCTAATCTACTATGTTCGAATTTGCAGAAAGATGTTTGCATCCAAATTATTTTTTGAAAATGACAAACTCACCGGACCTAACTACATAGATTGGCTAAGGCCAATAAAGATGTATTAACTTATGAACGTCTTTGGTCGTCGATAACCGAACCTCCTAAGGTTAGACCGCTGATATGCGGATCCCGAACTGAAATTAGCCAATAGCAAATGGGTCTCAGACCTCCAAAATCACCTAAGTTTATGCGTTGTCTACATTAAACAAATTGTTGAAGAGACTACATGAAAAAAATGATTGTCCACCAAATTACGATAGCCACAAAGCTATGTTTAGGGAACTATCTCATTCCACAAGGTACGAGCTTATGAAGAAACTGTTAAATATGAAAATGACGAAGGAACAAAAGGTGGACGATTATGTTCCATTGATGAAAAGCTATATTGATAGACTTGCTCAATTGGAAATTACGATATGTAATGACCTGCAAGTAGATCTGATCTTAGGGTCTCTTACTCCTCAGTTTGATCCATTCATACTAAACTATAATATGAAACATTTGAACGTAAGTCTCATGGAGCTGCTCAGTACGTTGAGGTCGGGCGAATCTTCATTCAAAGGTCAAAGTATGTACTCGTAGTTAAGGGGAACGCATCATCTTTAAAAGGTTTAAAGAAGCAGAAAATGGTTATTAAAAAGAACAATAAGATTACACCAATTGACAAGGGTGAATGTCATCACTGTCACAAGAAGGGACATTGGAAATGAAATTGTCCAGAGTACTTAAAGATTGTTAGAGAGAAGAAATAGAATGGTTCTGCTGCTCCTACAGGTATATTTATGATTCAAAATTATTTTGCACTCAATAAATTATCTTGGGTTTTGGATACTAGATATGGAACTCATATCTATAATTTGTAATATGGGCTTAAGAATAGGCGTAATCTGGCAAAGGAAGAGATAAGGCTTCAAGTTGCTGATGGATCTTTAATAGATGCAACGACAGTCGGAGACTTTCATTTAAGTTTGCCTAATGAATTGGTTTTGATATTAAATAATTTCTATTATGTACAAGACTTTATTTGTGGGGTTATTTCTACATCTAGACTATTTGAGATTGGTTATATTTTTCACTATGTTGATAATGTTATGAACATTATGTTAGATAACAATAAAGTTTGTGATGTTATTTTAGATAATGACATTTATGCGATCAATATTAATCATGTCGGTGCTGTGAGTAATTCTTCGAATGAGAATATAAATAAAAATTATCTTTGGCCTATAGGCTAGGACATTTAAGTGAGAAACAACTACACAAATTAAAAACCAAAGGTTTTCTATAGTAATTTGATTCTGAATCATTTGATATGTACGAGTCATGTCTCAAAGGTAAAATGACCAAGCACTACTTTAGTGGAACGACGAGAGAGTTAATGAACTCTTGGGTCATATATATAGTGATGTATATGGTCTGATGCCTACAGTCACTAAAGATAATTGTTCTTATTTTGCAACCTTTATGGATAATTTTTCAATACTAGGGTATTTTTATGTTATGAAGAACAAATCTGGTGTAGTCATTTATTGAATAAAAAATAGGGTTGAAAATCAAACAAACTGAAAGATTAGAATACTTTGATCCAATCGATGATGTGATTATGTTGAACAAGAGCTCCAACGGTATTGAAAAGATAATGGGATTATCTCTCAGGTTACTCCACCATATACTCCACAACGCAATGGTGTTTCGCAGCGAAGGAACCAAACCCTATTAGATATAGTTCATTCCATGATGAGTAAGGCCGAGTTACCTCTAGCCTATTAGGGGTATGTGCTTGAAACAATAGCGCATATGTTGAACTTGTTACCCATGAAATCTATGCCTAAAACGCGATATGAGATATGGCATGAGAAGAAACGCCATCTCAATTATTTGAAGGTGTGGGATTGTCCAGCCTAAGTTAAGAAAGTCAGTCTCAATAAGCTTGAGGCAAGGTCGGCCTTATGTAAACTTATAGGATATCCCAAGAACTCCATGAGATATATTTCGTACAACACTAAGGAATAAAAGGTAATTGTTTCTTAACATGTTGTCTTTTTAGAAAAAAATTTATATTAAAGGAAATTAACAATGAAGTTGTTGAACTGGATGATATTCAAGAGCTAAACGTGGAAATTGAACCAATATGAGAAACAAGTTCACTTATATATGAAAACACACAACTTATTAGAAGTTCTAGTAGGGAATATTGCGCACCAATGAGATACTATGGTTTTCTCGTATTGGCGAGAAGGAGGACCATGTCTTAAATGACTACACTACTCTATCGTTCCAACAAGTACTGCATAGTAAAGACTCTGCGCTTTGGCTTGGAGCAATGGAATCCGAAATGGACTCCATGTATGAAAACAAAGTGTGGACTTTATCTGACATATCAAAAGGGATAAAACCCATCAGCTGCAAATGGATAGTTAAATGTAGATAGACAAGTGGAGACTTATAAAGCAAGGTTATTTACAAAAGGATTTCATCAAATTCAAGGTGTTGATTATGGAAAGACGTTTTTGCCTATATCACTGCTTAAGTCTATTCGGATAATGCTAGCTACTATTGCATTCTATGACTACAAATATGGAAAATGGACATAAAGAAGTCATTTATAAATGGTGATTTAGAAGAGATCATTTATATGTCACAGCCCGTGGGTTTCGAGGTCAATGGAAGAGGGCAAGGCTTCCAAGTTGTTGAAGTCCATTTATGGACTTGAACAAGCTTCAAGAAGTTGGAATAATCATTTTGATAAGGTAATCAAATAGTTTGGTTTTTATCAGAATACAGAGGAAGCATGCGTATACCGAAAGGAACATTTAAATGCTATCATGTTCTTAGTATTGTAGGTTGATGATCTTCTGTTGAGTGGCAATGATGTTTCGTTATTGAATCAGTAAAAGCTTGGTTTTCCAAGAATTTCTCCATGAAGGATTTGGAAGAAACAACCTATATATTAGGTATAAAGATTTATAATCATAGATCAAAGAGGTTGTTTGGATTGTGCCAATCCCTTTACATATATAACATTCTAAAAAGGTTTAGTATAAAGAATTCCAAGCATGAAATTGTTCCAACACAATCTGGAATTGTCCTTTATAAGGATAGTCCTCAAACTAATGAGGAGAAAGAATGTATGAAATGGATACCATATGCTTCACAATCTATTCTGTAATGTATGATATATTATGTACTAGACCGGATGTAGAATATGCATTACGATGCGTAAGACAATACAAGTCTAATCTTGGAGAAAAGCATTGGACAATTGTAAAATGTATACTTTAGTATTTCAAAAATACCAAGAACTTATTCCTGAATGGAGACCTCCTTATGAAGGGGTATACTGACTCTAGCTTTCAGAGTGATATCGATGATAGTGAGTCGGTGTCGTTTACGTCTTGAATACTAATCATGGGGCCGTCATTTAAAAAAGTTTCAAATAAGAAACAATGGCTGATTCCATGATGAAGGCCGAGTACATTGCCCTTAATGAAGCAGCTAAAGAATCCGTCTAGATGTGCAAATTTTTAAGTGAGCTAGGAGTGTTCTTCGACACGAAGAATCCAATAGCATTATTTTGTGACAACAATGCAGTGATGTAGATCGCAAAGGAACCTAGAGCATACAATAAATCATGACATATTCTTCGAAAGTTCCACTTTGAGAATTTGTTAAGAAGAAAGAGATCGTGATACAAAAGATAGATACTTAGGACAACATATCATATCCATTCACCAAGGGACTAGCTCAGTTGGTTCCCGTCAAGTTAATCGAAAGGATGAGACTGAGGTTTCATAATTCGCCCTAAGTGCAAGTGGGAGATTGATAGAGTGAGGGGTACGCCATAGGGGAAAATCTATAATTTATTATAAATTATTAACTATATAATAAAATCTTGTTTGAAATGAAGGTATTTTTCTTTCTGTTATATACTTGTCAGTATATGTTATACTTAATTAATTATTTAAGTTAAGTATATTTAACAAAAAATAAATACATGGTGTGTTTTGTGATAGTAATTACAAGGTGTTGTGATTATGAGCAGTTTATCACAATATAATATACACACAGTTTTAAATACTCCTAGTCAAGATGTATCGAGATTGGATATCGATACATCGGTTGAGACTAGAGTATGTAATGCTCTCCAAATGTTTGACAGTGTATTACTCATGGCTTTTGGACGCACCTAGGGGTTACGTACTGATAGTTTTTTATTGGTTAATATAGCTAAGGTCAAATGGAAAATATCATATTATCTAATTCTCCCAACTTGAGAATACTATATAGCTTCAATGTAGAAATTCCGCTTTGATTATAGTTAAATCGTGGCACAGTGTCCATCGAACAACTATAGTTGTGTCGAGTGGAAGCATTGAAAGTTAAACACTATTCAATAGAGAATTCATCCCCTCAGTTATATGAGGTTAGCAACACGGTCAACTGAAGTCAACTTAAAGTCAAAGTCTTTGGTTAGAGCTGTCCGGTTAATAATAATTGTTATTATTGAACCGAAGACTTTGTGTTTGGACTATAAAGTTGAATATGGACGATATTAGAATTTTGATCGTTACCAAATTCCATAAGTCCTAATATGGTATAGTTTTAACGAAGTTAATTGGTGTAAATAATTGTCACTACCGAGTAATGCTTAAAATAAGTAAAGTTGGATTTTACCAAAGCTATGTAAGCGGTAAATTTGTTTATAATATCATACAACTAGCTAAGGTGACGTGTGAATGTTAATATTCGAATTGTTTGATATTTATCGCTGAACTAATTTACACCTAAGAGTCACACAACCAAAATGTTGAATGCTCTGACTACCACCTGATTTAATTAGTTACAATCATTATATATTAATTAAGTCAATTAATATTTATGAAATATAAATTATAAAAATTAATTTGAATTGGGTTGAAAATAGTGCGTATGTAAAAGTTGTATACACATGTATCGATATACGATATTGATGTACGTTCAAATTAGATTTAAATGTTTTTTATTTGAGCAGGCTTGAAGTATTAGGAGGCGCATATATGGCTCAGGTGTGGCTAGCCATACATGTTGGGAAATAGAGGTTGAATTTAATTCAAATGGAGTTTAAAATGGTGGATCGATTTGTGGATCTAGATCCACTTTTATCTCCTTCTTTTCTCTTCTATTGAAACTCTCTTAACCCTTTCCTTGCATTATTCTTTTTCCTTACTTCCTCCATACCATATCAGGCCGAACCTACCTCCCCTCCTCATCCATTAATTCAAGTATTAAACGAACAAATTCTAATAAAATAGAACATCGGTGCGTAGTGTTTTTAGTCTGGTAGCTCTATCTCTCTCTCTCTCATAGGATTTGAATTCAAATTCAGACGGAGTTAATCGATTCAGCATTCAACGTGTACTAATTCGGCTAACTTATCTATTTACAATTATTTATATTTATTTGATAATTATCTTGAATCATATGTGCTTATATTAGAACATAATATCACGAATCCTTATATGTGTATGTTGTCAACTTGGATGTGAATATGTACATACGTATTATGATTAAATTTTATACTATATATATATATCTGCACATACAGCTCTCAGCCAGAAAAAAATTTCTAGTTAAATAATAATTTTAAAAGGGATTTTAAAACAAAATTTGATTTTTAATGTATATATGTATATATATATATCACCAAATCATATACATGTAATCATTTGTAAAAAATTATATATATTGTATAAAATGGTAAATATATATAATTACAAGACATTACTTTAATATAATATTCATATTATAAAATATGTAGGTATAGATATTTTAATAAAAAAATTTAAACATTTCCGTACAAAAATGAATTACATTAAAAATACAATTTTTTGAAAATCGTAAAGGATTAAAATAAAAAATATTAAATTTCATTAAACATATATATATATATATAATTTTATTCATTTAGATTTTAAAATAATGTTATTTATATTCAAAATTTAAATATTAATTTATATATACACATATTTTTGAAAGAAGGTTTTTTATTCTCTTTATATTATCAAATATCATTTATTGATTTAAATTTGAAATTAAAATTATTTTTAATATCTAGAACTAGAAATGAAATTTCTTAAATTTAAATTTATAAGTACAAATATTTGTATTTACAAATTTAACTATTTTACAATAATATGTATATATTAATATATATATATATATATATATATTATAAAGATATTTTATATCACATTAAATTATATATGTATATTAGACAACACTTACGTAAACGGAGGGGATAAAATGTCCGTTGCGATGTAAATCGTGGCACTTGTATACGAGCATGTTAAACTTTGTACAATGTATATATTGCACATGTGCACGTATACACACATGTGTATATAATACGCATGTTTATCTTTACTACTAATAATAAGAATTCCATGAACTAATTTCAACCGTGTCTTTTTAGATTACCAATAATACCCTTGCATCTTTATCCTCATTGTTGTGCTGATGTACTGGTATGTACAGTGTGAACTATGTGTGAGCTGAAGAAAAATGAGAACGAGTTATGTTTTGTCTGAACAATCAATTTGTCATGGTCCTATTTGCATTTGTTGCATTACTAGATCAAATGTTGTAATGTTTTCACATATTTTCTTCAAAAGCACAATAAAAAAGAGGAATCATTATCTAGGTGGCGAGGTCTTAATGGAACATTTTAAATTTTTAGTTTTCATTTGAAATATCATGAAATGACCCACTTTTCTCTATATCTATTTTAGTGATTTTCTGTTGAGTTTTTTTTATATAAAACAATGGATCACTTCTCTTAATTAATTTCCCAAGATCCAGAATTTTACCAATATAAAAATATTAGTATATAAATCAAATCATGTCATTTAAATATATGAAGATATATAAATGTTTCTTTACCTATCAGAGTAATTAAAATAGCAAAGAAATTCAATCACACAGTATTTCTCACATTTGAGAGATTTTGTGTCACATAGCCATTTCTACTTTTTAATCTTTTTTTTTTTAAATTCAAATATTACCACTTATTATTTTCTTGTTTTGTTTCCCAGCTTGTTCTATAGCCTAGATTAATTTATTTCTGGATTTACAACCCATGTATTTAATCTTTGGGATTTAGGCATTTGATACTTGATTTTTGATTGATACAGGGTGTTAAATCAACTCATGCATATTAGTTTAGCCCGAGATTCTTATTTCAAAAACAACATTTTTATGTCAGGTAAAATAATCATATTCTAGTTTATAAAGAATGCGGTGATCATATGAATAATAAGGTAGTAAACTAGTTTAAAGGCCAAGTAGAGGAAAACAATACAAATGAACAAAATGCAAACTCAAACCAACATACCAAATGGAGACTCAGCACATACACGAAGACAGTATGCTCAAGGCAATGTCAAAAATCATACCAATGCAAAACTTTCAGATAAACCTATACTGTAGACAACTGATGTTCTCTAAGTAAATAACAAATGATAGGGATCAATATGCTGTGGAGTAATGGACATGCTCATTGCAAACAAGACCACACGATACTACAAACTACAACAGGTTTGACTATAACCAGATGCAACCAGACTTGAATCGAGCATCTAGATAATAGGGTTTAGTTAAGTATAGTTGCAGTGAAGCCTACAAATACCAAGCATGCATATGAACTTATTACACAAAGCAATACAAGTTTTTACTGGAAAATCAAATGTCCAGATAGGATTACAGGCTATGTCTTCAAGCTTTTGCATGGACTTATATCAATTATAAGTCATGGTCAAGCCTTACTGGTTAGCAAAGACCAGATTCAACCCATCCACTTAACAAATTTAGTACATGCTTTTTCAAAAACAACTTCATCTTTATAATTAAAATTAATTGAACATTGCCAAGGAATATAAGTCCACATATCATATTACATGGCATCATTTCCTTCATCATATTCCACCAGAGAACATCATAATAAGTTGCTTAAATTAGTAACTCATAAACACACATATAATACTTAAGTTTTTACATGTCCTTTGCAAGAAAACAAGCAAATTCCAATTCTGGAAATGGTTAAAACATAATAGAGTTTTGCCTAACTTATTCATTACAATAATACTGCTACTTTTCTTAAACACTTTAAATTCATCAAGATCTCCAGATATCCATGCAAGCAAGCTACTCATGCATCTTTCCCTACAGCAATACTTTGAGCTACCTCAATAAAAATGAGACACCCCAATTATTGCAAAGGCAACAAATAGGGTCAGAAATAAATTCTGGTGTGAGTGAAATCAAAGATTGCGATAACTTGTAAATTACTATGACTGGGTAGAGAGCTCATGTATTTGATGCTATTCATTTTCATATTAAAGCCTGAGTATATGTATATTTAAACTTATCTAACAGTCATACATCCAAGCATTCATCCATCTGACTTCATTCAGTTGTACATGCACAAGCTCCTATGGAATAACATCCTAAATTCCATAGGATAATTTCTCAACCTTATTTTCATTTTATTTGGTCTGAAACTCTTGCCATTGAACACCATGTGTGCATTGCAAAGGGGCTCAGTTCTGTTAACCCTTTACACAGAGGCCTACAGGACTTAAGCAAGTCATGCATATACCCATCATCCACCTGATGATGAATAGATCAAGGCACTACTCCTAAATTATTTTATAATTTAGAGACCATGCTTATTTATTTTTCTGAGGAATTTTTCTTTCTAATTTCCAGAAATGCTTATGTTCTTTCCTTCATTACATAAATCAAAAATTATGGATCTCACTCAAAGATTACATCCAGACACTCAAAGCATTCATACAAAATTCCACAACTTATTTCAAAGTCACTTTTTGCTTAATCATATTTTCTAAAACCTGCTTATATATATATATATATTATTTCTAGAAATTTTTCCATTGCTTGCATAAATCTGGTGAAATCATATGAAATACTATATTTATTTTACTGTGAACATAGGGTATGGTTTTTGAGAAAAACCCATAAAAACATATTGGCTTGTGATCTGAACAAATCAGCACATATTTGTAATATTGCATTGTTCATATTATTTTTAATATAAACTAGGCATAAGAATGAATCTCATTATTCACACTGCTTATTTCTTTTCTTTCATTGATACCCTATTTCTTAGTAAAACATTTAGTTCATTTTCATATAAAAACTAGAATATAAAATCTATTTCTGTGATTAGAGTATTTGTTTGATTATTTATATTTCAAAACAAAAATTGAAACCATCACAACAGATCAAAACAGATTAAAATCTCAACCAAAAATTCAACCAGAATACCATCCATGATCAACATATTTTCATTCAGAGAATAAAATCAAACAGAAAAACATAATGTAATTTTTATATAAAATAACTTGGCTGCCCTTAACATGGGTCTTAATGCCTTAAATCTCATAGGTGATTAATCACTCACCTTCCTCTTCTCTTCCCCGAGAATGGTTAAGCTTGAAGACAGTGTAAGTTTTGCTTTTCTTTTCTTTTTCTATTTCTCTGTTTTTCTCTTAGAAACAAACTGCTGCTATCCTCTCATTTTTAAAACATTTAGCTAGGGTTTAGTAGAGAGAAAAGCCCATTTTATCCTCATACAATTTAGAGAATTATGTATATATGTTTATGGCTAAATGTGCCATTTTCTTTTTTATTTCTATTTCAGGTAAAACAGTTGCCTTTCTTCTTTTCTGGGACATGCCATTTGCATGTTTCTTATGCACATTATTTTCATGTGACTTAGCTTCATTGTGTATTTCCTTAAATCTGAATTGTTCACTCATATCTCTCTTTATAAATTTAATTCCTAGCTATTATTTTTAACCATTTGTTTTTCTCTTGATTTATTTTAAAAAGTATTTATGCACAAATAATACTGAACTGGTTTTATGCAATTTAATTATCAGAAAGATTTATTTTATCACTTGATATTTCTCTGGCTACTCATATTTAATATATATATATATATGTGATATGTGTATGTAAAACTCACTCATACTTGATCATTTTCTTCTCATTATTATTCATTGAAAAATCACTATCCTCTATTTAATTATTTCCACTCATCCTTGATATTTATTTTCAAACTGTTTATCCTTTAAATATTTTCTATTAACTGATTTCCATTTTTTTTCAAAATTATTTTTATCTCACTAATTTGGGTCTTCACATACTCTCCTCCTAAAAGGAATTGTGTCCCACAATTATTATTATATTTTTTTCCATTACATAGTATAATTTCATTTCAGAAATTTCTGAAACTCATGCATTCAAAACCAATCAATTACACATAAGTAATATTTAAATTTTATTAGGAATTTAGGCATACCTTTAAGCATAAAATAGATTAGGATATTTATCCTTCATCCTATCTTCAGCCTCCCATGTACAATCATTTTCATCTAAGCTCCATTGGATTTTAGCTAACTTAATTATTTTATTTCTCAATTTCTTTTCTTCTCTAGCCACTATGCCCACTGGTTCTTTCTTATAAATCAAATTTTCTTGAATTTCAACATGTGTAGGAGATTCAAGAATGGTCACCTTATCATGTACCCATTTTCTCAATTGGGATACATGAAATACATCATGTATATTACTCAATTCCTCTGGCAATTTTAGCTTATAAGCCAAAGTTCCTACTCTTTGAATATTTTCATATGGACCTATATATCTTGGTGTTAATTTTCCTGCCTTGCCAAATCTCAGTATTTTTCTCATTGGTGAAACCTTGAGAAATACACAATTTCCTACCTCAAATTCCACTGGCCTTCTCCCTTTATCTGCATACGCTTTTTGTCTTTCTTGTGCTGCTCTCATTCTCTGCCTCACTAATTCAATTCTTGCAGAAGTTTCCTTCACATGTTCTAGTCCAAGCAATACTCTTTTACCTACCTCCATCCAACATGCAGGAGATAAACAAGGCTTACCATACAAGGCCTCAAATGGAGCCATACCTATAGTGGATTGGTAGCTATTGTTATAAGCAAATTCAGCTAAGTAGAGATGATCTTCCCAGCTGCCTCCAAAGTCAAGTATACATGCTCTAAGTAAATCCACTAAAATCTTGTTAACAATCTCAGTTTGCCCATCTGTTTGTGGGTGGTTGGCTGTGCTTAAGCTTAATTCTGTCCCCATGGCTTCTTGAAAGCTACCCCAGAACCTTGAGGTAAACAAGGTGTCTCTATCACTAATGATTGTCTTGGGGATGCCATGTAATCTTACTATCTCTTTCACAAATAATTGAGCTAACTTGTGAGCATTTCTGTTTGAATTCACTGGAATAAAATGTGCTGTTTTTGTGAGCCTATCAACCACTACCCAAATACTATCATTGCCTCTTCTTGTTCTTGGCAAGCCATCCACAAAATCCATTGAAATACTTTCCCATTTCCAGGTAGGCACTTCTAAAGGTTGCAGTAGGCCTGAGGGTCTTTAGTAATCTGCCTTGACTTGTTGGCAGGTTAAACACTTTGCTACATATTTTGCCACTGCTCCTTTCATTCCTGGCCACCAATAATTCCTTTTAAGATCATGGTACATTTTTGTACCTCCTGGATGCATGGTGTATTTGGTCTTGTGGTGCTCATCCATAACCTCTTGCTTCAGTTCTTCCACATTGGGTATGCAGAGCTTCCCTTTCTTCCTTAAGTAGCCTTTATCATCAACTTCATAATTTTCCACCGATATACCTTGTGATAGCATGTCCTTCTTTTCCTTTAAATTAGTATCTTGATTTTGCATTTTTCCTATTTTATCAACCAAGGTTGATCTTAAGGAGATGAGACTTAATTTCCCATATTCAATCATGTCACTGTGTGCCTTATCTGATGCATCGAATTCTTTCTTCATTTCTACTTCACTGAGGATTGTTAAATCCTTGAATTCAGTCATCATTAAACTTGCCAATCTTGCTTGATGCCTACTCAATGCATCTGCCACTTTGTTAGCTTTTCCAGGAGTATATAATATATCAAGATCATAGGCAGCTAGAAATTCTACCCACCTATGTTGCCTCATGTTTAAGTCTTTTTGGGAAAACAAATACTTAAGTGATTTATGGTCTGTAAACAATTCAAATTTAGTACCCAACAAGTAGTGTCTCCATAGCTTCAATGCATAAACAACAACAGCAAGCTCTAAGTCATGTGTAGCATATCTTGTTTCATTTGGCTTGAGTTGCCTTGATGCATATGCTATGACTCTACCATGTTGCATGAGTACTGCCCCTAACCCAGACCCACTAGCATCTGTATACACCACTAATCCTTCATTTCCCTCTAGGACTTGCAAAACTGGAGCTTCCATCAATGCTTTCTTTAATGATTCAAAAGCTTGTTCACACTTTTCTGTCCATACATATGGTTGCTCCTTTTTGCTTAGTTTGGTCAGTGGAATGGCTATCCTTGTAAAGTCTTTTATAAACCTTCTATAGTAACCTGCCATTCCTAAAAATGATCTCACCTCAGTCACTGATTTGGGTCTACTCCATGATTGCACTGCCATGACCTTGTTTGGGTCTACACTAACCCCCTATTGAGATATAATGTGTCCCAAAAATTTAACTTCATTTTGCCAAAATGTGCACTTAGTAAATTTTGCCTTTAAATTATGTGCTCTTAGTCTTGACAAAACCAGATGCAAATGCTTTGCATCCTCCTCTTCTGATTTTGAATACACCAATACGTCATCAATAAAGACAACCATAAATTTGTCTAGAAAATCTCTAAATGTCCTATTCATTAAATCTACAAAATAAGATGGTGCATTTGTCAATCCAAAAGGCATTACTAAAAATTCATATAGCCCATACCTTGTGTTGAATGCAGTGTATTTAATACTCTCCTCCTCAACCTTCATCTGATGGAATCCAGAGGCTAAGTCTAGCCTTGAAAAGATTTTTGCTCCATTTAATTGGTCAAATAAATCATCAATTCTGGGGAGTGGGTATTTGTTCTTGATGGTGACTTTATTTAATTCCCTGTAATCAATACACATTCTCAGTGTACCATCATGCTTCTTCACAAATACCATTGGAGAACCCCAGTTTGAACTGCTGGGCCTTATGAAGCCTTTCTGCTCCAATTCCTCCAATTGCTGTTTTAATTCCACTAATTCTTTTGGACCCATTCTGGTAGGCTTCTTGATGATAGGACTTGCTCCTGGAATTAATCTTATTTGAAATTCAACTTGCCTATTTTCTGGAACTCCTATAACCTCTCCAAAAACATCTGGGTATTCCTTTATCACTTCTATATCTTCTAGAGTCAATTCTTTTTCAATCATGCTCCATATTTGATTAAGGCAATTTATCATGGCTGTTTCACTCATGACTATAATATTTTTACCATTTTCTGTTTCAAAGAAATAGTAAAATTTTCTAAATTCAAAATTGCTTTGAATTTACTCAACCAATCTACCCCTAGAATAATTCCTATTCCAGGATATTTCAACACAAATAAGTCAGATTTAAACACATATCCACCTTTGTTTAATTCTACTCCCAAACATCTTAATCCTAGCAGGCAAGAGCTACCTAGGGGACTCTGAATAAACAAAGGTTTTTCAACTAAATTGCATGTGAGAGCCAATTTATCCACTATATTTTGTGATATTAAAGAATGTGTAGCCCCAGTGTCATATATAACTGAGATTGGATAATTTTTAATTAGAAGTATACCTTCCAATTGTCCAGAATTTCCCACTGCACTTGCTTTTGCCTTGCCTTCCAATGCTCCTACCTTTGCTCCTTTCTTGAACTCTGGGCTATTCCTTTTGATATGGCCTTCTTTCCCACAATTATAGCAACTGAATGGGGTCTTCTTAGCTGCTTGACACCTATGGCTCATGTGTCCTTCTTTGCCATAGTTGTAGCAAGTAACTTTCTTCTTAATTTCCCCAGTGGCGGCTCCTTCAACTTTCTTATCTACATTCTTCTTGTCATAAGGATGTGCTCTATTTTTTCCTTTTTTTGATTATTAGCCCTCATGTTCCTAAATTTCTCTCTTGCATTATCATGTTGTTCAAAAGAAAGAGTGAGATCTATGACTTGATCAAATGTTTTGTCTTTGTATGGTAGCATTGCTCTACTTAAACCAGCATTAAGTCCTTGAATAAATCTTGAATTCTTTGATTCCTCATTCCCTATGAGCATGGTTCCATACTTAGACAAGCTCTCAAATTTTTGAGTGTATTCAGTCACACTCATTGGTCCTTGTCTCAGCCTTATGAATTCCTCAAGCAGTGTTGCCTTAGCTATTGCTGGGACAAATCTGGCCTCAAGCATCTCCTTGAATTGATCCCATGTTATCTCATTTTCTGGTCTTCCTGTGATGATTACCTCCCACCAATCTAGTGCTGCTCACTTGAGCCTTATGGAAGCTATTTGCCTCTTCCTTTGATCATTTATTTGCATGTCTGCAAATATTCTTTCTAAGGTTCTCAGCCATGTTTGTACACCCATGACTCCTTCAGTGCCTTCAGGATCCTTGCCTCCTAGATTTGAAAATGTTTTCAATAGCTTAGCCAACTCCTCATGAGGATTTTCTTCCCTCTGCACTGCTCCTTTCCTAAATGCCCTCACCAAATCTTGCAAATTGACCATTGGTGTTGCATTAGAGGATCCTGCTCCAGTGCTTGATGGTCTTCCTACCATGATTCACTATTCAATTGCATAGCTAGTTAGTCTTGTTTCTAATTTAATTAATTCAGCAATTTATTCCTACTGAGAATATTATATTTATTATTTTAATTTAATTTTTTTTCATATGCTATGTTCTTGTTAACATAGCTCTGATACCACGAAATGACCCACTTTTCTCTATATCTATTTTAGTGATTTTCTGTTGAGTTTTTTTTTATATAAAACAATGGATCAGTTCTCTTAATTAATTTCCCAAGATCCATAATTTTACCAATATAAAAATATTAGTATATAAATCAAATCATGTCATTTATATATATGAAGATATATAAATGTTTCTTTGCCTATCAGAGTAATTAAAATAGCAAAGAAATTCAATCACACAGTATTTCTCACATTTGAGAGATTTTGTGTCACATAGCCATTTCTACTTTTTAATCTTCTTCTTTTTTTTTAATTCAAATATTACCACTTATTATTTTCTTGTTTTGTTTCCCAGCTTGTTCTATAGCCCAGATTAATTTATTTCTGGATTTACAACCCATGTATTTAATCTTTGGGATTTAGGCATTTGATACTTGATTTTTGATTGATACAGGGTGTTAAATCAACTCATGCATATTAGTTTAGCCCGAGATTCTTATTTCAAAAACAACATTTTTATGTCAGGTAAAATAATCATATTCTAGTTTATAAAGAATGCGGTGATCATATGAATAATAAGGTAGTAAACTAGTTTAAAGGCCAAGTAGAGGAAAACAATACAAATGAACAAAATGCAAACTCAAACCAACATACCAAATGGAGACTCAGCACATACACGAAGACAGTATGCTCAAGGCAATGTCAAAAATCATACCAATGCAAAACTTTCAGATAAACCTATACTGTAGACAACTGATGTTCTCTAAGTAAATAACAAATGATAGGGATCAATATGCTGTGGAGTAATGGACATGCTCATTGCAAACAAGACCACATGATACTACAAACTACAACAGGTTTGACTATAACCAGATGCAACCAGACTTGAATCGAGCATCTAGATAATAGGGTTTAGTTAAGTATAGTTGCAGTGAAGCCTACAAATACCAAGCATGCATATGAACTTATTACACAAAGCAATACAAGTTTTTACTGGAAAATCAAATGTCCAGATAGGATTACAGGCTATGTCTTCAAGCTTTTGCATGGACTTATATCAATTATAAGTCGTGGTCAAGCCTTACTGGTTAGCAAAGACCAGATTCAACCCATCCACTTAACAAATTTAGTACATGCTTTTTCAAAAACAACTTCATCTTTATAATTAAAATTAATTGAACATTGCCAAGGAATATAAGTCCACATATCATATTACATGGAATTATTTCCTTCATCATATTCCACCAGAGAACATCATAATAAGTTGCTTAAATCAGTAACTCATAAACACACATATAATACTTAAGTTTTTACATGTCCTTTGCAAGAAAACAAGCAAATTCCAATTCTGGAAATAGTTAAAACATAATAGAGTTTTGCCTAACTTATTCATTACAATACTACTACTACTTTTCTTAAACACTTTAAATTCATCAAGATCTCCAAATATCCATGCAAGCAAGCTACTCATGCATCTTTCCCTGCAGCAATACTTTGAGCTGCCTCAATAAAAATGAGACACCCCAATTATTGCAAAGGCAACAAATAGGGTCAAAAATAAATTCTGTTGTGAGTGAAATCAAAGATTGCAATAACTTGTAAATTACTATGACTGGGTAGAGAGCTCATGTATTTGATGCTATTCATTTTCATATTAAAGCTTGAGTATATGTATATTTAAACTTATCTAACAATCATACATCCAAGCATTCATCCATCTGACTTCATTCAGTTGTACATGCACAAGCTCCTATGGAATAACATCCTAAATTCCATAGCATAATTTCTCAACCTCATTTTCATTTTATTTGGTCTGAAACTCTTGCCATTGAACACCATGTGTGCATTGCAAAGGGGCTCAGTTCTGTTAACCCTTTACACAGAGGCCTACAGGACTTAAGAAAGTCATGCACATACCCATCATCCACCTGATGATGAATAGATCAAGGCACTACTCCTAAATTATTTTATAATTTAGAGACCATGCTTATTTATTTTTCTGAGGAATTTTTCTTTCTAATTTCCATAAATGCTTATGTTCTTTCCTTCATTACATAAATCAAAAATTATGGATCTCACTCAAAGATTACATCCAGACACTCAAAGCATTCATACAAAATTCCACAACTTATTTCAAAGTCACTTTTTGCTTAATCATATTTTCTAAAACCTGCTTATATATATATATATAATTTCTAGAAATTTTTCCATTGCTTGCATAAATCTGGTGAAATCATATGAAATACTATATTTATTTTACTATGAACATAGGATATGGTTTTTGAGAAAAACCCATAAAAACATATTGGCTTGTGATCTGAACAAATCAACACATATTTGTAATATTGCATTGTTCATATTATTTTTAATATAAACTAGGCATAAGCATGAATCTCATTATTCACACTGCCTATTTCTTTTCTTTAATTGATACCCTATTTCTCAATAAAACATTTAGTTCATTTTCATATCAAAACTAGAATATAAAATCTATTTCTGTGATTAGAGTATTTGTTTGATTATTTATATTTCAAAACAAAAATTGAAACCATCACAACATATCAAAACAGATTAAAATCTCAACCAAAAATTCAACCAGAATACCATCCATGATCAACATATTTTCATTCAGAGAATAAAATCAAACAGAAAAACATAATGTAATTTTTATATAAAATAACTTGGCTGCCCTTAACATGGGTCTTAATGCCTTAAATCTCATAGGTGATTAATCACTCACCTTCCTCTTCTCTTCCCCGAGAATGGTTAAGCTTGAAGACAGTGTAAGTTTTGCTTTTTTTTCTATTTCTCTATTTTTCTCTCAGAAACAAACTGCTGCTATCCTCTCATTTTTAAAACATTTAGCTAGGGTTTAGTAGAGAGAAAAGCCCATTTTATCCTCATACAATTTAGAGAATTATGTATATATGTTTATGGCTAAATGTGCCATTTTCTTTTTTATTTCTATTTCAGGTAAAACAGTTGCCTTTCTTCTTTTCTGGGTACATGCCATTTGCATGTTTCTTATGCACATTATTTTCATGTGACTTAGCTTCATTGTGTATTTCCTTAAATCTGAATTGTTCACTCATATCTCTCTTTATAAATTTAATTCCTAGCTATTATTTTTAACCATTTGGTTTTCTCTTGATTTATTTTAAAAATGTATTTATGCACAAATAATACTGAACTGGTTTTATGCAATTTAATTATCAGAAAGATTTATTTTATCACTTGATATTTCTCTGGCTACTCATATTTAATATATATATATATATATATATATATATATATATATATATGAGATATGTGTATGTAAAACTCACTTATACTTGATCATTTTCTTCTCATTATTATTCATTGAAAAATCACTATCCTCTATTTAATTATTTCCACTCATCCTTGATATTTATTTTCAAACTGTTTATCCTTTAAATATTTTCTATTAACTGATTTCCATTTTTTTCAAAATTATTTTTATCTCACTAATTTGGGTCTTCACATTTCATCCTGATGGATGAGAAATCTGTATGCAATGAGATGTTAACGAGTCTTTTATACTGATTTTTATGCTAAATTTATTAAGATGGTAATTTTGAATAAATTCCACTGAAAATTTAGCTATGTATGTTATTTTAAGATTTAATACGTGAAAAACTCTATTAAAAACATGTTTTAAATTACATTTTCAATTTTAATTTCGGTAAAAAAAATTATTTTTTGAAAATTAAATTTGAACATTATTTGTATATTTCAACGATTAAAGCATTTTTTTAAAAAATATAAATATTTGTGGAGTTTTTCGTAAATATTCTGAAATTTAAAAATAGTTTTTTTATAGTGAAACTAGAGAAAATTGTCTTTAAAAAAGTAACTTGAATTTATGTGATGAGACAAATTTATTAGTTTCAGCATTTAGTAAAGAATGGGATTTGAATTCTTCATTCAGCTTCATCAATTTTTATTAGTTGCCATGAGAGAGTTGTTGATTTTAAAAAAAAGTGCTGAAGTGAGTATTAATAGTTACTTCCTACCCAACAAGGGTATCAATTGGCTATTATCATACAATTTGTTGTGTTATTGCTATCAGACAGCATCATCAGCCTTTAGTAAGCGGATCAAAGAAAATAAGAAATTGGAATCAGTTTGGGTTTTTAGTTTCTTAAATAATACTTCTAACATTTTCAATGTTGCACTTTTGGGTATAAACTTAAACTTTTCAAAATGTACTTTTAAATTCAAATTACATTTAATATATGTAGATACACTCCCAACTTAGTTGGAATTCAAAATTTTACATTTCATTACTTGATCAATTGCTCTTATCTTTTAATTAAAGTGGAAACTGTTCGTACCTCAATTAAAATGAAAGTTTTTCGTCTATTAAAATCAAGTCAATCAATTATATCTCAATTAAATTTTAAATTAAACTGCTTTGCCTTAATTAAAATGCAAATTATGTATACTAAAACTAAAGCTATTTGTTTGGATAAAAAAGGGCTGAATGCAAATCTTTAATTCTCAAATATTAATAAAGAAAATTCAATCAACATGATTTACAGGCCTCTTTTTGAAATTTCAAAATTACCCCTCTTTGTTAATGGAATTTTACCGCTCTTGACGACTACCCATCAAGGTAATATTTTACTATCGATTTATTCTCGATATCACCAACAAAAACAACTTGAAATGTGTTGTGACTAAAAAAACAGTTGCACTTAAAACACACATCAATTCAAAGTAAACATCTTTGGATATTAGATGCACGTACGTGCGTTATATACTAGTTTGAACAAACTAAAATCTTGATTTTAGACCACAAAAGGCAATTGGTCTACCATAGAGCCCTCCTGCCTAAAAATTCAGGACTGTTATTATTTAAAAAAACCTTGCACTGTTTTTCATATAGATATCATAATTCGTATGCAGAGCTCACATAGGCTGCAATATTGTGTGACATCCTAGTATTACATAATATAAATATAATATCAAAGTAAAACTTTGTTTATGAATTAAATAAAATAATGATTTTATTTAAAATTAATTTAAATTAGATCAAAAATAAATTTAGACTACATAAGCCCAATAAGATCAAAAATGGCAAAAAGATTTGAAATTTACCCATTTAACCCACTGTGTGTTGGCTCGGATCCAACAACTCGAACCTCTCTCCTAATAGATAGTTCCTCCAAATCTTCAGTGCAAACACAATTGCTTCCAACTCCATATCATGGGTCAGGTGGTTTCAGTTGCCGACTAGCATATGCAACAACTTTACCCATCTTCATCAGTATCGTGTCCAGTCCAGTACCATATGCATCTGTATATACCATCATCTCCTTAATTCCACTCGGAATGTTCAATACTGGTGCACTCGCCAATCTTTCTTTTAGACTCACAAATGCATGCTAACATCACACGTCCCAAATAAAAGTATGATTATTCTTCATTAAGTTGGTTAACGATGCCGCTATGTTTTGAGAAGTCCTTTATGAATTGTTTGTAATATCCCACTAATCCAAGGAAACTTCTCACACCTGTAGCATTCTCGGGTTGATTCCAATCTTGTACCTCTTTTACTTTCACAAGATCTACAGCAATGCCTTGCTCATAAACAACGTGACCCAAGAACCGCACTTCTCTCATCTAAAAGTGGCTCTTAGAAAACTACGCTTTTAATTGATATTTCCTCAGCACCTCTACCACAATCCTCAAGTGTGTCTTGTGTTCCTCTTTCATCCATGAATAGACAAGAATATCATTGATGAAAACAAGCACAAACTTATTCAACTGATCTTTTAAAATACTACTCATGTGATCAATGAAGTATGTCGGTGCGTTGATTAGCCCAAATCGCATAACCAACCATTCGTAAAATCCAAATGGTGTACAGAACGCAGTAATTGGCACACTCTATCTCGCCACTCTCAGTTGGTGGAACCTCATTGCTAAGTAAAACTAAGAAAACACTTTAGCACTGTAGAGTTTATCGAACAAGTCATCAATACTTGGGACTTGATACTTGTTCTTCTTTATCATTTCATTCAGCTCACAGTAATTGAAAAAAAAGTCTGAGAGAGCCATCCACCTTCGTGGAAAATACTTTGGGTGCTTTCACTCGGATATACTCCTTTGAATGAACCCTCTCCTCAATAGGTCGTTTACTTGCACCTTGAGCCCACGTTGCTCTCTAGGTGTCATACACCTCAATGACATAACTACTGGCCTCGCATCATTCACTAAGTCAATGTGGAACTCAATCTCTCATTGTGGAGGAATCTGACCACCTTCTTAAATATGTTTGGATATTTCCTCACTATGGATATGGATGAATAATCCTCATAAGGGCTTCGAATGAATATAAAAAGCTAACCATCACTGCATCCTTGGGCATGCAACTCAACTCGTGCCTATGTTCATCATTTATCCCAATCATCATCATCAATCTCTCACAATCCACAATGACTCCATATCTCTTCGGCTAGTCCATCCTCAATATGATACTGAACCCAAAAAAGCTAAGTATGAAGCAATCAAAAACAAACACACATCCATGACTTTAAAACACAGTGTCATGACAAACCATATTTAAACTTCCCGAACCACCTATAGGTTTCGTCACTACCAGAGATTTATCCAGTAAATTTGGTCTCAATCCTAGTCTATCCACTAGATCACTAGATATAAAAGAATGTAAAGCATCAGAACTAAATAAAATATTAATAGGTATGCCATAAAAACATACCTTGGATAGTAATGCCTTTCCCCTTCTCCTTTGTCGGTGGAGCACTCGACGAAGTTGGAATGACACTAAGCACAAAAGAAAACATCATTTTCTTATTCTTCAGTAGCTCAAGACAACCTTTCTTTAAATGTCCAACTTTATCACAATTGAAGCATTTCCTCTTTGCACTCCTGCAAATGCTACTCAAATGGCCCTTCACTCCATACTGATAGCAATAAGGATCTCCACTTGCCCTTCTTTTGGCCACCTTTAGCTTGAAACTGCTTCTTACCCTTGCTTATTCTACTTCTTCTACCACCGTCACCTACTTGTGGCTTGGGCAAATCATTGGGAACATCTGCAACAAACATAGACTTTGGATGCAGACTCTCATGTCGGAGAGCCTTCCCAACAAGATTTTTGAAGTACTCGTTAATATGGCTCATTAGCTTTTTCCCAAGATAATTGTCCAATCCCATAATGATCTTCTCATTATTTTTCAGCACAGTATCAATAAAAGATAAGATGTACTTCGACAACATGCCGAACATGACCATATACTCTGAAACGGTCAAGTCTCCTTAATTCAAGTCGGGCAATTTCTCAAACAATATCGACTTTTGAGTGGGGGATATGAACTTTTCCTCGAATCGTGCTCTGAACTACTCCTAAGTGAACCGATCCTTGTGAGTAGCGATCTTTACATCATTCCACTAGTTCATTGCCCTACCCTGAAGTTGCCTAGATGCCAACTTGCTTTTCATAGCATGCATCTCCATGCTCTAAGTCTTTGAAGATGTACTCATGGTGTCCAACCACTCCTGCACTTCCAAGGCTGATTTCGTTCTAAGAAAAGGTTTAACACCAACGCTAAAATAGTCCTTGTTCATCTTAACAAAGTGAGCCTTGGGGGCTTGAACTGGAGCACCACCAACAACAACAGCAGTAGGAGTAGCTCCTAGGCATTCTGCTGCATGTTCCTTATCATCCCAGTGAACATGGCCTACAAGTCAGGTTAGCTGCCTTCAAGCCGTTCCTTCTTCTTCTATTCCAAAGATGGAGTTTCTTGTCGCATTCCGTATGCTGGCTCATTCTTACGATCTGTAATAAGAATGATTAGTCTCTAAATCAAGGAAAACTGCGTAAGTGGATTCGTGTATATAATGCTACTTATACTATATATACTAGTATATAGGTTTGAAAACAAAAAATATACAACAAATCTGCTCCCTTATATATTGCTCGATCCATTGTAAGGTGATAATTTCTCCTTATCTTCGATGGGTCCCATATCAACTTATGTTAACTGTGCAACCAAAGCTCTGATACCAAATATGATGACCGCTCTACGTTTCTGGTACCTAATAAAACCTGTATAGTGCACTGTCTTGGTACCCGATCGATGTAGGACGATTATTAAGGGTAAAGTAATCAAACTCCAAATGCTAATCTATCACATATCTCACAAAGCAAGAATAAAATATAATAATCAACGCAGATATAAAACATGCGAGACAATATAAACTGAAATCACAAATTAGAGTATAGTTGGTTCATCGTAGTTTTACAACACAGAATAGAGTTTATCTATAAAATAAAATTGGTCTATGCTAACCAGGATAAAGAGTGTTTTAGATCATATCCAAGCTTACATATGAAGTGGCTAGGAAAAAGTAACATATTTATCAATCAATATTGCCACATCAATCGACCGCATATCCTGATTTCTCAACCAGCTCTGAAATAAAAGTAATAGAGCCCCCTTGAATTCCAAGATTCTCGCCGATATTATTGTCTCTAGCCTGATGAAAAATGCGTCAGCTTTCCTGGTAGCCATAGCATAATTAACCCTTTATCAATTCAGTTAACCGCATCTACATAAAATCATTTGTTACTGTCCACTCTTGACATCCACCTTTTTTTTGCCTCACTACTTCACTCTTCATCTCTCACTGCAACTCCCATCTTCTGTTCTCTACCCATGATTTATTTCTTTGGACTAAGCTCTTCATAAATCATTTTATCAAATCAATTCTTCATTTCTACTTTAGATATTCAACAAAATTAAGCAGCAATTGAAGTCGATGCCAATGGCACCACCTTCTTCTTTTTGCAAACAAAATCTCTAGGATATTAATATTTTACCTATTTATTTCTGTATTAATATTTTGAGTTTCATTCTTGAATTGATTTGTTTTAGATCAGTTTATCAAACTTGAGTTTACTACAGTATATTTAGTTTGATTAGTTTGCTCTATTCAATAGTAAACGTTACTATTTTTCCTTCTTCAAATTTGCATGGAGTTGAGGTAGTATTAAATTTAGTAAAATTTAACAATGATTTTTGATAGTTCTGTTCATCTAATTTTTAAAATGTATGAATGTTTGCTTAAGCCTAAAAAGTGCACAACTGAGGTATTTATTGCTATGAAAAACCACATTTGCAAATCTTTGATGCATTTAGTTTGGATTTTGATTTGTAAATGATATTCAAATGTACAATTCAATGTGCAGAGTGTTGGTAGAGCTTTTGTTCATCCAAATTATTATGCACACAACTGTTTGTAAAAATGGGAGAATTAAGAATCGCTTTTTGGTTATTAGCGTCCAAAGTTGAAAAATGAGTAAGCGTAATGATTATTTTATAGAATTTAATTATTTTTGTTGTTTATACATTTTTCTGCATTGTTTAGTGATTATACTAAATGGCTGTATTAAAGAACGCTTATGAGCAAAATTCTTTGATGTACCATAAGTCTCTTTCTGACCCTATGGAAGAAGCTTTGGTCATGCTTATTGCTGGGAAATCTGTTTTGGATGCAAATGTACTTACTATTTTCATTTATATTTTACATGGCATCGTGATTCTGTTACACTATCATTGTTGCTTACTGATAATGACTTACCTAAAGATGAAGTTGGTCTTTCAAAGGTTAAAATTTATCTGGATTTCCAATTTTTTACCAATACACTATATCTTTTTTATTTTAGCTTTAACGAATGTCAAAGTTCGTTCTATGTATGAGCTTGATTTTTTATTCCAAAAGGAAGTTCTATGCAGTTTTTAGATGATGGAGTTTTGCGATTATTTTTGCTAATATCTCTTCACCAGCTTTTCGTATATCTTAAAATATAAAACATTTCCTATTTGAAGTTGCTTTAGTTTTCTTTTTAAACATCAATGTGAAAACATCCAAAATTTGCACATCCTTTTACTTTAATGTATGCATACAAAAAAAAAGATTGTATGTGTTGGTTTTAAGCTGTTGAATTTCTGAATAGTGATACCCCTTGTTAATGACAAATCGCGCTAACTCATTGAAATTTTTGGACATTAGTGAATTCAAATTGGCAGTGAGCAATCATGTAAATAGATTCAAAATATTTTATTATCAATACGCTGAAAAGTATATATTACATGTTAAATAAAATGATCTTCAAATGGAGTTTCAAGATATGGATCATCATATTAGAAAACAGAGTTTTACAAACAGGAAATTTTGCTCAAGACGCTTTTTAAGGCTTTTTTTAGATGTAGGACAACCCGCTAAAATTTTTCTCTAAAGGATAAATTATCGTTCTTTCTTTCCAGCCCACTGTCGCGCGCTTCTTCTTCTTCATTTCGATCAAATTTTTCAGTCGCGATCAAATATCTCTCTCGCAATAAAAATATCGATCTACTTCGTTCGGTTATTTCAATTTTGTCCTTCTGAAAATTGTAGTTCATCGATCAATTTTTTCTTACGCGCGTTTTTTTGATTTCGTTCTTTTCATATTTATACCGTGATCTTGTTTTTCTTCAAATTGTATTAATTAGGTATGCTTATATTACTCTATTTTTTGTTGTTTTTCTGTTCGAGTTAAAAAAAATTGGCCGTGATTTCTAATTGTGTTCACTTTTACAAATGATATGCAGTGTTGTTGTTCTCATTGTTTGTTCGTTCGTCTATGGCAAATTGTGGAAGTAGCAGCAGGTTTTTTATTAGTTTTATTATTCGTTTCTTTATGCAATTTTTCTCAGTGTTGTATTTAGGTTCAGTTTTTGGGTATCATTTTTATTTTTTCTTAGTATCATTTTTTTTATCAGTAACTAGGTATCAGTTTTGTATACGGTAGGTATCAGTTTTGTGAAATTGAATAATTAATGTTCTAAATTGAACATATTTTTACTAATGTTTATTTTTATTTTTTTTGCAGTGGGGATAACAGTCTTCTTTGTCTGTTTGTGTTGAATAATAACACTTTTACCACTCGATTGTCTATCGATTGCTCTTTGTATGATTTGAAGAATGAGATATAAGCTTGTTATGATTGGAAAAGTATCATTGATTGGGTTGTATATAAGCTTGTGATAGAGTGGAAAAATATCATATCTTAGGTTCAGTTTTCTGGTATCATTTTTATTTTTTCTTAGTATCAATTTTTTTGATTGTCGGTAACTAGGTATCAGTTTTTTATACCTTAGGTATCAGTTTTCTGAAATGGAAAAACTAATGTTCTAAATTGAATATGTTTTTACTAATGTTTTTTTTGACAGTGCTGATAATGTGGTGCAGGTAGACCATCAGTTAAGCCCTGTGCAGTTAATGCCCCGCAATTACCCCGCTATAACGATGCTATATCTCATAGCAGATTTTTGCCTCTATGATTTTTCCATATTGCCCCCAAATATAGCCTTTCCGCTTTAAGCCCCGCTATTTCCGATATATCCCGTTATTCCCGCTATATTTTGCTATTTCCGCTATATCTTCTTTAAAAGAAAAGAATTGAAAAATGACATTTATACATTATAAAAATTATGAAATTAATTAATTTAATTTAATTTTGAATATATTTTCAGAAATGAAAATTCTATAATATTCTACTAAATTCAATTATGTTATATAACAGTTTTATGTTTATATATAGTATATTCGCACATGTTTTTATTTAAAATTATTTATGTATTAATTATAATTCAATTAAATGTTAGTTTTTCATATAATTACCATTTATATATTCGTAAAAACATTAAGTACGATTTTTATATGTTATTTTAAAGTCATCTGATATATCCCGCTATATCCTCGCTGTATCCCCGCTATGACTTTTTGCACCTCCACCGCATTGAATCTGCCGAGCGCTTTAACTACACAGGTTAAGCCTAAAGAAGGATTTTCATATTTTCAGAACAAGCAAAACAGATGTGGCGAGTGCAAAGCAGCTTGGTCATAATAAATGAATTGTCAAGCTTCGAAGAAAATATGATTTGATTTTTCATTTTGAATTTGTTCAGATTAATAAGTGGATGTGTGACTTGTTTTGGTGGTTTATTGTAATTGAACCTTTTGTTATTAATTTGTATTCAGTATAGCATATTATCAAATTGATTTTAATTTCAAGTATTTAGTATAAGTGATAGTATCAGTTTTAGTATCAGTTAAATGTTTTTACAGTATCAGTTCTGGTGTTTGTTTTTACAAGTAAGAGCAACTTTGTTTTAAGAACATAACATCATTACTTCATAAGTATCAAATTGCAACAGAACATCATTACTTCACAAGTACAAATTTCAACAGAATTACATTACTTTACAAGTATCAAATTTAGTTGTGAAACATCACAATGTGAATTCAGTCCTTTCATTTTCTTTCTTTTTCTAAGCTTGATATGTATTTAGATAGACTCCAGCAATGTTCACCATCTGTCAATATTGCATGTACAATCTTTGCTCTTGTGGATAATATTTCCTTCTTTTCAAGTTTTATTGGTATTATGTTTTTGTTCAGTGAAACGATGAATATCATTACAAATATTCCACAGTCAAGCCTGTCGAAACCAAAATGTAATGTTAGTATCAGTTTGCACAAGTTGTATTATCAGGTTTACAATTGATACAAAACATTGAATTTCAGGGATAATGGTACAAGCATATAGTATGCTTTGAATTAAAATATTTAACAGTTTTACTAGCACAGTTAGTATCAATTTGTGTATGAATTTTTGCATTTGTAGTTATTACTTTAAGATATATTTGCTAAATATTTTGTTTTATTTTTTATTATGTAGTTATCTTTTTTGTTTTTGTAGGTGTCAGTTTTGTTTCTGTGGTATCAGTTTCTTTTATGTAGGTGTCAGTTTTGTTTCTGTAGGTATCAGTTTCTTTTATGTAGGTATCAGTTTTCTTCCTGTAGGTATCGGTTTCTTTTATGTAGGTATCAGTTTTCTTCCTGTAGTAACTGTTTATTTCTGAACTAACTGTTTTTGAAATTGAGAGATAATACTTTTTAATATTTTGTTTTGAATCACAGTTTCTGTTTGTATTTTGTTCTGAATCGTTTTTTTATTTCTTCTTTTTGTTCTTTGTTCTCTTTTTTGTATATTTTCTTCAACTGTTTTCTCTGCAGGTATTTGTTGCTGCATGTTCTCTTCTTTGTTCTATGCTAAAAAATTCAATATTACTATAACAAAACTATACTAACTTTGTTATATTTTATTTTATAGTATCAGTTACCTTCTCTGGTATAATTTCACTTATTTCTTGTCTGATTTCAATTTCTGTATTATTTTCATGTCTTCTTTTTGTTCTTTTTTCTCTATTTTGCTTTTCCTCTTCTACTGATGTAGGTTTTTAAGTTTTAACTTGTTGCATCTTCCCTTTACTGTCTTTGGTATCATTTCTAGTAGAGGTAGGTTTCCCTCTTGTATCATTGCATTTTCTCTTTTAATATCTACTGTTGGAAGTGATTCGACATTTTCATTTTCACTTTATTGCTCCACTTTCGATGTAGCTAGGGTTTCTCCGACTGTCGACTATTGTGCTTGTTGTTCGTCGGCTATTGATTGTTGCGGCTGTGTTGGAGATGTAGATTTGTTTCTGGTCTGCGGTCCCATTTTTTTTCGAGCAAAGTTTCGTCAATTTCTGAGTGAAAGCGAGGAGGAAGAGACGAACATAATTCTTTGTTTTGTTTTAATTTGTATCTGGGCTTTGGGCTTTGTTCTTACGGTAAAAGTTTTTTGCGCCTGTTCTTGTGAGTAATTATTTACTTTAATTTGTCCTTTAAAATTATTTACCCATTTATGCAATAATACTATGATTGAATATAATATCTCAAAGAAACAAAATTTGTCAAAGCTAAACACTGTAGGCATATTAGTTCTTATTTTCGATATATTATTTTTTCAGATGTACCATAAATGATTGCTTTTGGTATATTTTTTCCTTCCTTTTTGTAAGTTTCATATGCGAGATTGCGTCACAGAATATATATATTTTTACCTACGTATATTAATGTGATTATATTGTATCATACAAAGCTAAAAAGTTAAATAAAAATAATTATAGTTCTGCTAACTCGATTGTATCAAAATATTAAAGAAAAAATTCTTTAATTGTCACTTGAGATATAACTATTTAGCAACTACATGGTAAACCTGAATTGGTTTTATATTTCTCAGATACTTGGATTTGTTACTCAAATAATAGTAAATGATTTTTTATTTTACCTTGATTTAGTTGTCTTGAGAGTGGTAAGTGTTTCCATTATAATTGTGTTTTAAACTAATCTTGAGGAACTGGTGGGTAATATTAGTAGTTTCTGCCTTTTAAATATTGTTCTTATGTTCTGTTTACATAACTATTTTTTAGAAGTTAACATTAGTTTTTGGTTATATAATTATGCATGTTATGAAACTTATAGGTTCTTTTGAACTGTTAATTGCTATTTACTTATTATTTTACCACAACAAAAGATCAGCAATAAAAACATGTAAATATTTTCATGAATTTTTCTAGACATAATATATAATTTTCTAGCATTTTTAAAATGCTCTACTTTAGCTAAATTTAGAATCTACATTTTTAGCTTTCTACTTATGATTACATAATGCAGATTGTGATGGGGATGACTATATACTTAATTGCCATGAGATGATTTGGTGGTGCTTTCAAACTGTAAGTTGTACATTGTTTGCCTATTCTATTTTCATTTATATTAGGTTTTTTCTTTTTAATATATTGTTAGTATAGTTCTGAAAAGAGTTGCCACCTAAACGGCCAAACAGTTTCCTTTTTTATCGTACTAATGGAAAATATCAATTTTTTTTAGTTGGCTTCCACGATTATTTGAAGTTTATAAAATGAACTCTCCATCTCAAAAGCAATGTAAAATCAAATTGATATGGCATTATATATTTTATATTTAACAAACTTAAAACTGATAACCTAAATTATAACACATTATAAATAATAAATACAAAATTTACACTCATGCCATCAGCACGGGCTTCATACTAGTACATCGATAATATACTCAAATAAACTGTCTCTAAATAAAGGTATAATACAGATAAAAGCTTCATGGTGCTACATAACAGAATAACGAGAAGATCTAAAATAGATGTATGGATAAGTATCATCTTCTTGCTCGTCCTCTGAACTGCTCTATGTGCTAATCTCAAACCTGCTATTTAGTCTTCTCATCTAAGAGTAACCAACATAATAAGAAGTAGAGCATAAATCTCG
The DNA here is from genome assembly GCA_030737815.1 of Allium fistulosum. Lineage (NCBI taxonomy): Eukaryota > Viridiplantae > Streptophyta > Magnoliopsida > Asparagales > Amaryllidaceae > Allium > Allium fistulosum. The sequence continues at coordinate 475,965,228 of CM060904.1, forward strand.
AGTTAGACAACATTTTGGTGTTAGTGATAAATAATTTCAGGATACTATAAAAGATGATATAGTATAAGGAACATCGGTATGAGAAGTCATACCTGTCATGTTCCTGCAACCAATAAGTTAGCGCATAAACACAAATACTTGTTAAACTATCATCATGCAGCACATTAATACTTAAAGTACAGAATAGAGTGTCGAGGTATCTAAAAAAGTAATACCTACATCATAAAACATCCATCTTAATTGCACATCAATAATGGGAATATAGCAATAATATTAGCACACAAAGTAATCAGAGAAACTATCACACTCTTAGATGCTCCTGGATAACTCATATGACCAACTCAAATGGTCTGCTATAACTCAATGTTGCAAGTACTAAATTCTCAAGCTCATGCCCTCCAGATGGCTAGGGATATGGACCATTAGATGTCCAAGTCATGGGTACACTCAGACTACTGCACGGTACACTCAGACTACCTTACCCGAAATGAGCATCTACCATCGACATATGTATGGATAGTAGAACCTTCTCTTATTTATTTCACAAGTGATCACTCAGCACTCACCCGTCTGGTAATTGCTTTCATGCCATAGTCACTTCCCACATGAAGTACTCGACCACACATTTCACGTTGTCGACCCATCAAAGTTCGCAACAAAAAACTTAGTTCCTAGGATTCCCTATACTTGGCCTAATAAAACCATCCACTTCTCCCATGTGTATCCCGAAAGTAACTCTTATGGAATCCATGCATCCCCCTCTTAAGCGCCTTATCGATCATCCAAGGTTCAAAACTCAACTTCCATCCATCAAAACCCCATGTGATTAACGCCACATATTTCCTTATCTACCATGACCCTAAATTATCAATCGCACGTCTATTGGAGCACGTCGGCTATAGGTCAGCTATAATGAATCGACTATGGTTCTAACCATCCACTTGCCGGAAGTTTCTTGAGTTCCAGCCCAAAGTTGGAGTTCCAGCCCAAACTCCAAAAACTAAGATGGGTAGGTACCAAACCATTTTTTATTCAGAGACGTAGCAAAATTTTGAGCTCAGTCCAACCGCTCTTCTTTATGCCACTTCTTCCTAGGTCAAATCCTGAAATTTCCAACCAAAATGCTCGAAGTAGCCATCAAAAACCTCAAAGCACATTCTCGATACTCTAGTCCATTCATGATCGGTCCATGCCTTAACTCCATCAAATAAACACCAAAATTCATGCGATCGATTTCATAGCTTCTACACATTGCCACCAACACCCTATATCTGATACCTCTTAATTCGTAATTTGATCGATCGGTGCCGATTGATCAAGATCTATGGTGCCCCCACTGATTCACTTAGTCAAATCTTGACATTTATGAGTTGGTCTCCCCTCTAATCCAAATGCCTTAAATCCTTACACAATTTGTTTGAGTTGATTTGGCTCTAAAGTCTCTAAAACCGATCGAGTCTTTGATTGCACATCGATACACTATACTTTAACCTAAGCAAACAAACAGACCAAAACTACCAAATAAGTATTATATCATGATCATACACATAATACAATCATCATATAACCATTATCAAGCCAAAAACATGAAATAGGGTATCCATAAGAACAAAATGAAAACATTAAGATCTACATCCATTTTAAACAATTAAATTCATTTTCAAAACATGGGAAAGTTTAAATTAGGTCAAAATTACGCTTTTAACTTTAAATTATTCCAAAAACACTTTTTTCCATATTAGCAGTCGAAGTATAGTAGGAGACAAAAATCATTTACCTAAAGTTCCAATGCATACAAATCAAAGAGAACAAAAGATGCATAGTGAATAGCAAGAATTTCCATGCACCCTAATAATAAGTAGTGGTCCCCTTACTAATCCCCTTGTTAATCTCTATTTGGTTGCCTATTTTGGCTGAGAAAGGTAAGATTTTGAATCTCCTTTTGGCTAAGGATATAATTTATGGAGGTTAGTATGTAGTTAGGACGTGTGGAAATGATTGGTTTGCTGTCCAATATAGTCATATCAGTTGAAATCCCAAAATTGGTTAATATGCTCGCCTTTTTGGCTTAGTCTAGTTACATACTAATCTGTTAAAAATCCACCTAACTTCAAATGACCATATTTCCTAAACCGTAAATCCAAAAATCTAATATAACCACTCCACGAAAAGAGAACCATAACATCTTTCATTTGGAAGTGACTTTAGGCCCTAATTCAACTCCTATCAAACATTATAGGCTTTACAAATTATTCGGGTCAAAATCGTCCAAAAAAATTCTAAGGGCCAAAATTTTCATTACTCAACAATGTCCAAAGTTATAGCCTCATATGACCTAATCTTGATTTAAAAATATTATACTATGATCCTTCAATATGTAAAATATGGATCATTACACTCAACTATGCTAACATTTGGCTCATCTTGAAATTTTGCTGGTGTGGATAAATTTAATGATTTCGACCCATTAGTTTATTCAACGTCATCTTCAAATTAATCACCAAAAATCTATCAAGAAGACTACAACCTCACATGGCTTCCCTAACCCATTCCTCATAGTCTGTTTCACTAAAGGTAGAACTATCCTTGACTTTGTAGCTATGGCCCAAGAAGGCATTTTTCGCTATTTTGTAGAATTAGAGGTATGCCCTAGAGGAAGCTATTTAATTTGTTACATATATCAAACTCGATAATCAATCTTTTTCAATGGAAAAGGTGTTTTCTTTCTATTATATACTTGTTATATTATGATATAAATCATTAAGTAATCAATTAAAGTGTATTTAATAGAAATTCTATAAATGGTATGTTTTGTGGTAGTAGTTACAATATGTTGTAACTATAAGTAATTTATCACAATGAAATTAAACATACCATTTTAAATATTCCTAGTCAAGATATATCAAGATTGGATATCGATACATCCATTGAGACTAGAGTAGGTAACATTCTTAATTAAAATGTTATGGTAGTATATTATTCATGACTGCTGGAGACACCAAGGGGTTATGTACTGATAGTTATTGGATAACTATGGAATGACTCACTCGATAGTTTTCTGTTGGTTAATATAACTAAGGTCAAACGGAAAATATCGATGTGACGATATTTCATAGTTCCCTTGACTTAGGAATACCGTTGATCTTCAATGTGGAAACACTGCTTTAATTATGGTTAAATCGTGGCACGATGTCCATTGAACGACTATAGTTGGGTCGAGTGGAAGCATTAGAAATAAAACACTATTCAAGAGAGGATTCGTCTCCATAGTTCTACGAGATTAGTTTCACGATCAACTTAAGTCAACTCAAAGTCAAAGTCTCCAACTAGAGTAGTTCGATTAATAATAATTCATATTATTGAACCAAGGACTTTGTGTTTAGACTATAAACTTAAATATGGATGATACTAGAATTTTGACCATTACCAAATTCCATAAGTCGTAAGTGATACAGTTTCGATGAAGAGAATTGGTGTCAATAACTATCACTATCGGGTAACGCTTAATAAAGTAAAACTAGATTTTACTGATGCTAAGTAATTGATAAATTTGGCCAATGTCATACAACCTGCTAAGTGTCGTGAAAAAGTTAATATTCGAGTTGTTCATTATAAATCGCTGATCAAATTTGCACCTAAGAGTCATACAACCGAAACGTTGAATACTCCTATTACCACTTGATTCAATAAAATTATGATTGTTATAAATTAATTAAATTAATTAATATTTATGAAATATTAATTATATATTTTTTAATTGAAATGGGTTGATCAATATTAAACGGTGTGTATATAATAGTTATAAATACATCTATCAATATACGATATTAATACGAATTTAAATTGGATTTAAGTGTATTAAATATTGATCGGGTTTGAAGTGATTTTGAGGTTTACTTTTGGCTTGTAATAGCCAGCCATACATGGCCTAAAGGGGACTGGCCATTAGATGGCTAAAGGTATTAGGTTTTGAATTAAAAAAGGGAGAATTAGTAAGAGTAGAATAAGGACCTAGATCCTTGTTTTTCTCCTTAAGATCTCCTTTATTTAATGTACTCTAACTCTGCATTACTTTTTGGTCTTCTCCCTCCCCTATAGACCTGATTAAGCTAGTTATATCCCCGCTCCACACTTCAAATTATCAAGCTTTAAAACATCAAATTAAACACAATTTGATTATCGGTGGTAGCTGTGTTCGGGAAGCTAGCAACATTTGGATACAAGATTCGATTCAAGGAGTTTTGTTTTTCGTTTCAAGGTATAAAAATTAGCTTTTATGGAAGGTACAATTCCTTATTCATAACCACACATAAATGTTTATTATATTTATCATATTGTTTAGTTAATTAGTTAGTCAATTATTATAAAATATATATATATATATATATGTTGGTGTCGTCACATTGGATGAATTTTATAAATGTGCACATATTAAAAAATCTTTCGATCTATGCATGCTTGGATGCTCACGGTGATGATTAAAAAAATAATTTATGAAATTATTTTAATAATGAATGTTTTAATAATTATTTAGTGATTTCAAATAATAATAAATAATATAAGATTTAAATTTGCAAAATGTATGTTTGCACTTATAATGTATTTGGATTTAATAATTATTTTCCATATACATATACATTTATATATACATATATATATTTGTGTGTGTGTAATATATATAAGTATGTATTCTATGTATTTTATTAATTTAAATTTAGCTATGCAATTAATAAATTTATATATATATATACACACACACACAAACAAAAGTATATTAATAATTTTCTTTTGGAATATA